>OW569406.1:36576640-37190680 GCA_937654795.1 Cistogaster globosa
GGTCGTGGCGAACACCGGGAGCGTGACCACTTTCAGAGGACCGGGGTGTCAACACACCACGCCGCAGCACTACGAAAAAAATTCCGCATCCCCAAATACCTTCTAAAAATTCTCCGGAGTTATCTGAACGACCATGTGCTCCTTTACTACACACCAGAGGGTCAATAGCTAGCCTATCACGTCTTACGCGGCCCACGGATGTATCTTGCGGCCGGATCTCTGAAATCTGAGTTACGACGAGATCCTGAACATAGATATGCCAAGTCATGATAAGGACTCAGATATGTCTTAGGGACCACTGTCTGGAGCTTGCCAGAAACAAGACCGAGGTCATACTGATGACACGAGGTCACATGCCACTTGAGGTCGGCATACAGATTAGGTCAGGCATTCTGGTAACGCAGAATGTAATGAAATACTTGGGCTTGGAACTGGACTGTAGGCTTACTTATTGGGCCCAGATACAGCACGTGGCCTGCAAGGCAGCAAGAGTAACGGGTATGCTAAGCAGACTGATGGCGAATATTGGCAGCACCACGCAGAGTAAAAGCTGATCATAGCAAAAACAAACTCGATACTATTGTATGGCAGTGAAATTTAGGGAGATGCGCTAAGGTCGAAGAGCAAGCGCAAGGCACTGGAGGCAGTACAGCGCACAGCGGCACTCAGAGCAGCCTCAGCCTACCGCACTGTCTCGGGCGCAGCAGTCTTCGTGGGACACAAGGAAGGAAAGTTCTTGTAGTAGTGTGAGGACTTAAACTTCGGGGAATTTATCTCCACACAAGAAAATATATATGAATAAATAAATAATGAAAATTACAGGTGTTGTGTTTTGGTGGGAATGTGGATTACATCCACTTAAAGGAGGAGCGAATAATATTTGCACAAATCAATTAAAATTTTTTTATTACAGGAGGAGAATTCAGTGGAAGAGAAGTAAATAAGGCATAAAGATGATATTACGCAGAGAAAAACAACAAAGAGAAGCCTTGCACACACAAACACACACAAAAACAAATAGCAGTCATACCGAAACAACACACAGAGAGGAAAATAGCAAAGAGAAGCCAAACACACAAAACACACAGGACAACAGATAGCAGCCGACAAAACATAGAGAAGCAACAGCATCGAATACAATCCACACAACCGCTATCGGTTCAAACCATACGAAGTTGTGTGGTTTTGAAGTCATAGCCAAGATTGCTATAAAAGCAGGATGAAATAGAAGTTATTATTATTTTGTAAGCGGTAAACGTAAGCATGTGGTAGCAAAGGTCCGTAAGAAAAGATAAAAAATTCAAGGAGCAAGTGGTAGAAGTAAATGTGGATTAGTAACACTAATCCTAGCAAAGCTAAGTGCAGGGAAATTTCAGACGGATTATATCCGGCTTACCTCTTTATGTGGGAAGGAGTTATAGTCCACTGGCTCAGGGCAAAGCTATAAATAGTTTTCCCGGAGATTCTCACCCGGAAATTTTAAAGAAAGTGTAGGCCCTGAATAACATTCGGGCAGAAACCATAGAATAGAAGTTGAGGTACAGGAGTGATTAGTACGTCGGCTAGTGTTACCACGAAGGCTTACGATGCTAAGTTATTTTAAAACACACAAGATTGAAAAAAAGTGATAAAATAAAGGCTTCGGCTAAAATAACGAGGACTTTGGCGGACTGAGCTAAGCCCGCACAATAAGCCCGGAGTAACCGGAGGTTCGTTACAGTAGCAAGTGGATATCGCAAACAATCTAGCGATGGCAGGACGGATGGAATGCGGAGACGGTCCGAAGGTGGCATGTCGTTGTTCGTTGCGATATTCTTGTCATCTTATACTGGTATTTTCAAGGTGTCGATCTTCATTATCATGGTATAGAGTACAAGCAATAGCATAAGCTTCTCCCAGGCTTTTGGGTTGGTTTGCATAAAGAATCGCTTTTGTGAAGTTAAGCCATTAATAAAAGCGCGGAACGCATCCCCATTTCCATCGGATGATCGCTCAGTTGACATCTGCCATTTCAATTTTTTGCTTTATGGTGGTTAGGGCTTAATGAATCTCATCGTGGAATTCAGTGAAAGATTTGCTTCCTTGCTTTACTTTCGTCATATTATCTTTTAATACGTACAAGGGGCGTTTGTCCGAATACGTATAGTCCAAGCGATTTATGATCGCATAAAAATTGAATTGTGTCCCATTTACAGATAGTGCTGATGCTGCGCCAATAATTTTTGCACGGATTATGCATACACAGTTATAATTTTCAGGGCTGTTCATAAATTGCTCTATGTTTTCCATTTGAGTCCACAATTGATTCCTCCATAGATTATATTCGCCTTCTATTCTGCAGAATGGTGGCAAACATTTAAAGTTTTCTGTGCTGATTTGATTAGCATTTGTTGTTTTCAGGCTTAGTGCTGGCATTGTTGGCAGTTTTCAAGGATATTAATTGCTCGGCTAGTGCTTGGATATGAGCTTGATGTTTTACGACCTCGGCCATGTTGATATTTTCGTCTGTTGCCCGGAATGAATTGAATATTTGTTGGCGCTTGACCCAGGAATCCAGTTTAAAGAATTAATTTACTTTAATGAGCATTGTTTCAGAATTTTTACTTTTCAATTTATATGGTTAAAAATTTTTCACATATTTTATATTATTTTATTTTTCCAATATTTCAGGAACTTTTCATTTTATCCTTCTTCAGGATCGTGGAATTTTTGTTTGGTTGGAAACAAGATTATTTCACTTGAATCCCGGTTGAGCCCCAAGATAATTCCTTGTTACAAGAATGAGTGTTGATACTTAATCAACATAATTTTATTCTTTAATTTTTTGTTATTATTAAACAAAATATATATTGCGCAATTTCTGTATGTAAATTCAATAACTGTTATTAAGACTAAACACTTTATTTTATAACCCAATTTTATATTAAGTTCATTAACCGTTGACTAAACATTTTTTCTTTTAAGTTAATTACCTAAGCATTTTACATTAAGTTCATTAACCATTGTTGTTAACTAAACATTTTTTCTTTAAGTTCAATTTCCTAAAATTTTGTACTAAGTTTCATTAACCATTATTGTTGACAAGACAGAAATTAATATTTTAACCTTAATAATATAAAATAGGTTGAATAATTTTGCAAAATGTATTCTTCTGACTAAGCATTTTTAATAAAATTATTGTAAAACAATTTAGTATACAAGCATGGAAAATAAAAAAGTAGTTATCATTATTTTAAAACACTTAAGTTGTTTTATTCTTGTGATTAGCGTTCTTCAGGTTCAAGTGCTTGTAAGAACAAAAAGGAAATAAGAAAAAGTGTTAGTTCTGACGAAACTTTTAAACTAAGTTACACTAAGAAGTCCTTTCTACACATTTTTGGTGACCCCTAGATTAGATAATTTATAAAGCTTCCCCCCACCAGTGGTAAGGAACTTTAAAAAGTAAGTCAAACACCCATATATTTATCAGGATAACCATTTTAAATTATCCATACAAATCAAATCCAGAGGACAAGGCTTCGGGTTGTGTTTAACGCAACAGCAACAACATCAACTGTATATTCATTAATTGACTTAATGTATACTGTTCCAGTGCAAAGTGAACTATTTTTCATTTGACTTCGTCTTCGATTGCCAAAGTTCGTTTTTACAACCGAAAATCTACAGGCAAACACCGATTAACTCAAATGATCAACAATATCAACTTATTATATGGAGGGAAGGTCCATCATCGCCACTTGCCTATTACAAACTCAACGCAGTAACATATGGGACACGTGCAGCACCTTACCTGACCACAAGATGTCTACAAAAAATAGCTAATGAGAGTTCTCTCAAGTTTCCGTATGGTTTTCAAACCCCGACAGAAAACTTCTATGTAGATGACGGCCTCGGAGGTTTTGACAACCTAAAGATAGCAGTAGAGATGCAAAAGGAACTCATTATTATGTTAAAAAAATATGGATTTAGTTTGAAAAAATGGTGTGCAAACCGTCCATATTTGCTAAAAAAATATACCAACTGGTGACCAAGAGGTTAAATTCGATTTCGATAATAATACTGCTAAAGTTAAATTAACCAAATATCAGCAAATCTTGAAACGAACAGTAACTTCTGATCTCGCAAAACTATATGATCCTCTTGGTCTGTTAGCTTCTGTAATTGTAAAGGCCAAAATATTTCTTCAACACCTATGGCATCCTGAATTAGATTGGGATGCACCATTAACTTATGACCTTTATGCATTTTGGAGCACATTTAGAAGCGATTTAGAGAATCTTAACAATTTTACGATACCACGAAACATCTTCCAATTCGAAAACCCAGTAAAAACACAACTTGACGTATTTTCAAACGCATCTGAGAAGGCTTTCGGTGTAGTTGCATACATTCGTGGAACTCTTAAGAATGGGCAGGTAATCGTGCAAATGCTCTGTGCAAAATCAAGAGTTGCACCATTGAAACAGCAGACATTACCTCGACTAGCAGCACAGCTTGCTTAAAGACTAAAAACTGACCTGCAGTGTCAAGACCAAGCTACATTTCTATAGACTGATTCGGAAATCATACTGTTATGGATATATTCACAACCATCTTCAACAGAGTGCAGTAGATCTGCCAGAATGTAACTTGTTGCTATATGGACCACTTTTTCTTCATGGAAGAGAGGAATCATGGCCATCGAAATACTTACATTAAGAAATTGCAAATGATGCTGAAAAAAAGGAATTGGTCCCTGTTACAGCAACTATAACATTAAACAACGGTAGCCTTTTATACGGAATTCACCACAAAAATTTATTTAGAACGTTAGAGAAGGTTTTGGGTTACGTATTAAGATTCATTAATAATTCAAAAACGAAAAATCAATTTCGACCAAAACACATTTCGCTAAGTCCTAGAGAAGTGGATGATTCGCGGTATAGAATTATTCGAGCAGTTCAGACCTCCGACTTCATAAAGGAGATATCTGATATAAAGAAGAGAAACCAAGTGGAAAAGTTCAGCATAATTAGCAGTTTATCTCCATTCCTGTAGATAATATTTTAAGGGTCGAAGGAAGATTGGAGGCATCTGATCTGTCATATGACGCAAAACACCCCATACTTCTACCATATAACGACTCAATTTCAAAACTTATACTCACAATGTTACACGAAAAATACTAAGCTTTTTTCACAAATAATGGGAGATCTTCCAGCAAGCAGGGTAACTCCATCACACCCATTTATCACATCTGGTGTCGACTACTGCGGACCGATTTGGGTTCATTTTAAGATAAGGAGTAAAAAAACGCATAAGGCTTACTTAGCTATTTTTGTTTGTTTCTCAACAAAGGCTGTACACCTAGAAGTTGTAACGGAACTGACAACAGATGAATTCATTGGAGCCCTGAAAAGATTCTTATCACACCGAGGGTGGTGCCAGATCATATATTCCGACAATGCTACAAACTTCGTAGGCACTCGGAATCAGCTTGAAGAATTCAATCAAGCGATATTTGATAATAACTCCAAAGGAAAAATTTTACAGGCTTGCTGTAAAGAAGGAATTGAATTAAAATGTATTCCACTTCGGGCCCCTAACTTTGGAGCTTATGGGAGGCAGCAGTAAAATCCGCAAAGCAACTTTTACTACGAAGTGTTTCAACAGCATCACTAACGAACGAAGAGCTTGAGACAGTGATCATAGAAATAGAAGCTTTATTAAATTCCCGCACGCTAACTCCGATGTCATCTAATCCAAATGATCTAACTTCACTGACTCCCGGACACTTCTTAATTGGAGAACCACTCACAGCCCAAGTGGATAGTACTTCAGTGCAACCAAATATTTCTCTCGCTACAAAATGGAAACTCGTCTCCCAACTCTAGCATGAGTTCTGGAAACGTTGGTCTGCCGAGTATTTACACCAACTGCAGGAAAGACAGAAGTGGAAATCATCATCTTAAAACGTAAAAGGACAGATGGTTATCATAAAAGAAGAGAATTTACCGGTTATGAGCTGGCCACTTGGAAGAATCCCTCAAACACACGAGGGAAATGATGGAAAGGTTCGTGTAGCATATGTAAAAACAACTGCAGTAATAAAAAGAAGACCTGTACATAGATTAGCTCTGTTACTTCAGGAAGACGAATTTCCTGCAAAAGGGTTATCCAACCCTATTCGCCCAGTACCTATTAACGAAGAAGATACTCCATCCAGCAAAAAATCAGAGACTATTACCAACTCTACTTTAATTCTGAACCAGGGCTGTACTTTGAAGGTATCGGTGCCATAAAACTGGCAATAGCTGAATGGAAACTCTTGGTATACTATGATCTAGCACCCTTTTTGTCCGAGTTAAGGATTTTTCAGTCTGGACTAGTTACGTTGCAACACTTATGTTCAACCATCACACATCGGGCTACAAGTAATATTTTGATAAATAATTTCAATCAAGTAAAAGAAGAATTGCTGAAGGAAAAGGAACTACTCGCCGCCAGAAAAGTTAAAAGGGGTGCTTTAAACATTGTTAGAAATGTAGCAAAGTCATTGTTTGGAGTGCTGGACTCAGACTATGCCAATGAAATGTCAGACACCACTAAAAGGGCGAAGGTCGAAACAGACTATATTTTTACATTACTTAAAAACCAAATATCAATTATAGATTTCACTATTATTATAATTAAAGAACGCGAAAACAAAAACATCTATCTATTGCAAGAATTAATGATGAAACAAATGTAATTCCTAGAGAACTTTCAGAAGTCAACCAAACACAACTAATATCACTTCTTTCGAATCAATTAACATTGCCAGCACTAAACTTGCAGAGGGTAGAAAAGAAGATTATCGACGTACTTACCGATGCTCACCATGAAAAAATCAGTCCGCTTTTATTATCAACACATCAGCTAAGGAGTGAATAAACTGCAATGAAGGCACATCTACCAGTACAACGTACGCTTCCAATTGAAGAAGATAATTTAGTTCAACTATACAAGCTTATGAAGGCAAATGGAGCAGTGACAAAAGACGATGTTCTCTTCGAAATTAGGTTGCCACTGATCGATCAACAATTCTCAGAACTCCTGAAGATAACTCCGGTCCCAATAATACGAAATAACTTTCTTATATCTATCAAGCCAGATGTACCTTTTTTTAGCAGTGAATCCACACAGAGATGAATTTATTCCTTTTACAACCGATGATTTGTCAAGCTGCATTATAGCAACAAGGGATACATTTATATGCCTAAATAAGCAGCTTAGATTCAAAAAGGATATAAATTCCTATGAAATTAATAGCCGTCTGGCAGATAACACAACATGGACGCAAATGAAAAATCCGAATAAATGGATTTTTTGATGCCACTTTGATGCATCAAATAGCTTACACACTTCATACGTCCGATTTAGGTACATTGATCAAATTAGCACTCCACAAGATATCAAAAGAATTTTTAGTAATACTAACAACCAAATTGAAACCCATCTAAATCGGCTGAATAACCTGCTATTGTAAGATTGCTAGAGTTAATTAGGTCCCAAAGCCAATATCACCATGCCGTCAGCTACACTGCACTTTTAATTTCCCTAATCATTTTAATAGCCATCATCATCGTTAAGTTGTATTTAACTTATTAAGGAAGAAAAATTCATAGGATCACTCAACCGACACCTCATTCAGTTTCCTTACCGCAACCTGCTACCATCGACATTGCAAACATCAAACCTAATGAACGTTTGTCACCAGTGAACGTTAGTCAACGCGGGGGGGAATGACGATACTTAATCAACATAATTTTATTCTTTTATTTTTTATTATTTTATCATTATTAAAAAAAAATATATTGCACAATTTCCGTATATAAATTCAATAACTATTGTTGGTGACTATACACTTTATTTTATAACCCAATTTTATATTAAGTTCATTAACCATTGTTTTTGACTAAGCATTTTTTCTTTTAAGTTCAATTACCTAACTAATCATTTTCTCTTTAAGTTGAATTACCTAAAATTTTGTATTAAGTTTCATTAAACATTACTGTTGAGAGAAATTAATATTTTAACTTTAATAATAAAAAATAGGTACAATAATTTTTCAAAATGTATTCTTCTGACCAAGCAATTTTATTCAAATTATTGTACAACAATTTAGTATACAAGCATGGAAAATAAAAAAGCAGTTATCTTTATTTTAAAGCATTTAAGGTGTTTTATTCTCGTGATTAGCATTATTCAGGTTTAAGTTCTTGTAAGAACAAAAATGAAATAAAAAAATAGTGTTAGTTCTGACGAAACGTTTAAAATAAGTTACACAAAGAATTCCTTTTCACACAATGGTTAAAAAAAAATATTTTAATTTTGCTTGCACCGAAAATGTGCGTTTTTACTACAATGTGTTCTTAAAACTAACTCTTATTTTTTAAGTACATTCATTATACATATATGGAAAAGAAAGAAAGGATTAATATTTAGGATAAAAAATATGTTTTAGGAAAAACTATGATACGATATAATATTGTTTATATCGGTAATAATATACTATTGTTTTCTTAGGTTTTCCTTAATTGAGGTATCAATTGGCTAGACATAAACTATTTGTATCTGTCAAGACAAAGTGTGTATCGATAATATTGTCAAATGTATTTCACGTTTCCTTTGTCTATACTATTTATGATTAAGAAGGTAATAAAATATGTTTAAGAAATATGTGTTTACATTTGGTTGCTGACCTTGGATGATATATCATAGATATTAACTGGTATGAATCTTAGATTTCTTTTGTCTATACAATCTTTATTTATGATTAAGAAAGTAATAAAATATGTTTAAGAAAATATGTGTTTACATTTGGTTGCTGACTTTGGATGATACTCGAAGTATTAACTCGGATCACAGCGCCTTTAAAAATTCGTGATCGACATGGAGTTGGGCTTAGAATCGTCATGGCCAGTGGTGGATCAGTTTCCGAGAGATTGTTTGCTGTCTCCGCGTAGGGTTGAATCGCTCAGGAAAAAAGTTTCCGGGCCATGACTTTGGTAGATGTGATTAGGATCATAACAAAGACAACTCCCGTGAGTATGGAAATGTGAAAATTCTTGTTGAAGTGAACGAGTGTCTTAATGTTTTGAAGGCTAAGTTAATGAACATATTCCAGGTTGGCTTTATGATTAGACCTCGTATTGTTTGACAGGACCGCGGGCAGCGCTTCCAGATGAGCGGTTAAGGAGACACTTGTATAAGTATGATTGTTTAATGTCACCATTTCATTGCTTGGCTGTATTTCGTAGTCCCGGATATATGTTCTTCTCCTCTGGCCCATGTGATGCTGCCGTTAAAGTTCGTCACAATTAACCTTGCCTTGTTCAAGGAGTTCAACTACGTTTCAAGTCCTCGTCTAGTGGATGCATTTAGCTTGTTCGCCGCTCAGCAGCTTCGGGATACATCCTTCCTTCTCTAGTTCTGATAAGGCTACTTGCTGGCAGACTGTTAGATTACTGAATGTGTTGCAGTCGCCCGTGACGCCATATGCTTCGACTTTATTAACCAGCAATTTTTTGATCGGCATCATCAGATTCGTTGCCATTCTCTGCACAATTAGCTATAGTGCCTGCCAGGCTGATTATCCTCTTGTTCACGTAGTGTTGTTGGTTGTTGTTGTCCACAATCAAGCCTCAGTCGGAAGCGTCAGTACTCCCAACCAACCATTTCCCTGCAGAGACTAACCATTCAATAGCGCCCTTCTCACTTAAAGTTTTGCCTTTGAGGATTCGGATATGTCCGTGTCTTAGAGTATTGATGCAGCTGTAAGTGCTTCGCCCAGTTCCGACTCATACTCCGTCAGGTTGGCCACATACGCCATTCTAAAGTGGCCATCTATTATGGAGCCTCTGCCTTCTTTAATGGAGATAATGGGAGCTGTATATTTGAAAAGGCGCATGGCAATTGTAGCTGATAACAGCATCAATCTGGAATTTAGTACGCATTTTATATATATATATATATATTTTTTTTTTTTGGTTACTCGTGTTAGTTTCATGTAATCATTGAGTTAACAGTATCAGTTTTTTTGTTTGTGACAGGAAAATAGATTTTTCAGAAAAAAAAAAAAAAATCTTTCGGTATAGATTTAAACGTCGTGTTTTGGTTCAACATTTTAGTTTCCTTCCATTCTAAGTATTAATATTTTATTTCTTGTTTTGTTAGTAATTTTGAGATGAAACGCTGCCTTTGATTAAACACTTTTACTTTCTTTAATTCTAAGTGTTAGTTTTTTGTTTCTTCTTTCATTAGTAATTTTGAGATGGATATTGGGGTTGCTTGCAACTAAAGAACGGATGGGTGCCTGTTGAATTTGCAAACATCACATGTTGATACGAATTTCCTAATCAGGCTGCTCATTCTGGGGAAATAATATTTTCCTAAAATTTGCTGCCTGCTTTCGGTGAGGTTTCGATGATCCCTTCTATGTTCCCTGGCTATTATCTCTAAAATGTAGTCAACATTCCTGAGATCTTCGACTATTCTTTATGTGATTCCTGCGCTTGTATTAAAAGTTAACCAATGAGATTTCTTTTTAAGAACAGAGCTTGTGCTCCGTGATTCTTAATTGATTGAATCTTGAAATTGCCTATCTTAAAAAAGTAACTTAAATTATTTATTGGCAGAGCCAACTGAGCTACTAATACAAATACACTCACACTGTGGAAATATGCTGTTAAGGCAGAATACACAGTGTAAGTTGTGTTTGTTATTACTGTATTGCTGGGAGTTTGCTGATACAGCTAGAATACATTGTTGTGCAGTGCGTTTAATTTCCACATACCCGACAAAGGATTCGGTATACAAATATTTTATAAGTAAACATTATAAAGCTCTGCTGGTGCGCCATAGCCCATTAGTAAGACACACTACACCTCCCATTTATAGAAAGAACGATCAATACTTGGTTGATCATTCTTGATTGTTAAAAAAATTTAAACTTAATTACAAAGGGTTTTGGCACATGCCTTTTAAATAATAAAAAGGGTACAAAAAAATTTAATAGAATTATAATAATAAACTAGGTTTTAATACTTAATACAATTATTTATTTTATGAAATTAAAATTAGTTTGTGTACAATTTTCATTAAATTAATTTACTAAAATTTTCAATATTAGTTTAACAATTAATATTTTTAATTAGCATTAAAACATCATAATTTACAGTATTTATAGAAATTCATAATGTTAACGACAGGTTGTCAAAAAAACGTACATTTCCTTTTTTTCTTTAAGAATAAAATATTAAATTCAGTAGAGATTTATGAAAGTTTTGAGTTAGGGTAAGATAATTTTGGATGACAAGGCGAGGTCTTGGTGAGGAAGCACACTGATATTATGTTTACTAAATAAAGACAACACAGTGTATAACAGAGATTGTTTCTCAATGATTTGGACTTTAGCGACTAACTGATATTGTTATGCTTAAGGCAATGTCGTCAAGCAAGAAGAATTTAGGGCAACGGAAAAGCCTTATTAATTATAAAGGAGGTGAGTTGAGTTGGATGTATAATCGATAGCACTATCCAATACTGAGCTAGAAAGCATGTAAAAAATAGTAAATAATAAATTGGTCAGGAGTGTACAACCAGGGTTGAACAGAATCTGAACAAAGATTGTGTTAAACTGTATTTCATCGGAAACTGGCAATCTGTAATACAAGGTATTTTTTTTTTACTTACTATAAAGGAGGAGAGTTGGAAGATATATTGTTAAAAAAGTGCATGATTCCAAGCTTGTATAATTAAAAATATTCAAGGAAGGAGAATTACTCAAAACGATGATGAGAGGTATCAAATTTATTACTTTGAAGCTTATTACTGCAAGACCGATGGAGGAGATATTAGCTCTCAGCAAATTGTATGCCAGCAACATCATAGAAAGGTGTTGATATTAAGAGAAACAATCCAAAAATTGTTGATATGGAAGTTTAGCGAAAAACTTCAAGTTGAAGGAGTTAACGACGACGAGGATATGGTGTTATCTTCAGCAAGCTAAGAAGTCGCTAGAAAAATCGACAGTTATAGATAGGTCGTATGCCAGAAACACCAATAAAGGATGAATGAAATGGATTAGAAATCTATATGTTATTGGTTATCGTGACAATTTCAATGAAAAATTAATTATTAAGTGTTTTGTGAAATGGTTCTTAAGAAATCGCTGGATGTTAAGGATTTTTTTTACTACGAGGATTTATTTATTTCTTTTGAAGACAAAAAGGCTTATCCGTTACCAGATATTATTATTGAAATGGGTTACTTAAACAAACTTACAACCCGAGTAATTTCATAAAGTTTAACTAACTTTTTTTAAGTTAGTTGATGAGGAAAAGTTATATAGTCTTCATGCGTTGAAACTTTTTATTTTGTTTTTATGGAAGTCAATTAATTCAACATTGTGTCTTACGTCAATAGAAACGACGGTCCTTTATAGGCTTTATCTAGTTTGTGTCCAGCTTCATTGGAAACGAGAAACAACTAAGATGGCAGGATTTGCCTTTTCCCATGAAAATTGTTGCCGTGCTAATTTTGTTGTTTCTAAAAGTCTGTTGCCCCTTCGCTATGCTACTTGAAGTCTGAACTTGATTTCGTTTTCATATGAATCGACATTGAACAGTGAAGCTTTATCTGTGTCATTTGTGAACACTAGGCATGGAGGTATTTTGCTAATAACAAGTTTGAATGGGCAATAATCATGGGCTGTTCAAGGAGTTGTATTGCAACAATATACAAATAGTTTTAGCCATGTATCCCAGTTTGATTTTTGAATTGACATACATGATCGCAAATATTTGTTGAAAGTTCTATGAGATCTTTTCACTGTACCAACCGAGGAAGATGCACAACTCTTGAAGGACTTGATTCATGAACTCAGTACCCATATTAGTAATCATTCGTCTTATTGTTTGTAATATTCAAAACACTTTATTTAATTTTTATTAGAGCTCAACTTAGAACTGCTTATTATGCAGAGCTCAATGAAGAGCTCCTTTGAAGGTTGTATTATTAACTAATGTATTTTACAGAAATGCGTGTCTTATATACTACTTATGAGAATATAGAGAAGTAATTTTAATATAAATTTTAAACAATATTGTGGGAGAATATATGATGTTGAATTAGTACAAGAATATGGTGAGAAATTTATGTGCAATATGATTCCACTTAAAATAAAGAACAAACATAAGCGTCACTGCATATTTGTACTTGGCTTCGAATATTTCTCAAGTACTGCTGGCAGCTTAACAAAAAGGTGTCAAATGATCACCGTTAGTATGAGCTTAATATTGGTGCATTATTTGAATCTTTAAATTGTACGTGCAGACGTTTAAGACAATGCAATCATGTTGTGTGTTTAATTAAATAAAATAATGCTACATGTTCCATAACTGACTTAGCAACATTTCGGGCTGATTAATCTGGTGTTGGTACGGCAACTAGATATTTAGTTAAATCACATATGATAGTGACTACGTACTGATTTTCAGATTCTGACCTCGGTAAGCGTCCAATGTTATCAATGATGACAATTTAAAAAGTTTGGATTGGGGTTGATGTGAATACTAATTTTTCTTCTTTTTTTCCTGCTTGCTCATTGGGCATATTTGGCAGCGTTTGACATATTTAGCTATGTCTCTTGTTATGCCTTTCCAAAAACAGGGAAGTCTTATTTTCCTTAACATGCGAGTAATTCCGACGTGACCTTCAACATTTTCAGTTACTATTCATCTCTCAAAAAGAAATCGAATTGAAACCCTAACACAGGAAAATGAAAAATATAAAAAGTTCGAAGATTTTGATAGGCCAAAGTGGACACAAAGGAGAAGTTTTGAAGGCAAATTTGAGAACGATATTTCCTCAAAAAGTGAACTACTCGACGCTGTTAGGGAGGAACTATCCGACAGCTTATGCGAATAAACGACATTAGAATTATTCAGGCTATTTTTTAATGATGAGGTTATAGGTATAATAGTTGAGGAAACAAATCGCTATGCTCGGCAAATCGCTATACTAGACATCATAATGCTGCTACGATTTCTTGGGATTTTAGTGTTATCTGGATATCACACTCTACCTGCTGCACGCGCTTATTGGTAAAATTATCTTACATTAGGCGTTTCTGCAGTGAAGTTATGTGTGTCAAGAAATAAGTTCTTAGATATTAAAAAAAATCATTCACTTTAGTATTAATTTTGAGTTAGACAAGAACGATAAGATGGCAAAGGTATTGTTCAAATCAATTGAAATTATCTTATATAGTTAATTTTTATATTTACTATATTTATATCATAAAATATACGACCTTTCTATGAGCTGATAAACAAAGAATATATGCCATTTAGAATATGAGAGGCAGATTTGTGGATTGATGAGCAAATGATGTCATATTTCGAAAGACACACTTGCAAATATTTGTACGCGGTAAACCAATTCGTTTTGGGTACAACTTACGATGCCTTTGCCCTTCAGCTGGATATTTTTACAACTGTATACCATATGCCGGGTCGGCAGGTAACTAAAACAAGAAAGTTGGTTTAGGAGCCGATGTGGTTTTTCGTTTATCAGAAAAACATGGAGTTTACAGATAGGTATACTGTGTTTTTTGATAACTTTTTTGCATCTTATTACCTTTCGTACTTACTGACTGAAAAAAGATTGTGTGCAACAGTTACTGTGCGGACAAATAGAATCGGAGGAGCTGAGCTAAAAACCAGAAAAGCTTTGGAAAGAGGCGGTCATGATTTTGAATTTGACATCAAAAATCAAATTTTAATTTATCGTTGGCAGGACAATAAAGGAGTCACAGTGGCTACTAATTTTAATCAAATCTGTCCAACTGTTCCAGCGAAAAGATGGAAAAAGCAAAAAAAATATATATATAGAATTATAGAACACGGTCGGTTTGTTAATTATAATCAACCGCAACTACTAAAAAAATACAACAAAGAAATGGGAGGAGTGGATTTGCACGATAGTGCCGTATTATAGTGTTGCCATTCGAGCAAAGAAGTGGTACTTGCCTTTATGCACCGCTACTCTAAATTCTTCATTTGTAAATGCCTATATACTTGACAGCTTCTGTCTTCGCCATAAAAAAAAAAAAAAAAAAAAAAAAAAAAAAAAAAAAATGAAAAAATTAAATCGCGAAAGGAATTTCGAGTAGAACTTGCGTACTCTCTAATAACACAACAAGAAAATATGGATTCAGGCAGTGTTTTTGACTTACCAGTAGATATTCTTCCTGTAAGAAAAACTGAACATCTTATAGTTAAAGTAGAGAAAAACAAGAAGTGGAGATGTAAGCACTGTCTTAAACCCAGCTCATTTTTATGCAAAAAGTGCAAGGTCGCGCTTCATACATATTGTTTTGAGACATATCACGAAACTGTCTTCTTTTATTTTTGATTTAAATGAATTAAATAAATTAGTTTGAGTACATTAAAAAATAGTTTTTACTATTACAATTTATAAAAATAATAGAACCAATATGCTAAATAGTGCCCAGTGTCCGATTATTCGAACACAATTTTTCTCACAAAAAAAATCTGAAAAAAATTTGGACTTCGGTGTTATTCTTTCTGGTCCCACTTACCTTCTAGGAACTAAGTTTTAAAAGTTTATTCGAGAAAAATCTCTGGGACGATATGGGTCAAAATTCAAAATTTTCTGTATACCGCACAATTTTCGAGTTGTGCAACATTGCTTTCCAATATCTTGTGATGAAATAATCGCATGGATCTTATAAAAAGGCATAACTGTGTACTAAATTTTAGTAAAAATTGCGATAACCTTGCCCTACGCCCTATCAACATTCCGAAACCAAAAGAAATTCCAATTACAAATACATGCAATGAAAAAATATTACCAGCTAGATCAGAAGTTATACGCCAAGTTAAATTAGATCCTCCAGAAGGCGAATTTCTTATACCAAATCAATAGCCTCCACCAGCCATTTTTATTGCACGTGCTTTAGTAAAAACAATATATGCATGTATTCGTATCATGAGTACTACTCATAACGTAATCACAATTTCACAGAATAATATCAAAACTGAGAGTATCACTGACTATGAAATAATTAATCAAAGAAACAAAAACAAAATAGAAAAACACAAGTCTAAAGAAAAATTTTCCATACCAATTTAGGGAAACGTTAACTAACCTTTGCTCGAAATACAGTGATATCTTTGGTCTAGAAACAGAAACAGTTACAACTAAAGGTACGTTCAAATTAGTCAAATATTATACCAAAAAGACGTATAGGAAAAATATTTGTCCTTCTAACTTATTAAGAAATATAAGATTCAATTTAATATAAAAAGTAAAACATTACATTTACTTTATTAAAAATCGAGATTCGTAATGATACTTGTCAGGAGAACTGGAATAAGCATCTGCAAAAATAGTGGTTATGTTTTTTGTTCAAATGATTGACTTATCTGAACGTACCTTAACAATTTTTATGAACAAAAGTTAAGGGTAAAACATGGACAACCTTACGTTAAAAATTATCGAATTTCGCATTCACATGAAAAAGAAATGGGCAGACAGTTTTAACAGCTTATAAACTATAAAATAGTTAAACCCTCACAGTCCGAATATAATAGTCCAATTTCAATAGTCTTAAAGAAACCTATTCCGTGCTCTGAACAAAAAGACGGAGACAAGTAATAGATTACAGCTAAATAAGATAAAACCTGACAGCCCATCCATTTCTGTTACCACGAATATATGATATTCTCGACCAAATGAGTAGACCTAAATAGTTTTCATGTTTTGACTTAATGTAAGGATTCCACCAGATTAGCTCAGAGAAAAACTAAAGATACCACACGTCCTTTTCAACAAATAACGGATCTTAAAGATTTACTAAACTCCCTTACGGTCTAAAAATAGCAGGAAATACCTTTTAATAAATGATGACTCTTGAATTCAGCGGTCCTAAGCCAGACCAAGCCTTTCTATACATGGATAATTTAGTCCTCTCAGGATGTTCAGAAAAGCACATGCTTTCCATTTTAAGTGATGTCTTAAAAATTATGCCGGAATCATAATCTGAAATTACATCCAGAAAAATGCTGATTTTCCAGGAAAAAAAATAACTTACCTTGGTCATAAATTCTTCCTCCAGATGATTGTAAATATTCGATAAGCAAAAACTATCCAACACCAAAGGAAGATTGAATAAAAACTTCTCAGAATATTCCAGACATCTAAGAAAACTATCAAAGAAAGGTACATTATTCGACTAGACTAAAGAGTGCGATTATAAACTTAATTATCTTAAAAAGACATTAATGAGCCCAACACTACTATGGCAAACATTTTACTATCCGAGTACTGTCATACATGTTTTTTAATAAAACCCAGGTTCCAAACTAACGGGAATGCGTCTTGGTTTTGAAAAAGACGACTTTACTGTATAATATCTGAGGGAAAAGGACAATTACGTAGCGGACGCAGTGTCGCGCATAACCATAAATGATACAAAAGACGTGACAGAAATAGTCAATTCAATTTTAAGGATCACAATAAGATCCATGGCAAATAAAGAGACAAATAATACCCCCAATAAACCGCAAAATAATAAAAATGAAAAGCCCAATATCTACGTGCCTATTAAGAATTCTGATTAATCCAATCCATTTTTAGTTTATTACCTCTCCTTATTACTAACGTATCTAAATATGGAAGTTTAAAATCACGATCAATTTATTCAAAAGAAGAACAGGAAATATCTAGGACTAAATTAACTTAAATAGTTGATAATTACTTAAATAAGTTAAAATTAACTAATAGATTCATGTCAGAGCACATGAAAAAGGCTGATAATTTTTTAAAGAAATAGAGACATACTTATTTTGAAAGCAGAGAAAGGTGACACTACAATAGTTATAAGTAAAAATGATTATGATTTGAGAATCAACAATATTGTAGGGGATGTTACAAATTATAAGTTAGCAATTAAAGATCCAACAACAAAATTGCAAAAAATAAATAATGTTTTAGTAAAAGACCTTTTAAGCAAAATTTTATTACCTTTTTTTAGAGAAAAACAGGCTCAAAACAAATGTTGCTACAGTTCCTAGGTTATATGGGTTACCTAAAATTCATAAAGACAATTTTCCTTTAAGGCCCATTTGTTCTTTTTTTAATTCTCCATCTTATGAATTATGTAAATACATTACAATAATATTGAAAAAGATTACGGAGAATTCTAAATATATTGTTAAGAAATAAATAGAATTTAAGTAAAGGGTAAAGAACCAGTGTACTCAGAATGAGGAAAAATTAGTTTTACTTGATCTACTATCATTATATCGTAGTATACCTGGTGACTTAGCAATAAATTTAATAGAAGAAAATTAAGCGTCAAACCGGGATACAGTATAACCCGTTTAATTACCCCACGCTTAAATACCTTTTACGCTTGTTTACTTCGAGTTTTAAATGCCCGTTTTTTCAATGCATTTGTCAAACAAAAGGTTTTGTTTAATTACCATACGCTTAATTACCTAATTCGGGTAAATGTCCTAAAAATTAAACTCCCAAAATAAATAACACCCTAATAGCCCGAATTCGGCCGAAATCAACATGAAATTACGTAATTTCGCATACATTTTACCATTGCCCAAATTATCTCATTTTACTTAATTTCAACGAAATTAACTTGAAATTACGATAGACAACGCTGTTTTTGTGTAAAATACTACTTTGTGTGCAAGCATGAACTTATTTACAGGAATACACGTATGTACATACATTGATATATACAAACATGTATGCATAATAACCATAATGATGAATTATAAAAACTGCAAGAACTTAAACATTTTTAATTTATTTTTTGATATTTTATTATTAATAGCTTCCAATTTAATTAATATCAAGTGTTTTCTTCTTCTTTTTTTCCATTTTGTACAAAACTTGAATGCAAAAGAATAATATAGTTCTAACATAAAAACGAACAGCTGTTTCTGAAATTAACTCAAGTGTCAAATAACCCACTATAAACACTCTAGATTTCGTTCGTAATTTCAGTTTGAAATTACATAATTTCGTCGCAGCCTGAACGGGCTATAAAATTTTTTCTTTTAATTGTCGCAGTACTATTTGAAAACAACACTGTAAGTAATGCAACCAAGTTTATGTATTATTTACAAGTCAAATTTAAAGTTTAACTATGTTTTTTTTGTGTTTTAATTATTTGGAAGTAATAAGAGAAAGATTTGTGCATAAATATTGTTTTGTGAATGTTTGTTGTTGAAAAAAATGGCTCCACGAAATACAGCCTTAAACATAAAATAGAAACTGTGGGTGATCTCTTTATTTAAAAAAAAAAAAAAAAAAAAAAGACAAAGAAACAATTGGCGGCTAAGTTTAAGTGCGATATTTTGACGATTAATAGAATTTTAAGATATGAGGCTAAAATTCGTGATTTAGCAGATTTAAATAAAAACGTAGAGTTAAAGCGCTACAGAAAATCTAACCATGAATATGTAGAAAAAGCTCTCACGGTATGGTTCAACCAAATGCGTCTGCAAGACGCTGTCATTTCCAGCTAGATTATTATGAAAAAAGCAAAGGAGTTTGCTATTAAACTCAATTCGGATTTCGAACCAAATAGTGGTTGGTTGTAGAGGTGGCAGAGAAGCGAAAATATAAAGTTCTCAAAAGTGCATGGCGAAAGCAATGAAAGCGATAATGGAGGCGCTCGAATGTTTTTGGAAAGCAGCAAATTTTCATCAGTTATTGAAAATTACGCCCCTGAAATTATATTTAATGCTGATGAGAGTGGCCTTTTTTATAAAGTTCTGCCAAATGGAATCTTGGCACGAAGAGGAGACCAAAGGTAATAAAAACCAAAAACAACGCCTTACACTATTATTTTTGTGTAATTCAGCAGATTGCCAGTACCGTATTTTTCGGTACGCGTGGATGACAAATTCGTTGTGGATTGCAATTATGAAAGAATTTGATAAAGAAATGATTACACAAAACAGGAAAGTTGTGTTGTTTTTTGACAATGCATCATGTCATAAAATCTCAGGTGATTTACAAAATGTAAATATACAATTTCTATTACCAAATTCAACGGCGCTCCTTCAACCTCTCGACCAAGGAATTATTCATTCCTTTAAGTCAAATTGTCGGCAAATTATAATCAGAAAAGAAATAATTGCTGTAGAAAAGGATCTACAACTGCAAGAATTTGTAAAATCCAGCTTAGTTCTAGATGCTTTATATTATATAAAACGAGCCTGGTGGCTTGTTAAAGAAAACACCATAATTAATTGTTTTCGTAAGGTAAGCTGCTAATCTTATAGTTATGGTAAAATAAAAAATTTAAAAATGTTTTCTATTATTTTCAGGTAGGTTTTTCAACTCAGAAACAACTGGTAGATGAACTGGTTGATGAATTCTTAATTGATGCAACAACAGTGATACATAATTTTGAAGAATATGTCAATTGTGATCAGGATTTGAATTCTATGGATTACAATCTGATGATAAAATTCTTGCCGAATTGCTTGATGACAATTCTGAAAACTTATCTGAAGACGAACTTGTGCCGGTAGAACAGCCCGTAATACCGAGTTTAGGAGAAGCCTTAGTAGCCGTTGGTGTATTACGTCAGTATTTTGCACATAAAAATTATGATGCGGATGAAATCGAAAATTTAGAAACAATAATTATTAAGAATCAAATAAGCAATATGTCTCAAAGTAAAATAACTGAATATTTTAAATAAGCTTCATATTTATAAAACATGGATATATGTACATATGAATACGTATATATATACATATTGATATACAAACGTAAATATGTATAAAAGTTTAAATTCTTTTGTTCTTATTATTTATTTTTATGTTTGCTGAGTTTAGGGTAGAACCCTTATTTCGTTTATATATGTGATATGAATTAATTTTTTTTAATAAAGTATTAAAGTTAATTAAATAGCACAGCTTGAATTATTTTTTATGCATACGTGAGTTCTACAAATAATCATCTTATCACTTCAATGAGGTAGTTAAATGTATTCGTTTAATTACGTCACAGAGGCAGTTAAACGTATTCCTTTAAATGCTTTCCACTCATTATTACCCAAAAATATTAGATTTCTTGGCAAGGTAATTAACCATGGAATACTGTATACTGGAATGGAGAAAGAAGATTATAGATATTTTATTATAATTGTAATATATATTTGCAATAAAAAGGACTTCTAATGACTAAATATATAGATCATTTGTTTTGTACTATTTCGGAATTTGGAATTGAAAATATGTTGGAAACATTTAATAAATTTAATAGTTGCATAAAATTCACAATAGAAATAGAACGTGGTTTTAAACTCCCTTATTTAGATACGTTGGTTATATGGAGATGTAATAAACTAAAAATGAATTGGTATCAAAAGCCGACAGCTTCCGAAAGAATTATTAAATTTTATTCCATATATAAAACCGAATAATTATTAATACATGTAAAAATTTGATAGAAAAAGTATTAAGGATAAGTGATAAGGATTTTCACATGATAAATAGAGATAAAGTTATAAAGATATTAACCGATAATAATTTTCCAATACAATTAATAAATAGTTTGTTTAAACAATTTAGGTACGGAAGAGCATGTAACACAAGAAATGTGACATAAACAAAAGTTTACAAGTCTTTAATTTATGTATCAGACACAGCAGAAAGGATAGAAAAATCAAAAATTTATGATTCGGAAAAATATAAAATGAAATATAAAACTTAAAATTCTTTAAACAGAATATTAAGTAAAACAAAAGATAGAATATAAAAATGGGGCATATCTAATGTAGTATATAAAAACCTTGTAATGGTAATGATGGTGAATAAAGTATATGTAGGTACAACAAAAAACAAACTTAAAACTAGAATAGCTGGACATAAATCTGTTAAAAGATATATAGACGTTAATAACACACAAAAAACTACATTAACTTCCCATTGTGCCAGTCTAGATAATCGTCCTTATTTTAAAAATGCATCAGTTTTAAATAAAGAAAACTATTATAAACATCGGCATATATTATAGATGTTACAAATAATTAAAGTTCTAACAGCAAGAAGAATAAACTTTAAGGCTGATACTGATAATGTTGCGCAGTTTTATAGACATTTAGTGCATAAAAAATAGTAAACATTACAATGTATCTAACTTATCTGTTTGTAGCATTTTATTAAGTAAAATTTATGTGTTTGTATATGTATAATGTTCTTTGTATATTTAAATTTTTTTTTGAAATTTAAAAATTTGAACGTTTTTTTTCAGCATTAAATTTTTATATGTACTCGTATGTTTATGTTAACATGTTTGAATTTTTTGCCTTTGTTTTTTGAACATTTTTTTGAGTTAGCTTGACAAATTTTTTCAAATGTATTTATATTATTATTAAATTATAACTTTAAAATAGGAGAATTAGTTTAACTTGAAAATAAGACAGGTCATAAATTAGAATTCCAATATAAGGACTGTATAAAGTTAAATACATAAATTTAAGAAATAATGTATCTATAGTGGATAAGAAAACCAAAAAAGAACAAATAGTCCATAAAAATAAGCTTAAGTTTTTATCAAGTCTTAAAAATTATATGCAATTAACATAAAAATTAAGAAAATCAGTTTTAGAAAATAGTCGATAAGATAATATGTAAGTAAATAATAAATTTTAAAAATCATATAAAATACAAATAATAATAATAGGAAATAAAAATGATAATTATTATTAATAATAATTGTAAACTAAATTAAAAACAATTTTAAAATACCAATTTTAAAAGAATATCCATAAAACTAACGTTATATGAACATTCTTGTGAAAAATGGAGGTGTTGTGTTGCCTGACTTCATAGTCACTATGACCAATACACAATAGTGTGATTGTATATTCTGGGTTACCAGCAACATGGTACATAAATAGAAGATTCATATTTCATAAAATAAAAACATAAATACTCGCACAAGCAAAGCGGACATTTGACACTTTGTTGTCGTACCGCTACCCATGTGAAATAGTTTGTGCACTTTTGAGTTATGCCGCTGTTTATGTAGGGCATGTGTGAACTGACATAAAAGTATAAACAAACCTTACAGTACTGTACATATTAACATGTACTAAATATATGAGAAACATTTGTAGGCATATAACGATGCTAAATATAATTACCATGCACCGCACACCAATATGTTTTAATTTAGGCTCGCGTCATCTCCATAGTGGGAAGTCAACAATAATCGGTAAATAAATGGCCATGAATTTTATTTTATTTGGGCATTAATAATTAGCCTTACGTCAATAGAATTAAGGGTTGAATAAGAAATGCTGGTCCAGTATAATTTTAAGTATAAAAGGAGGATATTTTTTTCAATAACTCAATCTTAATTTGGAGATTTATATTTCCGTGCCAGCGGTGTTTTTAAGCGCCGGCACATAACTCCACGGTAGGGATTATATTCAGATGTGTGAGTCCATATCCTGGTAGTACACAACGATTACAATATATAATCACACATGCTGAAAGATCGCTACGATAAAAATTAACAGTTCGGACGGACACATACGTAGTGTTTCCAGAGAAATTTTCGTTTAAGTTAAGAGGTCATCATAAAACCGTTTGAGTTAAGTCTTAATAATGCTTACACATCTTGACTAAAGAACCTCGGAGAACAGAAATTATATGAAGTAGTTCCAGAAAAATCTGGATTTGTGTTGAAAGCTTACCTGGAAAATTACCATCTTTAAAAGGTTTTAAAAATAGCAATTAAGTGACTTTTACTTGGAAACTAAAAACGAAGTCTAACCAATACTTACACAATTGAAAGAAGAACTCTAGGAAAACAAAATGCAATAGTTTGGAAAGAAATCTGCATTTATATTGAGAAGATTCCTTGAAACTTCTTTCGCTAAAAATAGCATGAAAGCGAATTATGTTTGAAACCGAACATAAAGTCTAAACTAGCTTATACATATAGACTGAAGAAAGTAGGCGAAGAAAATACAATAATTAGGACAGAAAGTTATATATAAATATATTTAAAATAATTAAATTCAATATTGCATTTACATAACATCGAAATCTGCTATATTTTATTTGAAATCTCTTTCAAAATCTAATTCTTTTACACTTCATTTTTTTAAACTAGTAAGATCCCCTAATAACAACAACCCAAAAAAATTAATATTCAACAAATTTTAAAACATTATACACTAGTTTGTAAGAAAATCGATGCAGTGGTTGCAGAGATATCAGCGTCCATGTTGAAAAGTTATCATATAACTAAAAATTATTTCTAAACAAGTATGACAGATTTTGAAAGAGGAATATTAGATGAACAAAATGCACTAGTTTTTAAGAAAATCGATGCAGTGGTTCCAGAGATATCAGCGTCCTTGTTAAAAAGTTATCATATAACTGATTTTGATAAAAATGGCATAAGACTGGCTTTTACTCGGAAACTAAAAATTATTTTTAAACAAGTATGACATATTTTGAAAGAGGAATATTAGACGAACAAAATGCATTAGTTTAAAAAAAATCGATGCAGTGGTTTGGAGATATTAGCGTCCATGTTGAAAAGTTATCATACAACTAATATTGGTAAAAATGGCATAAGACTGGCTTTTACTCGGAAACTAAAAATTATTTCTACACAAGTATGACACATTTTGAAAGAGGAATATTAGACGAACAAAATGCAATAGTTTTTTAAGAAAATCAATGCAGTGGTTCCAAAGATATCAGCGTCCTTGTTGAAAAGTTATCATATAAATGATTTTGATAAAAACGGCATAAGACTGCCTTTTACTCGAAACCAAAAATTATTTTTAAGCAAGTATGACATATTTTGTAAGAGGAATATTAGACGAACAAAATGCATTAGTTTTTAAGAAAATCGATGCAGTGGTTTGGAGATATTAGCGTCCATGTTGAAAAGTTATCATACAACTAATTTTGGTAAAAATGGCATAAGACTGGCTTTTACTCGGAAACTAAAAATTATTTCTACACAAGTATGACACATTTTGAAAGAGGAATATAAGACGAACAAAATGCACTAGTTTTTAAGAAAATCGATGCAGTGGTTCCAAAGATATCAGCGTCCTTGTTGAAAAGTTATCATATAACTGATTTTGATAAAAAATGGCATAAGACTGACTTTTACTCGGAAACTAAAAATTATTTTTAAACAAGTATGACATATTTTGAAAGAGGAATATTAGACGAACAAAATGCAATAGTTTTTTAAGAAAATCAATGCAGTGGTTCCAAAGATATCAGCGTCCTTGTTGAAAAGTTATCATATAAATGATTTTGATAAAAACGGCATAAGACTGCCTTTTACTCGAAACCAAAAATTATTTTTAAGCAAGTATGACATATTTTGTAAGAGGAATATTAGACGAACAAAATGCATTAGTTTTTAAGAAAATCGATGCAGTGGTTTGGAGATATTAGCGTCCATGTTGAAAAGTTATCATACAACTAATTTTGGTAAAAATGGCATAAGACTGGCTTTTACTCGGAAACTAAAAATTATTTCTACACAAGTATGACACATTTTGAAAGAGGAATATAAGACGAACAAAATGCACTAGTTTTTAAGAAAATCGATGCAGTGGTTCCAAAGATATCAGCGTCCTTGTTGAAAAGTTATCATATAACTGATTTTGATAAAAAATGGCATAAGACTGACTTTTACTCGGAAACTAAAAATTATTTTTAAACAAGTATGACATATTTTGAAAGAGGAATATTAGACGAACAAAATGCAGTAGTTTTTAAGAAAATCGATGCAGTGGTTCCAGAGATATCAGCGTCCATGTTGAAAAGTTATCATATAACTGATTTTGGTACAAATGGCATAAGACTGGCTTTTACTAGGAAACTAAAAATTATTTCTAAACAAGTATGACACATTTTGAAAGAGGAATATTAGGCGAACAAAATGCACTGGTTTTTAAGAAAATCGATGCAGTGGTTCCAAAGATATCAGCGTCCATGTTGAAAAGTTATCATATAACTGATTTTGGTAAAAAATGGCATAAGACTGGCTTCACGCTATCAAATCAACGAAGATTACTTTGAAAATTAGTCATCAATTTGAGCAGCTTATAAATGACTTCGTGATTTTTATGATGCACATAATAGTCCGTCTGAGCAAGCCATCCGTCAAACTGTGGACAGATTTCGTAACACATACCATATCTAGAGGGTGCAATAACACCAACACGTGAAAGGATTGTGCGGACTTAAGGAAATATTTCTGCTGTAAATGAAAGTGTGTAAAAAGATCCAAATTTATCAATTCGTTTTCGGTCGCAGAAATTGGTGTTCTGTCCGTTCGTTACGTGGAAAATTTTGAGCAAATGGTTGGCCTATGCGTTGTTCTTTCGCCGACTGAGTTCTATAGCAGTTAGTAACTGACCCGTTGTCTTATCGCCTAACTGTGTTTAGCGATGGGGCTCTTTTTTGGCTTAAGGATTTGTTAAGAAGCAAAATGCCGCATATAATGTGAGCCAATCCACAACATACCCTACAGATTCCATTGCATCCATAAAAATGCCCCGTTTAGTGTGGTTTAAACGCTGACAACATCATCGGATCTTATTTCGTTAAAATAGAAGCCGGATCCCACGTTACGTTATAGATGACTTTAATCCAGACGAAATGTGTTTTCAACAAGATAACGCTACGTACAATACGGTGACATAGGGCCAGTAGTACTCCCGAAATCGGAAGTTCAGAATACGATTCGTCATGAGCAGCCACGATCACCATATGCCCGAAATAATTTTTTCATATATATGCCATTTCTGATCATTCGTTTTAATAAAAATCTTCATTACAATTTAATTTCTTGTGTTATTTTTACAATTTAAAATTCTATCGGGCTTAAAAAACACCCTTTACTTCTGCCAGATTCTTTATTTACTAAACGAACGCTGTTGCAGCCCCAGATCACTTTCTCAATATGTTGCTAACGGCCGGATAAGGTAAATTTGTTAGGAATTGGGCAGTTATACTTTATATTTCGTTATAGCAAGATGTGACCCGTGTTGCTGATGTAAAAAGTAGCTTGGTCACTTCCTAGGTGCGTCACCATACTTCTCGCTGCTTGCATCCAGCCCTTCAGGCATCTTTTTTCGTGACGGCTTGATAAGAAAGTCGCCAACATTTTGCAAATTTCTTTAAAGGTGTCACTGTTCTCCTGATTAAGTTCGTAGATGTACTGTACTTTCTCGTTCTTTAGGAGAGTATAGATCCACGAAATGCGGACCATGGCTGCATTAAGTTTTTCGTTTTTATGTCCTTTTCTTTTTAATTTTGCTTAAAAGCAAATGTTCGCAACCACCGGTTATCCGGGTTTAAACATGGCGTTTACTTAGATACCCACGCACTTCTACAGAAAATAAACACCTTCTTTGGTTTCCTTGCAGTTATGCTGCTGACTTTGTTAGATATTTTCTTTTAATTCTTTTTTCCTGATTTTTTTCTATGATTTTACTTAGTATAATTAAGCTTATTATTTACGCTGACAAAAACAAGCATTTCTGGTGACACTTACCGCTTTTCCACCACTCAAAACTCTTCTTGAATATTCTGGATGACAATCCAGACTCGCTTTCTTAATGCAAATTAAGATCTACGACTTCCGGGTATAAGTCTCTTTAAAACCTCTATGAAATTGGTTGATATCTTCTGGGCGAGACAAATCTTATTACTGAACACTTTAACTTTTATTTGTTGACATATTTAACGACTGCTGCAGTTCGTAACCAGAGGAAAACAAAAACGATTTTATTATGACATATTAGATGGTAAAAGGCAGTCTTTTGGATAGAAATCCAAAGTAGTTTCAGAGAAATCTGTGTTTATGTTTTTTAGGTCACCATATCATTAAATGACTTAAAAATGTTATAAAAACGACTTTAACTTAAGAACTGAAAATTTATTATAAAACAATCCACACATATCCTATAAGAAAGATATTAGAAAAACAAAATTCAATAGTTTGCGCAAACATCATTGCACTGGTTCCAGAAAAAAATGTTTTAAAAATGAAATAAAAGTGGAGATTATTCGGAAACTGAAAATTAAGTCTTAACAGTGTTTACACATCCTAAAATAAATAAATTATAAGAACCAAATGCAATAGATTTAGCAAATATCCATGCTGTGGGCTTAGATAAGTCTGCGTTTTTATTGGAAAGTCACCATGAATCATAAAAATGACTTAACGTTGGCATGAAAATGGCTTATAACTGGAAAATTAAAATATATGCTTGCACATCATAAAATAACTAAAAGAAAAAAAACGACTTAAAAACAAATTTTGGCTATCTTTTTAAACAGTTTAAAAGATATATATGCTTACACATCTTGACTAAAGAACCTCGGAGAACAGAAATTATATGAAGTAGTTCCAGAAAAATCTGGATTTGTGTTGAAAGCTTACCTGGAAAATTACCATCTTTAAAATGTTTTAAAAATAGCAATTAAGTGACTTTTACTTGGAAACTAAAAACGAAGTCTAACCAATACTTACACAATTGAAAGAAGAACTCTAGGAAAACAAAATGCAATAGTTTGGAAAGAAATCTGCATTTATATTGAGAAGATTCCTTGAAACTTCTTTCGCTAAAAATAGCATGAAAGCGAATTATGTTTGAAACCGAACATAAAGTCTAAACTAGCTTATACATATAGACTGAAGAAAGTAGGCGAAGAAAATACAATAATTAGGACAGAAAGTTATATATAAATATATTTAAAATAATTAAATTCAATATTGCATTTACATAACATCGAAATCTGCTATATTTTATTTGAAATCTCTTTCAAAATCTAATTCTTTTACACTTCATTTTTTTAAACTAGTAAGATCCCCTAATAACAACAACCCAAAAAAATTAATATTCAACAAATTTTAAAACATTATACACTAGTTTGTAAGAAAATCGATGAAGTGGTTGCAGAGATATCAGCGTCCATGTTGAAAAGTTATCATATAACTAAAAATTATTTCTAAACAAGTATGACAGATTTTGAAAGAGGAATATTAGATGAACAAAATGCACTAGTTTTTAAGAAAATCGATGCAGTGGTTCCAGAGATATCAGCGTCCTTGTTAAAAAGTTATCATATAACTGATTTTGATAAAAATGGCATAAGACTGGCTTTTACTCGGAAACTAAAAATTATTTTTAAACAAGTATGACATATTTTGAAAGAGGAATATTAGACGAACAAAATGCATTAGTTTAAAAAAAAATCGATGCAGTGGTTTGGAGATATTAGCGTCCATATTGAAAAGTTATCATACAACTAATATTGGTAAAAATGGCATAAGACTGGCTTTTACTCGGAAACTAAAAATTATTTCTACACAAGTATGACACATTTTGAAAGAGGAATATTAGACGAACAAAATGCAATAGTTTTTTAAGAAAATCAATGCAGTGGTTCCAAAGATATCAGCGTCCTTGTTGAAAAGTTATCATATAAATGATTTTGATAAAAACGGCATAAGACTGCCTTTTACTCGAAACCAAAAATTATTTTTAAGCAAGTATGACATATTTTGTAAGAGGAATATTAGACGAACAAAATGCATTAGTTTTTAAGAAAATCGATGCAGTGGTTTGGAGATATTAGCGTCCATGTTGAAAAGTTATCGTACAACTAATTTTGGTAAAAATGGCATAAGACTGGCTTTTATTCGGAAACTAAAAATTATTTCTACACAAGTATGACACATTTTGAAAGAGGAATATAAGACGAACAAAATGCACTAGTTTTTAAGAAAATCGATGCAGTGGTTCCAAAGATATCAGCGTCCTTGTTGAAAAGTTATCATATAACTGATTTTGATAAAAAATGGCATAAGACTGACTTTTACTCGGAAACTAAAAATTATTTTTAAACAAGTATGACATATTTTGAAAGAGGAATATTAGACGAACAAAATGCAATAGTTTTTTAAGAAAATCAATGCAGTGGTTCCAAAGATATCAGCGTCCTTGTTGAAAAGTTATCATATAAATGATTTTGATAAAAACGGCATAAGACTGCCTTTTACTCGAAACCAAAAATTATTTTTAAGCAAGTATGACATATTTTGTAAGAGGAATATTAGACGAACAAAATGCATTAGTTTTTAAGAAAATCGATGCAGTGGTTTGGAGATATTAGCGTCCATGTTGAAAAGTTATCATACAACTAATTTTGGTAAAAATGGCATAAGACTGGCTTTTACTCGGAAACTAAAAATTATTTCTACACAAGTATGACACATTTTGAAAGAGGAATATAAGACGAACAAAATGCACTAGTTTTTAAGAAAATCGATGCAGTGGTTCCAAAGATATCAGCGTCCTTGTTGAAAAGTTATCATATAACTGATTTTGATAAAAAATGGCGTAAGACTGATTTTTACTCGGAAACTAAAAATTATTTTTAAACAAGTATGACATATTTTGAAAGAGGAATATTAGACGAACAAAATGCAGTAGTTTTTAAGAAAATCGATGCAGTGGTTCCAGAGATATCAGCGTCCATGTTGAAAAGTTATCATATAACTGATTTTGGTACAAATGGCATAAGACTGGCTTTTACTAGGAAACTAAAAATTATTTCTAAACAAGTATGACACATTTTGAAAGAGGAATATTAGGCGAACAAAATGCACTGGTTTTTAAGAAAATCGATGCAGTGGTTCCAAAGATATCAGCGTCCATGTTGAAAAGTTATCATATAACTGATTTTGGTAAAAAATGGCATAAGACTGGCTTCACGCTATCAAATCAACGAAGATTACTTTGAAAATTAGTCATCAATTTGAGCAGCTTATAAATGACTTCGTGATTTTTATGATGCACATAATAGTCCGTCTGAGCAAGCCATCCGTCAAACTGTGGACAGATTTCGTAACACATACCATATCTAGAGGGTGCAATAACACCAACACGTGAAAGGATTGTGCGGACTTAAGGAAATATTTCTGCTGTAAATGAAAGTGTGTAAAAAGATCCAAATTTATCAATTCGTTTTCGGTCGCAGAAATTGGTGTTCTGTCCGTTCGTTACGTGGAAAATTTTGAGCAAATGGTTGGCCTATGCGTTGTTCTTTCGCCGACTGAGTTCTATAGCAGTTAGTAACTGACCCGTTGTCTTATCGCCTAACTGTGTTTAGCGATGGGGCTCTTTTTTGGCTTAAGGATTTGTTAAGAAGCAAAATGCCGCATAGAATGTGAGCCAATCCACAACATACCCTACAGATTCCATTGCATCCATAAAAATGCCCCGTTTAGTGTGGTTTAAACGCTGACAACATCATCGGATCTTATTTCGTTAAAATAGAAGCCGGATCCCACGTTACGTTATAGATGACTTTAATCCAGACGAAATGAGTTTTCAACAAGATAACGCTACGTACAATACGGTGACATAGGGCCAGTAGTACTCCCGAAATCGGAAGTTCAGAATACGATTCGTCATGAGCAGCCACGATCACCATATGCCCGAAATAATTTTTTCATATATATGCCATTTCTGATCATTCGTTTTAATAAAAATCTTCATTACAATTTAATTTCTTGTGTTATTTTTACAATTTAAAATTCTATCGGGCTTAAAAAACACCCTTTACTTCTGCCAGATTCTTTATTTACTAAACGAACGCTGTTGCAGCCCCAGATCACTTTCTCAATATGTTGCTAACGGCCGGATAAGGTAAATTTGTTAGGAATTGGGCAGTTATACTTTATATTTCGTTATAGCAAGATGTGACCCGTGTTGCTGATGTAAAAAGTAGCTTGGTCACTTCCTAGGTGCGTCACCATACTTCTCGCTGCTTGCATCCAGCCCTTCAGGCATCTTTTTTCGTGACGGCTTGATAAGAAAGTCGCCAACATTTTGCAAATTTCTTTAAAGGTGTCACTGTTCTCCTGATTAAGTTCGTAGATGTACTGTACTTTCTCGTTCTTTAGGAGAGTATAGATCCACGAAATGCGGACCATGGCTGCATTAAGTTTTTCGTTTTTATGTCCTTTTCTTTTTAATTTTGCTTAAAAGCAAATGTTCGCAACCACCGGTTATCCGGGTTTAAAGATGGCGTTTACTTAGCTACCCACGCACTTCTACAGAAAATAAACACCTTCTTTGGTTTCCTTGCAGTTATGCTGCTGACTTTGTTAGATATTTTCTTTTAATTCTTTTTTCCTGATTTTTTTCTATGATTTTACTTAGTATAATTAAGCTTATTATTTACGCTGACAAAAACAAGCATTTCTGGTGACACTTACCGCTTTTCCACCACTCAAAACTCTTCTTGAATATTCTGGATGACAATCCAGACTCGCTTTCTTAATGCAAATTAAGATCTACGACTTCCGGGTATAAGTCTCTTTAAAACCTCTATGAAATTGGTTGATATCTTCTGGGCGAGACAAATCTTATTACTGAACACTTTAACTTTTATTTGTTGACATATTTAACGACTGCTGCAGTTCGTAACCAGAGGAAAACAAAAACGATTTTATTATGACATATTAGATGGTAAAAGGCAGTCTTTTGGATAGAAATCCAAAGTAGTTTCAGAGAAATCTGTGTTTATGTTTTTTAGGTCACCATATCATTAAATGACTTAAAAATGTTATAAAAACGACTTTAACTTAAGAACTGAAAATTTATTATAAAACAATCCACACATATCCTATAAGAAAGATATTAGAAAAACAAAATTCAATAGTTTGCGCAAACATCATTGCACTGGTTCCAGAAAAAAATGTTTTAAAAATGAAATAAAAGTGGAGATTATTCGGAAACTGAAAATTAAGTCTTAACAGTGTTTACACATCCTAAAATAAATAAATTATAAGAACCAAATGCAATAGATTTAGCAAATATCCATGCTGTGGGCTTAGATAAGTCTGCGTTTTTATTGGAAAGTCACCATGAATCATAAAAATGACTTAACGTTGGCATGAAAATGGCTTATAACTGGAAAATTAAAATATATGCTTGCACATCATAAAATAACTAAAAGAAAAAAAACGACTTAAAAACAAATTTTGGCTATCTTTTTAAACAGTTTAAAAGATTGGCAACATACATAAAGACTTAAAAAAAATTTTGGCTTTCTTTTTAAACAGTATAAAAGATTTGCAACATACACGAAATTACATTAACCATTGGGACGTGCTTTAATGTTCCTTGTATATTTTAGCTCTCTGTCTATATCGGTTCAAAAGTTTGGTCACATACATCAAATTACATCAACTATTGTAATACTTTTACGTTTCTAAGTCCAAGTTTTATTCATATCGATATAGAAGATTTAGCAACACAGCTTATTTGCAAATTTAAGCCGTCTGTCTATACATTACAAAAGTTTGACCACATACATTAAACTATGTATACTTATATGTTGCTAAGCAGTACAGTTGTTTAGAAAATTTCAACCGTCTGTCTACAACTGTTCAGTGGTTCGTCCATATACATACATCAAATTGTCACAATTGTCCAATGTTGTTATAGCGTACTTAGCAATACGGTTTCTTTGTAAATTAAGCCGTCTGTATATAATCGTTCAACAGTTTGGTCATATACATAAAATTAATTTAACTAATGTATTATACCAGACCAATTTTCAAGTTATTGTATATAACGGTTAAAAGGATAGGCTATACGGTCGAATTACATCTATTATGGAATCATTCTTTAAATTCTAAATTCAAATTGTATTCAAAAGTTGCACCACATATTTCAAATTACATCCACTATTGGTACACCCTTTTATATTTAAATAGCGGACTTAGTAATACCTTTTCTAAGTAAATTCCAACTTTTTTTCTACACTTGTTTAAAAGTTAGGACATTTGCATCAAATTAAATGAACTATGGGGGCCCCCTTTAATATATAATTTTAAAAATTTACACTTGTTATATTTACGGTATTAGTAATCGTTCATAACTTACAAAGATACTCTTAAAGCAAAACCAATAATTGAGTCATCTATAAAGACTATACATTTTAATTGGTCTTAAGTAAAGCAACGAGAAATTGTAACGCAGAGCTTTTCAATTCAGTGAGTAAGACAACGTTTCAGTAAATAAATTTAACCCTTGATACAGAGTTCGTCAGGTGGGCGCACCATGAATGCAATTTTTTACATAATCTTTATTGGTTTAAATATAAAGCTAACTTAAAAAATATATTTTAAATGGCAAAAACAGCCATGATTTTGTCTTAAAAGAACAAGTCTAAAATTACTAAATCAAAACACTAAGCAGTAATTTATTTTTTTCATGTAAGGCTTAGTATTTTGCTTACTAACTTGGTTAAAGATATATATAGCACTTATTTATAATGTAATCAATTTTCAGTCCATATGTATACCTGGCTTATTCTGTTCTAAAGTAGATGAGGCAAGCAGACTATATGTCCGTCCATTTTCATTTTAAAATTAATTTTACTAAGGCTCTTGATAAGCCAATCTATCAGAATCAAAATTATTTCTATTGCCTCTAATTTTTCCATATTTATTTTTGAAATTTTGTTTGTATTCCTGCAGTTAGTTGTTTTCATTTTTTAGTGCTTAGTAAAACTTTCGTTTTTATTCCTGCTGGTGGTCTTTACTATGTGCTAAATACTAAGTACCAAAAGTAAAAACAGCTACCTGCAGGAATACAAACGATATTGATGTGATAACAACCCTTAGCAAGACTTACAATTTTCGAAGCTTTTTTAACAGAAAATTAAAGGTAGAAAGAATTTCATACGCCGTTTTATATGTACATGCGGTTGCATATATGGTGAAGAGTATATAAGATTCGGCATAGCCGATTAAAGCACTCTTACTTGTTGTTTTCAAGAAAGTGCATATAAATCAATTCTAAATGAATAAATTCAAAGCACCAATTCCGCTTCAAAATTCATTTCTTGTATGCGTTTAGTATCATTTGGCTACGCCGAATCTTCATTGCCGTTACTTTATTTTTTAAAATATAGAAAAATCAGAGGCAGGCGTGGTAAATTTTATATAACACACAACTTTTTCAACAGACATATATAAAAACGTTTCAATTCACAATTTCTCTACCTGAATTGACTTAGCTAGTTTTTTTTAATGTTTAGCCATTTTACTCTGCTTTTTCGACATTGCTTACAATAATTAATTATTATTACTAATTACTAATATTACTAAATATAATTTTCTAACCTTACCCTGATTATTGTTCATGACATCATTAAATTCCAAAACCTCAGCAATTTTTTCAAACTCTGAACCCTGCCAATGTTTGGGTCTTGGACGGTAGAATTCATTTAAATATTGTTCACGTCTTATTTTGTGGAAGGCTCGTTCTTGCAACCATTTCAAGCTATACACTGATTGATGCATATCACTCCAATCCACAACTAGTTGGTTTTTCTCGTTATTTGTCTAAGCAAACACAATAACGTAACAGATCATTTAGGCAAGTTCTCAAAGAGACACTATTATTTAACTTACCTGTAATTTTTTTACTTTAACTCTAACATCAAATATATTCCAGTCATGCTTACGTGACTTGGAAGTGGGGTGGAAACATTGTTCACAGTAACAATTATCACGTAACCAAACACAAGGGAATTTTAAAGATATCTTTGACGGATTTAATGATATATCGACCTTATTTTCCTCTTGAAGAACAATAAATTTATCATTTTCTACATACGCACTTATAAAGCGTTTATTAATTACTAAGGTGCGGTATATGATCTTTTTTTTATAATTAAATAAATGTTTGACAGTTATTCTTAACATTTTCCCTTGCTTTATCAAATTTCAGAAAAAAGCTTATGCGTTTTTAGTTGTCCTTTACTGCTGGCTTTTTAGAAACTGACTGATTTCTTGTATCGACCGTGTCGTATAGCGCGAGTATAGAGATTTATTTTAATAAACTGATAAGCTTGTAATATTATATACTGATGTTGTTCATCAATTTGTTTTATAGTTGTCAATTAACATGTATAGGTTGAGATAAGTAATCTGAAGCAATTTCATAAGTAAAAAAAATTGTTTTTATTAATATTACGCAAAAGCTCTCTCACATTCATATAAAAATCATAAACACCCTATTGGAATTTAGTAACTTATTTGTTATCTACTAACTTCTGGCTTAACTCAAATATGTTGCAGAGATGTGCCGCTTATTTTTTGTTTTTTGGTTTTTATTTACTTGTGCTTACTATAGCTAATAATGACAAAAAAATGAAAGACCAAAGTAAAAAACAAAAGCACAAACTCTGTTGCAACATTTGATTTTGTTTCTGTTTTATTTTAAGTTTTCCAAGCACTTAAATAAAACAGAGTGTATATTTCAATCCAATTAAGAGTAAAATTAAAAAAAGTCCTTTAAGTAATGATATTCTTATAAATAAAGTGAATTTAACTTGGAAAGTCCAAACAATGTTTACATATCTTGAAGGAAGAACATTACATAAAGGAAATGCAACAGAAATCTATGAAGTGGTTACAGAACACAATGCATTTGTGTTGAAAAGTCACCATGCATCTCATTTCAGTTAAAGTGGCATGTGAAACTGAAAATTAAGTCTAAACAGTGCCTGCACACCCTCGAAAGAAGAACACTAGACGAAAAATTGCAATAGTTTGGACAAATATCTACGCTGTGGTTGCAGAACAGTCAGCGTTTATGTTAAAAAGTCACCATGACGTGGACTTTGCTTTGGACGAAATTCGGTACCTCATTAACTACTTTATGAAATATCTTCATGAAATTTTACGGAGGGAAAGTAGATGTTCAGTAAACCTGCGAACGATCGGCGCATTAGGATTAAGCAGGTTTTTGTGTAGGACACCTAAGGAGATTTTTAAGATTTTTAAAATTTATTTAGACCTTCAAAATACCATATATTTAAGCATAGAAGCTTCCTAAACCTCGCCCACTCACGATTTTATGGCTTATTTTTTTATAAAAAAAACTAAAACTGTAAATAAACACATTGTGTGCCAAACTGAAAAACACAAATAGTTAACAAGCCGTGCTTATATGCTCATATGAAGGCGAGGTTAAGGAAGCACAAATAGTTTTATTATTTTCTCGATATACATGTAATTGGTATCAAAGAAAAGCTTATGAGTTTTAGATAATAATATTATAATATGTTTATTCGCGCTTCATTTTCGAAATGACATTTATATTAAAAAAATGAAATAAGTCACGTGAAGAGGTTTTTTTTAATAAAATATGAAATTAAAATTGCAAAAAAGTCAAAACACATCTGGATATTCTTACAAAGAATTTAAGATCTTTTTATAAAATGGAGAAATAAAACTTACATTTTTTATTTACGCATATAAATTTCCAAAACGGGAAAGAAATCTCAAAAAATTGATTTTTGTTTGTTTTTATTAATCATTGGGCTGTCAAATCCTTTCTGGGATTTGTAGACAACGATTTGAGTCTTAAAAGTATGTTTATATTTTTTTAATCATTACTTTGCACTCCGAGGAATTTCACAATAATTCATAAATTTTGTTTTAAAATTGGTCATGTTAGAGAGGGCTATTTTAAACCTAAATTTTCTTTTATTCGCATTTGCTATAGGTCACCTTTAAAATGGGTTAAGCAAAGAAAGCAAACACCTTTTTATGAAAAATCGTAACAGTATTTTTTTCATTTTCTCTATTTAGAGGCTCGTAGCTTTTTAACGAAAAGACCTATCAGAACAAATCTACATTTTAATAAAAATATAGCAAATATCTTTAAGTAAAAATCATTAACAAGTGTCTTACGAAAGAATACTATGTTAAGGTAATAAATAATAATAAAATATATAAACAAACTGTAAGCCAATTTTTCCTTAAACTAAAAGAGATAAACTGAACAAGGTTTTTATAGATATTTAAAAGGTAAATTAAATTAAAAGAATCCATATAGTTGAGTTAAAAATACACTTTTTATGTCATTTAAAAAAAATATATGCCCGACGTAGTAAACTTTGGTGGCCTACCCTGATATCCGCTGTTAAACTTAGGGGTCTGACCGTTCGCATGCTAACTGAAAAACACCTTTGTGAAGTTTTATTAAGATATCTTATGTTTTTTATGAAATACGGAATTTTGTTCAAAATAATTCATTTTCCAATCACTATTAAATGGCATGAAAGATACAATATATATATAAACATTGTTTAGACATCATTTTCAGTTACCAAGTAAAGGTCACATTAATACCATTTTTTTAACATTAATTTCATGTGCAATTTTAACATAAACGCAGATTTATCTCAAACTGCTGCGTAAATTTTAATTCACACTACCGCACTTTGCTCATCAAATGCTTGCATTTCAGGTTGTGTAATCGTTGGTTATACGTCATTATCTATTTCTGAGTAAATTCGCTTTAATGCTATTTTTAAGACATTATAGGTAAACAGTTTCATGTGGAACCACAGCAGATGTTTTTGTCCAAACTATTGCATTTTGTTGATTTTTATACCCCTCACCATAGGTAGAAAAAGGGTAAGAAAAAACAAGTACCCAGCAAAAATTTTGCATAATATAGAAGCAGTTAAAACTGATGGAAGCAACGTTATGCTTACTCAATTGCAAAAGCACCACCATAGAAGGCTTCATAGGAATCATAAATTAAATTAAAGAGTTAAATTAAAGAGTTTTCTCTTATTTAACAAAGGTTAATAATAATTATTATTATATCAAGCATGGATTGGCAATAATAAAACTGAAGCATAAATGAAATAAATAAACCAGTCGTTGTTGAAGCCTTAATTTTTTAACGCAACCAGCAAAAGAAGCCACAACTTCTCACAGCAAGACTCAGGAAGAAACAATTATATTATATTATATTATATTATATTATATTATATTATATTATATTATATTATATTATGTTATATTATATTATATTATATTATATTATATTATATTATATTATATTATATTATATTATATTATATTATATTATATTATATTATATTATAATATATTTTATTATATTATATTATATTATATTATATTATATATATTATATTATATTATATTATATTATATTATATTATATTATATTATATTATATTATATTATATTATATTATATTATATTATATAATATTATATTATATTATATTATATTATATTATATTATATTATATTATATTATATTATATTATATTATATTATATAATATTATATTATATTATATTATATTATATTATATTATATTATATTATATTATATTATATTATATTATATTATATTATATTATATTATATTATATTATATTATATTATATTATATTATATTATATTATATTATATTATATTATATTATATTATATTATATTATATTATATTATATTATATTATATTATATTATATTATATTATATTATATTATATTATATTATATTATATTATATTATATTATATTATATTATATTATATTATATTATATTATATTATATTATATTATATTATATTATATTATATTATATTATATTATATTATATTATATAATATTATATTATATTATATTATATTATATTATATTATATTATATTATATTATATTATATTATATTATATTATATTATATTATATTATATTATATTATATTATATTATATTATATTATATTATATTATATTATATTATATTATATTATATTATATTATATTATATTATATTATATTATATTATATTATATTATATTATATTATATTATATTATATTATACTATATTATATTATACTATATTATATTATATTATATTACATTATATTATATTATATTATATTATATTATATTATATTATATTATATTATATTATATTATATTATATTATATTATATTATATTATATTATATTATATTATATTATATTATATTATATTATATTATATTATATTACATTATATTATATTATATTATATTATATTATATTATATTATATTATATTATATTATATTATATTATATTATATTATATTATACTATATTATATTATATTACATTATATTATATTATATTATATTATATTATATTATATTATATTATATTATATTATATTATATTATATTATAAGTATATTTTAGGCTTGGAAATAAAGAATGTGGCAGTAGTTGATATAATTGGATGTATGTGACGCAACTTTCGAATCATAATAGACAGATTGTTGAAATTGACAAGGAAGCTGTATTACTTTATCCGCTATAACAACTAGTATACAATTTGAATTTAGAATTTAAAGGGTATTCCTATAATTGATGTAAGTTGACTTGAAAAAACAAAGTGTCTTAATGAGACAGTCGGGTATTATTTACAAAGAACGCCAAAGTTCACTATAATACTAAGTATAAAATTTGAAATGGAATGTTAAAGGGTATCCGAATAAATTATGTAATTTAATGTATATGGTGAATCGCTAAACAGTTGTAGTCAGATGGTTGAAACAAACTAAGAAACTGTATTGCTAAGTTGCATATAACAAGTATAAAATTTGAATTTAGATATTAAAGAGTGTTCCAACCGTTAATAAAATTCGATGTATGTGGCCAAGTTTTGTACCGTTATAGAAAACAGATAGTTTAAACTAACAAGGAACCTGTGTTTCTAGGTCTGCTATAACAAGAAATATATAAGATTTGGAAATTAAAGGATGTCACAATAGTGGATGTAATTCAATTGTAGTTTATATGCACTCATGCGCAACACTGTAATAATAGGTATATGCTCGTAGACATATGAGCAAGACTGTATGCAACATAAAATCAAAAATACAAATTGTTCAAATAAAAATTAATCAAAAGAAATTTATGTATGGTCAGCAGAAAATGCAAAATCAATGTATAGGTATATTTTTGTTGATCGTGAGAATTTGGATGGTAACCAAATACCATTTTTGTTTATAAGTTATTTTTTGGATATACAGCAATATTGTGAAAATGATGACCACTACAAAATTGTACTATATAAGGGAAAGGCAAAAGAAAAGGACGACATCAGCCATCATCAAAAAAGAAATAAAATTATCAAACCCCAAAGAGAGAGGTGGAAGAAAAAGACAAAATATAATACAAATAAGTCAAGGAACACAGAAACAAATACTAATAAAGGAACTTAAGAAATTAAAATCCGAAGGATGGAAGAAATTCTAAGTGATACACACGTTTGAACTAGCAGAAGAAGATAAACTCAAGACAATATTAAAAACATAGAATAATCAATGGGGATAAGCGACGCGAAAATAGAAGGCAATGCAAATGCATACGCCATTAATGACAAAAAAATTACAATAAGCCAGGAAATAATAATGGTACTTTTAATTATCTTAGTTTTATTTGGATTGTGGAAATTAACAAGAAATTACATAAAAAAGGAAATTGTTAGTAATAGGGTACAAAATGTATAATATAAGATAAATTAAATTAAATATTTTATATAAAATAATTATTGTAAATGAAAGAAATAAACAGGGAATTACAGAAAATAATTACAAATGCAAAAAAATCAGGTAGTAAAAAATACATCAAAGAAACTATTATACAAAAAATAAAATTAATTAAACAGCTTAGCAAAAAATACGGTAAATTAATTGCGATTCTTCCAAAAATAGAAAGAGAAACAAAAATTAATCAATTCAAAGAATTAAAGCAGAGAGCATTGGATAGTATTATAGGAAACAGTAAAGAATTCTCTAGTGAAGAAAAATTAGAATTAGAATCGATGTCTAACGAAAACACATTAGAAACAAACATGTCTAATTTCAACAGTAAACAAGCATCGGATATGACCCCAACATTTGATGAAAGCGCAAAACACCTCAAAACATTTTTATCAATGGTCACACTAGTTTATGATGACTTAAATGTGCAAGGAAAAAATCATTTAATAAAATTTGTAATAGCAATGAAAATGAACGATAGGGTCAGAGATATTCTAACAATAGAACAAACACCAACAACATTGGACGAATTAAAAGCCTCTTTGACTAAAAACTTCAAATCTACAAAGACAGCAAACAGCTTTCATTTTGAACTGAAAAATACTAGGCAAAAGGGTAATGTATTAAACTATAACGAAAAAATAAATTCATTGATTGCAGAGTTAACAATAGCTCAAATTTCAGAACTGGGAGAAAATACAAATGAAACATTCCGCTCTTTAATTAAGAAACTTAATGAAAGACTAGCACTAGAAAATTTTCAGGAAGGTCTGTATGAGCAGATACGTATAGCAGTTATAGCAGCCCAAAAAAAGACTTTATCCCAAGCTTACGAAATTGCTGGTGCACAAGAAAGATCATTACACCTATCAGGTACATTAAAACTCTACAAATAAATAGAAACAATAATCAAAATATAGAAATTAGACGCAACAATAATTCAAGAAAAAAAGTTTGTATAGTCAAAACAGTCGCAACAATAATAACAATAACAGATACAATAATCGCAACAGAAATGACAGAAACTATGAAAACAACAATAATAGAAATTTTAACATTTACAACAGGAATCCAAATAACACCAACAGTAGATACAATACAAATAACGCTCACAACATAAATAATAGGAACACCTACAACAATAATAACCATTCAAATCAAAAAAAACAATAACCACCCAAACGTACGCACAATTCACCAACAGGGAAACGAAGAAACCCTAGAGACCCAAAACGAATCTCCAGAAAGGGAAAATTACAGATTCGCACTATAAATCCTAGCATTTCAAACTTTATATATTTATCTATCAAAAACCTGACTACAAACTGGCTTTATTTTTAGATACTGGTTCTGACATATCACTTTGCAAAAAAAATGTTATACACGGATATAATATATTTGAACAAGATATTTTTAAACTAAATGGCATAACTAAAGGATATATGGAGACTCTTGGATCGACTGAATTAGAAACAGTACTGGGAGAATATTGCTTCAAACATAAATTTTACCTAGTGAACAGTGACTTTCCAATAAACACAGACGGAATTTTAGGAATGGATTTCTTTCATAAATACAACTGTATAATAAATTACGATACACAAACTATATGTGCTTACATAAATGAAGACAGTATCACAATTCCGATAGAAAATAATGCAAAACATTTAAGAAGCGTTACCATACCACCAAGAAGTGAAAAAATATTAAAAATCAATGTTGAAATAGGCGAAGATAGCGTAGTATGCAGCAAAGAAGTAGAACACGGAGTTTTCGTTACAAGCACGATTATACCTAAATATGGTAATCGCCACATTAAAATTTTGAATACACTAGAAATACCCATACGATTGTCAGATCTTAAACTAGGTACAATACCCTTACAATACTATAACATTTATAGAATCAATCATCTGGACAACAAACGTTATTCAGAAAATAGATTTCAGGAATTACTAAAAACAATTAAATTCGAAGTTTTTGACGACGAAAAGCGGAAAGCTTTATACGACATATTAAAACAATACCAAGAAATATTAACCACTAACAACTTTTACAAACAAAATATAAACCTAAAAGATAATACCCCAGTACACATAAAAAACTACCGTTTACGACATTCACAGTTAAATGAAATAGACAGACAAGTACAGAAACTACTACAAGACAATATAATAGAACCATCAATTAGTCCATACAACTCTCCTTTATTATTAGTTCCTAAAAAAGGACAAGATAAAATAAAGAAATGGCGTTTAGTTGTAGATTACAGACGTTTATATGACAAAATAGTAAACGACAAATTCCCCCTAACAAGACTAGAAGACGTTTTAGACAAACTAGGACGAACAAAATTTTTTTCAACTCTGGAGATGACAAGTTCGTTTCATCAGATAGAACTAGATACAAATTCAAAAGCAGTTACAGCATTTTCCACTAACAGCGGTCACTACCAATACAATAGACTACCCTTTGGGCTAAAAATATCATCAAATAGTTTTCAGAGAATGCTTACCATAGCATTATCTGGTTTGGAATCTGAAGCATTCCTATATGTAGATGATATAATAATTTTTGGATGCACCCATGAAAATCTCATAAGAGTATTTAAAAGATTAAAACAATACAATTTAAAACTAAGTGCTGAAAAATGTTGCTTCTTAAAACCAGAAGTCCTATATTTAGGACATCTTATTACAAAAGACGGTATAAGAACCGACCCAGCAAAATATGAAATTATTGAACAGTATCCTATTCCAAAGAATTCTGATAAAGTTAGAAGATATATAGCCTTCTGCAATTACTATAGAAGATTAATTCCGTACTTTGCTAAAATAGCAACTTGCCTAAATAATTTATTAAAAAAGAAAGTTAAATTTGAATGGACAAAAGATTGTCAAAAAGCATTTGAGACATAAAGAGACAAACTAAAGAACCCACCTATATTGTAATATCCTGACGCCTCAAACGTAGCTTTAGGAGCAGTACTGTCACAAGGAGAAATTGGTAACGACTTGCCTATATCATATGCAAGCAACTCTTTAAACAAACATAAAAGAAATAAGTCAGTTATTAAAAAGGAACAATTAGGAATTCATTGGGGAATACACTTTTTTAGACCATACCTGTATGGAAGAAAATTCACTGTAGTAACAGACCATAGACCCCTAATTGCACTATTCTCGCATGATAATCCATCTTCGAAATTGACCAGAATTCGACTCGAATTGTCAGACTATGACTTTGATATTATATATAAAAAGGGAGGAAATAACACTTACGCAGACGCGTTATCTCGTATTGAAATAAACTCAAAAATATTAAAAGAAATAATTTCACTATGTATTGATGAAAAGAAAGAAAAACTCCGGCGATAACACGCAGCATGCTTAATAAGAATACTAAAAATAAAGAAGATAAAATTAAAATAAAGAACAAGAAAAAGAATTACATATCTCAACAGGAGACTGATCACCTCCATATGTGGGAATGTATATTAATAAATGATATAAAGAAGTCTCAAAAAAATAAAATTTATATATGAAAATAATGATAATAATAATCTGCAGAATGAATATAATGATAAAATTACACGCGTGATATGCAATGAAAGCGAAAATCCAATGTTTTCAGAAACATTTATGGAGAAACTTTTATTGAAAATTAAGAAATTGAAGAATAAAAAGTACGTACTATATGATAATGATGAAATATTTAAATATATAGCGGTGGAAAAGTTGAAAGAAGAATATAATAAATTAGAAAATAATGACGTCGATACAATTATATACAGAATGCCAAAAGAAGTAAATGATAACATAAAACAGTATAGATTAATAGAAGAATTTCATAATTCACCTTTTGGTGAACATTTCGGAATAAGAAAGACATTAACAAAATTAAAACAGCGATTTATTTGGAAAACATGAACAAAATGGTTAAAAATTATGTAAGAACATGTGAATCGTGCCAAACGAATAAGCAAGTAAAGCATACAAAAGAACCTTTTTCAGTAACAGATACACCATCAAGTAGTTTTGACATTATAGTAATGGAGACAGTTGGACCACTAAGACCGTCAGAGGACTTAAGATACATACTTTAATAGCAATGTGAACTGACGATATGTGATAGCTTGCCCGATTAAATCGAAAGACACCAAAATTGTAGCAAAAACCCTAGTAGAACAAGTCATTTTAAAATACGGTTTGTTTAACATTCTCAAAACAGATAAAGGTACTGAATTTACGAATGAGTTAATGAGAGAGATTTGTGTATTATTAAAAATAAAACAGAGTTTCTCGACGCCTTACCACCATGAAACCTTGGAAACAGTAGAATGCAATCACCGTGTTCTAAATGAATATTTTCTAAACTTTGTGGAAGACAACAATTGGCATGAATGGATACAATACTTTGCCTTCGCTTTCAATACAACTCCCAATGTAGATACAAATTATACGCCATTCGAACTGGTATATGGGAAACTTTCTAGACTACCAGGTGACGAATTGAGTGAGCCCCAAAAGATCTACAATTTAGAAAATTACTTAAATGAACTTAAATTCAGGCTTCGTCATTCTTTGCAAAAAGCTAGAGATATAATAATAAAAGTAAAGAATAAAAGAAAATTAGAATAAAAAAAGACAAAACAGAATAAGACTAAATATAGGAGACCTAGTTTTGGTAAAAAGCGAAAATAAATAAAATAGGTCGACCATACAAAGATCCGTATAAAGTACTGGATATAGATGACCTAAATATAATTATAGAAATAGATGAAACAAAATCTAAACGTATACATAAAAACAATTTAAAAAAGTTTATTTCCTAAGTAAATATTAATAAATTAAAAAAAAAAAATTTTTTAATACAGCAACCTTTAAAATAATCTTAGTTCATAAGTAAATAAATAATAAGAATATAAGAATATTTTTATACCATTTTTTATTTTTTTATTTTTAATAATACCCAAAACCAAAAAGGGTGAGGGTGTAGTGTATGTGCACTCATGCGCAACACTGTAATAATAGGTATATGCTCGTAGACATATGAGCAAGACTGTATGCAACATAAAACCAAAAATACAAATTGTTCAAATAAAAATTAATCAAAGGAAATTTATGTATGGTCAGCAGAAAATGCAAGTTCAATGTATAGGTATATTTTTGTTGATCGTGAGAATTTGGATGGTAACCAAATACCATTTTTGTTTATAAATTATTTTATTGGATATACAGCAATATTGTGAAAACAATGACCACTACAAAATTGTACTATATAAGCCGCTATTTTTATTAAATAAAGACAGAATTAATTTGCTCAGTAATACTTCCCTTGAAACTTAACTATAACACTGAACATATTACACCATGTATATGACCGAACTTTTGAACCGTTATAGAGATTTGAAATACGCAAGAAGATTTTACTGCTAAGGCTGCTAAAAATAGCAAGTATACAATTTGAATTTAAAATAAAAGTGCAGTTACATAATTGGTGTAATTTCACTTATATGGCCTCTCTTCTATACTGTTATATACAATAACTTTAAAATAAGAAATAATGCCCACTAACCATTGTTTAAAAATTGTTTTAATTTTCCAAGTATAAGCAAAACTCATGCCAACGTTGACTTTCCTTTAAAAACGCAGACTTCTCTAAGCCCACATTGTGGATGGTGGCTAAATCCATTTTATCTCGTTCGTGTAATCCATTTATATTAGGATGTTTAAGTACTGTTTGGACAATTTTCAGCTTAAGACATTCTTAAGACATTTTTCTTTCGAACTAGTGCATAGATGTTTGTGCAAACTATTCAACATAAACCCAAATTTTTTTGACATCACTTTGGATTTTTATCCATGTTATTTTTTATAAAACAAGTTTAATTAAGGAAGTTCTCTGGAACCTTATAAATTTCTATCAAAACGATAGCCTTTTGATAGTCCAAGTTAAAGTCATTGTACTGCCATTTTTACGAAATCAATTTCATGGACACTACAGCTTGTATTTTTCTAGATTCACTGCATAGAACTGTATCTTGTTCGTCTAGTGTTCATCTTTCGGGATTTCTATGCGCAGTATAGAAATCAGTTACCAGATAACACACGAAAAATTCAGTGTGGCCAGATTCCAGCTATAGTTAGAGAGGGATGGTAATAGTACTTTGATTTTTATTATTACTACCTCTTTCCGGTAATAGCTGGAATTTAGTTATATGTGTTTTTTGAAATAATAATGTTTAGTTTATGCTGTGGCCTAAGTATAAAACAATTTACGTTTAAACAAATGAAATTAAGCAAAGCTGAAAAAAAGTCACTGGAGGCAGCAACTTCAACAAATCAAGCGATAATTTTGGAAAATATGTCATCAACTGAAGAAGTTATAAAGCCAAAAATAAATCGCGAAAAAACGTCAATAAACGCAATATGTTGGGATGGCCAGTAGACATAACCTTGTAGCTAGAAAAATACTTGATATGGCCAATGCTGTTAATTAAAAATTGTGGTTAATATGCTCAGCCGACTGATTGGTATCTTCTTTGCTCTACCGTTTCATAAGGGTCTTAAACTGGTGCTTCCAGCCAGTGAGTGCAAATGCGTTGTGATAAAGCATCTGGTACTATAGCCATGGTTTTACATGCTCCGGATATAGAAATTGGTGATGCCTGTGCCCTAAAATGGGGCGAAACCACATTGTAGTGTAGGTAACTATATGTATCCACATTGTAGAGGTTTGGAGATATTGAATTAAAAAAAATAATAAATGTTTTAAAAAATACTACACATTAAAAGCTTATCTGTGAATGGTGCTTTTCGTTATTCAATCAAATATTGGAGTTCACATACCATACCTTTACTATTATAAACAAATATCACTTTAGTTATCTGATTATTTAAAAAGGTTATGCGACTTCTACATTGGATAGTGTCAAAGTGTTTGTGAACCATGCGCGCAAGAAAACCAACGATTTGGATAATGTTAAATTGGCTGCTGAAGTAGGATTGGATAAGACTTTCACCTATCCGCAACCAAGGTACGTAAGTGTAAAAACATACTAATTAAATACTCTTGATAACAAACTTAGTTTTCTTTCAAATGTAATATCCAAATTAGTCAAAGTACGCAACGCAATGTGCAAATTTATTGTTATACACTTTTTTCTTCGTGATTGGTACCAAGTCAAGAAGTCATTTTTTTTTATATAATACTGAACAAATTTAAATTAGATAAAGACGGTGCACTAAAGCTCGACAATATCTACAAATATGAGAAAGAATAAACAAAATGGGTTGACAGAGGAGAAACATTGTGCCGAAGTTTTGTCTTTGCTCATTTATATATAGATTCTCATAAAACAAGTTTTTTAAATAATTATCCACAAAAATAGTAAATAAATACAATAAAGCAACGAATTTAAGAAAAACTTTTGTAATGATTTATTTTATATATTTTTGTTAAAAACAATTAAATTAATGAAATTGGTATGCATACATATCAATAAGATGCGTTAAAGTTAAGAGCACTTTTTATTCTTTTAAATATATTAAAATCAGTTAAAAAAATTAAGTAAATATCTATTTTTATTATTATTTATTATATTATTATTCTTGCAGAGGCAATATAATAGCACAGCCTTAACCCATAATTTGGAAGTATTCTGAACCACTATATTAAAAGCGAGACGAGCTTTCCTTTAAAATAATTTTGTTGTTAATAAAAACTAAATATTTTTTTTTTACCGTACTCAATCCGAGTTTGTCACATATAATAGCCTTCTGCATCTCTATCAAAAAGTAACATCTTGAATCGATCCAGCGTTTGCCCAATACTTTAAGCCTCATAGCCAACGTCACGCACATAGTCATCCAATTTGGTAATTACCTGATCGACACACTTATATTCCTTTAAAAAAACTCTAGTATAATTTCAGGCATTTACATCAAATCTGAGCTTTGAAATTTAAACTGAGCCTCTTCAGACAAAAGCAAGCGTGTAACTATTAGCATTTATGCTTTTTCTTCAATCTTAAGGCCTTCCAATTGGCAAATATGGCTCAAATGTTATATAATTTGCATTCACCCAAAGGTTTAAAGCTAAACTTGGTATACCTGGGCATAATGGGCTCAATAATGCGAGAAACATAATTGCTTACCAAACAAAATCTTGTACTAGGTTTTTCATCGCTCTTTTGAAAGCCGCTGCTTGGTCATAGAATCGGCCTAATCGAGAATGATAATTTGGAATGGGGGATTAGGACGACCATCTGGTCTTGTGTCACTCGCAGTTATGCCACTTTATCACAAGCATTTTATTCTAAAATTCTTTCGCGATACATGTCACCTAAAAATTTGTCTAGCTGCTGCAAGAATGGTAGTTGGTCCCTGTGCCCGGGGGTTCATAAATCAACATATTAGGTAAAACAACGACAACTTTACCTTGCTCTACCACGACTGAAATTTTTTGCTTAAATTATTTCTTATCGCAACTTTTTGTAAGTGTGACTGTTCCAATATTCGTAATAATTTAAAGCGTTCCAGCGCTAACTCTTCAAGTTCTTGAATTTGTATGTTTTCCATGGCTGATACTCTATACGAGGCTTAGGTTTTCTTCCAAATTCAATTCTTTTGTTAACAAAAAATTATTTAAGCACTTGCTGGCAGAACTTATTTATATTTTTTATATAAAAACATAACATTTCTTCTAACACATTGTTTTTACCGTTTTCGAATATTTTTTTATTCGCTTAAACGAAAGCTGGAAGAAAGTATGATAACACACAAGTGAGTAATATAGTTAGTTATTTGTGGTAAAAACCACTTATATGCCATTTTAAAAAACCATTTTCACGGTCACAATGAAATCGTTTTTTCTTCCCTTTGGACGCGAACTGAAGCAGTCGTTAAATAGATGAACGAATAAGAGTTGAATAACAAGCTGTTTTCAGTAATAATATTTCAAATAAAAAAAGACGGGAAAAGAAAGGTACATAAAAACGAAATACTTAATTCAAAATGGTCCGTACTTCGTGGGAATATAATCCCAAAAGGACGAGAAAGCCCAGCACTTTTTCGAACCTAATCTAGAAAACAGTGGCACCGTTGAAAAAATTTGGAAAATGTTGGCGACTTTTTTATCAAGCGATCAAAAAAGATGCTTACTGCGCTGAAAGCGCTTTTCCAAACAACCAGCAACAAGTTTGGAGATGCGCTTGGAAGTGCCTTATATACAACTTACATCAGCAATACTAAGAAAGCAGGCAGCCAACGGTCACCTCTTGCTTCCAATGCAAAAAAGCGTAACCACCCAATTCTCAAAAAACTAACCTTATCCGGCCCTTAACAATATTGTGATGAAGTGATCGTTTCGCTTCGATTTGAAGCAGCCCATCAGCGAAATACATGGGTTAAGCAGAGACATTCTGCCACGGGCGATTCCAGAACTACTGAAAGACTTAGCGTTTTGTGTCCTCAAGAACTATCGCCAACGGCAAACGTGGAAGAGCTTCCGTGAGAACGTCCTTAAACTATTCCCGCTAGCCAAGTACTTTGTGGATCTTGACAATAAGATGCTTTACAGGCAACAAAAGCCCCGGGAGAAGCTAAAGGACGAAATGTAATGAGGCATGTTGTATATAGCTGAGAGCGACATACGGATCGCATATTCAGAAACAGAATGATTTTCCCTCGCTGGAAAACTCATCTAAATGGCGGAAGATTTCGACTTAATTTTAATATATTATTTAGCTTGTGGATTTCCCCAGGTTAAAAAATGGCTATCGTGAACGGCAGAACCAATGCAACTAAACAGTCAGAGGAGCAAGACCCATTGATGAATACCGGCTGTAGAGTGTAAATGAGGATATGCTGACGCTCAGCGAGATTAGCGCCGAAAGTAAATCTAAACTTGTGCATATAGCCTATAACCTAGAGGCAAAGAAAGAAGAGGAAAAAACGTGGACAACCACGAAACCTAACATTTCTTAGCTTCCCGTTGAACTGCATGGAGAAAAAAGGAAGAGAAGGATTCATAAGGAATAAGAATATAGTGTTCTGGAAACTAATAATAAGTGATAAGATTAACATATAGGAAAAACTGATTGATTTCACATAAGGAAGGAGGAAGTATGAGAAACCAAAACTTTAGTAATTTTGGCCAACGTTAATAATAGTTGAGCAGATAGATTATATCCATCTGTTTTAAACGAATTAGCATCCGTCATTTAATCTGTTTCTTTTAGGTAGAAACAGCGAAAAAAAACTCTTCCAACACAGTGTAAGAGAAATAGGAATAAGAGAAAACTTCAGCACAAGGAAATGCACAATGCTTAAAATACAAACACATACATACGTAAATACTACCTTAAAACTGCAGCAGAAACGCAACCCACTAAAGAGAGGCTTATGTTGTAAGGTTTGACACAAAGATTTAGTCTTGTAGCTAGGCAACAACATAATAGCAGTGTAAATTTAATATAAAAGTGAATAAAAGTTAATTGTTGAAGAACTAGATTATCCAGTAGTTAGATAAAGTGGGGTTAGGTTAGTACCAGTCTTTTAGATGTAAACTTGTTGGTTGGACAATCTTGTGAGGGTAGGAATTAACTAAGTTAAGAGCCGAGTGTTTCCCCAAAACGCAAACAACTCCAAAGAAAAACCTAAAGTAGAAAAGACAAAACAGGACAAGTTTTATAATATTTAGAATCCTTCAAAATTTATTAAAGGAAAAAAACAATTTGCGTTAACATTGCCGGTCACCTTTTAGGAGATATGAAAAGCAAAATAAATAATTTTTTGTAAAGCGTTAAAAAATAAGATATAATAAAAGAATAAAAATCAAGGGTATTGAACTTCTTATAATTTGCTTGCCTAAAAGTTCATTTTTCGTTGTTTTTTTTTAAATTTACAAGCTGCATGGACTATAGATGGTCTAGCCGAATAACGTTCTCTTGGCGGTCAAAAATCTAGTACAGGAAAAAACTCCCTCACACAAACTTCGGATAAAAGTCGACTCTAATATTTATTCAATATTCTAAATTATTTTCGATTTTGGTATAGGTCCGTGTCTTGTTGTGTAAATCTTCTCTTTATTTTACATTAAAAATCACTCAACACAGGACGAATAATTAACTACTTTTAGTAAATAATTTAGTAGTAGTTAATTATTCGTTAATTATTCGTCCTGTATTAGTAAATGTTAATGTAGATTCAATAAAATATCCCTGAAGAATATCGAAATATAGAAAAATAAAAAGGTTTACAAAACAAAACATTGATCTATAGGTTGAAAAATTATATTATTATTTTGTTAGTCGACCCTAATTATTATGTCAATGGAGGCGGCTATGTAAAATCTTGAATCGGCGAGAAACAAGTCGCAAAAGTTCTTTTTGTATCAAATTTGGCACTATCAGTCATGTAGAGTATATGTGGTTAGGTCTTGTTTAACAACCAGCTTTTTCGGAACGCAACATAATACGGAATCCAACAAACAGCCAGCATAAGATGCAGTCGACCCTACTTTGACTGTAGGAAAAAGGATCAGAGAATTCTTCCTAAAAATCGCAGACAGTGGTGTTAATTTTATTTTAGCCCCTTAGTTTATGTAGGATCGAGTCCTGTTTTTTGTTTGAAGTCAAAAGTCTGGGACTTGGCGATCGTGCACGAGATCGAGAAGACAATAGGTTCTTTAACAGTCTATGGTTTATATTGGGTAACTTGTAGTGGAATCTTTGGAAATTGTAGTGTGTTAATGAGTTTAAGGGATGTAAAAGTATAATTCTAAACACAAATTGTAATTTAACGAAGAATTATAATTAAGTTCTAATTTTTTGGAACAAAATCATGATAATTGACTAACACATTTTTTTAACCGACTTCAAAAAAAGCAGGAGGTTATCCTGAACCGATTTTGTAATTTTTCGTAATGTGATAGACTATGCTCACAGATTGGATTGGTACCGTTTTAAAAACAGTTCATAATCTTAAAATAATAAGGGTGCCCCCATACAACATACATTTTTTTTAAGTGTATTATGAACCGTAAAGCACACTTCTTTAAAATTAAAAAAGACTGCGTATTACTATGCTTCTCAATAGTAAAAAGTATTACAAAAATAAATCTAAAAATTAAAGGGTCTCCCAATAGGTAATGTCAATTGAATTATGTGCGCCTATCTTTTGAAACGTTATAGACAAACGCTTGAAAATTAGGCAGGATGTCGATTACATTGACCGTTATAATAACAAGTATAAACATTTAAAATTACAAATTAAAGGGTGTCTCAATAGTAAATATATTTTGATGACTGTGGCCAAACTTTTAAACTGTTATAGACAGGCAGCTTAAATTTGCAAATAATCTTTATTGCTAAGTCCGCTATAATAAAAAGTATAAAATTTGTACTTGAATGTTAAAGGGTGTCCCAATAGTTGATGTAAGTTGATGTATGTGGCCAAAGTTTTGAACCGTTATACACATACAGCTGAAATTTGGAAAGAACCTGTAAGACCTATATCCTATTTGACCTATATCGTTTAAACCGTTATATACGAACACTTAAAAATAATACAGAATGTCCACTACTTTGTCTGGTATATTAAGAAGTATAAATATTCAAAATTATAATTTATAGGGTGTCCAATAGTTGCTGATATTTGATGTATATGATCAAACTGTTGAACAGTTGTAGACAGTTGATCGAAATTTGCAGGGTATCTTTACTGCATTGTCCGCTATAACAAGTAGCAAACTTGAAATGATAAAAAGGAGTATAAGTATAAGCATAAAAATTTAAAATTAGAAAGGTTGCCTTAATGGTTGTTAGGTGATGTATATGGCCAATCTTTTAATCAGTTGTAGACTAATGTTTAGCATTTAAAATATTTTGTTTTACTGTGTCAGCAATAAAAATGTAAAATATAATGGGTGATACTTAACTGCTGAATTATCTTGTATATTGCCCAATATCATAAATAATTATAGACAGAATGTATACTGTACTATGTATACTATGCCCATAGCACAACGAGTATAGGGGTTAAAATGTCCGGTTTTTTAATCATATTTGATCTATAGGACATTATCTTTTGAACCTTTGATTTACTAGTAAAGCGATTATTACGATCCCACAATAACAAGTGCATAAAACTAAAAGGTTATTCTTACAGGTGAGGTAATTTGACTTATGAGGTGCCCCGTTTTTTTTTTTTTTTTTTTTGGTATACACAGGTTTTTAGGCGGTTTGCAGAAAAATGCAACCCTGATCTAATGATTCGTAATTGTCTTTTGAAAACTTTCAGAAAACATAGAGAGCCATACGACTGTCAAATTTTCATCCCTAATTTCTCTCAATTTGTGCAGATTATTACATATTTGGTTTAGACGATCCCACTGGTAATTTTCTGCACAAAAATTTTACATGTCGTAAGACTTCTATGACCATGTAAACCACCCTTAACATATTATATATGACTTGTCCTTTGTTACCAGCAACATTTAAACCGTGTTATTTTTATATTATTTATTATTATATGGGTGTACCACACATATTCTCAAGAATAAAAGTCATACACATACAAATTATAGAATTTTTCACTAAAATTCTGATATACGCGTCTAGAATGTAGTATTTGTTGAAACAGAATTGATATCATGAAAACAAATAAATACCAATCCACTTTAAATTTTAAAATTTTCTTATTTTAAAGGTGACGTCATAAAAATGCTATTTTATGTAGGACATTAACTGTCAGAGCACAAATTTCTGACCCCCGTTATTTCTGTCAACGATTTGGAATCGTGTGGTGCATTCAATAATTTTCTGATATCCGGATCTGACAAAACAATATCATCCAATCTGCTCACACGACTAAGTGCAACATATATTTGCCCTTTTGTAAAGTTTTTCTTACCAGGATCTATTACCGCTCTTAAACTGTGACCGCCCAGCTTAATATAAGAGGAAGCATGCGACGATTTACATCTCCGTTATTTTTTGTTGCTTGAAACTCAATGCTTGATGGTGATATCGGTAAGCAACCGTTATAATCTTTTAGCCTTATACCAATAGTTTCATCATCAAATTTAACAAACACATCATCCGGTAGCTCCCCAACCTTCAATTGATTTTTCTTGATTTTTTTATCATTCCCATAGCTCAGTTTACTAGCCTCTCAGAGACAGCAATATTACGTCTCAATATTTCGCTGAATTCAACTCCAATTTTAATCATCACCGCAGTTATTAACGTCTTTTGGAATTACGTTGTTTGGTGGTTTCCTACCATATATCACTATTTCACGAAACTCATCTACCAGATTTATTTGATAAGGCCGATAAAAGTTTGCATTTTCTATGCTCATTGTTTCATTGTAGTGTTCGACTTGTCTGACCTGTAGGAAAAATACATACGGCAACTTTATCAGCAAATTCTCCACTTAGAGCTCGTTAAGTAACTTTAGCTGACATGTCGTCATTTCGCTGTTCAATAAATCGATAAATTTGTTCATTTGACAGAAAAAAATATGCCACGAATTACATCGGTTGAAAACCACGATGGCTGTATAAAACACCAATGGCCTTTTACAGGAGAGAACTGAAATACGTCACCAAAGAGCAAACTCCACCAAACAATATTTCGTTGTTCTTGAATTTATTCTGTGGTTCTCTCCTATGAGATAGAAATTTCAACTATGATTAGTTAATTTACATAGCGCCATTTACGACGCTCATTCTCGAGCTTTTGTCCGGTAACTTTTTTATATTTCACAGTATTTCCTTTTTCAATCGTAATGAAACATTTTTAAGACTTTCAACAACAAAAACTAAACCAGCTTGCTGTGTAATCAGTGGCAACTGCCAGCTATTTCCACACCAACTTCTGCAAAAAAAAAATAATCTGACCCTTTCACTAATTTGGACTTAACCGGTTTTTTAATTTAATAATTTTTAAAGAGGGCACTATCCGACATAAAAACCTTTCTTCAGCGCTTGTCAAATTGGCTAATTAAGTCGGTATTTCTGCTGGCTTCATTTTGTTAAAGTATGCGGTTTGTGGAACTTTTTTTTTAATATAATTTAATATATTATATTATAATAAAATATAATATAATATATTATAATATAAAATAATATAATATAATATAATATAATATAATATAATATAATATAATATAATATAATATAATATAATATAATATAATATAATATAATATAATATAATATAATATAATATATATAGGCACAAGTCTTTGTATGTAAACCAAAAATCTATTTATGACTACAAATAAAACATAGGGATGAAAATGAATTTATTTTCAATTACCAGTGGAGAAGCAAAAAACCCATATATATTTATTATAAATATAAAAGGGGAGAATATTAAAAAAAATTAAAAATTATCTACTAAAAAATTTGTATATATATATAAAAAATATAAAAAAAGTTAAAAAATTGTCTTCTTTAGAGTTTCAGTATTTTTAAAGTGCTGAAGTAGTAAATGTCTAAAAATGAATTTTAAATAGCAGATTTTATAGATTTAGTTTCAGCTTTTTATAGAATAAAAGAGAGAATTTTGCAAATCAAACCAATTTCAAACAAAGAAGAGATTATATCTGAATATATAAATTAACTTATACTCAAAACCATTCGTAAATGAAATTCTTATAATACTCAGCAAGAGGTACAAAATAGAATTCAAAATTATAGAGAAATATTAAATTAAATATTAAATCCTTTTGTATACGTAATTGCAAAATCAAAGTTCCTTTTGGTGTAGATTTATTTGAGACGGTTCGCAAAGATATTCTAACGGAATACGTGTCTGATACTGATATATTTGGAAGCGATTTCGACTCTGATTTTAAAGAACAACTGAGGCTGCTGTAATCGAAGTCGTAAACACGTTGGCTACAAACCTGGCAACCAAAAATAAAAAATGTTTTTTTTTTTCTGTTTAATGGTATAAATACATATTCAGAATTAACATTAAACATGCAGCCTCCTTCGTCGGTACTTCTTCATAGCATATTCGCCGACGAAGTAAAATAACTAATAAAATGGCTATATCTATCTTTCTCTTTTCACCTGTCTTATCTCTCATCTATCCCTTTCCTAAAGAATGGAGCACGGTTACGAAAATAACTAAATAGGAATTATTGCCTGAAGTGCTACTTCTCTTTGAAAAAAAAAACATACTCAAAATTGCAAAATGGCTTCGACAAAAGAAAAACCCAAATTTGTTATCAATGTTTTTTGGCATAATTCCAGAAAACCATGAAGGTAATCCACTTCCTTTTTAGATAAAATAAATCTCATTGAAGAACTTAATACGGACAGCCTAAAATCGTGTTTCATTTCATTAATTTAGTCGAAACTAAAGGGAAAAGCAAGAGAAGTGTTGCCAGAAAACATTATAGACATTTTAGTATAGAACAGACAAAGAGTGTATTAAAGGAAGGAATAAAACCGGATAGCTCTAAGGTAGTGATTGATAGAATTAGTGTATTTCGTATCGAACAAAACAATTATACAGATTTTGCTAAAAATGTGGAAAATTTAGCAGATGATTTACAACGCTCCCTAGTAGTAGAAGGCATTACAAATAGGAGTAAGGCGATTTTAGAATCCACTGCAAAGGACGTCGTAGCTAAATTAATGATAGAAGAGGCCATCACTGATAAGCAAGGACAGATCTTGACAATGAATATACAGAAAAAAGGTCTAATTTTCAACGGAATCAATTAAGATCAAATAACTTTACTACAAACCCACATCACTATAGTAGCAATAATTACAGAACCCGAAAAAACAATTACAACAATAATTAGACAAGGCAAAATTATGGCAATCGTGGAAAATATAATAATAGGTCGAATCGTGGTCATAATTTCAGACATAATTTTCCAAGACAACATACTCCAGTCCGAACTTTAAACTGCGAAACTGGGGAGGAAAAGCTATAAATGTTATTGATAAGATAGTTAATAAATCTGTTTACAGTTTTAATTTGCGCTACTCCGATTTTATTACCTTACGCTCCAATCTCTCACAAAACTAGTACGTTTTAGCCGACTCGCAGGCTGTTTAAAAGACAATTTCACAATAAATAAACGAAACATTATCAATATAACGGAATCCTTAGGAACAATTAATGCTAAGCTGTTATTTCCTAATTGTTCAATATCGCAAGTATTTCATGTCATGGCTGACGATATGGTAGAATATTATCATTCCAATTTTTCATGGTTGACACAAAAATTCTTATTTTTTTCCGACAAGATGTGATGTGTGTATTTAGAACATTCTGGTTGAATAAGGTTACTAACGCTGTTTTTGTTGACTCGCAAGAAATCTGTGAGGGGGTTTTATTGGTAAATGTATCGTTAATTCCAAAAACCCAGTATAACGTTTTCTGAACGCGACTAATGAAACAAAATTATGTTTATATCAAATAAATGGAATTCGCAATTCCCATGATAAGCTGCTTGATTTAGTATTTGTAAACGAACCGGCTGGATATTTAATAAAACGTGTTGACCCTATAACACTACCCGAGGACCCTTATCATCCAACTATAGAACTTAGTTTTTGTATACCATCTAGCTATCAACGTAAAGTTAGAAAAACTATGATTAGAACTTTTTGCTTTAAACGTACTGATTATAACACTCTAAACCAGTATTTATACAATACGAACTGGTTGGATTTACTATCTGTACCTAATGGCTCTCCCGATTCTATTAATGCAATGGTGAGCTTATTTAATAAAACCATCTTTGGATATTTTAAGGACTGCGTTGCTATAGTCTTGGTCAAAAAATATTCTGGACCCCCATGGAGTTCTAAACTGTTGGCACGAATCAAAAATAAGAAAAATAAACTATACAGAATTTTCAAAACAACTGGCTTAGTAGCAGATTATGGAAAATACTCTAGAGCTCGTGCTGAATACAACTTATTAAATACTGAATTATATAAGATATACTTGAACAACATGAAACTCAATTTTCAGAGAGAACCAAAATACTTTTATAAGTTCGTTAACTCAAAACGATTAGTAAGTGAATTCCCAACTGCTATGAAATACTTAAATAATGATTCTGCCGACGATTTCGTCATAAGTAATATGTTTGCTAATTTCTTTAGCACCACTTACTCTGACGTTCAATACGATAACTCAAGTGATTATCCTTTTCCCATAACTCAAATTCAGCCAATATCATTTTTACCTATACATACAGCTGATATCATGAACAATTTAAATAATATCAAGTCTTCATTCAAGTCTGGTCCTGATGGTATTCCTAGCAGCCTATTAATTAATTGTGCACATGCTTTGGCGCCGCCGCTAACTATAATGTTTAAGATTTCACTTAAATACGGCTTTTTTCCCGATTTATGGAAAGAGTCGTACATTATTCCGTTATTTAAATCAGGAAATAAGTCAAGTATTGTGAACTACAGAGAAATTGTAAAACTAAGTGCGATCACCAAGTTATTCGAAAAATGTCTTACTCATGCCTTGTGTCATCAAGTTTCAACACTAATGACACCTTGTCAACATGGCTTTCGTAAAGGATGCTCAACAACAACAAATCTGCTACAACTTTCAAGCGAAGTTATCCGAGGATTCACTATTGGTCAACACATAGATGTCATTTACACTGATTTTAGTAAAGCGTTCGACAAAGTTAACCATGTTTTATTATTAAAAAAACTTTATTTAATGGGTTTCACTAGGAACTGTTTGAACTGGATAGGCTCATATCTAACTGGCAGATACCAACGGGTGTGCTTCAAAACATCCATATCTAAATATATTATTGTAAAATCTGGTGTTCCTCAAGGTAGCCATCTCGGTCCAATTTTATTTACACTTTTCATCAATGATTTACCTACTGCTATCAAATTTTCAAATGTTCTAATAAACGCTGATGACGTAAAAATTTTTCATTATTACAACAACTTTGACAACCACAATTCTCTCCAACAGGATCTAGACTGCTTTTTTGTTTGGTGCACGATGAACTTGATGGAGTTAAATTTAAACAAGTGCAAACATATGCACTTTTCCAGAAGAGTTGATACACACAATCCGTTCTTTTTTGATGGTTATCAGTTGGAAATTTTTGATTCGATCCTTGATTTGGGTATTTTGTTAGATGCTAAATTAAACTTTAGTCAACATATTGCTATGATATCAAATAAAGCCCGTGGGGTACCTGCTTTCATCAAACGTTGGGCCAAGGAATTCACTGATATTCACATCACCAAGCAGCTTTATATATCTTTAGTAAGGCCAATTTTAGAATATGGATCCGTTGTTTGCGACCCACAGTATATCTTGCATAGTAATAAAATTGAGTCTGTTCAAAAACAATTTCAGTTATTTTGCTTCCGAAATATTTACCGAAATAATTTTTCCAATTTACCGTCATATAAAAGCAGACTTGCTGAAATTGGGCTACCGTCTCTACAAAGCCGAAGAACTATGCTTAATGTTACGTTTTTGTTTAATTTGATTACTGGAGATGTTTGTTCGGAGTTCCTTATGAAAAACTTATACTTCAACATTCCTGTACATCCAACCAGAAATTTTAAGCCAATTTACATTCAATTTGTTCGCCATAATTATGCCAATGATGAGCCCTTTAGAAGAATTTGTTGCGATTTTAACAATCTTTATAGTTTTATTGATTTTTCTTTAAATGTAAACACTATTAAACGCAACATAATATTGTTTTTAAATACTTAATTTAAATGTAATTTTTGGTAATGTTTTAAATTGTAAAAAATTATATGTATGTATACCAGTCTGTAAGGATTTTTTCTAATAGACTCAGATAATAAAAAAAAAATCAAAAATCTACTCGATAGTGATTTAATTGAGCTCAGCAGTTCTACTTACAACAGTCCTTTACTCCTTGTTTCGAAGAAAAGTACAAACGACAAAAAGTCTTACCGTTTGTGCGTAGATTTCAGAGGAATTAATAAAAAACTTATTGCCGATAAATTTCCTTTACCAAGGATTGATGAAATACTTGATAACTTGGGAAGAGCCAAATATTTCTCTATACATATTAGATCTTTTTCTGGTTTCCATCAAAAGGTATTTGACATAAAACTTCGAGAGATATAACATCATTCAGTACTGATCAAGGCGCATTCCGATGGAAGCTTCTACCATTTGGGTTAAATGTAGCTCCTAATTCCTTTTCAAGGATGACGAATATCGCATTTTCATGTTTAAAACCGAATAAAGCTTACCTTTATATCGATGATATTATAGATATCCATAAAGCACATCATTTAAATAATTTGACCAAAGTGGTTGAAATATTGAGGAAGTTCAATTTGAAAATAAATCCCTTTAAATGGAATTTTTGACAATGCTAGGTCACAAATGCACTGCAAATGGTCTTTTGCCAGATATTTCAAAAACTGCACTTATTAAGAATTACCCAGTTCCTACAGACAAGGATGTTGTTAAACGGTTTGTCGCCTTTGCGAGTTATTTCAGGAGATTCATTTCCAACTTTGCTGCACTTGTAGCACCTCTTAACCACCTAACCAGGAAAAAAGTAATTTTTTATTGGTATGAGAATTGCCAAAAAGCGTTTGAAAATATTAAAATTGAATTAATTTCACCTAAAGTTCTCCAGTTCCCAAATTTTTCTAAACAGTTCACAATTGCAGAAGATGCATCGAAAATAGGTTGTAGAGCAATTTTAAGCAAAATCATGAAGGAAATGACTTACTAGTACAGTATGCATCAAAAAATTTCAGCAAAGCCGAACAAAAGAAACCAACAATAGAACAAGAGCTTATTGCAATTTATTTTGCAATAAACCAATTCCGACCTTATGTTTACGGTACAAAATTCGTTGTGCGAACTGACCATAGACCATTAATTTATTTATTTAATATGAAGAATCCCTCATCAAAACTTACAAAAATTCGTCTTAAATTATCAGAATATAATTTTTCAATAGAGCATATTCGGGGGAAAGATAATGTCGATGGATATGCATTATGTATTAACAACTTCTACTATAAAACCATTTCATATTGTAGTGATAGACTTAATCGGTCCTTTGCCAACATCGAACAATGGAAATAGGTATGCTGTAACACTAGTATGTGATTTCACAGAATATCTTGTGACTGTGTCTATACCGAACAAAAGTGCGAAAACGGTGGCACAAGCAATATTTGAAAACTTTTTTTTAATTTACGGGATATTAAAATTTATTAAAACTGATCTTGGGACAGAGTTTAAGAATGAAATATATTCAGAGTTATGCAGACTTTAAGAAATCGATCAAAACTATTCAACAGCTTACAATCACGAATCAGTAGGGACAACTGAAAGAAATCACCGTGTTTTTAACGAGTACATAGGAGCATATATAAATGAAAATGTAACCGACTGGGACGTTTACCTTAAATATTTTACTTTCTTTCACAACACAACGACTTATTGCACATTCGATAATAAATATACTCCATATGAACTAGTTTTCGGGAAAGAAGTATATCCTATTTACAATGTAGGCAACTATATAAAAGAAGTAAAATTTATTTTGCAAAATTCACATATTTTGACAAAGCAACTAATTTAAAAACACAAAGTTAAAAACAAAAAATTATACGATGTTTCCACTAAACCAATCAACTTAAGCATTAATGATTTCGTGTTTATTAAAAAAGAACCATACGACAAATTTAAACAGACTTATTATGGTCCGTATATTATAAAGAAAATCGATAATAAATAAATTTATTATTTTCTATTATTAAGCTAAAAAAAGTTAAATTACCAATTGGTCTTATAATTGTTTCTAAATTTCTCATTTACGCTGTCACTCAAAAATAATATCATAATAATATTTTTCTATTTGTTAGGTCAACGTATAAATATTATTTAATTCATTAATTTTTTATTTACTTAATTTTGCTTTATTCTTTGAATTAAATTTCATTACACTTTTCTTATTTTGTTACCACTGTAATTTGATGCTAATATTGTATAAAGAAAGTTCAGTTGGTACTTATTTGGTCAATGGATTAGCAAAATAAAAATATTTAAATAAAACCCAAACACTAATTTTTAAATTTTTTACAAAAAATATTTATTTATAAAAAACAAAGGTTACTACCAATTCAAAAATGTTTACACGAATGAATAAATATTTATAAGTTAAAGAAAAAATTAAACTAAAATTTCAAAGCTATTATGATTAAAAATATTTTTTTTTTGAACAAAGTAGTTTTACTGCAAAGTATTAAAAATTTACTTGCTAAAATAACTAAAGACAACCACGCCGCAGTACCCCTGTCCTAGTAACAACGATAATTGAAGATAGGGCAAAGGTAACATGACGACCTGAATGGAGTTTAATTCCATCACTGTTTAGTTCGGTATCTTTGGAAACTGCTTTGTGATTACTGCTTAAGTTTTTTTCTGCATCTTCTTTAAAAATAAACGCTGGCTTGAGGCGGTCAATAGATATAACTTTTTCTTTTCCAGATATAAGGCATTTAAAAATTTTGTCATTGCGGCTAATCACCTTGTAGGGACCATCGTAGGGACGTTGTAAAGGTTTTCGAACAGCTCATTTCTAACAAAGACATGAGTGCAAGTTTTCAACGTACTTGGTACAAAATGATTATTTATACAATGGTGTAGTGCAGGTGTAGCTTAAAACATTTGCATTTTTTCACAGAATTGTTTTACCCATTCATTATTACCAGCTGGTTCATTGTAGGCTTCAAAAAACTCACCAGGAAGACGTAGATGTGTTCCGTATATCATTTCTGCAGGAGAATAGCTAATATCTTAAATAAAAGATGTACGTAAACACATTAAAACTAGTGGCAAATAATCAACCCAGTTTTGTTTAGCGTAGCATTTTAAAGCAGCTTTCAAAGAACGATGCCATCTCTCAATGAGCCCATTAGCCTAAGGGTGGTAGGGCGTTGTATGCAAAACTTTTACTCCAAGAACTTTGGAAAAGTCTCGAAATAATGAGCTTTCAAATTGCCTTCCCTGATCAGTAATAATTTGGGCATTAACAACGTAACGTGAAATCCATCCTTGTAGTAAAGCAAATGCAACAGATTCTGCGGTTATGTCTTCGAGTGGTATTGCATCTGCCCACCTAATAAATCTATTGATACAAATGAGAATATACCTGTAATTTTTGCATAGTGATAGAGGACCAACGATATCAATACTGATGTATTTAAGACGTTGACTGGGAAGGTCAAAATTACCAATGGGGCCTTTTACATGCCGGTGAACTTTTTATGATTGACAGGAAATGCAATGCTTAGTCCAATCACGAACATCTTTAGAAATTGAGGGCCATACAAATCGACTTTTCACGAGTTCCAATGTTTTATTTAGTCCTGGATGTGAGAGACCATGTAAATATGCCAAAAGCGGCTTTCGAAAAGTTGGAGTTATGTACGGTCTAATATTTGCTGAAGATACATCACAATAGATCTGCAATTCAGCTTCAGGTAATGTTATTTGCTTCAACAATAATCCTTGCGGAGATTTTAATATCGTTTGTAATTCGACATCTACTTGTTGTTCCTTTGCAAGTTACTCATAGTTCACTGCAGATGGCATTGAGATAACATCAAGGCGCGACAATGCATCAGCAATCACATTTGATTTACCAGGAACGTACCGAATTGACGTGGAGAAGCCTTTTCTGGTTTTTTGTCTTAAATGCAAAAATTAAGGGCTTATGGTCTGTAAATATCGCAAACTGGTGGCCCTCCAAAAAGTATTGAAAATGTTTTAAGGCAGAATATGCAGCTAAAAGTTCCCGGTCATATGCGCAATAATTAACCTGTGCTTTGTTTAAGCTCTTTGAGTAAAACGCGATTGGTGTCCACTAACCAATAATTTGTTGCTGAAGAACACCTCCCATTCCAATATCTGAAGCATCAACCAATAGTGATATAGGGGCATTAGTTGAGGGATATGATAGTAAAGTAGTATCCGCAAGTTGTTGCTTACACTGCTCAAAAGCGTTTCTGAGCTTAGGACTCCAATTTATTTTTCGATTGTCATTTTTCTTACAACCAAAATGTAACTCGTGAAGAATGGCTTGTTGTTGTGCTGCACTGGGTATAAGACGTCTATAAAAGTTGATCATACCCAAAAAGCGTCTTAAATCTTTAACAGCTGTTGGTTCTTTGTAGTTGACAATGGACAATGAATGGAAACACGTTCCGGTAATGGTTTTAAGCCTTCAGGTGTTACTAAAAAACCAAGAAACGGGAGTTCTGAAACACCAAAAACAGACTTAGATGCATTAATTTTGACACCGTAATTTCGAAGTCTTTCGAACAATTTTCTTAGGTGAAGACTATGTTCTTCTAGATTTTTCGATGCAATGAGTATATCATCAATATACGGATAACAAAAATCTAGGCCTCTTAACACTTCATTGATAAATCGTTGAAAGGTTTTTGCAGCATTGCATAAACCAAACGTCATACAAGGAAACTCAAAAAGACCAATAGGCGTAATGATAGCGACAGGTATTTGATGGTAAGCTTTCACCAAGTCCACCTTGCTGAATATTTTACGGCCACTAAGCATGTATCCAAAATCATGTATGTGAGGAACTGGAATTGTAACTGCACTTAGGCGGCGGTAGTCGCCGCAAGGACGGTTTAAAAACAATATGTAGTGGACTCGCCCAGCAGCTTTTTGAAGGTCTACATATACCTTGTTTAATCATTTTTTCAAATTCTTTTTTAACAATTTGTAGTTTTTCAGGCGATAATCTGCGTGCTTTACTGAAAACAGGCGGCCCTTTGGTTTGAATATGATGTTTGAGAGAATGTTTAACCTTTTTTGTAAAGGACGACTGTTCTGTCAAATCTGAAAATTCTTGAACCAATTTTGCAAAATATGAACCTTCTTGGATTGATTTAATTGTCAAAGGGTTGATTCCGGTGTACAAAGTTCCTTTGCTTTGCGATTTAAAATAATTATCAATAAGACGATTGTGTTTTATATCTACCAATAAACCAAAGTGGCTCAAGAAATCGGCACCAATTACTGGCTTTGATACATCAGCCAGAATAAAAGTCCACTGAAAATTTCTCTTCAGGCCCAAATCTAAATTAAGTGTTTTTTCGCCAAAGGTCTTGATTGTAGATTGGTTTGCTGCAAATAATTTAAATGGTGCTGGATTTTGCATGCGTTGAACAGAAGTGATAGAAAATACGGAGACGTCGGCGCCAGTATCGACAAGAAATTTAAGGTTTGAAATTTCTCGGCTAACCCCATCTGTCACCATAGACGGGGCGCCTAGAAGTTTTCCGAAGAATTTGACTGTTTTGAAGTTTATGCGCATGGTTTTAAACATTTTTTGGCATTTTCGCCGAACTTAAAGTGGTACCAGCAATATGGTTTATTCTTCTTACCTGATGACTTGTCTTTTAAATACGACCTTCGAATGCTGCGGCTCTTTCTACGATATCGTCTTTGAGATAATTCTTGGATTTCCTTCGTGAGAATATCAATTCGTTTTTCTAGTGCGTTGTTTGTTGATACGGCATTTACTTCCCAAGATTCTGATGTGTCAGCAATTTTGTCTGCCATAAGTGCCAGCTTATTTAGTGATTCACTACTTACTGATAATATGGCTTGCATTTGCTTTGGTAGACGCTTCATCCACAAATTCTTTAGTAAATCGTCCGAAAAATTACCAGACGATAACGCGGACATCTCGAGAAGAAGTGCTGAGGGTTTCTTGTCTCCCAACTCCTTATCGCGAAACAGTTTCTTTATTTGCTTTTCTTGCGAATCAGTAAAACATTCCTACAGCTGTTGCTTGAGCGTTTCATACATATTGCTTTCCTGACACGAATGAATAAATATTTATTAGCTAAAGAAAAAATTAAACTAAAATTTAAGGCTATTATGATTAAAAATATTTTTTTTTTCTTGAACAAAGTAGTTTTATGCAAAGTATTAAAAATTTACTTGCTAAAATAACTTAAGAAAACCACGCCACAGTACTTTGGAAGTAAGAAACAAAATAACAACAACAACAACAGTGGCTCCTATTTACATATTATTAGATTTATTTTTAAGTTTTTGGAAATAAAGAAAACAGTGTTAATCTTGAAGTGAAATAAATCGGGTCTGTTTTATTTTACACGGTCGCAAATTCTTAGGAACAATTAAGTGCCTCAAAATATAAGTTTAGCAGCTTATAGATAATAACTTTAAATTACCAAGTTGCTCTATATTGCTGCCGGTAAGGAAAACGCTCCTTATCGTTCAATATTGTTGAATTCATTGTCCATGGCCTAAATCTGTTTATCAATTCAATACTTGATTCTTTTTCTCCGAAATTACTTAGAAGAACATGTTTTAATTCCTACCAAGTTGTTATTGTTCCATTTCGGGTAAGTACTTGTCTTGTCATTCCAATGCATTTGATTTTTAGATACCCAAATAATATATTCCTATTATTTGTCTCAAAGGTTGTAATAGATGAAACAAGTGTCTCTGCTTGTGAAATAAAATTCAGCAACTGATTTAAATCATCATTTAAGCCGTCGAAAGACGGAATCTCTAATACATGCTAACAGTTAACTGAATTGATGAATTATTTCCATTTTGTAAAAGTTTAATGTTTTATCTTTATAAGTAGTAATCGAAATCTGCAATTTAGTTTACAATGCTTATTTTTTAATTTAACAAAAACTTCCTAATTTATTAGTTTTAGATCTTACTCTTAACTTAAATATTTCTGTTCCTTGTTAGTTCTTTCTTCAGGATTGTAGAGTGATTTTTTCCTCTAATGTGATGGTGGTGGCTTATTCGGTGATAAGTTCTCACTGTTGTTTCCTTCTTTTACATGTGTTTTTTCTTCTTTTTTTACAAATCACTAAATTTCTGGACTTCCTTCTTTTAATTTCCATACATTTAAATTAAAACTAGTATTTAATGTGTTCTTTAATTTTAAATTATTACGTTTAAATTATTTGTTAAACTGTTTTTCTTCTTAAAAATAGATAACAACATATTTTGTATACATTGTCTTTTAACAAAATCAACACATACACTAGGGAATATACGAGTAGTGTATGTAACTATGTTCAGACATTAGGTCTGCTTAGTAACATTACTAGCAAAAACTAGCAACGAGAGAGTAAAGCAGAAATTCGTAAAATAAATCTCCCAAATGTAAAAAAGTAAATGAATGCTTTACTAGCAAAAACTAGCAAAAAAAATGATATGTAAGACTTAGAAGCTGTGTGGTATGACCACTAAATAGTACCTTTTAAAGTAAAAAGACCATTAAGACGGCACCCTGGTAACCACACGACAAAATTGAAAATAAAACTCCAAGTCACCAAATAGAAAATATATGTAGATAAAACGCTTAACATTTTCTTTTAATTATTTGGTAATTTTAAAAAGCGTTTGTGATAATTAAGCGGTTCTTATATATATAGTTTTTTGCGGTTAGTTTTAATAAACATTCTTGTTGTGATTTTAATGAAAAAATCTTTACATCAGTAATAATCTTAACTTTATAATTCTAAATTCACTGTTTATAAATAAAGTTTATAATTGTACAATTTTTCATTACTGGCTTGTTTACTTTTAATTCTTAAAAAAGAAAAACACTTGCAAAGCAAAGAAGATTTTAAACCAAATATCTGTTATTTTAAACTTCTTTGCTGTATACTCCCCTGGCTAACTTGAAGAAAAATAAAAAACAACAAAGTAATGCTATATTATATATTATACCTTTACATTCATTTAATTGCCAAATACCTGTATTTTCTTCAACATTACAAAAATTTTTCTTGTCAGACATTTTTTAAGCAAATTGTTATTACAAGTAAAATACAACTGTTTGATTAGTTCTTGCAAGTAAAAATTTTACTAGGCAAAACTTGCAACAAATTTTTTCTCTCTCACATTTTTATGCTCTTGTTTTCTTTCACTCCTTGAAAGTTTTTCACGTTCTATTAACAATTAGTAACAATTTTTAGCTTCTAAACAGACCTATTAACTACATCTTCGAATGGATGGTGTGCGTATTATTAAAACAACAAAACTAATTGCTAATAGAACGGTATTTGGATTCGAATTTCAAGTTCCTATAAAACTGAACAAACAACTATCACCAAGCATGGATGACTTCAGTAAGAAAAATAAAAAAGGCGAAGAAAAGTTTCTATTGAAACTAAAGAAAAAAAAAACCAATAATAAGAATGAATGACTTCATTCTTATATCGAATGACTTCAGTAAGATACCAAAAATCGGATTGAAAGAAGTTATTAGGTAGTTTAAGAAAATCAAAAAGCAGGCGAAGAAAAGGTCGAAGAAATATTATGATAATGGTTCTAGAAAACGAAAATACAAAAAGTATATTTAAAAAAACAAGCACGAAAACATTCTCGCAACTACCGTTAGGACAATATATTGAAGTGACACCTACATCGTTCAACGTAACGCTAAAAATTAAATACGCGGAGAAAGTTTACCAGAACAGTCTGGTAAAATATCTACCTGATATCCTTAAGAATATAGCGCACTATTGTACTTTTCAATAAAAACTTCAGGGCCCCATAACTCGAAATTACGGGAGCCAGGTTTTCTACGTTTTTTTTCTTATTTTTAATTCTCTATCACCTAATTTATATTGTATAAATTTAAAAATACTTTATTTTTTGTTGAATACTTTGTTTTTAATCAAAAAAATAAATTCATACCTTATTTTTACTTTGAAAAACTAGCAATCATGTTTTGTCCGTATCTGGTGTGATTGTTCGGATAGAATATATAGTAATTAGAACTAAGATGATGTCTATAGAGTTCTTTGCCTGCTGAGTTGTTTGTAGAACATTTTCAATTCACGTGTTGAGGATTGAAATCACCAAAAACACAGAAATCGTTTATATTGTTGGTAAGTAAATCTAAGTTCAATTTGAAGTTTTAGGTATAATGAGAATTGTCGGCAGCAATAAATCTTACTGGACGATCATTTATTAAAACTTCCACAAAGATATTTTCAATGATTTATGTTTTACTCTGTGGTAGTAGTTTATGGACTACACCATTTTTAACCGCCTCCACGAGTTTGTCGGTCTTTACGGTAAACTTTGTAGCCTCCAAATTTAAATTTATGGTACGGTTTCATAACGTCTCGTTAAGAAGAAGAACATCAATATTTCTTTCAGAAACTTTTTCGATCTGTAAAGCTGCTGACTCTGTCGTTATGTCTTAAGCATTCCAGTTCATAACGAATACATTTTGACTACCTATGATATTATATGGCATGCATAAGCATCATGCCAAGCACTCTTAATTTGTAAATTTCCACATTTTTCTAAAGCCAAAATATATCTAATAATCTCTCGTTAGATATGTGTTCATCGTATTTGCTGACACGGTGTCTGTTGAAATTAAGTCTCATCTGGAAGTTATTTCCAAATAATCCTTTCGGCAAGGGCAACTGGGGTCATCAGACCTGTGATACAAATTTCTGAGATTCTTTTTGATACAGGAGTGATATTTGTATACAATACTGACTTCTTGGGAGCTTTTGGCTAAAAAACACTCTGCCTGGTCGTGATTGCTCTCACAGATTATACACACATTGCACCATGCCCATACATAGAGCACTTTGAACATTAAGTGGGTCCCTTGTTACCCTTCAGTGGCCTTCTCCAATGCACAACAACATTACTTATGTATTTTACTTTCATTACCTCTCTTTTGGACACTTCTTGCTTATTGAACTCCACCAAGTAAATAGCATCATCATCGGTGGTTTTTTTGGTTACAACTTTTTTAAGAATTACAGATGTTATATTATGCATTTTATTAAATTCGCCCTTTAAAGAATTTACTTCCGATTTTGGTAAACCAAATAATAATAACTTGAAGAATTTGGCGTCTTTAACCTCGTGCGTGTATTTTAGCTCACTCAGTTTTTTTTATTGCAGCTTCGTAGAGGGCGCGTGAATTGCAAATGACCCTTGTACCAACCACGACGACAAAAGGAGCGAGATAAAAGATATTGTCAAACAAATAATGGAGGAGGAAAGGGGTAAGTCTCGCGCCAAATGCTTCAACTGCGGAAAAGTTGGCCACCTCCAGCGCAAATGCAGATCTACAAAGAAAAGATCAAGACCTGTATCGCGAGCCAGGGATAACAAGCGGGCGAACAGCGATTGAGTCATCGTTAAAATATATCGAGCTAGCACTAAGGGGCAAGTGCTAGCTCCCACAACCGACGGCTCCACAATCTCCATTTCAATTGTGCAACAGAAGAATAGCAACCTAACTGCTTGCGGTCTTATCAACGGAAGAAAGCAAGTCCTCACCATAGACACAGGAGCGTCTCAGTCCATAATAAGGCCTGATTTAGTAAAAGGCGCTGTGGAACCGTTAAGTAATGTACGGCTGCGCACGGCTACTGGGGACTTAGCCACTGTCTATGGAAGAGCCAGGGTAAGAATGGCTATAGCAGACATCAGCGTTGACCATATATTTGTTGTCGCTGACATAGTGGATGAAGTTATTATGGTGCAGACGGTATTAATCTGCACATGGGCGAGCAAATAATGATCTGGCGTAATGTGGAGATACCCCCGGATATTAGATTAGCAGCTAAAGCCCTTGTGAAAATCTGCGATGATGGAAGAGTTACTGTGAGAGTAGTCAATAGGTCCAAAGGCAAAAAGACTATTAACAGAAATTTTGAGATAGGTCGATGTGAGTCAGCTGAAGCAATAACCAATTGTGCGGTGAATACAGTATACCACAAAATACCAGCCAGAGAAAGAGATTTACTAGCAGAACAGGTGCAAAAATGGGTGGCAGAACTAACATCTTCTGACAGAAACAAAGCAAAGCAGTTGTTGAGAAAACATGCCTCCGTCTTCGCCCTGAGTAATAAAAGCCAAGGTAGAACGGCAGTGGTGAAACATGAAATTAATACTGGCGAAGTGAGGCCTACAAAAAAAATCGAGAAGTGTTCCCCTAGCAAAGCGAAACGAAGTCAAGGAGCTTGTTAGCGAAATGGAACGGAACGAAGTCATTGAGCCATTTTCGAGTCCGTGGGGTTCGCCAGAAGTTTTAGTAAGGAAGAAAGACGGCAGTACCAGGTTTTGCGTGACTACTGGAAGCTCAGTAAAGTCACCAAGAAAGACAGTTATCCGTTGCCTAGAATTGACGATACCTTAGACACGTGGGCTGGAATAAAATGGTTTTTTAACTTGAAGAAAACTGCCTTTAGCGTGGCTTATGGCAATTCAAGGTGATGCCATTTGGGCTCTTCAACGCTCCAGCTTCTTTCGAGAGTTTAATGGAACATATTCTTAAGGGTTTCAATTGGAAAACGTGCATAGTGTATCTAGATGACATAATCGTGATGGGGAAAGCTTTTGACGAACACCTCAAAAACTGGATGAAGTATTTAAGCGTATAACGGCTGCAGGATTAAAGCTAAGTTTAAAAAATGTGCTTTGTTTCAAAAGGAGGTCAAATACCTGGGGCATCGTGTAACTGCTGAGGGCATATCAACTGATGAAGACAACGTAGTGGCAGTAAAGACCTGGCTTCGTCCACAAAATCTTCATGAGCTGCGTATTTTCCTGGTGCTTTGAACATACTAGAGGAGATTTGTGCCGAACTTTGCTCAAGTGGCTGCTAGCTTGCATGAGTTGACCAGAAAGTCGTAACCGTACCACTGGAGTGAAGCAGCGGAAGAAGCATTCCAGAAGCTCAAGAAACTTTTATCTACCACACCAGTCCTCGCATATTCAATAGCTGGACAGAAATTCAAATTGGACATGGATGCAAGCGACTATGGAATAGGAGGAGTACTTTCTCAGGAGATTAATGGAACAGAAAAGGTCATTGGCTACTACACCAGGGTACTCTCGAAGCCTGAAAGAAATAACTGCGTTACACGACGGGAGCTTTTGGCAGTGCTAGAGTGTGTTAAAATTTACCACAATTACTTATATGGTCAACATTTCATCTTAAGGATGGAACACTCCGCACTACGTTGGTTGATGCAATTTAAGAACCCCGAAGGGCAGCTCGCACGCTGGGTTGAATGTTTGCAAAGCTATGACTTTAGCATTGTACATAGTGTAGTGTATGTGCACTTATGTGCAATACTGTTATAGTAAGTATATGCTCGTATACATATGAGCAAGACTGTATGTAACATAAAACCAAAAATACAAATTATTCAATAAAAATTAAGTAAAAGAAATTTATGTGTAGTCAGCAGAAAATGCAAGTTCAATGTTTAAAAATATTTTTTGATCATGAGAATTTGCATTGTAACCAAATATCATGTTTCTTTATAAATTATTTTTCAGCAATATTGTATCAATTCTTTTAATTTTATGAAAATGCTGACCAGTAGAAAATTGTACTATATAAGCAGCTATTTTTGTCCAATAAAATACGAATTAATTTAGAAACTGAATAAATCACTTCTCTTTTGATTCTCAAAAAGTGCATTTTAATGCTTCTCTTTTGATTCTCAAAAAGGGCGTTTTAATGCTCGGATAATGCGGCTAATGTGCTAAGAAAATACTGAAACTTTAGGGAACCAATTTTTTTAAACATTTATAAATATACACATTACATGGCGATCCTGCGAATTAAAAAAAAAAGAAGTCCTGCAAATTTATCTTAACTACCACATTTTTAAAAGAGGTCCTGCAAAACTAATTTGACCCTGCCAAAATTATTTCTCTTGTTATCCTGCGTAATTAATTACAATTCCTTGAATTAAATACTAGATTTTAAATCCTAATCCTGCTTAGAATCTAAACAAAATTTTAAATGACAACCAAGGAAGAAATAGACGAAATATTTAGAAAGTGGGAAGAATATATTCCACAGCCAATAACAGAAAAAACGGAACAACCTCCACATTACATACCAACTCCCAAAGAAGCGGGTCCAAAACCCATCACAATTGAGGAATATAAGAGGCGACGGGGATTAAGGAATATTGAACAAGAACATGTGGACCACATACCAAAAAAGGGAGGCGGCAAAAAACGAAAATTTGAAAAAGCTTGTGCCGACTTGCAAAGAGTCATTAATATAAGCCAGGGCAAACAAAAGAAAAAACTAATAGAAGAGCTAAAAAACTTAAGACTACAAGGTTGGAAAAACAAATGTTAGAAACCTTTGAAATCACGGAAAAAGATAGAACAAAACAATTAATAGAGAACATAAAAATGGGTATAGCAGACACTAAAATTGAGCAGACATCAAACACCTATGCAGTAAACGATAATAGGGTATCCTTAAGTTTAGACATAGTAATAATTTTAGTAATAATAGTATTAATGATAACTCTTTGGAAATTATTAAAAATCTATATAAAAAAGGAAGTTACTACTAATGTGGTGACAAATTAAAAATGTAAAAATAAAAAAAAATAAATAAAAAAAAAGAAATATGATAAAAATATACATATGGACCAAATCATTAAAGAACTCCAAAAATTAATAATAAACGCAAAAAATCAAAGGGTTGAAAATATACAAAAGAAACAACACAAGAAAAATATCATATAGTTAATGAGTACTAAAACAGAAAAAAATTGAAGAATTTAGAACATTAAAGAAAACTGCAATAGAACTTTTGAAAGAACACGCAAATATCAACAGTTCAAACATGTCGAATTGTGATAGCAAAGAAGCTTCGGATACAATTCCGATATTTGAAGGAAAACATGCACACCTCGATATATTTCTATCAATGGTAGAAATGATTCATGATGAACTTAGCGAACAGGAAAAAACGAAATTAATAAAATATGTTACTGCTATGAAACTAAGCGATAGGGTAAGAAGTATTTTAATGACACAAGACATACCAACTACATTTAATGAACTAAAAGCAACACTATCCAAATATTTCAAATCAACAAAGATAGCCGGAAGTCTTCATTCCGAAATCAGAAATATTAAACAAAGAGGCAATGTATCAAATTTCAGAGAAAAGCTAAACGTACTGATCTTAGAATTAACTATAGTACAATTCAGTGACCTAGAAGATAGTTCGAATGAAGTAGCACGTTTTACAATCAGAATGATGAACGAAAAACTATCATTCGAAACATTCCAAGAAGGTTTACAAGAAAATATAAAAATTGCAGTAGTAGCAGCACAACCCAAATCATTAATACAGGCATATAAAATAGATAGTACGCAGGAACGATTATTACAGACAATGAATAGGTTAGAAATTTTTCATATAAGTAACAATAATCGACGCAATTACAACTATTATAATAATTACAACAGTAACAAAAATAGAGACAACAACCAAAAAACAAATAGATATAACAATCAAAAAATAAATAGATACAACAATCAAAGAACAAATAGATTTAAAAACCAAAAAAAGACCAGATTTTAACACTAATACCAACAGACATACCAATAGTAGCAACTACAACCATTACAACAACAGAAGTTTTAATAATCAAAAAGAAGTACAAACAATCGTAACATATATGATAGAAATTACCACCCAAACGTACGAACAATACGCCAACAGGGAAACGGAAAAACCCTGGAGATTCAGGATGAATCTCCAGAAAGGTAAAATTACATATTCACACAATAAATCCTAACAATTCGAACTTCATATATTTATCTATTAAAGGCCTGACGTACAAATTGACTTAATAGATACTGGTTCTGACATATCCCTTTGTAAAGAAGATGTTGTACACGGATACAACATATTTGAACAAGATATTTTTAGATTGAATGGCATAACCAAAGATTATACAGAGACCCTTGGATCTACTGAATTGGAAGTAGTACTTGGAGAACATTATTCAAAACATAAATTTTACATAGTAAACAGTGACTTTCTAATAAACACAGATGGAATTTTGGGAATGGATTTCTTTCATAAATACTACTGTATAATAAATAACGATACACAAACCATAAGTGCCTATATAAATGAAGATACTATTACAGTTCCTATAGAATCCAATACAAAGCATTTAACAAACGTCATCATACCACCAAGAAGTAAAAAAAATTTTAAAAATCAATATTGAAATAGGTGAAGATAGTGTAGTATGAACCAAAGAAATACAAAAAGGTGTTTTCGTAGCAAACACGATCATACCAAAAAACGGTAATCGCCACATAAAACTCTAAATACATTAGAAACACCCATACGATTGTCACAACTTAAATTAGCTACAGTACCTCTACATTACTATGACATTTGTAGAACCAATTATCTAGATAACGAACATTTCTCAGAAGACAGATTTCAAAAATTACTAAAAACAATTAAATTCAAAGATTTAGATGAAGAAAACCAGAAAACCTTGTACGACATATTCAAACAGTATCAAGAAATATTTCATCTAGAAGGAGAACCCTTGACCACTAACAATTTTTACAAACAAACCATTGAATTAAATGATAATACCCCAGTGTACGTAAAAAATTATCGTTTACCGCAAACACAATTGAACGAAATAGGCAGACAGGTGCAAAAACTATTACAACTCTCCTTTATTATTGGTTTCAAAAAAAGGACAAAATGACGTAAAAAAATGGCGTTTAGTTGTGGATTACAGATGCTTGAATAATAAAGTCATAAACCACAAATTCCCTCTAACAAGACTAGAAGATATTTTAGACAGGCTAGGACGAGCAAAATTTTTCTCAACTCTTGATATGACGAATTATTTTCATCAGATAGAACTTGATACAACATTAAGGCCAATTACAGCATTTTCCACTAACAGCGGTCACTATCAATGCAACAGACTACCTTTTGGACTGAAAATATCGTCAAACAGTTTTCAGAGGATGCTTACCATAGCATTTCTGGTTTAGATTCTGAAGCATTCCTATATGTAGACGATATAATAGTTTTCGGATGCAGCCTCAAGCACCACAATGAAAATCTCATAAAAGTATTTAAAAGATTAAAACAGTACAATTTGAAATTAAATGCAGAAAAATGTTGCTTTTTAAAACCAGAAGTCCTATATCTAGGACACCTTGTTACAAAAGATAGTATTAAAACCGATCCAACAAAATATGAAATCATTGAACAGTATCCAATTCCAAAAAACTTGGATGAAGTTAGAAGATTTATAGCCTTCTGTAATTACTATAGAAGATTTATTCCAGATTTTGCTAAAACAGCAAATTTCCTAAACAATTTATTGAAAAAGAAAGTCAAATTCGAATGGACAGAAGATTGCCAAAAAGCATTTGAAACATTAAGAGACAAACTAAAGAACCCACCTATATTACAATATCCTGATTTTGAGAAACCATTCATACTGACTACAGACGCCTCAAACGTAGCTTTAGGAGCAATACTCTCACAAGGAGAAATTGATAGCGACTTGCCTATATCATATGCAAGTAAATCTCTGAATAAACACGAGAGGAACAAGTCAGTTATTGAAAAGGAATTATTAGGAATCCATTGCGGCACACAATTTTTTAGACCATATCTTTATGGAAGAAAATTCACTGTAGTAACAGACCATAGACCCCTCATTGCTCTATTTTCGCATAAGAATCCATCCTCGAAGCTGACCCGAATACGACTTGAATTATCAGACTATGACTTTGATATTATATATAAAAAGGGAGCAAATAATACTAACGCAGACGCGTTATCTCGTACTGAAATAAACTGAAAGATATTAAAAGAAATGATTCCACTCTGTATTGATGAAAAAGAAAGAAAAACTCTGGCAATAACACGTAGCATGCTTAATAAGAATAATTAAAATAAAAGAAATGAAATTGAAATAAAAAACAAGAATAAGAATTACATATCTCAACAGGAGACTGATCATCTCCATATGTGGGAATGGACATCAATGAATAATATAAAGAAGCTTCCAAGGCGAATTCACATAAGGTGGGAGCGCGGCTACAACAATACAACAATAAAAAGAAAAACAGGCACTTAAGTGTATGATAAACTTTAGAACACAAATAATTACTACACTTTTTTCTTACCCTTTTCAATAACGTTTTTACTAAGATTCGTTTTTTTAATTGATTTAAAACTCTTCTTACAATTCTTTTTTTAAGAATAATAAATAAAAGAAATTTTGTGTTATAAAATGATTCAATTTTGACAGCTATTCTACACATTACAAAATTAAACAAAAAATTGTCAGCTGCCGCAACGATGCCACCTGGTAAAATTAATTCGCCTTGGAAGCTTCAAAGAATACAATTTATATATGAAAATAATGAAAATAATATGCAAAATTTATATAATGATAAAATAACACGCGTGATATGCAATAGAAGCGAAAATCCAATGTTTTCAGAAACATTTATGGAGAAACTTTTATTGAAAATAAAGAAGTTGAAGAATAAAAAGTACGTACTATGTATATGATAATGATGAAATATTTAAATACATACCGGTAAGAAAATTTAAAGAAGAATATAATAAATTGAAAAACAATGACGTCGATATAATAATATACAGAATGCCAAAAAGAGTAAACGATAACAAAGGACAATACAGACTAATAGAAGAATTTCATAACTCACCTCATAGTGGACATTCCGGAATAAGAAAGACCTTAATCAAATTAGAACAACGATTTATTTGGAAGGATATGAATAAAATGGTAAAAAATTATGTTAGAACATGTGAATCATGCCAAAAGAATAAACAAATGAGACATACGAAAGAACACTTTTCAGTGACAGATACACCAACAAGTAGTTTCTACATTGTAGTAATGGACACAGTTGGACCACTAAGACCATCAGAAAACTTGAGATATATACTCACAATGCAGTGTGAACTAACGAAATATGATATAGCTTGTCCAATAGTATCAAAGGATGCCAAAACAGTTGCGAAAACACTAGTAGAAGAAGTTATTCTAAAATACGGGTTATTTAACGTTCTTAAAACAGACAGAAGCACTGAATTTACCAATGAGTTAATGAGAGAGATTTGTGTATTATTAAGAATAAAATAGAATTTCTCGACGCCTTACCATCATGAAACTTTGGGAACAAAAGAACGCAATCATCGTGTTCAGAATGAATATTTTCTAAATTTCGTAGAAGGCAATAATTGGCATGAATGGATACCGTACTTTGCTTTTGCTTTTAACACAACTCCCAACACAGATACTAATTATACACCTTTTGAATTTGTATATGGAATACTTCCTAGACTGCCAGGTGACGAATTAAATAAACCTCAAAAGATTTACAATCTAGAAAATTATTTAAATGAAGACTTCGTTACTCATTGCAAAGTGCAAGAGAAATAATATTAAAAGTTAAGAATACGAGAAAATTAGAATCCGAAAGAAAACAGACGAAATAGAATTAAAGATGGGAGACCTAGTTTTAGTAAAAGTTGAAAATAGGAAAAAACTCGATCCTCCATACAAAGGTCCATATAAAATATTAGACATAGATGATTTGGATGTCATCATAGAAATTGATAAATCTAAAGTAATACTTTATACATAAGAATAATTTAAAAAAGTTTAATTCGTATTAAAATCTAGGGACTCTTCAATTCATTAATTTTCAAAAAAAAAATAAATATATATATATATATATATATATATATATATATATATATATATATATATATATATATATATACAACTAATTGTATAAGTTAATATAATATATATATCATCATAGAATAAGAAATACAAAAAGAGTTTAAAACACTTATCCACTAAGATTAGGCAATAAGAAATTTTATATAAATTACACAATAATCTTAAATATTTCTATTGAACTTTTATTTTTAATAATACCCAAAACCAAAAAGGGTGAGGATGTAGTGTAAGTGCACTTATGCTCAATACTGTTATATATAAATGTATATGTTATATATATATATATATATATATATATATGTATATGCTCGTATACATACAAGACTGTATGTAACATAAAACCAAAAATACAAATTATTCAATAAAAATTAAGTAAAAGAAATTTATATTAGTCAGCAGAAAATGCAAGTTCAATGTTTAAGAATATTTTTTTTAATTATGAGAATTTGGATTGTAACCAAATATCATTTTTGTTTATAAATTATTTTTCAGCAATATTGTATCAATTCTTTTAATTTTATGAAATTGCTGACCACTAGAAAATTGTGCTATATAAGCAGCTATTTTTGTCCAATAAAATCAGAATTAATTTAGAAACTGAATAAATCACTTCTCTTTTGATTCTTAAAAAAGGCACTTTAATGCTCCGATAATGCGGCAGCAGTGCTAAGAAAATACTGAAACTTTAGGGAACCAATTTTTTTAAACATTTATAAATATACACAATACAATAGAAAAGGCGGAAAACACAACAACGCTGATGCCCTTTCAAGACGGCTATGCAATGTAGAGTGCAAGAACTGCACAAATGTCTAGAAAAAGGACTGCATAATTGAAGCGCGGCTTACCCAAATTGGTTCAAGCGAAGACAGGTCGAATGAGGAACCAATTTTGGCAAAAATTATATTGGCTAAGAAAAATAACAGAAGACCGAACCATAATGAAATATCGGCAGAAAGCCGTCTAGCAAAATCGTACTAGGGTTAGTGAAATAGCCTGAAAGTGGTAAATGGCTGCTTATACCGATTTGGGAAAGCACAGATGGCAAAACCACAACAGACTTAAAAGTCGCGCCAACTTCTAAAAGGAGTGAGGTAATGAAGCAGTTTTATAATGGTTCCAGAGGGTGTCATATGGGGATAACAAAAACGCTGGAAAAGATAAAGCAACGATTTTACTGGGTAGGCTGCCGACAATTCGTAGCTGATTGGGTAGCAAATTGCCAACAGTGCGTTGCTGCCAAGGGTCCTACAAGAAAGAGTCGTGGCAAGCTTCAGCAAAACAACGCAGGTGCCCCCTTTGAGCTGATAGCTATTGATATAGCAGGTCCATTCCCTGTTAGTAATGCTGGAAACCGATATGTACTAGTGGATATAGATTATTTTAGCAAATGATCTGAAGTATATGCCATTCCAAACCAAGAGTCCAAAACCGTAGTGGACGTTCTTGTTAACGATTGGGTGTGTCGATACGGTGTTCCACTAAAACTTCATTCAGACTAGAGAAGAAATTTGGAATCGGCCATATTCAAAGATATGTGTGACGTATATGGTATCAAAAAGACGAGAACGACACCGTTGCATCGACAGTCTGATGGCATGTTAGAAAGGTTTAATCGTACCCTAGAGGAATATCTCAGAAAAGTGGTCAGTGCACACCAAAAGGATTGGGATAAGCATATACCAAAGTTCTTACTAGCTTATCGGTAAGCTGTACATGATTCAACCTCACTCGGTCCAGCAAAAATCTTGTTCGGGACAGACCTAAAACTGCCAGCAGATTTAGAATTTGGGACCGGGACCTGCAGACGAAGACAGTGGAAATGTTACTCAAGCACAAGAAGACCTCCATGAGCTTCATGGAGGTCTTCGCATTAAAATGTTCAGCCATAAAATGAAAGCCACATATGATCGAGCAGCAAACACGGAGGGATTTACTGAAGGACAAATGGTTCTACTATATAACCCACAACGCAAGAAAGGACTGTCTCCTAAACTGAAAACCCACTGGGAGGGACCATACAAGGTGATCAATAAATTGAATGATGTGGTTTACCAGATACAGAGATACCATAATCCGAGGTCAAAAATGAAAGTTGTTCACCTGGAACCGGTAGCCAAATATGGCAAAGGTAATGTTGAGCCTATTCAGGACGAAAAGGCTTAAGTGGGCGGCAATGATGCAAAGATGCTTTATTTAGGTCATAAAAAGAAATAACAATAACCAACAAAGTAAAACGAAATGACCTACTGTGTATGTTTACAACGCCAAAAGTTTCCACAAAATTTTCTTAATCACAAAACAAAAACAACTAACATAAAGCAATAAAAATAAACGCAACACACAACCACACAAACGCCTACATAACGACTAATAAAAATAGACAGCATGTATAAAAAAATTCAAAACCAAACAATTCTGGAATCAAATAACAATCATCATATGTCTTAATTGATAAATGCGTAGTAAAGAAATATTCTACCAACAGATGGAGGAAGTTATGGTACATTCAAGAGCCTTAACATTGGGTATATAAAAGCAACGGTCATACATGCTGATTCATTCTTAGTGAAAACCAGTAAAGATCTTGTGGTAAAACAGATAAAACAGTGGTAAAGTCGCGATCGCGTATTTTTGTGTACTTATCGCGAATAAGTAAATAATCGTCTAATTAAAGTGTAATTTATTTAAAGAAGTAAATAAATTGTATTTATTTGGAATAAAAGAACTCAATAAAATAAACGTTTATAAATTTAAATAAACGTAACAATATGTTCTGTTTCAGTCTGTTAGGTCACTGCATAAGCACCTTTAATGTTTTATTATCTATTTTTGTTTTTTTATTTATTTTGTATTGCATTAATTTTCATTTGATCTGCCTATTAATTGTATTTAAATTTATTTATCTCATTCTTCATTAAATTCCATTTCGTTTTGCATTTAAATACTTTCACAATTTTGCCTTTTCTAACCCATTGTAATTTGATCACTTTTTTGAGTATGCTAACCCACTGTGACTTGTTTTGGTTGCATCCCGTTAGGTTTTATTATTTGTTTCTCACTTGTTTTCTTTTAAATAATATTGTTGTTCTTGTAAACAAAATATTATTTATTTGCAATGATCTTGTATGTACATTCTTTATGCATAGATTTCAATAGGTACAAATTGACGTTATGCAGTAGCAGCGAGAAACAAATAATAACAATAAAAACAGTTACTTCTTATATATGAAATTTGTACTTAGGTTTAAGAATAATATTTTTAAATAAAGAAGTTAGTGTTAACATTGAATTCGTTCGAGCAACTTGTTTTAAATTTCTTAAGTTGAGCCACGGTCGCAATTCTTCTATTTATTTTGGAAAATAAATTATCGTTGCCCAAAGAATAATTCAGTGGCATATAGACAATAGTAAGAAAAATACTTTACTACTCTATATAGCCGCCGGTGAGGAAAACGCTCCTCATGGTACATTTTGGCGCCCAACGTGGGGCACGATAATTTAAATATCGTTTTGGTTTTGTCGTGCGGTTCGTGGAAAATCCCAAAAACTTTGTCGAAGTGCAACTTTCATTACAAGTGCACAGGTCGTAAGAGAAGTAAAATTCGTAACAAGTGTACAGTCGTATAAAGTATAACTATTGTGGTGAAACTTATTCAAAAGTCTCTTTGCGAGCAAATCAAATAAGTATTATTTTGAAAAACATTTTACAAAAATATTGTGTAGTCCAGAGGACAATAATTTTGAAAAATAAGAAACTGTGTGGTGCATCAAACATTTTGGAAAAACAATATAACAAAAATACATAGAAATATTATTTTACATTTTTGGCTCAGTAGAGAATTATATAAAAAATGTTTAAAATTCTAAAACTGTGTTTCGACATTACCGCTAATCGTTGTACATAAAAATTCATAAATTTTTTCGTGCTTTCGTTGGTAACAGTTACGGTACATAATATAGACATTATATAATATAGACATTATATACAATTTGTTTGGCAAAAATTCGTGGGCATCGGTTACAGTGCTGATCAAAATTGTGTTGCCGATTTTTAGAAAACTATTTGGTGTAATTTTTGGCTCATTGGTCATTCAAATTAAATTTGTTTTGTGTATTTGTGAAATATTTTTGTGGTTCAACGATGACACTAGAAGAAGCTAAGCAGCAACGGGCTAATACGAAGAAAAGCATCACCCGTATTAAGAATCAGGTCGAGGCCAACGCAAGGGGTGAAGGAAAAGCGCTTTCGTCCGCGGAACTCAAGTGCCGTTTGGGGATTTTGGAGTCGTATTTCAAGCAAATCCTGACATATCAAACCCAAATCGAGAAATACGATCCTGAGGATAATGGTCGGCCCGAAGTTGAGGACATGTACATTGCCGCGAAATTGAGTATCCAGTCCCAGCTCAGCGAAGATATTCACAACACTTCAATGTCTGAATCTACGGTTTGTTTCCCAGCACCCAGCCATAAATTACCAGCACTCAAACTGCCGACATTCAGTGGTAAATACAGTGAGTATACAAATTTTATAACGTCTTTCAATCAAGTGATCGATCGTGAGCTTGGCCTTTCGAACATTGAAAAATTTAATCATTTGCTTAACTGCCTACATGGACAGGCACTAGAAACGGTCAAGGCGTTTCAAATTACTAATGAAAATTACCCGAAGGCTCTCGAAAGGCTGAAGACACGTTATGACAACAGCTCGCTTATTTTTATGGAAAATATTACCACTCTTTTTGAATTTCCCAACATGTCGAAACATAATTGCACACAACTTCGTAGTCTTGTCGACAATGTTTCCGCTCTCTACAGCTCTCTGCTATCCCTTGGCTCACACAGTGACATCGCCCAATCTATGCTGATCTACATCGTTATGAAAAAAGTCGATGACGACACTAAAAGGAAATGGAAGGATTCATTGGACTTCACCAAACTGCCATCATGGGAAGATTGCTCTAAAGTTCTGGAAAGACATTGCCAATTTCTGGAATCTGTCGACACCAGCCATACCCATGTATCTTCCCGTAAGTCTGGTCAAAAACCGTCTGGTAAGTCCAATGATAAATATTCTAAATCTGGATCTAGTTTTTCTGTTTCCAAACGTGTTTGTCCGCTTTGTTCAAAATCTGATCACACAATTAGTCGTTGTCCTCGCTTTAAGGAAAGGAATGTCAGTCAACGCTTTGAAAATGTCAAACGGCTTGGCCTTTGTCTTAATTGCTTGTCAAAGGGACATCATGTTAACAACTGTTCCTCCTCATTCAAGTACAAAACTTGTTCTCGGTTGCATCACAGCATGCTTCACCGGTCTCAGTCTGCGTCAAGGCCCTCGTCCCCTGCTGCGGAACCAACCGCTTCTCGTGCAACTTTGAGTGAAAATCGTGCCTCGGTCCACACGCATGTGGAAGGATCATTGCCGGAACAGATATTGCTTGCTACTGCCATGGTTCTTGTTCGTGATTCTAGTGGATGCTACCAATTGGGACGCGCTTTGTTGGATTCTTGCTCTCAATTGAACTTCATGACTGACGAATTTTCTCAAAAGCTGCATTTGCCCCGCACAAAAAGAGCTACAGAAGTCGCTAGCATTGGAAACTCTCACAGTAAGAGCAGATATAGATCATCAACAAATGTCAAGTCTCGATTCACTGATTTTGAAGTTTCGCTCTCATTTTGTATTACGCCTCATATCTCGTATCAGCCCGATGCTGAATTAGATGTCTCATCGTGGAATTTGCCTCCAAATACCCAGCTCGCAGATGAATATTTTTTCAAATCTAAACGCATCGATTTGCTCATTGGTACCGAAACATTTTTCGATATTTTGTCGGTTGGTCAAATTAGACTTGGTCCTAATTTGCCCAAATTACATAAAACACTTTTTGGATGGATTGTAGCAGGTCGTTATCAATCTCATGTTTCTAGTTCTTCTTGTATGCTCTCAATAGAAGAAGAGGTCGATTTAAAGTTACAACGTTTGTGGGAAATCGAAGAAATAAAAGCTAGCTCAAATGATTCGACTCCTGAACAAAATTATTGTGAATCATTTTTCAATAACACTGTCCATCATGAATCTTCTGGTAGGATTGTTGTCAAATTTCCGTTCAAGGAACCTTCCGAAACTCTAGGCCTCTCTCGAAACATGGCTCTTAAAAGGTTTGCAGCTCAAGAAAGGCGCTTTGCTCGTGACAACAATCTGAAAACCCAATATGTTGCTTTCATGAAGGAATATGAAGATTGTGGACATATGAGCCTAGTTCGAAGCCCTCATTTGTATCAGCCTCATTATTTCATCCCTCACCATTGCGTTTTCAAGCTCGAATTGTAGGGAGCTCAACTTTTAGCAAAATTGTACTCCAAAATAAAAAACGTGCTCTCGATTCCAAATCTCGAAAGTATTTCTCTGGTCGGATTCTCAATCGGTTCTTCATTGGCTCAAGCAGCAATCCTCAACTCTATCCGTTTTTGTCGACAACAGAGTATCGGAAATCCAGGATCTCACTAGTGGCTGTGTTTGGCGTCATGTCCCAACGCATTTCAATCCTGCTGATATCGTCTCTCGGGGTTCCTCTGTAGAAGAACTCTCCTCCTCAATCTGGTTCACCGGACCAGAATTTCTCGCTCTCGATCTCACTCAATGGCCGCCTGAAAAAATGGATATGCTTTCGCAAGAAATTTAACAAGAAGTCAACAGAGAAAAACGCAAAACTGCTCTTTGCCTCAAAGTCAGGTCTAATTACATCTTGGATTGCATAGAACACTAAAGCTCGTACCTGAAAATAATTCGTATTGTCGCCTGGATGCTTCGTTTTGCTCAAAAATCAAGAACTAATATCTTTAATTCTGACTCTTTGCAGCCCCAAGAATTAGAAACTGCCTTGATTCGTATTGTCTTCAACATCCAGAAGCAGCATTTCCAAGATGACATAGATCGAGCTCAGAAGAAGAAAGATCCGGAAGGCGCTCTGAAGTGTCTCAACCCCTTTCTCGACTCATCAAGTGGCTTCAATTTGCTCAAGGTTGGAGGCCGCCTGGAATACGCAGCTATTTCTGAAGGCCAGAGGCATCCCATCATATTACCTAGAAAACATCATTTTGTCACTTGTCTTGTGCGTCATCTACACCTCCAAAATTATCACGCTGGACCTAAGGCTCTAATGGCGTTCATTCGTGAAAGATTCTGGATCATTAACTCAAAAAAGCTGTGTCGTCGTATTGTTAACTCATGCCCACAATGTATACGCTATCGCCCGAAATTGTTAAATCAGATGATGGGAAATCTGCCAGTAGAACGACTCAAACCCTCAAGACCCTTCGCAAGATGTGCTGTCGATTTTTGTGGTCCTGTCAATACTTACCTAAGAATCAGAGGAAAGGTTCCATACAAAACTTACATCTCAGTTTTCGTTTGTCTCGCTACCAAGGCAGTCCATATCGAAGTTCTCTCGGACCTATCAACTGACGCCTTTATTGCTGCTCTTAAAAGGTTGATCGGACGCAGAGGTTTGCCCACAGATATATTCTGTGACAATGCTACAAATTTCGTTGGAGCAAATTCTAAATTGGCACAATTAAAATCGTTCCTTTTTGATCCTAAAAACTCTAAGACTATTATAAATTATTGCTCAAATGAATTTATAAATTTTCGTTTTATTCTCCCTAGGGCACCACATTTTGGCGGATTGTGGGAGGCGGCCTTCAAGTCAGCCAAAGGTCATCTGGCGTAGGCTCTATCAAACACTAGGCTCACTTATGAAGAGTTATCAACAGCAATGGTCGAAATAGAAGCCATCCTTAACTCGAGGCCCATTTCACCTCTATCTTCCGACCGTAGCGATTTTGAGGCTCTTACGCCAGGCCATTTTCTGATCGGCGCTCCACTGCGAAGTTTGCCAGAACGTGATGTCCTATCGAAAGAAGTCAACAACCTACAAACCTGGGCCCAAATAAGCGCCATCAAACAGAGTTTCTGGAAAAAGTGGTCCCACGACTACCTTAATGAGCTCCAAACCCGCAACAAATGGACTGCATCTAACCCTAACGTCAACCCAGGTTCTCTAGTTATTGTTCGAGAAGATAATCTACCTCCACAACAATGGCTCATGGGCAAAATCATAAATATCATTCGTGGAAGAGATGACCGGGTCCGTGTTGTCGATATCAAAACTAAAAAGGGAACTATGCGTCGCTCTATCCACAGACTAGTTCTACTTTCTTCTTGAAAGGGTCCTTTCAATGGGGCCGGTATGTTAGTTCACTGCATAAGCACCTTTAATGTTTTATTATCTATTTTTGTCTTTTTATTTATTTTGTATTGCATTAATTTTTCATTTGATCTGCCTATTAATTGTTTTTAAATTTATTTATCTCATTCTTCATTAAATTCCATTTCGTTTTGCATTTAAATACTTTCACAATTTTGCCTTTTCTAACCCATTGTAATTTGATCAATTTTTTGAGTATGCTAACCCACTGTGACTTGTTTTGGTTGCATCCCGTTAGGTTTTATTATTTGTTTCTCACTTGTTTTCTTTTAAATAATATTGTTGTTCTTGTAAACAAAATATTATTTATTTGCAATGATCTTGTATGTACATTCTTTATGCATAGATTTCAATAGGTACAAATTGACGTTATGCAGTAGCAGCGAGAAACAAATAATAACAATAAAAACAGCTACTTCTTATATATGAAATTTGTACTTAGGTTTAAAAAAAATATTTTTAAATAAAGAAGTTAGTGTTAACATTGAATTCGTTCGAGCAACTTGTTTTAAATTTCTTAAGTTGAGCCACGGTCGCAATTCTTCTATTTATTTTGGAAAATAAATTATCGTTGCCCAAAAAACAATTCAGTGGCATATAGACAATAGTAAGAAAAATACTTTACTACTCTATATAGCCGCCGGTGAGGAAAACGCTCCTCATCGTACACAGTCTTTTCCATTTTAATCAACTTTTATTGAATCTGATACACCCAATAAAATACGATCTCTTACCATTTCTAATACATTTGAGAATTCACAGCTTCTGGCTAGTTCCTTTTAATCTCTTACAAAATCATGAATTGGCTCCTTCAGTTTTTGTGAGCGGTTGTAGAACAAAAATCTTTCATGTAAAATATTTTTATTGGAGAAAAATAGTTATTTAAAGCCCTGATAACTTTTTTCTACCTTCAATTCCAAACTGATTCCTCAATAAGGCAAGTTTTACATTGTCGATTGACTTGGTATTCTTTGTGACTCTTCTTCAAAGTCACGCAAAAATATTTCCCGATTCTTGGCTTTGTTACCACAAACTTTAAAAAAAATAATAGATTTTAAATCCATTTTTGCATTAATTCTTTCCTTTCTTTAATGTAGGTCACTTATTGCTTTTTTGTTTTTTTTTTAATATTTTTTTTACGACTGCGCCATGTCAAGTTCTTGATAACTCTTTTATTAATTGACTTATATTACATTGAAAATTCTTAATTCATATATCAAAGTATACTATGATTGAAATTAACAAAGTAAATATACAACAAGAATATACAACAACAAGAATAAAACAATAATAGTGCTCTATAATATAATATTAGTTCTATATACAGTTTTACATAAAAATGTCATCGGCTCTGAATCAATTAAGCATTAAAAAAAAAGATATTTTAAAAATATCTTAAAAAATATGGTACACAATCGTACTTTTCTATGAAAAGTTCATAATACGGAAAAATGTGCGACCGCTGATTTTTTCACTTGATATTTTTTCCTATTGTTAATTATCTATCGTCCGAGTGATATGAAAAAATAGGAGGCATGTTTGCCATTTTTCCTGATATAGTCCAATCTTTCGGAATTTCAAAACTATGATTTGATAAATATATGCCTGATTGATTAGCGTATTTGAATCATCTTCCGCTTTGGCAAAGTTTATTTCAACCTGAACACAGACGGACAGATGGACATCGCTCAATCGACTTCGATATACATAGGAACTCAGAATATATGTATAAACTTTATGGGGTCGGAAATGAATATTGTAAAAATTACAAACTGAATGACAGATTTAGGTATACAATTTTTTCCACCTGTAGTAAAGGGTATAATAATCAAGAACGATACCTTGATTTAAAAAATTACTGTCTTGTTTCTGAACTCACAAAATCGCTCTGAGTTTATTGTTTGAAGTCAAGATTCGAATTAATTTATTTTTTATAATTGGTATTAATTTTAATAAATAATTTACGTATCGTATGAACGATTAAATAATTATATATATATATATATATATATATATATATATATATATATATATATATATATATATATATATATATATATATATATATATATATATATGTGTGTGTGTTAATTAAAAACTCTTTTCTATGCAAATTAATATTGATATGAATACTCCACGTATTCTTACTCAAAAAATTAGTTGGTTAAATAGACGATGCTTACGAAGTACACAATGTAAGGTAGATAGATAATAAGATGAAGGATGTAGCGATCCAGAAAATGTTGGTTTTCATTCTGCAAGTGTCTAATTTTTCTTGTTTTCTTTGGAAAACGTCCGCATATACTTGTAAATTATTTTTCTTTCTAAAAAATGTTTAGAAATTAAATTAAAAAATGAACCTTAGGCCGAAAGTGTAAAATCCTATTTCATTTTTAATATCCACGGTTTAAATCCCAGTTGGGAAAAAATTAAAAATTATAAAATACGCAAGGTACGGCGCTTATACATTCATACTTAACAACAGTCAATATGATACCGGAACCGCATCTATAATGTTGTGAAGTAAGCAAGTAAGAATAAACAGAAATAAAAATTGCATTCGTGATCATCCGGTTGCTGATACAATTGCAAAAATAAAATGTACGGGACAAATGACCAAGAGGACAGTGAAGAAAAACTTTGGTTTGTGTGTCGACTTCATCTAACCATATTAATATTGACCTAGCCGAAAAAGTACAGTTTTATTTCATTTATAATATCCAGGGTTCAATTCCAAGTTGGGAAAAAAATTTAAAATTATTCTAAGTTCTTTTGCGTAGCGAAGTCGATTGAGCGATGTCTGTCCGTGCTTGTGGTGAAATAAACTTTGTCAAGGCACATGAGCTAGAAAAAATTAAAATACGCCAACCGATCAGGTATAGCTATTGAAAAGCAGCAAGATCGGTCAATGTCTTTCGAGCCAGCGGCCAATAGAAAATGTCTGCTCTTAATTTATTTCGTATTTTTTGAACAAATCTACTTTAGTGAAATAACTGCAATTAGAAAAACAACTATATGGGACGATATCAAGTAAAAAGATTGGCTCTCGCCCATATTTTCCGAGCTACGGCCCTCTAAACTTTTTAGAGAAAAGTTCGTATGCCAATATGAGTATCATTTAAAAGCTTTTAAAGAGATCTTTCAGCAAATACTAAAATTTTTAGGAATTATTTATCTATTAAGAGCCGATGATATTTTTTGCTGTAAAAGTATATGGGCATTTCCTCAGAATAGTCAACCAGGATGGAAAAACAAAATGTTGATAATCATCGTGGTTTGTTGTTTATAATTATAAAAAAAGGTCTATGTTAAATAATAGGATGGTTTCACAGCATATCTCAGCTGTTTTACTTGAGTAAATTGGGCTGGAAACTGGAAAATTTTATATTTTCTTTTTAAGCTAATTCTGAAGACATTTTTATATTTAATTATTTTATATGCAAAAATTATGTTGTGTTTGCACTCTTTCTATAAAATTGTTCTATTACAATCAATTAAGAAGAATAAAGTGTAAGGAGAACAAAAAAGTTCAAATAACGGTTAATTTTTACTTTGTTTCTTATCTAAATTTTTAACGTACGTTCGCGACCTAAAACATCATTTTATTGTAATTGCCTTGCATTAAACGTCAACAGATGTCAGACATAACACATTTTAATTAAGTTCGGTGTCACTAATTTGGAAATTAAAAAAAAAATTCTGAGTTACAAATCAATAAAGTTTTTTTTTTATTTGCAAAATTTCGTACGTTCGCGACCGTAAGAAAATTTTTTTCATAAGCAATGCATTTATTTTCTTATCACGAAAATATACTTTCATAGATTGGTAAAACATGTAATAAATCGCAAAATGAAAAACAAAAGCGATATATTAACAAAATTAAAAGCGATCCACAAAAACTAAAAATTTTACGTGAAAAAGCTGCTGCGAGGATGCGAAATCGACGCTTAGCATTAAGAAAAAAATAAAAAGGATTTAGAACAAATGCAAGAAAAAGAACGCGCAAGGTTGAAAGAATACCGACAAAAGAAGAAAATTGAAGCTCAACAAGAAGAAGAACATGAAGCGTATTCGTGTAAACAAACTCTGGGAAAAGCGTTCAGTCGGCAGCCAAAAAGGACACCCTCGTTGTTGATGGACAAATTGTTGCTAAACGTTATATGCTGCTAACCGTATCGAAAGCTTACGAAGTCTAAAAAAACGAATCAATTGAAGAATGCGTAAGCAAGACAAAATTTTTCCAATGACCAAAATGCCGTATAACATGTGTGTATGTGTTCATTACGCCAATTTCAGTTTTTTATTAAATGGTTGTGCAACAGTTATACAGTCTTTCCCCAAAACTTTCGAAAGTTTTTTGCAATTAGCTTGTTGCAATATTAAGAATGAAAGCTGTATGACCAACAATTGCGAAAAATGTACAAAAGATGTAGAATATATTGTTCCAGTAAAATATTTAACAAAAATGGATGAAATAGTAAAATGGCAACACTGGCGGAAAGTAGACGATAGAATAACTTTGAATTACTCTGTTGCTCCGCTTTCAGATTTATTACATGAATTAGAAGTTCAGTTGCCCCTTTTTAAAAGACACTTCTTTATAAAGCGAGACCAACAAAATTATTTTGAAGCCAAAAGGAAAAAAATCAAGCCCGGAGAACTTGTGTTACAAATTGACTTCGCGGAAAATTATAGGCTGGTCTGCCAAAATGAAGTTCAAAGCGCGCACTTTAGCTACAAACAAGTTTGGATTTTTACTTGCGTCGCATGGATGCTTGACAAAACTATGTCATTTGCCGTAAAAAGCGATAGTTTAAGACACAGCAAAATCGATGTGTACGTTTTTATAACGATGATTATTGAAGAAATTAAAAACCAACATGGCAAATTTCAAAACATATTGATTTTCTCGGACGGAAGTAGCTGTCAATTCAAAAATAAATTTATTTTTTGGGGCTTACCCGACTTAAAGGCTATATTCGCTTGTAAAACACTTGAGTGGAATTTCTTTGCAACATCACATGGGAAAGGTGCAGTCGATGGCGTTGGAGCGATTGTAAAGAGAAAGGTTTTCCAAATAACTAAAACAAAAAACATTGTTTTAAGTGATGCATTTTCTTTTTACAACTGCGCCCATGACCACATTACTGGAATTAACATGATATACATTGAAGCTGATACAATTGATAAGATGTCCCCAACTTTACTTGAAAAATTGAAAGATATACCGAGTATTCCAGGTATCAGAATGATGCATTCGATTTTCTGTGATGAGGCTCTAACGGCCTATGCAATAAAAACCAAAATATCATGAGCATTGTTAAAATTTCATTATTTCATAATAAATAAAATAGTATATTTCTTGTTATAAGTGTTACTAAACACTATAAATTGAGTATTAAGTTTTTTGTTAAGGAAATTTAAAGATATTTATGGGAAAATGCATGGTAGTAATAATAAAAAAAATATGTAAAAATCGTACGTTCGCGACCCGTACGTTCGCGACCGGTTCTTAAGCTAATTAAACCAAAAATAATAGAGATATTTTTTGTGTAATTACTGGATAGAGACCTACATTAATACACTTTTAAAATAAATTAATCGTTCTTGAATATTCCGTTCCATTTCGCAGATTTTTAGATTTCACTACTGTCAGCCAAAGTTGACTTCTATTTTGCGTACGTTCGTGATCACATGTTTATAACTATCATTATGAAAACTTAAACTCGATGAAATCCATCTTTTGCACTAAACATAAAGCTACCAAAATGCTATATAATCGCCAAAAAAATGCTAGGAAAAGTTTTGTTTTCTATATTCTTTGTACATCAAAAGCGTACGAACGTACGTTCGTGACTCCAGGAAATGCCGATATATGTATAGTTTTTAATTTTTTTTACAATTCCCTGTCACCCCATTTATTTTTTTTTTATTGTAGTTACTTCACTAAACTATGTATATTAAGACCAAGGCATATTAATTCAACAGGTAAAAGCAGTTCTAAAACAACTACAACAATAAAAAACAGCATGTATTTTGTTTTTGTAAAATATGTTATCAGATGTCAAAATCAACTCCCCTGCACATAGGGACACATAAACGAATTGCGATGACAGAAATGGAATTTTGAATTTTTTAATGTTATCACTATTGCACTTAATATGTTCTATATACTAGTATACAGGAAGCTTATATTAGTCTGTACGTGCAAAATATAGATGGTGCTAAGGTAAATGTTTCTTTATAATGCTTTGAGCAATAGTTTAGTATTTTTATTATTTGAGTGTTAATAGTACACTTAATATTATATATGTAAGTTTTTACATAGGCATCCTCTTATTGACTGTCGTTATTTTAAGCGTACTTTCTTTAATACAATTTCCTTCAAAAAATTTTAAGGCATTTTCTGACACTCGCACCAACGCCAACTTTTGTTTTACATGTTTTGAAACTCACGCGTTTTGCTTGCGATTTGCATTTTTTTCAAACTTATGTTCGAAAAACTAAAACATATGATTTGACGGTGCAAAACATAGACCTGAAACTTGTTTGATCGAACTGTCTTGTTCACAGCAGTTGAATTTTAAGAACAACACGAACAAGTATTACCTAATTTAATACCTGTTGATTTTTATACACATACACAAAATGCAGCAACAAGTGAAAATTATTTTCAATATTAGACTTGAGCAGATTCATATTGAAGCAAAACGTCTCGTTTATAAAAAGTTATTTTTTTTTTGCAGAACGGCATTATTGTACATGATCTGATTGGAGTTTTACCAACAACAATCGGGCCACTTAAAAGTAAAAAAGTGCTATGCAGAAAAAATATAAAAGATAAGAAAAACCTATAGATGTGCATTTTTTATCTATTTAACATATAAACATTTTTTTATTTCCAGCTAGTTTGTGGATATGAGAAACTCTTTAAAGTTGAAAACAAAATTTTATATATTTTATATAAAGTTTTTGTTGAAATCATATTTACACATATACTTTGTACATAAATGTAAAAATATATATTTTTAAAATTTTTTTCTTCAAATATAAATAATAAAATCCAAAGTATATAATTTGTTTTTTTTTTTTTTAATTTTCAGTCTTTGTTTTCCTAAAAAAATTATTTATGTATAATATATAATAACTAAAAAGGTAACATTTTATAAAAAAAAAAATACATTTTCATGAAAAAAGAATTTTTAAATAAATAAAAAGGACATAACAAAATCTTAATTCATAAAATGAATAACAAAAACTAATATTAAAAAGGATAAAGAAAAAAGAAACAAAATTAAGTAGCAATTCATGGTAGAAAACAAGAACAAGTTCAACACTATATGTTACGTGTATTCAAAAAAAGTTTGGATATTAGGCACAAAAAAAAACACCGAGTAAAAAAATTATTTTACATTTGAATAAAACACTTGTTTCGCTAACAACAAGTTGGCTTTGATGCAAGAATAGATACAAATCTAAAACGACACTGTCAGAACATTCATGTTCGCACAAAATGGCGAGTACATAAACTGAATGTTCTAAACGAACAACAAGTGTTTTTTTGCTTTTGAACAAAAACGATTCAAGTCATAAGAAATTAAGAGCTTGTTTAAGTAGACCCGAAAATTACGAAACTGAAACCGCTCTCGGGTGCAAAACGTAAAAAAATGCCAACAACCTTCCCGCTTAGTTATTTTCTTAAAAAAATATTCAATTATAACTAGAACGAAATATAAAACTGACGATTAGAGATTATTTCAGTCTAATGGGTAATTCAATGCAATGAACATTTATTAATTTCAAGAAATAACACAAAGCAAGAAATATTTTGGCCACAAATGGTATCTGTATTAGTGATGTTGCATTTAGTATCTTTGAAGAAAAAGATTAGTTATGTCGTGAAAAATCAGTACTTAAAATTTATTTTTGTTTATTTTGTTAGTTATAACATACACGTTCGCAGCGCAGATCGTCCTAAAAGTAATTGAAATAAAACCATTCAAGTACCTTAGCACTTAAGTCCCCCATATTTGTCATAGTTTGTTGTAAAAACGTAACAAATGAAAATTTTTTCTGGTTTATGTATCCCGCATTGTATTGTCAGAGGCATCAAAACTGTACGAAGAAAAAATACCATTCGTCTAAAAAATTTAATTTATATTTATTTTGAGTTCCCTAAATTTAAAAAAAATAATAATACAAAAATAAATTACAATCAGGGATTAAGGACATCATAACACTTTCATGAATGAAAACATCTATGTATACATCAACTATATTTGAATTATACATACATATAATATGTACACTCAAACTTTAATAATTTTTAAGAAACTATTGTTTATGTTTTTTATTTGTACCAATTTTTAATTAACAGATAAAATTTTAAAGTCTGCTTGTATAACACTTTTCAATGCGAATTAATTTTGTCAGGTGGTATCAAGGCGAATAAATATACGGTGGAAGCGATGAAGAATTCATTGCTTTTCGCCGACAGCCTAACTGTCAAACTCCATATATAAAAAATCTGTGTTATATTTTCTTATATGTAGTGTGCCATTCCGGCTAACAGCGAAAATTAAGGAATTCGCCACTTTCTTAATTTTGTTATGTATAGAGTAGCTGTCAAAAGTGTATTATTATATATTATAAAAGTTCTTTTTTAATATTTTTTAAAAATATAATTACAACAAGAGTTTTGAATCAATTTAAAAAACAAGACTTACTAAAAACGTTAAAAGGGTGAGAAAAAATTGCAGTAATTAAATGTGCTTTGAAGTTAATCATACATTTAGGTGCCAGTTTTTTTTATTGTTGTAGCAGCGCTCCCACCTAATATGAATTGGCCTTGACAATTTTGTTTTGTTAACTAAACTCAGCTGTTACTTTTTAAGCGGCACTATTTATGGCAAAAACAAAAAATTTATATGAAGAAAGTAAATAAAAAATATCAATTAATACATTGGCAACTTTCGATTTGACACAACAAAAATTCATACGAAACACAACGTAACTTAAACGAAAAAATCGGAAGTTGTTACAGGGACGCTATTTATTACGTATGCCTCCAAATATCATCCGGTTTCGTGTTCTATAAACGGGCTGTAAGTGTTATTTGTATATAATTTTATTGTTGTTTTAAAGTTTATTTTAAGTGAAATTTAAAACTTCACTTCAATGTGTGCTTGCGATGTGAAGTTGCCAAATTTCTTGCGATTCTGAACTACAAAACACCTTTCATGCGATTTCAACTCGCATCGCAAGTTCTAGTCGATTTGCTATTGACAGAACATACCTGTTTATCTCAAAACTGTTGACGTATATTAGTAAAATTTTGAATTTCGTTATTACCAGAATACCGCTGCTTAAATTCATGAATTAAACGCTTTTAATTCCGCTTTATTACCCGCTTTTGACAAATCCAATTTACTTAGCTCCAGTTTTAGTTTATTTTATTGAGTTCTTTAATTGCAAATAAAATATATTGTTCCAAAGATGCTTTACTAAAATAGCAAAAAAGATGTAAAAAAATAATTGACGCCAAGAAAGTAAAACGATATGACCTATTGTCTTTGTTTTCAAAGCTAGAAGTTTCTACAAAACATCTTTATTGCAAAACAAAAACAACTAACACAAAGCGATAAATAAACAAACACAATACCAATCATACACACACCTGTATTGTATAACAACCCTATAGGAAGTCAAACACATTTTTAAATAATTTAAAACTGATTTTTTCGTAGCCACATCTAATTGATTATGTGACTATTTTTCTTGTCGCCAACTCATTATTTTAACATGGGCATGTCATAGGCAGTAGTTAATTGGTCATCTCCGCATGACTTTTTAATTGACTACTAATTACCCACTTTTCAACCAAATTATAGTAGGTTTATATTAAATTAATTAACAACCCATTTTTTTTTAATTAATTTTTAAACACTTTAATTTGAAATAATTTTTATATAATTTATTGGATAGAAAAACAATTACTATATCTTGACGTACAAGGCTTTCGGTCAGTACTTTCTGGGCAGACAATGCTGCCATTATTGTTTCATTTTGAATCTGAACAATGTCCTTGAGCTCTTTAATATCACCTTTAAACATAAATGTTGAAAAAATAAATAATTTTATAAAATTTTATGCATATATTTTCATCTTACATGTGATTTCTGTAAATTTCGAATTCATTTCAGAAAATTTTTCCGTCATTTCAGAAAATTGCTTTAAAACTTCAATAGAACATCGGCAGGGAGCTTTGTCATCATTTTCTTTCTCTGCTAAAATACGACATATATAACATATATAAGGCACATTTTTATGAGCTTGAAAGTTACTTACCAACAGTGCTTAAATATATGCGCTTCATAATTGCTAAATTGTATATATTGTTTTAAATTTTAATTGTTTGCATTTATTACTCTTTTATAGCTAACAATATCACTCTTATATTTACTTTATTATTATATATTTTATTATAAACTTTAATATTTAGCAATTATTTGATAATTCCACAAAAAACTAGCACTGTTTACCTTCGTTTACTTTGATTGACATGTGCTTTTTTATATTTTCTTTTCATTTACTCACAGAGCTGCCACAAGCAAAAACAAAATTCTACCAAAATCTTCTTCAAATTCTACCAAAAGCTACCCTGGTAGCCCTGTTTACTTATTTTGTTTTATTTCTTACGTTTGCTTTTTTCTATTCAATTCAATATGTTTGGTTGATGTCTGCATGAGATTTAAACCAATTTGTAGTCAATTGCATAATAGTTACTTTATAGTTTATGATTTTGTCAACTGATTATTTTATTTACTACAGGGAACTGAATAAAAATACACAACATGTATTTTTAAATAATGATTGAAGGTTCTAGAAGTAAATAACAATGCTCACTAATGCGTTTGAGATAAAAGTGGCAATACAGCATTTTCAACTACGCAGCAGATGGCGGCAGAAATTCTCGAATATTCAAGAACGCCTAAAAATAGGGTATATAAAAGCAACGCCAAAACGTGCTGATTCATTCGGATTGTGAGCGTCATCTAGTGAAGATCTTGTATAAAAATTAAAGTTGCCAGCGTGTATTATTAATCGCGAATAGTTAAATCATAAAATAATTGATTAAGTTAGTGTAATTTAATTTAAACTCTAAAAGTTGCGTGTGTAATTATTTTGCAAAAAAAAACTCATAAATAAAACGTTTATAATTTAAATTAACGTTACAATTGGTGTCAGAAGTGGGATTACAAAATAATAAATAAATAATAACAATGAAATTAGACGAGCTAAAAGTTGAACATCTAAAAATGGAGCTGAGTAAGTTGGGTCTGCCGACAGCAAGCAATTAAACGGAATTACAAAAGCGGTTAATAGATGAATTCAAGCAGCGTGGTATCGATATTGGGACATGCGAATTTGGAGAAAAAGAGGAAAAAGAAGAGATTGATGTTTGTTTCCCAGCAACAAACAGCGTCATGGACTTGAATTCAATATTGGCCGTTATAATGAAGAAAATGGAAGAAAACAGCCGCAAGCAAGATAACTAGATGAAGAAGATGGAAGAAACAGTACAAGAATCTGCTAAGGTCAACGGGGAAAGGCTTTTAGCAGAAGTACACGAAAAGTTTCAAGAAGTAGCGGAAGTCTTCGGCAAACGAGTGAACATCGTAGAACAGAGGGTCAGCGAGTTTGATGAAAAATTGTGCGACCTGGAGAGAAAAGTAGACGAAGAGTTACGTGATTTAAAAGTGTAAATGGGCGATCTTCAAACTCAAGAGGGACCGGTGGAGTTATTTCTGAGCGCGCCAACAAAATTAACACTCCGGGTCTTGACGGTAGCGCACCTTTTAATGTTTTTAAATTCCAGTTCAAAACAGTGGCCAACAAGAATAGATGGGACAATGATGAAGAAGCTATAAAGCTTATTTTGGCCTTAAAGGGAGCAGCAGCAGAGATACTCGAATGCTTACCAGCCGGATGCAGAAATAATTATCAGGATATAATGGCAGCTTTACAACGCAAGTACAGAACTGAGCACAAAAGAGAGCTTTACAGAATGGAGTTACAAGGTGGGGTACAGAAAGCAAACGAGACGCTACAAGACTTCGCCACGAAAATTGAACGCTTGGTGCAGCTGACTTATCCAGGCGAAGAACACCCGTTTCAAGATCAGTTTAAGATTGAAGCATTTGTGAATAGCATACTCTGGATCCCAGATATTAAATATGCTGTGTGTGCTATGCAAAAATCATCTTTTGCAGAAACCATGTCGTACGCGCTAGCCCAGGAGACCGTAAAAGTCATCTCAAAGCCACAGGTGTACAAGCTGTCATGGCTTGATACTGAAACTTATAACACAGACAGTAGAAGCGGGATAAAAGAGTTAGTTAAACAGATAATGGAGGAGGAAAAAAGTAATTCTCGCGCTAAATGCTTTAAATGCGGTAAAGCTGGACATTTTCAGCGCAACTGTAGATCCGAGAAGAGAAGATCAAGATCTGTACCGCCAGCAAGGGACAACAAGCGGGCCAACAACACCAAATCTCATGATTCACCGTTAAACTAATTCGAGCTAGCACTAAGGGGCAAGTGCTGGCTCCCACAACTGATGGCCCCACAATCTCCATTGCCATTGTACAACAGAAAAATAGCAACCTAACTGTTTGCGGTCTTATAAACGGAAGTAAGCAAGTCCTCACCATAAACACAGGAGCGTCTCAGTCTATTATAAGGCCCGCTCTAGTAAAAGGGGCAGTGGAGCCGTTAAATAATGAACGACTGCGTACTGCTACTGGCGACTTAGCCACCGTCTATTGAAGAGCCAATGTAAGACTGACTATTGCAAACGTCAGCGCTGACCATGTATTTGTGTTTGCCGATATAGTGGATGAAGTTATCATTGGTGCAGACTTTATGATAGCCAACGGTATTAATCTGCACATGGGCGAGCAGATAATGATCTGGCGCAATGTGGAGATATCCCTGGATGTAGGATATGACAGCAGGACCACAGTAAGGAAGCTATTTGCGTTGAACGTTAGAAATTACCACCCCAGGCGGAAACTATAGTATGGGCACGTGTGGAGACAGATTGTGAATATCTGCGACGATGGCAGAGTTCCTGTGAGAGTACTTAATCTGTCCAATAGCGAAAAAACAATTAACAGGAATTTTGAGATGGGTCGATGTGAGCCAGCAGAAGCCATAATTAATTGTGCGGCGAATACAGAATGTCCTAAAATAACAGCTGAAGAAAGAGATTTATTAGCAGAACAGGTGCAAAAATGGGTGGCAGGACTAACATCTCCTGACAGAAACAAAGCAAAGCTGTTACTAAGAAAAAATGCCTCCGTCTTTGCTCTAAATAATAAAAGCCAAGTTGGAACAGCAGTTGTTAAACATGAAATTAATACTCGCGAAGCGAGGCCTAGCAAAAAAACGAGGTCAAAGAACTTGTCAGCGAAATGGAACGGAACAGAGTCATTGAGCAATCTTCAAATCCGCGGAGTTCACCAACAGTTTTAATAAAGAAGAAGGATGGCAGTACGAGGTTTTTAGAATTGACGACATCTTAGACACGTTGGCCGGAACGGAATGGTTCTCTACCTTGGACTTGCAGAGCGAATAAAGACAAGGAGAAAACTGCCTTTAGCGCGAGTGGTGGTTTATGGCAGTTCAAGTTGATGCCATTCGGGCTCTGCAACGCTCCAGCCACTTTTGAGCGGTTAATGGAACGTGTGCTTAAGGGTCTCAATTGGAAGACGTGCTTAGTGTATCTCGATGACATAATCGTGATGAGGAAGACTTTTGATGAACACCTCAAAAACCTAGATAAAGTTTTTAAGCGTATAACAGCTGCAGGATTAAAATTACACGTTAAAAAATGTGCTTTGTTTCAAAAGAAGGTCAAATACCTGGGGCATCGTGTAACAGATGAGGGCGTATCAAATGAAGAAGACAAAGTACTAACAGTAAAGACTTGGCTTCGGCCACAAAATCTTCATGAGCTGCGTAGTTTCCTGGGGCTTTGCACATACTACAGGAGATTTGTGCCAAACTTTGCTCAAGTGGCTGCTAGCTTGCATGAGTTGACCAGCAACCATACCACTGGAGTGAAGCAGCGAAAAAGGCGTTCCAGGAGCTCAAGAAACTTTTGTGTATGGCACCAGTTCTCGCCTATCCAATAGCTGGAAAAAAATTTATATTGGACACGGATACAAGTGGCTATGGAATAGGAGGAGTGCTTTCCCAGGAGATTAATGGAACAGAAAAGATCATTGGCTATTACAGCAGGGTGCTCTCCAAGCCCGAAAGATATTATTGCGTTACACGACGGGAGCTTTAAGCAGTGCTGGAGTGTGTAAAACATTACCACAAGTAATTATTTGGTCAAGATTTCATCTTAAGGACGGACTATTCTGCATTACGTTGATTGAAGCAATTCAATAATCCTGAGGGCAAGCTTGCACGCTGGGTTGAACGCCTGCAGAGCTCTGACTTTAGTATTGTGCATAGAAAAGGAGGAAAGCACAATAATGCTGATGCCCTGTCAAGACGGCCATGCAATGTAGAGTGAAATCTCTGCACAAAAGTAGAGAAAAAGGTGTGCGTCATTGATGTGCGGCTTGCCTAAATTGGGTCAAGGGAAGATTGGTCGAAGGCCCATAATGACAACCCAATTTTGGCAAAAATTATATTGGCTAAGCAAAACAACAGGGGACCGAATCATAATGAGATATCGAGAGCCAACTAGCGAAGTCGTACTGGGCTCAGTGGAATAGCTTGAAGGTAGAAGATGGCTGCTTATATCGATCTTGGGAAAGTGCAGATGGCAAAACTACAACGGACTTAATTGTCGTGCCAACTTCTAAAAGGAATGAGATACTTAAGCAGTTCCATAACGGTCCCAGCGGCAGCCATATGGATATAACAAAACCCTGCAAAAGATAAAACAGAGATTTTACTGGGTAGGCTGCCAACATACGTAGCCGATTGGATAGCTAATTGCGAACAGTGCATAAGGGCCAAGGGTCCTGTTAGAAAAAGTCGAGGCAAACTTCAACAGTACAACACCTGCGGATAGCTATTGATATCACAGGTCCATTTCCTATCAATGATGCTGGAAACCAATATGTACTAGTGGTAATGGATTATTTTAGTAAATGGCCCGAAGTGTATGCCATTTCAAACCAAGAATCTAAAACAGTGGTAGACGCCCTCGTGAACAATTGGGTGTGTCGATACGGTGTTCCACTAGAACTACATTCAGACCAGGAACGAGATTTTGAATCGGCTATATTCAAAGGGATGTGTGATGTTTATGGTATCAAAAAGACAAGAACGAAAAAAAAGTGGTCAGTTCATACCAAAAGGATTGGGATGAGCATATACCCAAATTTCTATTGCGTACCGGTCAGCTGTACACGATTCAACCTCACGTAGTCCAGCAAAAATCTTGTTCGGGACAGAACTAAAGCTGCCAGCAGATTTAGAATTTAGTGTCAAACCTGTACCAGCGCAGGAAGACAATGGAAACATTCTTCAGGCACAGGAAGACCTGCATGAGCTTCATAAGTTTGTCCGTAATCGCATTAAAAGGACCAGCGATAAGATGAAGGCCAGATATGATCGAGCAGCAAACACGGAGGGATTTACTGAAGGACAAATGGTTCTACTATTTAACCCGCAACGCAAGAAAGGATTATCCCCTAAACTACAAACCCACTGGGAGGGACCGTACAAGGTGATAAAGAAATTGAATGACGTAATTAACCGAGTACAGAGATATCATACTCCGAGGTCTAAAATGAAATTGGTTCACCTAGAGCGGTTGGCTAAATATGGCAGAGGTAATGTTGAGCCTATTCGGGACGAAAAGGCTTAAGTGGGCGGCAGTGTTAGAAAGATGGTTTATTAAAGTCATAAAAAGATGTGAAAATAATTGACGCCATGAAAGTGAAACGAAATGACCTATTGTGTTTGTTTTTAAAGTTTAAAGTTTCTACAAAACATCTTTATTACAAAACAAAAACAACACAAATCGATAAATAAACAAACACAATACACAACCATACACACACCTGCATTGTATAACAACTGAATAAAAATACACAACATGTATTTTTAAATAATGATTGAAGGTTCTAGAAGTAAATAACAATGCTCACTAATGTGTCTGATATAAAAGTGGCAATGCAGCATTTTCAACTACGCAGCAGATTGCGGTAGAAATTCTCGAATATTCAAGAACGCCTGAAAGCAGGGTATATAAAAGCAACGCCAATACGTGCTGATTCATTCGGATCGTGAGCGTCATCTAGTTATGATCTTGTTTAAAAATTAAAGTTTCCAGCGTGTATTATTAATCGCGAATAGTTAAATCGTAAAATAATTGATTAAAAAAAGTGTAATTTAATTAAAACTCTAAAACTTGTGTGTGTAATTATTTTGCAAATAAAGAACTTTTAAATAAAACATTTATAATTTAAATAAACGTAACAATATACAATCTTTTATTACTTTAATTAAATTACACAATTTAATTAGACGATTATTTACTTATTCACGTTTAATAACCAAAAATATACGATGGCAACTTTATCACTTTTGTAACGGATGGAATGACGTTAACAATCATAATAAATTCAACACGTTGCTTTTATGTACCCTATTTTAAGGCATTCATGAATATACTAGAAGTTTCCTGCCATCTATTAGTAGGAGTTGTCATTATCATTTCAGACACATGATGATTGTTATTTGATTCTGGAAACTTCCATTATTATATTGAATTTATTATACATGTTGCGTATTTTAATTAGTTGTTATGGAATGTAGGTGTTTGTGTAGTTGTGTGTTGCGTTTATTTTACTGCTTTGTGTTAGTTGTTTTTGTTTTGTGATCAGGCTTTTAAAAAGAGATAATAGGTCATTTCGTTTCACTTTGCCGGTGACAATTATTATTATTTCTTTTTATGACCTTAATAAAGCATCTTCCTAACAATATGTTCACCTACTATTTATTATAAGTACTAAACAAATATTTTTTATCTTATAATGTTTGAGATTAAAACTAGTCATAACCTTTTGTTCTGGTAAATATATATTTTTATCATTATATATATCCCACGATGATGATTACTCTAAGTGAATTAAGTATTGCGTGTAATAACATTTTGCACGCACCTACAGACTAATGATTTATTTCCAAGAAATAAATTATTTTAGCTTAATTGCGATATTGATTACATTTAACAAAATAATATTTTTGTCGTCGTAATTCTGTTATTTGTACCAATGTGCACTATAGAGAAAAAATGAATATTATTTTAATTAATAAATTAAATATGAATGGCTCCGATATGGATGTAATTGCGCAGATGAGGTGCGGTAAAAGGATAAAATCCAGCCTCATAATAAACTTATACACCCTTTTTTGTACTTTAGTAGTTTTAAATATATTTCCACGACACATAACATTACAAAAAAAAATATCTATGAAAAAAATGAGTGTAAACAAATTTATATATAAAAACTCTTAAACATAATAGAAAAATATAAAGCTAAGCTTACATCATATTTTCAATCACCAAGTATATGCTGGTATTTAAATGCTTAAAATTAACAACAAATGCCTATGTCAGCATAAAGCATATGTTGGGCGTCTTTTCGATATGTTGAAAGCAGGGTTTCGAAAACTTCTGTTAGCAATCAATTTTTACTAACGAGTACATTTTTTCATTACATGTAGGAATTGGAAAAGCTATTTCCCGGATAAATTTTGTCTAAAATTTACATATAAAATGCCTACCAAGACATTTTAGACTCTAATAAAATTTTTACTGACGTTTTATAAAATTTTGCGTTGCATGCAAATTAGCTTACAAACAAAAAAGCAAATTTTGATAAAAATCTATTGCTTAAAAAACAGGAAAACAGGCAACAACCATTTTCATAGCTATGCAACACATATTTTATGAATAAGTTTAAATAAAAACCCTTTACAGGCAATAACATTTATAAAAAAAAGCACATGCTCTAAATACTCAAATTACTTAAATTTTTATTTTCCATTCTTTTGAACCGTTTTGCACACTATTCAAGGAGGTATATTTAATTTGTTACTGTTTTTATGTACAGATATTTTTAGACGTTTATGGGCCCTGTTGTGATAAACGTGCTACATAACGGTATTTAGAAAAACATAATCACAAAAAATAAAATAAATCTGTTTTCCAATCCGTGAATGAAAGGATAATTAGTCAATTGCTTTAGTCTCAAAACAAAACTTTAAATACGCAGATGTTATATTGCCTTAATTAAATCTCATTTTAATTAATAAATAATAATTTGCAATATTCAATATCAACTTTCTCTCCATAGCTTGCACCGATTTTAATAAAATACTTAGCCAATTTGAGAAACTGGCGAAAACGGTCTGCAATCCTCAATAATCCATTCTGCTCATGTGTCAAAGGCTAGCTGTCGGTCAATTGCAAATACAGTTTTTTGATATTGAGGTTGTTTTAAAGTCTAGCAACATTTATTAAGGTTTAAGTTGGATGTTTGGTTTCCAATAAATTAAAGTACCCTACGGCAAGTGCGGCAATATACTAACCCTTCTAAGAAGGTTCCGTAACCCTTTATTATTCGGCCACTACAGTCCAAATTAGGCATTTTCATTTTCGTTTTCGAGACAGGGAGTACGTTCCATTTGCAATTTTTTCAGCAACTAAATTATTGTTTGAGGCCATGATATATTTTCCGTATACTTCCAATAAACACTTAAATAGTAATAAGTTAATTGCAATGACTTAGATTCTTATCAATAAAAAACAGAATAAAGAGCAGGTACTTAGCTTGCTGTACATAGAAATAATTGCAATGCGGTATGCATATGATCATTGTTTGTATTTAGAGTTGTTAGATTTAAAATTTTCATCAAACATGGAACTGGTAATGCTTGAGTTGAGAAAATACTTCTAATGAGTAACACTAAAACTTGTCTGCTAAAAGGAATTTTCTGCGGGTGTAATTTTAGTTTCCAAACTTATTGTTAAAAAAAGGATGATAAACAATAGCAAAATAAATAAATTTCTATCTTGTGTAATATGACAACAAAAAAAATTTATTTGTTGTGATATATTAAATAAGCTTTCATAATTTCAAAAATATATGTGTGCTAGCAAATTTTGACATTGGCGACATTAGTTTTTGTGTTTGGTTTAGAAAATCTGATCAGATAATTCTGTTTTCAGTTTACTTTGCTCATTATCACACTACACAGGTTAACATGTCTGTCTGCATATTCTTATACAAATTAAATTCTTGTTGTTGCGGCGATCACACCGCAACCGCATTTAAGATGAGTATACTTACACTTGCAGTTCTCTAGTGTATATAGCAATCGATATGAAATACAAAACACCTATTTTTGGAATTTTTGTCTTTCTGTCTGTGTTCACATCACGTAAAAACTGCTGAATGGAATTAAATAAAATTTTGTTCGGAGGTCCCTTAGGAGATTGGTTCAAATATAGAATACTTTGTTTCGTAAAAATAAATAATTTCGTAGAGAAAATATGAATACAAATGTTAAGTCGCCAAATTCTATCGGTATAATAATACTAAACCAGTTTTTAGCATATTTTATTTTAATAGATTTTACCACTGCTTACAAACCTCTATAATAAATACTTAAAATCACATTTTTCTAAGTGTAAATTTAGAAATATTTTAAATAACCCGACTTAACAACGCTCATGCATAAACATATTTATAGTATTTAATATAAGAAATAATAAGTAACTTTCCACAGACGATAAGAGAGTTACAAAATATGTAAACCAGCTTAAGACAAAATATGTAAACAACTAGATTAGACAAAATATGTAAACAATTAGATTAAGACAAAATACGTAAAATTAAGATAAGAAAACATATTTTAATGCTTTTTTGGACTGAACAAAACTCAGAAAAATATAATAAATAAAAAAACATCGAGTCAAATAAAAATATTTTTTTAATGTAGAAAGAACCAAGTTTCTTAATTGGCGATCCTGCAAGAAATAAAATAATTTGTATTACTCAGTAGGCGGACCATCAGAATACTTGTCGCAGCAGGGACATAAAAAATCTTCTTAGAAGAAAAAAAATAAGAAAATTCTTTATAGGAAGAAAAAATAAATAAAAATTCTTTAGTGATTATTAAAAGTGAAAAAAAACTTTTTAGCAAGATTGTGTATAGATGTCAAAAGAGAGGAAGATCTACATTCGATGAATTACTTCCCTCAAAAGAAATCAAAGAAACAACTATGGCAAATAAAGTAGAAATTGAAATGCTTACACAGCATATGGAGTCATTACAAGCCGTATTTGATGGTGAAATCACAAAATACAGAGTATGGAGAGAAGATACATCACGTATGATGGATAGTATAGAGCCTCTCAAAGGCACAGATATTTATTCCCAAGCATTACAAATAATCAAAACAAAAATATAAAGCGCCACAGCGCAGGTCTTGGCAAGTCATGACACTGTCTTCAACTTTGATGCTATTAGAAATAGACTTGACTACACTTATGCAGATACACGTCCCCTGTACGTATTGCACGAAGAAATGAAAAGGTGCTACCAGGGTAGAAGAACATTAGAAGAATTCCACGATGAAATAAATAAAAGCTTGAGCCCGATAATTTAAAAATATCAATGTCCGGACTTGGACAAAAAGCCGTAAATGCGATGACGGATCAAGCCAAATAAGACGCCGCGCTTTCAAAATTTTCATAATAGGAGTTTACAACACATTTGTACAATCCACATTATATGCAAACACTCCCGCGAAATTAGAGTAGGCATACACCACTGCCCGCACCATTGAGCATGACAGTAGACACCAAAACTTGAAGCTGTCATATGAATTCAAACACACGAAGAATACACACGAAACATACAGACAACAGTTCCAGTCAATTCAGAGGTATTCACCACGGCAACAGTTTTTCCAACAACCACGGCGACAGTTTTCAGCAAGACAATACAACAACTATCAACCGAAACCATGGACACCAGCTCAAGTAATACCGCTCATAAACAGCCTATAAATCATCAATACAACAATCAACCATGGAAACGACAACGAGAACCCAGCGGAAATTTGCAGTAGAATAAATTTATGAGAAAAAACAACATCACCACTGAAGATGATGCTAGCAGCATAATTGTAGAACCAGGTACTGTAAATAAATTAGTTTTTAAGCATTTAAACTAAAAAACGGGTTGTTCCACATAACCATGATTGATGAAGAAAAAATATTATACGATGTATTAATAAATATTAAAATTATCCAGAAAAAATAAGACCTATGTAAGTCATTTCAATGCATGGAAGGTCATTAGTAAATATTAAACAAACCATAAAATTCTTGTCAAACACATTGGCTTTTTCGAGTTACATAACATGGGGAGAACTGATTTGATACTAGGATGGAAGGGAGTAAATATGCTGAACGCAACAATAGACAGTATAAACATGACAGTTACAATAAATAAGAAAGAAGAAATTAGTGATATAAGCTATATACGAGTAATATATAATAAAGTATATAAAGAAGATATAGATAGGTTAATAAAGGATAACAATGGCATAGGACCATTACCCTTCACAACAAAGGTTGAAGCCACGATTAGGACAAAAATAGGCGAACCCGTTTGGACAAATCCATATCCCATAGCAGACAACGACTTTAAAAACAATGAAATTAAAAAGTTATTACAAGATGGTATAATTTAATGTAGTAATAGCCCATACAATTCACCCATTTTGACTGTTCCTAAGAAAAGTGTAGATGAAACAGGTCGACCAAAACGTCGTATGGTCGTTGACTTTCAACAGCTAAATTCAAATACGATTACAGACAGATATATTATTCCCGACGTAAACATGACTATACAGAACATAGGAAAAGGATTCTATCAGGTTAAGATTAAAGAGGAAAATAGAGAAAAAAACTGCCTTCTGTGTAAATGGTGGCAATATGAATTTGTGCGTATGCCGTTACGACTAAAAAATGCTCCTTCAACATTTCAAAGATGTGTTGATGATATCTTGAGGGAATACATTGGCAAGTTCGCATACGTTTACATTAATGATGTACTACGAGTAATATATTCTTCAACACCAGAAGAACATATCAATATCATATTCAATGCTATGAATCAGGCAACACTTAGGGTATCGAATAAAAAATCCAAGTTTTTCCAAACAGAAGTCGAATAATTGGGTCACATTATCAAGCATAACAAAATTTCGACAAATCCAGAAAAAGTAGAAACAATCGAAAAATATCCTTTACCAAAAAAACTGAAAGACCTTAAAGTATTTTTAGGTATGACAGGCCAGCATAGCTAAGCCCCTTATAGTTCACTTACGAGGAGACAACGAACAAATAGGAAGAAATAAAAGTGCCAAAACAAAAATAATTTAGACGAAGCTGCCATACAAGCATTTAAAAAATTAAAACATGTTGAAAAGAACAAGTTGAACTCTTTCAACCAAATTATGATATTACATTTGAACTAACTACTGATGCATCTAACATAGCTATTGGAGCCGTACTTAGCCAAATGAGAAACAAATATTTTTTCTTAGCAGAACACTAAGTAAAACAAAAGAAAATTATAGCACAAATGAGAAAGAGTTAATAGCAATAATTTGGGCACTACAAAAACTTCGGAATTATATTTACGGTTCAACGGATCTCAGAATGTAGTAGCCGATGCTTTATCTAGACAACAAATAAATACATCATCCATTGACACAACGCATTCAGCCGAGATTTCGTAGATAGTACAAATTAAACAAGTAGCACGACCACTGAATGCACACGCCATTCAAATTGAGCTTGTACCAAACAAAACACTTAATGAGACACGAACACGTACGGTATTCGCAAACAAGATTAGACATACAGTGAATTTCACTAATGAAGAAAACTTAATTTTAGAATTAAAAAAGATATTAGATCTCAATAAAGTAACAGCAATACACACTTCAAGAAATAACATTTACGTATTTAGCCCCATTTTAACTAACACATTTAGCGGTGCAAATCTTGTATATACACTAACAAAATGAATCGAAGTTCGAGAAAAATAATATAAAAAACACCTATTAGAGCACACAGAGGTTACAAAAACAATATGAAAGAAATACTAGAAACCCACTGTTGGCCAGAAATTAAACGACAATGTAACAGGCATACTTAAACAAAAGCGGAAAACGGAACGTTTTCTTACGCATAGCTTTTACGCCGAAATGCCATACCTAAACAGAAGCGGCAACGTTATGTAATAACGATAAAAACAGAGTTAATAAAAATAAATAGAATGTAGAAATTGATAGACAGACAGGCGATTTTTATCGGCGTGGGGCTAAAGAGGTAGAGTGTATAATACACTACTATCTTTACTAGACATTTATTGTTTTTTTATTTCACTCTTCGCAACTTTCATGTTGCTTCTTCATATAATTTTTCTAATTTCAATATTATGTCTGCCCATCAATTTCTACATTGTAAAAAAGGACTAATTTTTACATGAATAACATTTCTTTTTGTGTTGTGTAAATTAAAATTTTATATAAAATATTATTATTATTTGAATTTATATTTATTTTAAATTTTTATAAAACGCCTTGTCAAGATTGCATTTCTAATTGCAAAGAGTTGCCGCTGCGTTGCCGTCACGTTATTTCGGTATGCTACATACAAAATGTACGAGCATGAGAACTTTTGACAGCAAAAACACTTTCCGGTTTTGTTTAGGAATGGCTGTTAGTCATTCAACAGTGTACACCCTGTTTATATGACAAGTACGAAAGAAACCCCACAACCAATAACCATACGAAAGATGTCTTAATACACCAGGGGGGCTACTCTCTATTGCGATGCGAAAGCAAATTCGATGGGAAAGGTAAATGCGTTAATTGTACAAATTAGTACTCTTCATCGCTCACGCACACGCTTTCGCAAAATAATCTGAAAAAGAAGCAACACTGGCACCACAAAATAAACAACAGCGAAGAATGACAAAATGAAGTGTCAAAACTTGTTAACAAAAACATTTGAAACAAATTTTTGTCTGCAGTTCGTGTTTTTGTGAAAAATTAAAAAGCAAAAAAAAAAAATAGTGATAGATTCGGTGGCGTTATGGTTTGAGGAAGAAAGTGAAAATGTTGAGCATTTAAGAGAATTCTGAGAAAAAGATCAGATATACTCTCCCTAATTGACCACAGGTAAGAATAGATATCATGTGCAAAGCGCTTTCAAACATTCCGTTCTCATGCAAGCCCGCGACGTGTATGGCTTGCGGGCTTGTTAGTAATCAAGTTGGGTGCTTGTCTACAAATTATACAACTTGCGTACAATCGCGCAGCACAACTTTATTTTATTTAAAAGCCATTACAGTAAAGGTATTTTCCGACAATGTTGCGTATGTATGTTGTACTCGATGAAGTGTTTGACCAAGAATAAAAGAATACAAACAAAAGTAAAAAAAGAAGAATGGTCAAAACAATTGTTAATAGAAGAGAAAAAAATATTATAACAAGGAACTTTTGTAAACCTTAAAAGAAAGTGAACCAAATGATTACAAAAATTATATGCGTACGACAGATTACATATTTAATTTCTTGTAACTTTTATTGCGAATGTTTTTATTTTTATAATATTAATTTCTGCAGTTCCACAATTCAGGCATGCATTTGTAAAATTCTATAAATGCACGTATTTCATCTGAATCCTCCATCTTTATTCATATATTTTCTTTGAATGTATAGAATGCTTTTGCGCTGTGATTTAATGTTGCCACTACGAAAATGAAAAAATGTTGTGCGGAATATTAACTGACGTTGCGACCGAGTTGTACCACTTGCAAAAATATCTGAACTTTTTGATCTTTCGTACAACCAAAACGCAACTTCATACAACTGCACCACAAACGGTGCAATCTGTTGTACAACCTTCTTAAGTTATACAACAGGTCGCAACGTGTATGGCTTGCATTATAGCTTTATACAAAACTTTTGACTAAATAAAGATGCCTTTATGTATGTATTAAACGCTATTCAAGATGATCTCAGCATTCCAAAGAGATCTACAGCAATTCAAAATGCAATAAAACTGGCCACTGCTTTGAAGTTGCTTGGCCAAGGTGGATACCAAAACCAAATTGGCCAAGACCAACTCTTAGGATTATTGCAGCAATCTTTGTCGCGTTGCTTACAAGAGGTTTGTGTGGCGATTAAGCGAGTACTCTGCCCAAAGCACATACGATTTGATGTAACTGTGGAAGAGGAAAACGAAATTAAGAGAGGGGTTTTCCATACATGTGGCATTCCTGGGGTGATTAAAGCAGTGGATGGCACTAACATACAAATACTTCGTCCCGCCAAGAATGAGCACTTATATTTCAATAGAAAATTAAATCACAGTATAAGCGCTATGGTGGTATGTGAGTTTAATGTATGCATTTCGCCTATTAAACCTTACTTTCAGATAAAATTTTCAGATATGTGATCACAAAACGATTATTAGATTTCTTGATTGCCGATACGGTGGTACAAGCCATGATGCACATACTTGGGCTCTTTCCAACGCAAAGCAAAAATTAAAAGAACGTTTCGAAAGAGGAGAAAAAGGATTTTGGCATCTTGGTATTTAATACATTTAAGATAATTCTAATAAATATCTTCTTATTTATTTTTTAATATTTTAATAGGCGATTCGGGCTATCCCCTAGAACCTTGGCTGCTTACTACACACAGGAACGCAATGGAAAACTCATCCGAGGTATTTTCTAACAAACAGTTTTGCAAAGAAAGGTCTATTATTGAGAGAGCGTTTGGTGTCTTAAAAGGTAGATTTCGCTACCTGTTAGCAGCCCGAGAGTTTCATGCGAACCAGAAAGAGTGGTTCAAATAATGCTGCGCCCTGCACAATATTTGTATAAATTTTAATGTACAACTGCCTGTACACGATATTGCTGAGGCAGAAAGTCTAAATGAATTTTAATGTCTGTTGAAAGCAATAAGAACAACGGTGACCAAACAACTATTGCTAAGGAAATTAAAAACAACATAAAACATAACTTGATTTTAGGGACATAACTTTTAAATTTTAATTTTTGTTAATATTTTATTTCATCTTTTACTTATTATATATATTTTTAATTTTTAATAATTTTCGAGCTTAAAGATTATTTTTTCTAAACAAATATGAATTAGAAAAATTTAAACATTAATAATTGAAAGAAAAAATATTTTCAGTCTTTCTTTCTTTCAATTATAAATTTAAAAATTTTTCTAATTAATTTTTATTTAGAAAAAATTATCTTTAAGCTCGAAAATTATTAAAAATTAAAAATATATAACATACCTTTTATTAATAAGAACATATACATATGTATATGTACATACATACAAAAAATTGAATTCACATTGGTAATAAAAAAACTTATAATCTAAAGTTTTAAAGCATGTTTATGGTGATTTTAAGATCTTAAAATTCAGTTATCAAAAGTTAATAAACTACACCATTTTCAATTTAAATTTAGAAATTTTAATTGGAATTGAGAATTTTTAATTGAAATTGAGAAATTTTTAATTGAAATCGAGAAAAGTCCAATTGAAAATGACACATTTTCAAATAAAATTGAAAAAAATTCAATTGAAACTGAGAAATATTCAATTTAAATTGAGAATTGTTCAATTGAAATTGATTATGGTGTAGAAATAATAAAAAATAAAAAACATAACTCATACACAACAAAACATAAAAAACGATTAAGAAAACAATAAAAATTCAAAATTCCAGTCATATATTCACACATCACATTTGGCGTTAAAAAAGGTGACAAAATATATGAGAAACAAAAACAATTTTTAAAAAATTTTTAAAAAATGTTTTTGTTTTCCATATAATTCATCACTTTTATGCGACGACCTCCCTCATAGACCCCATAGTTGTTTTATTTCTAATATTAAAATTTTATTTTTCAGTTCCAGCTTATCTATTTCAATTTTTTGTTTTTGCTTCCTGTATACTTTTTTAAAGTTAAATTTTTCTTTACAAAAAATCAAATTTTTTTGCCTCAAGTTCAAAAGTTTTTCTACTATATCCCACTAACTCCTTTAAGTTATTCTGAATATAGCCCAAAAGTTTAGTAGATTTCTTGTGGAATATTCCTTGATTTTCTACTTGAATATTCAATAGAATATCACGGCCATTTTTGTTTGTTAGCCGCGTACGTTTGGCTTTCATCCAAACAGCTACGTTTGGCAGCATGTGAAAATTCTTTTTCATTTTGCGGAGATAACAAAACTTTTTCAGTAGGTTCTTTGTTTCCTGAAATATCCTGACTGCCACTACTTGTGCCAAAGCATATTGATGTTGGCAGCCCGTTAACGGTTTCTTCCACATGCAGAAGATTTATAATCTGTTCCTCCAAAGAAGAATGCGCGCTATATTGTGAGATACCACCACCCGTGCTGGAAATGCTTACTTTATTTTCGCGCATTTTAATCTTTGTGTGGGTTTTTAGCTCAGACAAAACCTATAAGAATAAAGGGACAAACATATGTACATGCATGTGTATATATTTATATTGTGTTAAATATGTCGGCCTGTTATATAAAATATAATACTTTACTTTTTTTCAACCAGGTACATCCCATACAAGAGGTCCATTAGAATTAAGGTCGTCAGCAAGTTTTGTCCACAAAATGATGGCGCGTTGTTTGGCATTTCCGCACTGCAACTGTCCCTTGGCAAAATCGCTGTGCTGCACCATAAAATCTACTAACATTTCAAACTGCCGTTGCTGAGTCTGTAACTTTTTCTGTTTTTCCCTTAAAAATAAATTAATATTTAATAATTAAATAAATTATTGTTTAAATTTAAATATAAAAATTTGTTTTCGCTTCCTTACATGATGCGTTTCCTTTGCGTTTGATATTATGTTAGCGCAAGTTATTTAAACTTACGAACGATTTTGACATACGCTTTCGAATTACAGAATGCAGTGATGCCAGATAAACAAACATTAGATGCGAAGGGAAAATACGAAAACGCAATAAAGGGTACTAATTCGTTCGCATCGCAATAGAGAGTAACCCCCAGCAGTAAAAATAATGTGTGAAAAAAATGAAATAACAGAGATAGAAACTCCAGTGTATAGATCAACTTCAAACGGACAAAATACAAAACGAAACAACAATAGCTGAGGAAATTTACAAAACAAAAAGGAATTAAATGCCACTATACATACGGTCACAGGACAAAAACCGGTTGACCTCCTATTTAATAAAATAAAATATAATACGAATGACATACACGTAAAACTAAAGAAGGCATCAGAAAAAATAATTGAAAGCCTAAATCAAGGTACTAAACATAGAACCTTTCAACCAAACGAACAAATTCTGTAAAAATAAAAGGTGTGACAAAGAAAAAGGACGCCAGGTACACTAAATATATTATAAGAGAAGACCGTGAGGATACTTTCTTAACCACGGGAGTCTGATTGTACACAAAGATAATACCAATATAGCCAAAAATTCATCCTAACCAAGACTGATGACGTTTTTCTGTATGATAAACATTCATACCTTTTTCACGTCACAAATTTAACAAAAGTACTTACACCATATCGACAAATTGTTACAGAAGAATTTAAACCCACTACCCAAGAAGCAATCTTAATAAAGAAAATTAAAATAATGGCAACCCAACTTAATGAACACAAACGACACACAAGATCCCTAAATTTTCTCGGATCAGCATTGAAATTTATTACAGGAAATCCAGATCATGATAATTTCATAGAGATGGAAGCAAAAATATATGAACTGATAAATAATAACGAGAAACAACGTTGGGTAAGCCCAAGGTTTGAAAAACTAATCGACGCGTTAGAAAGTCGGACGATAGAAAACCATCTCATCATTCAGCAAGTGCATGATCAACTATTACTACTTGTCAGGACAATTAACGCCGCAAAGAATAATGAATATTTTACTGAATCCTTAAATTTAGATGACATAAAAGAAATAGTAGAACATGAATTTATCTCAGCACCTGTATTAAATATTTTAAAATACGCAGACACACACGTAGCCGGAACAGAAACCCAATTTATAACTTTCTATAAATATCCTATATTAAATAATAACTGCAAACTTTTCAAAATCAAGCCCATAAGTTTTAAGCACGAAAGGATACTAACAGACGATCAAATTGCCCAATGCTACAAAGATTACGTCAGGGTAACCTAGTGTAAGAACTTTCTAGAAAAATATTTTTGCAAAAGAAACAACGAAACAGATATGTGTATACTTCCACTACTCGACATCAAAATAGTAAATGTACGGTCATTCAGAATGACAACCAGAAGTTACTCGAATTAACTAAGGGTTCATATTCTTCGATGGTACTCATCATGTTGACAATATCACTACTACAGGCATAACATTGGTAAAATATACCGACAAAGTTAAAATAGACAAAAATACTTATAGGAATATACATGACAGACTCATAGAAGTTATCCACACAAAACATGATGAAGATTTTTAAATCATAAAAATTCTCACCTCAGATCGTGAAAACGCATTCAATAATATCGACTCATTAAAAAATTAGTCATTCCATATGAAGAACGCCCTATACGTTCAACTTTTTATACATTACTTTCATAGCCTTAATATCAGGAATATTCTATATTGGCCTCAAAATATATAAATAAGTTTTAATACATAAAGAAAACACACAGAACAAAAATTTTCAATTTATTACAACCAACATGTAGAAAAATTTAATAGAGATCAGGACGCTCTTGTTTAAAAGTATGTTTCCACGGCAAAATGAAGCACTTGCTTCGCTCTTCGAATCATGATTGCGAATCACGCTGTTTACACGACACATGCTACATGTTTCGATTGGACGACTACACGAAAACTGAAATAACTTTCAAATAATTTGTTCAAAAATTTTATTTTTCTTTTTAATTTTATTTGTTTGTAATTTGTTACGTTTAAAATTTTATAGAATTTAATATAAGATATAATAAGTAACTTTCCAAAATATATAACACTACATGAAGACAAAATATGTAAACAACTAGATTAAGACGAAATAGGTAAGCAACTAGATTAAGACAAAATACCAAGGCGCATTGAACAGGTGACTGCATCAGAATATGTGTTCATCATATGTTTTTAAAAAAATACACGTAAAAGCTATTGCATTCAGCTGGTATTATTGCGCCATGCAAAATACGTAGGATTGATATAAGGAAATATATTTTCATACTCGTTTGCGCAAATAGTTATTAAGATAACCTAGTATTGAAATAGATGAAATTACTATTACAGGAGCAGTTAAGATTTAGCATAAGGTCTGAACAAAACTCAGTTAGAAAAATATAACATAGAAAGACACATCGTGTCAAATAAAAATATTTTTTTGATTTAAAAAGAAACTGAAAGTGCTAGTAAGATAAAAAAGAGAAGCTTACTAATTTGTTTGACGAGTAATTTGAGTTATTCGAAGCCACTAATACTCGAACAACGAACATGTATAATCTCGTTTGTCAACAAAACTTGCCTCAGTAGAAAGTGAAAGGGTTTTTTTGATTGCTGGAAATTTTCCAACGAAAATAAGAAACATAATGTCTAGTAAATTGTTAAACTCACTAAAAGTTCTAAAATCCTTCAAAAAACTAATTAATAAAATACTTTTTAGTGTTTTTAATCCTTATTATCTCTCGCTGTGTAGTACAAATGTTTACATGTATGTTTTGTCACCTGAATTGTTTTTAATTTTTATAAACTGTTAATATATTTTTTTTAGCACTTGTTTTTATTTTTAGGATTCAAATCTTTTATAAATATTTTATAAAATAAACTTGTTTTCTTCAAGAATTGCATCTTTTCCGTGAATGCAATAATATTTTCCCGTTTCCCGGGAAATAAAAAATTCCGGAAAACTCTAAGCCCTAATTACATGCTAAAATGAACAACTGAAAATAGTTTAACTGAGCACACACAGAACTAAATCCAACTAATTCAGTTAAGTATTTTCTGCAGCAAAACGAACACGCAAGGGCTATGTATTTAGTTTAGAAAAGGCAGCTCATGTGCTTTAAGCAGACGTAGTTATATTTTTTTAGTATCGTAACAAAACTGAAAGTGTGACTGGATAATGTGATGTGTGGTTAAACAAAGGAAAACTAAGCGATAGTATATATAAGTGGTGTCAGTCGAAAATTCATTCAACTTATATTTTTTGAATATTTGCGTTATAAAATGTGTAAACACTTTAACTAAAAATATTATTAGTATTTAAAAATATATATGTACATTTGTGTAGAACAGGGCTTTAAAAGAAACATTTACATTTGGGTTCTAATTAACTAATAATTAGAAAATGTAATTCAAAAATTTTTAAAAATTATAAGTAAGTTAGTTAATTCAGAATTTGCAAACTGTGTTGATGAAAAGCGTCAAACCAGACAGAATAAGTTGAGTTATTAGTATACTCTCAGTAGTATCTGTTTTTGCAAAACAGTTTTTCCAAGAATTTATGTGAATCTTACGTACTTCAACTTAAATAATGAAATGTAACAAAGTTTCACGTTTTCAATTTACATACATATGTATATAATTGAAAATTTAAGTCGAATTTATTTTTATGCTAGTACAATTTTAGGAATTTTTTAGGACTTCTGATATTTAAAAAAAAACATCCCATTTTTCCGTAATTATTTCCTTTTCTTTTATAAAATGGAATTACCTGAATGGAACTAGAGCTCATACATATGTGTATGTACATATGTTTTACTTAAGGCAATAAAACAACATTTTACTGCCTTTGCATTATGTGAATAATTAAGAGCTACATCCACAAACATGTGGCTTTATAAAATTTCGTGTAAGTTTTCTCTTAAACAGCAATTAGTAAAGGTTATTAAAGATACCTCCAGTTAAATTCGATATGCAGAAAACTTATTGATTAAAAATATGTTTCCATATATAATTCATTATTTTCTTTATTATCATTTTACTGGCTAAACTTAATTCCACACTTTTAGATGAAATTATTGACTATTTAAAAAACTTAGCTATTAGTATCTATGTTTTATTTTAAAACTTTTATTTAAGATATTTAGTTATTTACTAAATTTTAGGTAAATTTATTAATAAAGTTCCGACTTGAAAACATAATCATGTAAACAAAAAATAAATGTAAGTTCAGTAAAATTACTCTAATTTTGTAGTACTATTTTAATACTTAACCAATTAAAGAAAATAACCAGAAATCTATTCTTTCAAAATTAGTAACACATACATTTAACAAGACATTTGCAATCAAACTTTTATACAATCAATATGAAATGAAACTATTTTCTATTTTTACCTACTAAACAGCAGTGACAATATATTTTTTTGTTAAAAAAATGTGTACAAATATCCAATCAAGCTATTCAGTTAGATTATCCGTTCACATTTTCAGTTGTGTTGCATTACTAAAACATAAGTACGTCTGCTAAACGCATACGAACTTGGTTACATTTTACAAGATTCCATTTTTGTCGTCGTAATAAGGTTATTTGTCCCAATGTGCGCTGTCAAAAACATCGATATTATTTTAATCATTTTACAGAACTTACACGCGATAATGAAAAAAAAATCGTATGGAAGCCGTTAGGGATGTGATTACACGAATGTGCAGCGGTAAAGGGATAAAATGCAGCTTCATATTAAATTTTTACACAGTTTTTAGTTCTATATCAGGTTTAAATATATTTCCACAGTAAATAATATTACAAGACAAAAATTCTATAAAATAAAAGTGTAAACAAATTTTGACATTTGAAAACAATCAAAAAGTCAGCTGATCTACTGCCAGTACTTAGTACATTAAAGTTAAACTATTTCAAGCATTCAAATAGTTGAAAATTTAAACTCAAACTATCTTTAGTTCAGTCGCAGTTAGAAAAATTTTTGTTGATATTGTACAATAAAATTGCCAATGTGTGTATCATATTAGCACTTTGCACAATGTATTGAACAAAATCAAAAGTCTTTTGATTCAAATTGCGCAAAAAAAAATTATTTTGTAATGTGTTGACAATATTGTACAATGATAACTGTCACTAAATATTATTTAAATTATTTAACGCCAAATTACTGAATATTTTTTATTTGAAGTAAATTTGTAATATGAAAAAAAATAGCTTTGTGTGAATAGTTTTGTTTACTTTTCATACATGTATACGAAAATTAAAAAAATCTATTTTTGCTTTAAAATATTGATAAACTTATTGAGTAGTGTGGATCATAAAACAATAATTAAAGCAATAAAGCACTCAATATCATTGTGTAGTGTATTGGTAATTTAGCAAATAATATTTAATACTCAAATGCGTGCAATATACAAAATTACTGGTTAATTATACAACTGATGACTTCGCGTTCTCTTCCTGGAGGGTTATGTCCAAGATAAAATATCCTGTACAGGTATCTCTTGTTGCGAACTTTTTCTGAAAATAAGTAAAGCTTTTTTTACTTGCTTCTCTTTAGCAAAGCATCATTCAAGAATGGTTAAAAGCTAAGTCTGAAATGATACAATAGTGTGACATCTGTCGTAGCGAGTTTTTACAATTTTTTAGTGAGCTTTCAGAAGTTTTTTATTGTAAGATTAAATTATCAATTTGCTAGTCATTTATCATTCAAAAACATACGACCACCCAACTAGGTTACTTAACATCTATGCTCGTTTACTATCTTTTTTTATTTATTTTGATTTTTTTTTCTATTAGTATAGTTGGATTCCGTCTATATTCATAGCACATTATTTGATAAAGCCTTAATAGGGTAATTCTAAATTTTTATTATTATTTCTTTTTGCTCGATTTTATTAATTTTTATAATATTTTTATATATATTTGCCTAGTTTACTACCAACCTGATATAAAGGTAATTAATAACTAAGGTTACTAAATTCAAGTATTACTTTATATTTTTATATAATTATTGTATTAAAATGTCTAGATAAATGTTAATTTTTTATTCATATTTGTAAATCTTAATATTCAAGCGCGAAAAGCTAGGTAAATTGTCTAGCTTTTCGGGTCTGGATTTCTTTGTATAATATACATTTTTTTGGTCCACAAAAACACTTTCGCGTGCAATTAAAGAAACAACTATGTATATTTTCACTCGACAGGGAAGTAGAACAATGTACCAAAATCAGACGCAAGCCGATCAATGAAAAGGAACTACAACCGTTCACGAGGATACTGCAAACACCGCCCAACCATTCGTCACGCCCAATTTAGAGGCTACAATCGCGGTTTCGACAGGTCCAGTCTCATCGATAGCTCTTTCGGTACAACGTTTTATAAGGTATAAGCGAAGCAGGAAGGTCGGAGGGTACAATAAGTGCACCACCCTAAAGCAGTATTTCAGCTCAAAATGTAGCGACAGAATTTAGACAGGATATAATTATCAATAATATTTCAGCTTCTAACTCAAGTCCTACTCCAACCAACAGATTGGAATGAGCTAACGCGACAGCAGGTTTATCCCAGATACAACAAATGAGAAGAAAGGGCTAAAAAATTTGATGTTTGGTCAGCAAATAATAATGGACAAGCAAACCTGCCATCATCGTCGCACTACGATGGACCAAAAGCATAGTTAACAATGAAGGCAAAACGCTTCGCAGAGTGTACCGATTTCCCCTAGTTAACAAAGAGCAATAGCACCGCCACAGTCACAGTCGATTCCGACCCAGGGCATGAATAACTTGAATATAACGGTAACTCGGGATAGCGTGATCCAACTGTAAAAATTTCAAGTATTAGTAATCAGTACGAAAAGCAAGGGATGGTAGAAGGAACCGTCAAAACAATGCATGCCGAAGATTTTATTTTTCGTTTAGAAGCACTCTGCCATAACTTCAGTTGCTCTTAGGCAGACATTAGCAGAAGTTTTCATCATAATGCACTCGAATGGTACTGGATATATAGAATATTAGCCTCGATACAGTCATGGGAAGAGCTAAGAGAAGCTCTGCTCATTAAAATCAGGCGTTTTGAAAGCGAGTTTGTTATTCAGAGAAAATAAAGGACCGTCGGCAGCTACCACAGGAATTGTTCAAGAAATTTAATAATAATGTCATTTTTGTCAAGAAGTCAACAGAGCGAAGAACATGTTAGCCAGTCAACGATAAGCAAGAAAATTTCGCCATTAAATGCCAGCGAAAGTTCACGAACTGGACCATATCAATCAGATAGCGGCAGTGAATTTAAAAATAGATGAGATAAGTACAACTAGCCATTATGTTCGCTGGAACTGTTAGCAAATGGGTCGCAACTTCGTGGATTGCTCATCACCGGCATGTGAGATACTTGCCACCGTTGCGGAAGAGAAGGAGTAGTGACGCCAAACTGTCGAAAGTGCCAGGAAAACGACAGATGGGGCCCGTTGCAGTCTGGAAAGACGCGTGCTACGCCGACTTAAATCCAGATCCTAAATTCGTAGATAAATCTGTAAACACCAAGGCAGTTTCGGTTATGGAAAACCCAGACAGACCGAAGGAAGTACCGTGCGTTTCAAAGAGTATCAGGAGGCAAAGGTGAGAATTTTCGAAGGCATGATCAAGAGAATATCAAAGACAAGGGAAAGGTATCGACGCAGAAAAAAGCAAGAAAGATTATTGCCGAAGCACAGCTTTTTGAGAATGAAGATTCCCGTTTTTATGCAAAGATCAATATCAATGGACAGAAGGTTGAGGGACTACTGGACAGTGGGGCGACAGTTAATTGTTTATGGAAAAATTGTATACAACTCGTAGAGAGAACAGGTCCTCCGAAATATGGATTTTCTCGTCAATAAGAAAAGCCGATGGTAGTGATAATGGGATAGTAGGTAGAATTGGCGTCGAAGAAAACTTTATTAGGCTGACAAAAATAGTCACGTTGTTTCTAACGCCAACATTAAATCGCGACCTATTTTTAGCAGTAGATTCAATGAAGGAGTTGCAACTCCTCGCTTATGTGAAAATCCTGCTCAGTAACTAAAACAGCGGCGAAGGAGAAGTTAGGACATGTCAAAGAAATCGAGGACGCAGATATGCATGAGTTAACAGCTAAGCAGAAACAGCAGTTGAAATTGGTAGCAGAGAAGTTTCCGTGTTACACAAAGAAAGGCCTGGGTAAAACAGCTTTGAAAATACATTCATTCTATACTCGAGACGCTCTTCCAGTAAAGGATGCCTATTATCCAGTTTTGCTAGTAGTTCCATTGTTAATACACGCGGCGCCCGATCGTATGATTGCTTTGGGCGTGAAAGAAGAGAGTAATAGTCCATGGAGTTATTCAGTAACACTAGTCCGCCAAGGAGAGAAATGTCGATTATATTTGGATGCACGTAAATTGAACGCTTTGACGGTAAAAGAAGCGTACCCACTGTCTCATATAGAGGGTCTGCTCAGTAGACTTGAAGATAAGTATTTTATTTCAAGCGTGAATTTGAAGGATGGCTTTTAGCAAATCCCGTTGGGGTAGTCCAGTAGAGAGAAAACTAAATTTACGGAGGGTCTGCTCAGTAGACTTGGAGATACGTATTTTATTTCAAGGGTGGATTTGAAGGATGGCTCTTAGCAAATACCGTTGAAGGTGTCCAGTAAAGAGAAAAATACATTTACGGTGCCACGACAAACGCATTATCATATTACGGACATGCCCTTTGGGTTGTGTAATGCAGCTAAAAGGATGTGTCGTTTAATGGATAACGTGATCCCCTCGGAAATTTGGGATAAAGTTTTCGTATATCTGGACGATTTGATGATTGTCTCATCAGATTTTAATATGCAAATTGCTTTTCGAAGGCAGGATTAACAATAAATGTTGCAAAATTCTGACTTTGTTTTAAGGAATTAAAGTATTTAGGTTATACAGGTGGTGGAGGTAGACGTAGACCAGATCCAGAAAAACTCAAGTCCATCACACATCTTTCTTATCCCGAAACAGCGAAGCAAGTCCGAAGTATTATGGGAGCCGCCAGATGGTATAGACAGTTAACACCCGATTTTTGAAACTCTGAAAAAGGGAAGAACATTTAAATTTGCATGTGAAGCCGAGACAGCGTTTAATCCGCCGAAAAAGGAACATATTACGAGTCCTGTTTTAGGACATCCTGATTTTAGTATGCACCTCTTTGTAATGCTTACTATGTAGGAGTAAGAGCAGTATTGTTACAGAAAATACCTAGTCGCTTATTTTTCACACAAACTAGATGCAGCGCAAAAAATTATTCGGTTACAGAGCGCGAATGTTTGGCTGTAGTCATGGCAGTTAAGAAGTATAGATCGTTTATCGAGCTATTACTATTTTTAGTCATCACGGACCACAGCAGCTTAAAGTGGATTATGTCTAACAGGGACTTGAGCGAGAGATTAGCAAGGTGAAGCTCAAAACTACAAGCGTACACTTTCAATGCTGAACACCGGACACTCTGCCACCTTATGACTTGGACGAAATCTCAACCGAAGTGAGAGCTCTTTAAATCTGGAGATTACTTAGAACTTATCGGACTTATTACGGAAAAGGATTTGAAAGTTGTGGATGCATACGTATATAAGAGAACTGCTCCATACGACTTGATACCACAGAATGAAGATTTTTCATAGAAGCTATGAATACGATCGACGCAGGAAATAATAGAGAAAGCGCACATTCCCCCACACACTACACACGGAGAATTTCACAAAACACAACAACGAGTAAAGGAGTAATTTTCTGGCCAAACCAGACAAACCAAATAAGGGAGTTCGTTAAAAACTATTAGACAAGTAAGGATAAGAAACCGATGGAAAATCAAAGCATTACTGAGCGCCATTTCAATGGATTTTTGTAGATTTCTTAGGACCCTTTCCTCGTTCCTAATCGGGTAATGTCTTTATTGTTTTTGATCATTTAACAAAATTTGTTTTGCTAGCTCATGGAAAAAGCTCGTATCCGTAATATTATCAAATTTTTAATTTCTGAAGTTTTTCATAAATTCGTTATACCGGAGATACTCGTTTTGAATAACGAAAAACAGTTTTTCAGCAAAGAATTTTCGAACACCCTCGAAGTTTTTGGCGTAAAGCGTTTGAGAACTGCTGCACACTGGCCAAAAGCAAACGCCTAAGAAAGAGTGAATCAGACAATTCTGAGCGCGATTAGATCGTATTTGCAAGAAAACCAGAACAACTGGAATCAGCATTTATCGCAGACAGAGTGCGATCATCCGTACATAGCTCTTTTGGACTAACACCGTTGTTAAGAGTTAGTATAATAAACAATGGCAATGTCTATAAATTGATTGAGACTATTGGAAGATCCTGAAATCGACCTGATTCCTAGGACAGATAAGATGATAGTGCGGCAGAGAATAAAGAAGAACTTAACAAGGGCGTACTTGCGAAACGAAAAGACGTATATAAAATATAGAATTCATACTGGGACAGGAAGTTTTTCGACGGAACAAAGTGACTTTAAGAACAACTACAATGCCAAGCCGGGAAAGAAATTTCTTAAATGCAGGATTGTGCGTCCAGTCAGAAACAGTCATACGAGGTAGAGGGCCTTAAAGGAAGCCTTTAGGCATTTTCCACGCCAAGGACTTGAAACAGTAGAGTTAGGATGACAGATTTCAGGAAGAGCATTATACAGCATTACATCTTTTTTATACAAGCAGTTAGTGCAGGAAGAGAATGATTCGAGAGAGTACTCCACACTGCCCTCCCATAGGAACGGCTGAAAGGCTCGAACACATGGTGGGGTTTGTCACGTGTAGACGCCCTATGTTTTAATTATAAAAATTCGGTACTAGTAGATGTAACGCTGTTACTATTATCAATCCGGCAACACATAAATCGGCTGACGTTGCATGATTTCAATCGAATGCTCAAAAAAAGAAAATGAAAAGTGGCATCAGTGCAGTGTGGTTATAAAAGGGAAGAATAACAAAGACCAAATTTTGAATTGTGGTGTAATCATAAAGGTTAAAAGTTATTTTGTGTGTGAGTGCTAATAACGTGTGTTTCAAAAAAGTGGAGTAAAAAAAATTAATGAGATTACAACTTTTTGCTTAATAAAAATATTGAAATCAAAGCTAATGTGGAATCTATTAAACAGAACCATGGAGTAGTAACTGGTTGTTGTATTAGAGACAGTCAGATCTTGTGATAAAAGATCCAGCAATTTCAGCAACAGCACCGGCATTATTTTCTGCAACTACAGCAACAGCACCTTTTGCAAAATCCCAATCTGTTTAACCAACAAAGTCAACAGCGAACGCCTTATTATCTTCTTAACCTCCATAGCACCATTTTTTAACATCACAACCACCATAGCACTACATACAAACCTTGCAACAGCGAAAGCAATATTTGGTCAACAATATCTTAAGGCTATTTGGCAACATAAGCATCACCTGTATGGCATTAAATACTACAATGATTTGTTTTTGTTTTCGTTTGGTCAGCATAAATGAATATTAGCATAGGAATGATAATATGATTTTTATATTAAATATTTTCGCAATAATTGTTTTCACGCGCCAACAAATTCTGGTAACTAAAAGAAAAACTTGTCAAAATTGCAAATTCTCGTGGGAACAGCGAATTCACTATTGAATTGTTGTTATGCCAAATTAATGCTGACTATAGAATAAATTAGTATATAAGTTGGAAGTTTTTGAAAATAAAGGCAGAAATTTTTGAACAGCTAAAAAGAAAAAAGCTTCTTTAAATTTCTCACAAAAATCGGTACTGTTGGGTGCTGAAAGAACACGGATGCAGAGCTTAGAAAATAATGAAAACAAGTCCCTTTTTACATAAATTCGTCATATGGCGATCCTGCCAAACTATAAAGAATCCTGTAAATAATCAGGATAAATTTTTTTTGGAAGATCCTGCATTTTTTAAACAATTTTTTTCTATAAAAAAAACATTATTCTTCTTCTTCTCACCCTTGATGTCAAAATTTAAACATTTCAAAAAGTCAAAGTTTCAACCACAACATTTCAAATGACTCAACAAGAAGTATATGAAGCATGAAGAAAGCGTTCCAGAAGGAACACCAGTTAAGGAACCACCCACCTATACACCTACAGCAAAGTCTGCTGGCCCTAAGCCAATTAGCACAGATGTAGCATAGATTGCTTTCACGCAGTGCATCCTGGGTAACGCTAAATGATATAAGCCTGCAAGGACCTGTAGCGTATAATAGGCATGAGTGAGGGAAAACAAAAACAACGATTCGTACACCAACTGATAGAACTCAGAAAGGCCGGTTGGAGAAACCACTAGATATCTACCACCTAATAATAATAATAATAATAATAACAATAATAATAATAATAATAAGAATAAAATTTCTACGATATAATGTAACATTATATTGCACCTTCAAGATTTTATATACATATATATATAGTTCTTAAAATGTATAGAAGAGAAATAACATAAAACATAAGAAGGTTTTGACATAGGTGATGAATCTAGAACTACATAATTTTCATATAACAGAAGAAGATATAATGGAAAATACATTAGAACAAACCAAGATGGGTATCGCAGATGCAAAAGTAGAGGGCCATGCAATTGCCAATGCTACAAATGCAATTAAAAGAACAATAGACCAGGAAATAATAATAGTAATTCTATTAGTAATTTTCGTAGCAGTAGTCATATTCAAGTTTCTACCACACAATAGAAAAATAAATTGTAAGAAATCTGTACAAAACGCATGAATAATAAAACAAAAATTTAAATAAGGAAAATATAATTTTTTTTAAATATGATCAATGAAGCAGAATTAAAAAGATTGATTGTGAACGCTAGGAAATCAATTACAAAAAAAAAAAAACAAAACAAGAAAAACTAAAGTCAGTAGAACAGTTAAGTGAAAAATTCGAGAATGTTGTAGGACATTTAGCAAATGTCTTAAGAGACGAAAAGATTATTCAATTTAGAATCTTAAGCAAAGCAGCAATTCAGCTATTGACAGAACATAAAGAAGAAAAATTGAAAATATAGGAAAAAGTTGAAAATCTTAAAATCATTTCGAACGTTGAAAGTAAAAAATCTTCGTTTTAATTATAGAAATGTTTCATTCTGAACTTAATGAGCAAGGAAGAACCTGATAAAATATATATTGGCAATAAAGTTAGTAGACAAAGTCAGGGACATTTTGATTATACAAAATACGCCTAAAACTTTCGAGGAGCTAAAGACAGCTTTGACAAAACATTTTAAATCAACAAGAACGTCAAGTAGCATACATTATGAATTAAGGAATACAAGAGAAAAAGGAAATGTACTTAATTACAAAGAACGGATTAACACTTTGATAGCGGACTTGGCACTGGTAAAAATTTCGAAATTGGAAGACAGTTAAAATCAAGTAGCTCGATCTACGTTAAAGACTATAAATGAAAAACTAGCTTTACAATTTTTTCAAGAAGGTTTGTACAGAGTTTCTTACAATCTGTTCTGTTGTATTGTAGAAACTTTAATATGACTATTGCTACGAAAATTACTAATAGAATTATTATTATTAATATTATTATTATTATTATTATTATTATTATTATTATTATTATTATTATTATTATTATTATTATTATTATTTACGGTCTATCGTTATTATATTTGCATTTGTAACGTTGGCAATCGCAGGGCCCTCCACTTTTGCATCTGCGATACCCATCTTGATTTGTTCTAATGTATTTTCCATTCTATCTTCCGCTGGTATCTGAAAGGTATGTAGTTGTAGATTCATCACCTATGTCAAAACCTTCTTATGTTTTATCTCATTTCTCTTTCTATATATTTTAAGAACTATATATATATATATATATATATATATATATATATATATATATATATAAAATCTTGAAGGTGCAATATAATGTTACATTATATTCAAGAAATTTTATTCTTATTTTTATTATTATATTAATTATTATTATTATTATTATTATTATTATTATTATTATTATTATTATTATTATTATTATTATTATTATTATTATTATTAATATTATTATTATTATTATTATTTTTATTATTTTTATTATTATTTTTATTATTATTATTATTATTATTATTATTATTATTATTATTATTATTATTATTATTATTATTATTATTATTACTATAATTTTTTTTTCTTTTTTGGTAGGCGAATTAAGGTTTAAAATGCCTTCGCATATACAGCGACCGTCGTCAGCTGCGTCATGTGGTGTTCATTCCACTAAAACAATCCCTCCTCCTCTCCTGAGGAGATTCCGTTCCCGGAATTGCGTTCTGCATTACTTCGGGAAGGGCCCAGAACGACATCCTAGAAAAGGATCAGTTTTCTACTCTACCACGTCTGGGATCATTATTTGTAGCCAGCATCTTGCTATTGGCTCGTCTGCTTATGTCTCTGTTTGGAGGGGCGTCGGGGTATGATGCGTCGAGGTCTCTCTTCTTTTTCCGAAGGATGCACTTGCAGTACCTTTCCATCCGTTCTCACACTCGAGTATTTTGCTAACTATATTAGTGGGGGTAAATTCAGCAATTTGCGCCTTCAAGGTGTCCCCCTCAGCGTGCCATCTGATGCAACTGAAGAAAGTGTGCTCAGCGTCATTGTTCGGCGTTTCGCAATAGATGCAACCAGGGTCATCTACCTTCCCCATGCGGTGCAGATACTTTCGGAAGTATCCGTGACCCGAGAGGAACTGGGTCAGGAAGTAGTTAACTTCCCCAAAATTCCAATGAGTCCATCTCTCCACGTTGGGGATTAGGGTCGCCGTCCATCTTCCGACTGTCTCCGCATTCTATCTGTCCTGCCATCGCTGAATTGTTTGCGATCTCCGCTCACTACTACCAGCACTGTCCTCCCTTGTGTCCCATGCCTCCTTTCGCTCACGGGCAAAAGTTTGACGTGTATTTTTCCGCTAATCAAGAAGACTGCTGTGCCCGAGACAGTGCGGTAGGCTGAGGCAACTCTGAGTGCCGCTGTGCTCTGTACTGTTTCCAGTGTCTTGCGCTTACTTTTAGACCTTAGTGCATCTCCCGAAATTTTACTGCCATGCAGCAGTATCAGGTTTATTGTTGCCATGATTAGCCTTCTTTTACTCTGAGTGGGGCCGCCAATATTCGCCATCAGTCTGCTTAGCATACCCGGCACTCTTGCTGCCTTATTTGCCACGTGCTGTATCTGGGCCCAATAAGTGAGCCTACAGTCCAGTTTAAAGCCCAAGTATTTCATCGCCTTTTGCGTTACTAGGGAAACGTTGCCCATCTGTATGCCGACCTCAAGTAGCATGTGACCTCGTGTCATCAGTATGACCTCGGTCTTGTTTCCGGCGAGCTCCAGACCGTGGTCCTCAAGCCATATCTGAGTCCATATCATGACTTGGTTTAACTTTCTCCTGGCATCGTCTCTGTCACGTGCGGAGATGACCGCCGCTATATCATCTGCGTACCCCACAAGATGTTTATCCTCTGTCATATCTATCTACAGGATATCATCGTGACTCAGATTCCAGAGATCCAGACCCAATATAGATCCTTGCGCCGCGCCAGACGTGATCGCCCTAGCCTGTTGACCCTCTGATGTGTCGTAAAGGAGCACACGGTTATTCAGATAACTCCGGAGAACACTCAGTAGGTATCCGGGGATGCGGAATTTTTCCCGTAGTGCCCTTATGATATCCGCCCATCGTAAGTTGTTAAAGGCATTTCGCACGTCCAGAGTAGCCAAGATAATTATGCGCTTCGGATAATATCGACGATTCTGGGCATTCTCAAAGCATCTTACTACATCCTCAATTGCGCCAAGTGCTGCTCTTCCGGGTCGGAAACCATGCTGCCTTTCCGATAGTCCTCCAGCTATCTCGACGGATTCTGCCAACCTGCGTTGAAGCAGTTTCTCCAGTAGTTTTCCGGCACTGTCCAGCATACATAGGAGGCGATATGCTGACGGCTGTGCCGGATTGGCTCTACTCTTGCTGATCAACGTAAACTTCTGTATCTTCCACTGTTTGGGAAAGATACCCTGGGCTATATAAGAATTGTAAACTTCCAGCAACGCATGTGGCCGGTTTTCAGCAAGTAGTCCATCTGGTCCAGGGGCCTTGCCCTTTTAAGGCATCTCGCCGCGGATTGCAGCTCCCCTTCTGTGAAGGGAATAGGCATTACACCAACCTGAGGTTCCCGTTCCTCGCGTAGCGGAGGGTTCGTGGGGAACAGAATTTCAACAATGTTGTCAACCTTCTTACTGCCCAGGTGTGGGACGGCGGAGTTCCCACCTAGCTTCTCTGCAACGATCTTATAGCCGAGCCCCCAAGGGTTTCTGTTCAGATCACTCCGAAGTTCTTCCCATTTCGATTTCTTGGCCGTTGAAATTGCCACTTTCAGCGCCTTTCGCGATAGCCTAAACACTTCGGCCTCCAAAGGTGCCTCACCGTTCTGCCTAGCTCTGGTGTATCTCCTTCTCTTGCGGAGGCAAACTCGTCAGAGTTTAGCAATTACCGGTGTCTACCAGAAAACAGGTCGTCTCCTAGAATGACGCGCTATACTGCCCGAGAACTAGCATTATCGGTGGTGTGTACAATTGGGGCAGAATCAAAATTAGCCAGAAATGCACCGGGATCCAGTCTGGACACATTCCACTTGCGTGTTCCTCCCATTCTTGGCGTTATGGCAGGATTGGATCTCGCTGCGATCTGGAAGTTTATATATTGGTGGTCACTTCCACTATACTCCTCCAGTACCTTCCATCCAACAATTGCTCGGGCCAGGCTCTCGGACACCAAAGTAATGTCCGGCGTGGTGTGTTAAAATCCCAGTCTTCTGAAGATAGTGAAGCCTAGCGGACAAGTCTAGAATGTACCTTCCCCATGTGTTCGTTGTTAGGGAGCCCCATTTGACAGCCTTGGCGTTGAAGTACTCAGCCACTATAAAGGGCCCTCCCACATCCATTATTATTATTATTATTATTATTATTATTATTATTATTATTATTATTATTATTAATATTATTATTATTATTAATAATAATTAATAATAATAATATTATAATAATATATACCCGGCCTATCAGACAATAATAACATTAAAAACATAATAAACAAAAGTACCACTAATCTGCCATATAAACCAAATAAAACATTAGGCGCGATTTTTACAAATACAAAAACTCCAATTAACAAATTACAACAAAAAAATGTGGTGTATGAAATCCCATGTAAAGGCAATACTGAAAACAGCTGTGATCTTGCTTATATTGGTACAACTAAAAGAAGCTTTGAAACGAGAATGCATGAACACAAATCAGACACATATAAAAACAAAGAAAGCACTGACAAAAACAAAGAAAACAGATTTTGACAACATAAAAATACTAAACAAGGAAAACAACGAAAGAAAACGATACACAACTGAGAGTCTAAGAATTCAAGAGAAAATAAATAGAACTATGAACAGAAAGGAAGACACAGACAATTTAAGTGCGGTTTACAGTGTTTTAATAAGAAAATAATAAACATAAATTTAAGTTTAATTATATATATAATAAAAAAACATGTCAATACTATAATTACAATGTAAGTTTTAACGTAAATTCTAAAATAATCTTTGTTATATATTGATGTTTTTTTAAATAAATTATCAAAAATAGAAAAAATCTGCTGAAGAGGTGAACAAAAAATTCACGAAACGTCGGGAGAAATTATGTAATAAAAAGTGCATTTTTATCGACATAGCGAATGTTAGGCCCAACAAGCTTAAAATAAGAAACAGTAAACAATAATAATAATAATCGTTGTTTTTGTTTTTCCTCACTGATGCCTATTATACGCTGCAGGCCCTTGCAGGCTTTCTGAAATTTTAAATTTTTTTCTTTTCAACTTCTTCTTACTTGTTGCTTGCTTTCTGAAATTTTTTAATCGCTGTTTCTGATTTTTCTGTCTATTCTGATACTATTCTATTGTAATTGGCTTAGGGACAGCAGACTTTGCTGTAGGTGTATAGGTGGGTGGTTCTTCAACTAGTGTTTCTTCTGGAACGCGTTCTTCATGTTTCGTCTACTTCTTGTTGAGTCATTTAAAATGTTGTGGATGAAACTTTGGCTTTTTGAAATATATAAATTTTTTAGAACTGTCCTCCAAGGGTGAGAAGAAGAAGAAAAATGTTTCTTTTTTATAGAAAAAAAAATCTTTTAAAAATGTAGGATCTTCGAAAAAATTTGTATCCTGATTATTTACAGAATTCTTTCTAGATTGGCTGGATCGCCATATGATTAGTTTATGTAAAAAAGGGACTTGTTTGTACTAAGCTCTGCATCTGTTTTCTTTCAGCATCCAATAGTACCGATTTAAGTGAGAAATTTAAAGAAGCTTTTTTCTTTTTAGCTGTTTTAAAATTTCTACTAATTTATTCTATGGATAGCACTAATTTGGCATAACAACAAACCAATAGTGAATTCGCTGTTCCCACAAGAACTTGCAATTTTGACAAATTCTTCTTTTAGTTACCAGAATTTGTTGGCGCGTGAAAACAATTATAACGAAAATATTCAATACAAATATCATATTACATTATTCCTATGCTAATATTTATTAATGCTGACCAAACGAAAAAAAAAACAAATCATAATTTTAGTTCGCATTGAAATTCTTAAAAATACTTATCGTAAACAAAAATGAATTGAATTTCAAGCTCAATGTCATATGAATTTAAATTAGAGTAAATAAAATTCTTACATTGCTACAGTGCCTTAACTAAGTATAGATGCACTACAAGTAATATTGTTGTTGTTAGTTATGATGTTATTGTGGTTGTGGATGACAGTAGCGTTGTAGCTGCTTAAATTAAAGATATTGTTGGCTAAATGGTGCTATGGCTGTTGTTGTTTATAAAATATAGCTATTTTGTCCTGGACTGGAGCATTACTCAGTGCAAGTTATGACACTATGGTTGTTGTAATTTTATCCAATATCATTTTTTTCTGCATTTCAATTTCTTTCATTTTTGCACTAGTTTTAGCTTTGATTTTAATATGTTTTTATTATAAGTAAAAGGTTGTAATCTCATTAATTTTTCTTACTCCATTTTTTTAAACACACGTTATTAGCACTCACATACAAAATAACTTTTAAAACAACGTACGCCTTTATGATTACACCACAATTCAAATTTTTGTCTTTGTTATTCTTCCCTTTTATAATCACACTGCACTGGCGCCACTTTTCATTTTCTTCTTTTTTTTGGAGCATTCGATTGAAATCATGCCACGTCAGCTGATTTATGTGTTGCCAGATTAATATTAGTTACATCTACCAGTACCGAATTTTTATAATTTAAACATAGGGCATCTGAACGTGACAAACCCCACCATGTGTTTGATCCTTTCAGCCGTTCATATGGGAGGGCAGTCTAGAGTACTCTCTCGTTTCATTCTCTTCCTGCACTAACTCCTTGTATAAAAAATAGGTAATGCTGCATAATGCTCTTCCTGAAATCTGTCATCCTAACTCTACTGTTTCAAGTCTTTGGCGTGGAAAATGCTTAAATGCTTCCCTTTAAGGCCCCCTACCTTATATGACTGTTGCTGACTGGACGAACAATCCTTCCTTTAAGAAATTTCTTCTCCAGCTTGGCATTGTAATTGTTCTTAAAGTCGCTTTGTTCTGTCGAAAAACTTCCTGTCCCGGTATTAATTCTATATTTTATATACGTCTTTTCGTTCTACAAGTACGCCTTTATTAAATTTTTATTGATTCTCTGCCACACTATCATCTTATCTGTCCTAGGTATCAGGTCGATTTCAGGATCTGCCAACAGTCTCAATCAATAGGCATTGCCATGGTTTATCATACTAACTCCTAACAACGGTGTTAGTCCAATAGAGCTATGTACGGATGCTCGCACTCTATCTGCGATCAATGCTGATTCCAGTTGCTCTGGTTTTCTTGCAAATACGATCTAATCGAGCTCAGAATTGTCTGATTCACTCTTTCTTAGGCCTTTGCTTGTGGCGAGTGTGCAGCAGTTCTCAAACGCTTTACGCCGAAAACTGCGGGGGTGTTCGAAAATTCTTTGCTGCAAAACTGCTTTCCGTTATTCGAAACGAGTATCATCGGTATACTGAATTAATGAAAAACCTCAGAAATTAAAAATTTCATAATATCACGGCTACTAGCTTTGGCCATAAGCTAGCAAAACAAATTTTGTCAAATGATGTAAAACAATAAAGACATTGCCCGATTAGGAACGAGGATAAGGTCCTAGGAAATCCGCAAAAAATTTAAACTTAGTCTCCTTACTTGTGAAGTTTGTGGGGGAATATGCGCTTTCTTTATTATTTCCTGCGTCAGATCGACTCGTATTCATAGCATCTAGGAAAAATCTTCATTCAGTGGTATCCTGTCGTGTGGCGCAGTTCTCTTATATACGTATGCATCCACAACTTTCAAATCCTTTTCCGTAATAAGTCTGATAAGTTCTAAGTAATCTCAAGATTTAAAGAGCTTACACTTCAGTTGAGATTTGAGCCAAATCATAAGGTGACAGAATGTCCGGAACCAAATTTTGTTTGCACTTCTGGTGTTCAATATTGAAAGCTTACGCTTGTAGTTTTGAACTTCACCTTGCTAATCTTCTGCTTAAGTTCTGTAAAGACATAAGCCACTTTAAGCTGCTGGTCCGTGATGTCTAAAAACAGTATTAGCTCGATGTACTGTCTATACTTCTTAACTGCCATGACTACAGCCAAACATTCGCGCTCTGTAGCCCAATAATTTTTGCTCTGCGTCTAGTTTATGCGAAAAATAAGCGACTAGGTGTTCTCCGTAACAATACTGCTCTTACTCCAGCATCGAAAGCATCGCACTGTACGAAGAAGTGCATACTTAAATCAGGATGTCCTAAGACAGGACTCGTAATAAGTTCCTCTTTCGGCAGATTAAATGCTGTCTCAGCTTCGCATGCAAACTTAAATATTTTTCCCTTGTTCAGAGTTTTAATAATCGGGTGTAAACTGTCTATACCATCTGGCGGCTCCCATAATATTTCGGACTTGCTTCGCTGTTTCGGGATAAGAAAGATGTGTAATAGACTTGAGTTTTTCTGGATCTGGTTTAAGTCTACCTCCATTAACGGTATAACCTAAATACTTTAATTTCTTGAAACAAAAGCAGGATTTTGCAACATTTATTGTTAATCCTGCCTTCGAAAAGCAATTTGCATATCAAAATCTGATGAGACAATCATCAAGTCGTCCAGATATACCTAAACTCTATTCCAGATTTCCGAGGGGATCACGTTATCCATTAAACGACACAACCTTTTAGCTGCATTACACAACTCAAAGGGCATGACCATAATAGGATAATGCGGTTGTCCTGGCACCGTAAATGTAGTTTTCTCTTTATTGGACACCTCCAACGGGATTTGCCAAAAGCCATCCTACAAATTCATGCTTAAAATAAAATACTTATCTTCAAGTCTACTGAGCAGACCCTCCATATGAGACAGTGGTTACGCGTCTTTAATCGTCAAAGCGTTCAATTTACGTGCATCCAAACATAATCGATATTTCTCTCCTCGGCGGACTAGTGTTACTAGATGACTCCATGGGCTGTTACACTCTTCTCACGCTTAGACCAATCATACGATCGAGCGCCGCGTATATTAACGATTGAACTGGATAAAAGGCATCCTTTACTGGAGGAGCGTCTCAAGTGTAGATTGAATGTATTTCCAAAGCTGTTCTACCCAAGCCTTTTGTTGTGTAACACGGAAACTTCTCTGCCACCACTTTTAAGTTCTGCTTCTGCTTAGCTGTCAACTCATGCATATCTGCGTCCTCGATTTTTTCGACATGTCCTAACTCCTCCTTCGCCGCTGGTTTAGTTACTGAGCAGGATTTTTACATTAGCGAGGAGTTTGAACCCCCTTATTAAATCTACTGCTAAAAACAGCTCGCGGTTTAATGTTTTAGCTAAGAACAACGAGACTGTTTTTGTCAGTCTATTAAAGCTTACTTCGGCGCGAATTCAACATACTATCCCATTAGCGTTACCATCGGCTGTTCTTATTGTTAAGAACATACATTTGTTTATTCATTTTATTATTATTGTTAAGAACATACTTTAATATATTTAAATACATTTATATACATTTATTCTGCTTGACCTAATTCTAGTGCATTAACCAATTGCTTACACAATATTTAGTTTCATTTTTTGTTTAATTGCTTATTGCACAATTCCTTTAATATTTTGTTAATCGCATACACAGCATTTTAAGTTCATTAACGATTTTAATTTGTTTACTTATTTTGTTTTTAAGTTCATTTACACTATTTATAAATTAGGTCATTTTTTGTGTTAAGTTTAGCAATTTATCCATTTGTTATTATTCATAAGCTAAGCATTTTATTATTAATTAATTGTGTATAAAAGAACGTAAAAAATAAATATGATTCAGTCGTTTTAGTAATCAGAACAATTGTGTTTTATTATTTGACGGCTTCCTTCAAATTACAAGTGCTTGTAAGGAATTTGATTGCTATTTAGTGCCAGTTCAAATTTATGTGTTTGAATTGACCACCACTAAATCTTTTTATCAACAAACATTTTGGTGACCCCAGTTTTTGGTTAGATATTCTAAGTTTCCCCACATCAGTGGTAAGGGACTTTGATAGCCATAACAAACAAAAAACACACATCCTTCAGATTTTAGAGGCATAATACAAGGCATCAGGACACCTTGAAGTTATCAAGTTTTCAACCCACGCAACCAAGACGTTAACAGGATTTACCGGTTGTGTGTATGAGGACAAACACAGTGCTAACTGCTAGAATACTATGAGTTTCGGCAACAGCAAGTTAAACTCCTATTTTGAAAAACCCTCACGAGTAGTGCAGGTCTTGACAAATCAAAAGGAGTAGCCACAAGCGGCCAACACAAACTCAACACAACGCAATCAGCTCACAATGGCAACCATTCAGGATCTTGTGGCACAACAGGATATAAGGGCTGGTAATATTGAAAAAATCATTTCAATTATTAAAAAAGCTCCACTCGACAGAAGAACTGAAGAATTTTATCAAAGTAAACGGAATGAACTCGTTTCCGTATGGCAGTCATTTGAGAAAACAGAGAATAGAATTCGTAGTGATTCAACTTTGTCAGAAGAGGATCCTTATATTGTAAGGGATTTATACAAATCAACTGGTGCAAAATACAGCTCTGCAATTGAATACATTGAGTCAGAAATAAAGAAACTGACGCCTTTAAACACCAAGCCAGTGCCAACCATAAGAGAGAAGATATCAGAAGACTTTTCATCTAAACAGTATGACGCAGAAGAGGAATCAATTCATGGACTAGCTAGAAGGATAACTGCTCGTATGACAGCACTTACTCGTCTGCTACATGGCTTAGACTCAATAGACTCAGATCAGCCAAAACAGTTTTATCAACTCAAATCAGACACTGTGAAAAATGTATGGACTCAAGTTCAAGATTTATATGACCACATGTGGCAAAAGACTGGAGATCTATCAAAGGTGGGACTACATCAAGATAAATACGATGCCCTGGAAGACTTGGTTCAACATTATCTAGTTAAACTTGCAGTATTAACAGACAAATGCAATGAGGGTGCAACTCTTGCGCCACGTCTGGGAAGTGACATGACAGTACACAGTTCACTGCCCCTTCCAAAGGTAACAATTCCTCAATTTAATGGCGACTGTTTAAAGTGGCGTCAGTTCTATGAACTTTTTTTAGAAATGGTAGACAAGCAGTCTCTCCCGAATGTCCAAAAAATGTGGTATCTCAAAACCAATTTATCGGGGGAGGCTGGCAAACTTATAAGCCACCTAACTCTAACAGAAGAAAATTACAAAACGGCATGGACCCTTCTTCAGGAGCGTTACAACAATAAACGGATTCTTGTAGCCACGCTAGTAGAAAGGATCCTGAGTCAACCAAAGGGAACATTATTTACTGCATCAATCAAGACTCTTCATGATACAACAAAAGAATGCATGTTAGCACTTAACAACTTGAATATCGACACATCCGCTTGGGATGCCCTACTAATTCAAATAATGATGAAAAAATTAGATCACACTCTTTACATTCGGTTTATACAATCCTTATCGAAACCGAAGGAGGTGCCCACTATTAGAGAATTATTTTCATTTTTGGAGATGCAATTCGAATCAATGGAGTCGATTGGTAAAACATTAATTACCCATCAAGGTTCCAGCAAGGTTGTTTCCTCTATTGCTTCTGTGGAGAATAACAGCAATTGCAAACTATGCAATAATGGTAAGCACCGCATTTATCATTGCAAACAATTCATGGCAATGACAGAAAATTAAAGACTCAAATGGGTACAACAAAAGAAACTATGTGTGAACTGTTTTAAGTCTGATCATTTAGCCAAGACTTGTACTTATGGCAACTGTAAAAAATGTAATAACAAGCACAACACGTTACTACATTTATCAAAAAAATTTCAAGTCTCATCAATAGCCTCAAAGCAAACGCCACCCACAAAGCACGATTTTACACCAGCCAATGCAGCCGCAGTCTCCTCAGCATCAACAGAAGACAAGAAAAACGTAATTTTAGCCACAACAAGGGTTATTATCAAGGCAGCAAATGGAATTTTAGAAGAATTTAGGGCTGTACTGGATTCAGGTTCACAAGTGAATATAGTGACTGAAAGGCTCGTAAGAAAGTTATCGCTTAAAACAACAGAGACCACTTTGTCCATTGACGGAGTTGGAAGAATTCAAAAAAAGGCATATCACCGCGTAAATATGAAAATGATGTCTCGTAATCATGAATTTTCGACTAACTTGGAAGCCTTTGTGTTACCAACAATTATACCAGCACAGCCAAATCATAATTTGGATGTTTCTAATTGGAAAATTCCACAGGACATTCATTTGGCAGATCCCAATTTTAATACACAAGGAAAAATTGATATTCTTCTCGGTGCGGAGTTTTATTTTAGTCTAATGCAACCTGGTACCATAAAGATTTAGAATGATCATCCTATACTTCAAAATACTTCGCTTGGCCGGATTGTAGGCGGCTTACTCAAACAACCCACAATTGACTTCCCATCTGCAACGTTAACATGTGCGGTTTTCGACGGTGAAACCTCATTAAAAGAAGCAATTGACCAACTATGGAAACTCGATGAGGTAGAGTCAAATAAAAAAATAATGTCTCCAGCAGAAAATCTGTGTGAATCTCACTTCAATCAGCACGTTCAGATGGACTTAAGTGGTCGTTTTATTGTCAACCTTCCGTTTAGCGAAAATCCAGCAGCATTGGGGCATTCTCATCAAATGGCATACAATAGATTCATTAGTCTAGAGCAACGGCTACAGAAAAATACAAATATGCAAGGTCAGTACATTAAATTCATGAGGGAATATGAAAATTTAGGACACATGGAAAAGGTCAACTTGGATAACATATCAAATCCAAAATACTTTATTCCACATCATTGTGTTCTAAAACCTGACAGCACAACAACAAAACTCAGAGTAGTTTTCGATGCTTCTGCAAAAACGTCAACAGGCTATTCTCTAAATGAATTAATGTACACTGGGCCAACTATCCAAAGTGATCTGTTTTCTATTTTACTACGGTTTCGAATGCCTAAATTTGTCTCTACAATAGACATCAAAAAAATGTACAGACAGATATTAATCAGTCCAGACAACCATCAATACCAGTTGATCATATGGAGAGAAAATCCTTCATTACCAATTAATTATTATAGGCTTAATACAGTAACATACGGCACACGAGCAGCTCCTTATTTGGCTACAAAATGTTTACAGAGAATTGCAGAAGAAAACATAGCTCGCTATCCACTTGGATCTCAAATGCTAAAAGAAAATTTCTATATAGATGACGGTCTTGGTGGTGCTGATAGCTTAAGTACAGCGGTTGAAACTCAAAGGGAACTAATAGCTATTTTGAAAAAACAAGGATTCAACCTAAGGAAATGGTGTTCAAGTACTTCTAGATTACTGAATGATATACCACATAGTGATCGAGAAGTCAACTTAGATTTCAATGACAATATAAGCAAAACAATAAAAACATTGGGATTATATTGGATGCCTCAAACCGATCAATTTTGCATTAAGGTAAAAACTAACCATCTTCAAGTAATATCAAAACGCACAATTACTTCCGAGCTCGCAAAACTATTCGATCCCCTTGGTCTCCTTGCTCCTATTGTTGTAAAAGCAAAGATATTTATTCAACAATTGTGGCAACTTACACTAGATTGGGATGAACCATTACCTCAGAAGCTCTGTGCTACTTGGAATACATTTCGAAGTGATTTGGAAAGTCTCAACAATTTCAAAATATCTCGACATATATTTTATGACGAGACTCCAATAAAAACACAATTACATGTGTTTGTAGATGCATCGGAAAAGGCCTTTGGCGCGGCTGTGCATATTCGTTCTGTTACAAAGGATGGAAGAGTAGCTGTGCGATTGCTTTGTGCGAAATCAAGAGTGGCTCCTTTGAAACAACAAACGCTACCTCAGCTAGAGCTGTGTGGCGCAGTAGTAGCAGCTCAACTTGCTAACAAGGTAAAAATCGACTTAAAGTTTCAAGATCGGACTATGTTCCTATGGACCGATTCCGAAATAGTGCTTTCCTGGATAAAATTACAATCGTCTTTATATAAAACATTCGTCGCTAATAGGGTATCAACTGTCCAAACATTAACATTGCCAGAACAATGGAGACATGTACAATCGAAAAATAATCCTGCCGACATTCTATCCCGGGGTCTTCAACCATCAGATCTGTCTAAATGTGGATTATGGTTTCATGGGCCAGTATTTCTTCATGGAAAAGAAGAGATGTGGCGGGCGGAAGTATCTCCTCAACATTTTATTTCAAACAACATGGAATTAAAAAAGGTAGTTACTGCAGCAATAGTAACGACGGACATCGATTTCGTATATAGAATTCAACACAAAAATTCGTTTAGAAGATTGCAAAGGATTTTGGCATATGTGCTCAGATTTACAAGAAACTTTCGAATGTCAAATACGCAGCGACCAAAAAATATATCACCTATTCCTAAGGAACTAGACGACTCCCTTCTTTTAATTATTCATGCCATACAAGCTTCAGATTTTGCAGTCGAAATGAAACAATTGAAAGGCAACAAACAAATAAGCAACCATAGCTCTATCAGCAGTTTATCACCATTTTTAGATGAGGGAGGCATTATTCGCGTAGGAGGAAGATTGAAACATTCCAATCTACAACCAGGCGCAAAGCACCCCATAATATTACCATATAACGATCCCTTGGTAAAACTATTATTTACAATGACTCATGAAGAGTACAAGCATTGTGGAACTCAAGCACTTCTAAGTACAATAAGGCAAAGGTTTTGGCCAATAAAAGGAAAGATAACAGCACGATCAATTATTCAAAAATGCATAAGGTGCACTAGAGCGTGACCGCAACTATACCAACAGGTAGTGGGTAATCTACCAAAACAAAGAGTAGTTCCTGCTAGACCATTTATAAACTCTGGTGTAGACTATTGTGGCCCATTTTGGGTACACTACAAAGTCAGGGGTAAAAGACCAACCAAGGCTTACATAGCTGTGTTCTGCTGTTTTTCAACAAAGCTTGTGTCTGACTTATCAACTGAATCGTTCATTGGGGCTCTTAAACGATTTATTGCTCGTCGTGGGCACTGTCAAAATATTTATTGTGATAATGCTACGAATTTCGTCGGAGCAAAAAATAGTTTGACAGAATTATCTAAAAACATATATTCAGACAAGGCACAGGAAGTGATCATTTCAGCTTCCAGCTCAAAGTGCATACAATTTCACTTTATCCCACCGAGAGCACCACATTTTGGAGGCCTATGGGAAGCTGCAGTGAAGTCCGCAAAACATCTCTTGGTACGCAGTGTATCAACTGAAGCACTAACCCATGAAGAATTAGAAACAATTATCATCGAAATCGAAGCAATTTTGAATTCTCGCCCTCTCACTCCACTATCAAACGATCCAAACAGTCTTGAAGCATTGACACCAGGTCATTTTCTCATCGGTGAAGCACTAACATCGCAAGTAGACAGCAGAGCTGATACTCTTAAGACGTCCAGCTTATCACACTGGAAGTTAATCTCACGCATAAAACACCAATTCTGGAAAAGGTGGTCAGCAGAATATTTACATGAACTCCAACAACGTCACAAATGTAAGCAAAAGATCAGCAATCTCAAAACGGGAGATATGGTTGTCATCAAAGAAGATAACCTTCCTCCGATGAAATGGCCTCTAGGAAGAATCCTAAATGTGTTCACTGGTGATGACGGTGCTGTAAGAGTGGCTGAAGTAAAAACAATAACAGGGGTATTTAAGCGACCCATTCACAGGCTGGCTCCACTACTTCCAGAAAATGAAAAAGAAGTCCCAACAGAAATAAAACCAGCACTAGGACGATCTTTGCCCAGGAAAGACGAAAAGGATACCATCCCAACAAAAAGATTCAAGGCTTCAAATAACCCGATAATACTAACTGCATTATTATCACTATTCCTAATGCCTATGGTGCTGTGCAATAACTTGATAGTTATACCATTTCAGAATGACCCAGGGTTGTATTTCGAAGGACTAGGAAAGGTGAAACTAAATACGGCGGAATGGAAAATGTTAGTGTATTACGATTTAATGCCATTTTACTCAGAAATAAAATCCTTTTCATCAGGTTTGCAAAATTTACAGCAACTGTGCCCTGTAATGCAACAACACTCGATGTGCAATATCTTGGTGAACAATATGAAGCAAATCAAAAATGAATTACTCCAAGATGAAGAATTATTTTCCAACAGACGTGTTGAAAGATCTCCATTTAACATAGTTGGCACTATTGCCCGTTCACTTTTGGTGTTCTTGATGCCGACTACGCAGAAGAAATGTCAAGGACTATTAACAAGGCCAATATCAAACACGGCCACATAACTAGTCTTTTAAAAAATCAAACATCAATAATTGATTCAACCATCAACGTCATTAAACAGGATGAAGTTAATACTCGGAATAAAATAAATGAGATCTTACAAATGGTTGAGCAAAACAAAAACGAAGTAGCTAAGGAATCTTCCCAACTAAGCAACTCGCAACTTGTTGGAATTCTGTCAACTCACTTGGCATTAACAGCAATAAATCTACAGAGAATAGAGGCCGAAATCATTAATGTACTTACTGATACTCATAATGGAAAAATAAGCCCTGTTTTATTGTCTCCTAATCAATTAAAAGAGGAGATTACTGTCATCAAGGATAATCTCCCAGCGTCACATACTCTTCCAACAGTAGATGATAACTTAATTGAACTATATAAGCTTATGAAGGTCATGGGAGCTGTAACAAAATATGAAGTTATTTTCGAAGTTAAGATACCTCTAGTTAATCAGCAATTCTTTGAGCTGTTTAAAATAGTACCAGTTCCAACAATAAAAAATAATACTTTAATCGCCATCAAACCAGACTAATCATACCTAGCTACAGATGTACATAGAGAGGAATATATGCTTCTCAATTCAGAGGACGTAGCAAATTGCATCAAAGCCAAGGAGGACGAATATATTTGTAAAAATCAGCAGTCCAAACTCAGAAGAAATGCAAACGCCAATCCCTGTGCGATAAATATTTTCAATAATCAATCAACAACCAATTGCAATTTTCAAAGAATCCCAGGAACAACAGTTTGGAGTCAATTGAATCATAAAAATAAGTGGATCTTTGCTACTACAACCGACATTGAAGCGTCAATGGTATGTGACATGAAACCCACGCTCATCACAATTAGAAATGCAGGAATAATGGAAATTGGTTCCAATTGTGTAATGAAAAACAATTTTGTAACAATACAAGGGCATTTTGAAGCATCAAATAGTATACATACCTCCTATTTAAGACTAAAACATATCGAATCAATAAGTCGACCACAGGAAATAGAAAAGATTTTTGTTAACACTAAAGGGACTCAATACAAGGTCCGCTTAGAGGAGCTGAAAAATCTACAAAAACAGTTAAATGAGTCAACTCTAGAACATTTACCACAACTCATCAACGCTAAAAGTCAACATCATCACGCTGTCAGCTACACCTCGCTTATTTGTTGCATCATTATATTACTTTGCCTGCTGAGTTGGAAGATCCGTTCAAAAGTCAATAAAACATCTCAGTTCACACCCAAGCCAGCTATGAGGTCACAGTCATCAACAATATCTGTGGTAGAACCCTGAAACCAGTCGATCAATCCACCCTAGGTGCACTAAGTTCATAATTTGAACGGCGTTCAACGCGGCGGAGAATGTTAAGAACATACATTTGTTTATTATTATTGCTAAGAACATACTTTAATATATTTAAATACATTTATATACATTTATTCTGCTTGACCTAATTCTAGTGCATTAACCAATTGCTTACACAATATTTAGTTTCATTTTTTGTTTAATTGCTTATTGCACAATTCCTTTGATATTTTGTTAATCGCATAACCAGCATTTTAAGTTCATTAACCATTTTAATTTGTTTACTTATTTTGTTTTTAAGTTCATTTACACTATTTATAAATTAGGTCATTTTTTGTGTTAAGTTTAGCAATTTATCCATTTGTTATTATTCATAAGCTAAGCATTTTATTATTAATTAATTGTGTATAAAAGAACGTAAAAAATAAATATGATTGAGTCGTTTTAGTAATCAGAACAATTGTGTTTTATTATTTGACGGCTTCCTTCAAGTTACAAGTGCTTGTAAGGAATTTGATTGCGATTTAGTGCCAGTTCAAATTTATGTGTTTGAATTGACCACCACTAAATCTTTTTATCAACAAACACTTATCAACGAAAAAAATTCATGCATCGGGAAACCTGTTCTCTATACCAATTTTATCCAATTTTTCGATAAACAAGTAACTGTCGCCCCACTGTCTAGTAGTCCTTCAACCTCATGTCCATTGATATTGATCTTTGCATTAAAACAGGAATCCTCATTTTTAAAAAGCTGTGCTTCGGCAATAATCTTTCTGCGTCGATACCTTTCCCTTGTCTTTGCTATTCTCTTGATCACTCTTCGAAAATTCTTTTATTTGCCTCCTGATACTCTTTTAAACGCACGATATTTATAATTAATTCAATTTATACATACTTTTTTTATGCGATTTAAAATCGCCGAAAATTCTAAAACGATTGTGTTGTCTTAAAGAACAGCAATTATTGAATTCAAATCGCTTGGTGGACCTTTACAGAAAATGGGCGCCAATAATTCCATTACAACTGTTTAATGATGTTGATGTTTAAGTAAAAATATAAATTATAAAATAGTTTTTTTTAATAATCAAAATAAAAACTAATTGAATTAATTGAAAAAAATATTAATTAATTTTTTCAAATTATGAGTTTTAAAAACAACAAATAAATTATCCACCTAAACGACATCGAATAAAATAAACGTATTAATTAATGGCATATATAAGAAAAGAAATTATAATATAATTAATTTAAGCATATAATGTTTTTTTAATATAAAATTAACTAAATAATTAATTAAAGCAAACAAAAAATATTTATAAAAAAATTAATAACAAAATAAAAAATAAAGCAAAAAAATATTTTAATTATAATAAATTAAGTTAAATGCATACACATATTCGATATTTAAAAGATCTTGCAATAATATTTGATGGTTAAAATTTTTTGTTTTTGTTTAAGGGGTTACAAACTAAAATGTTTTTTTTTTTCTTTTTCTAATTGTTACAACTTGTTATAAGTTATTATTATTATTATCATTATTATTATTATTATTATTATTATTATTATTATTATTATTATTATTATTATTATTTATATTATTATCATTATTATTATTATTATTATTATTATTATTATTATTATTATTATTATTATTATTATTATTTTTATTTTTATTATTATTATTATTATTATTATTATTATTATTATTATTATTATTATTATTATTTTTATTATTATTATTATTATTATTATTATTATTATTATTATTATTATTATCATTATTATTATTATTATTATAATTATTATTATTATTATTATTATTATTATTATTATTATTATTATTATTATTATTATTATTATAATTGTTATTATTATTATTATTATTATCATTATTATTATTATTATTCACCCTTATTCAAGTTGTCGGCGTCGTCGTGGTTTTAGTATCAATGTCACTTCGTATGAATGTCGGCGTCAATTCAATAAAAATTTTGCATTCTATAACACAACTGTGACGACGTCGACGGTTTATCGATTCTTATGAAATAAAAATGCACATCCCGAAGTTTTTTTTTCATGTTAAATTTTATTTATTAAAAATTTTATTATTTAAAGCCTTTATTTTTATTTTTTCATTTTTTCATTTGTTTTGAGCTTTTTCTACCTCTGCTTTCTCTATCAATAATTTTAGCTTCTTCTCCTCAACCTCTAATAATTTTTTTGTTGCTTATCAACATCTCTCGTTTTATTAAGGATATAAAATTTAAAATGTCGGAAAGTAGTTTTGCCTGTTGCTGACTGTTGTTCTGCAATATATCGGTTTAATTGCATGGTTTTATTTTTGCTTTCTTTTTAATTACTTTCGACGGAACAGGCTGAACAGAACTGGTATCATTGGTAACAACAGTATTAGACGTGCAAGGTGTTACCCTTAACTGTTGGTTGACTTCCACTGGTTTTTCAACGACAAATTCGATTTCAGCAAATTCCCATGTCAAATATTAGAACGCTTTGAACTGCTCCTTCAGGATTCAAGTGCTTCTAAAATTTAAAGGAACTGCTATATTTCATGTATATCAAGAGACTGTTTATTTCAGAGTGACGAAAAATAATTACAATTCAAATGTAAATATAATAATGACAATTGAAGTATTAATTTCACGAATGCTAATCTTATGTATATATTAAAGGATACAGTGAAGTCTAATTTATAGCATTATCCCTCCTTTTTTTTCCGAAAGTCATCCGGAGTAAAGCGAGCCACAGCAGTGCGAGTTCTCTGACTTCTTCTCAGTTCTGGTTCTATAGCTTGCGGTGGAGTAGAGTTTCTTTCAGGCGATTTCCGTTGATCTGCGCTCCCTTGGGTGCTGGTTTCGTCATCCGTACATCTTTTTACTGGATGTAAGAAAATATTCGTTGTTTCGTTTTTAACAACTCTAGGCTTTAGTTGATTACATCAACGACATCAACTTTTATATCTATGAAAATCTGTTTTTACTATGTACACCATTTTTCCGATGACCTTTTCAACTTTTCCTTTAATCCACTTTGCTCCTCTCGAAAAATTCCGAAAGAAAACAGGCTTATTAACTTTGTATTTGGTACTCTTGTCTTTAGTTTCAAGCTCTTCTTTTGGAGGTTTTTTCTGCATTTGTATTAACAGTGTTCGTATTTTACGTCCGTGAAGTAATTCGGATAGGGTGTTTTCTTCCGAATTCGGTATATTACGATAAGTTGATAGATATTTTAACACAGCCTCTTTAACAGCTAATCCATCTTGAATATTCTTGGCTACTGATGTTTTAAAAGTACGTACAAAGCGTTCAGCTAAGCCATTAGAGGTGGGGTGAAAAGGAGCTGTTATTAAATGTTGTATACCGTTAGTTAAGCAAAATTGTTTAAAATGTTTAGATGTAAGTTGAGGACCGTTATCACTTACTAAGGTTTCTGGCAACCCTGTTGATAACAACGATATAGTAGCTGAAGACGTTGTTGACGTCATCTGACAAATAAATGGAAACAGCGAAAATGCGTCAACACAAATTAGCCACATACTACCAAAAATTGGACCAGCAAAATCAATATGAACTCTTTGCCACGGACGTATCGCGGAGGACCAATTGCAGTACTCTTGCGTTGGGCTCGCACTATATAAACCACAAATTTCACATGCTGATGCCATTCTTTCAATTTCTTTATCCATGCCTACCCACCAACAATGTTGTCTAGCCAATCTTTTCATTTTTATGATTCCCCAATGACCTTCATGCAACAATTTCAATACTTCCTTTTGGAGTGTTGTTGGCACTACAACGCGAGAACAATTTGATGACTCCCAAAGTATGACGTCATTTTTGACGATAAGACTGAATTTTTTGTTAAAATAGGGAGTTAAAATTTTTTCTTCAGTCCCGATGAACGTAGGCCATCCCTTTTCCACGTATAGTTTTACTCTGCTTAGAATGGGATTTTTAACAGTATGTTCTTTGACAATATCAATATTTATTGGCATCTTGACTTCTACTATCGAATTGCAATACTCGTTGTTATCGAATTCAGGATCAGGCCCAATCGGCAGACGCGACAATGCATCCGCATTCGCATTTTCTTAGCTGCTTCTGTACCTAATTTCGAACTGATATGCCATTAATATAATGGCCCAACGTTGAATTCTATGGACAGTCATTGTAGACAATTGTTTGCTATGACCAGAGATCGTTACCAAAGGCTTATGATCCGTTAGAAGTATAAATTTTCGTCCATACAAATAAATATGAAAACGTTGCACTTTAAAAATAATGGCTAATGCCTCTTTTTCAATTTGACTATATTTCTGCTGGTGTATGTCAAAAGTTTTTGAGGCAAAAGCTATAGGCTGCTCTATTGCATCGGGAAGCAAATGAGAAATAAGGGCACCTATCCCATGGGAAGAGGCATCAGTTGCTAGAACAACAGGCAAATGTTCTTGAAAATGGGCCAACTCTGCAGCATGTACGATATGTCTCTTTAGAGTCTGAAAAGCTGCCTGTTGTTCTTTTTCCCAGATAAATTTGGCATTTTTTTTACGAAGTTGATTTATGGGTGCTGAATTTTGGGAGAAATTTGGTATAAAGTTATTGTAGTAATTAACCTTACCAATAAAAGCTTCCACTCCTTTGATATTATGAGGAGATCGAAGCTCCTTTACCGCACGAACCCCTGCTTCATCGGGCAGGATCCCTTTTGCGCTGACCTGTCTTCCCAGATATTCTATTTTTGTTTTTAAAAACTCGCATTTGGACTTTTTACATTTAACACCATGTTCGGATGAAATGGCCAAAACTTTTTCTAACTGCCTCATATGTTCTTTTATATTTGAAGCAGATATGATTATGTCATCCAAGTTATTGCCGCATCCTTCACTTCCCTGTAACAATCGCTCTAGGTATTTTTGAAATATAGCGGGTGCACTTGCTATACCATAAGGCATGCGCTGATACTGGAATAACCTAGCTGGTGTATACACTACAAAAATGCGTCTAGATGACTCGTCAATCTCCATTTGAAAATATGCTTCTCTTAAATCAATTTTGCCATAACGAATTTTGTGAAACAAAGATTCACGAGTTGGCAATGGATACTGTTCTATATCAATTTGATTATTTACCGCTACTTTAAGATCACCACAGACTCGAATGGAACCGTCTGGTTTTGTAATAAGCACTATTAGTGAAGCCTAATCGCTAAACTGGAATGGTTTCCAAATACCGGCTGTAACCATTCGTTCAGCTTCCTTTATAAATGTTTGCAGTTGAGCAAAAGGAACGGACCTACTTTTGTAAAATTTTGGTACTGCGTTTTCTTTTAAAACGATACGTGCTTTAAACAATTTTATAGTGCCAATGCCCTCTTCAAATACATGTTCATATTTCTTACAAAGCTGATTACATTTTTCATCGGCATAATCCATCTCTAAGTTTGCGATTTGCACAATTGTAAAACCAAATTTTTCAAAAAGATCTGCTCCAAACAAATTGTCACCAATTTCGACATCAGTAACAACTAATGGTACTAATTTCTCCTTTTCCCCACATTTAGTTTTTGTTATTATTTGTCCAAGAATGTTTAAACGAGTATGACCGTAAGCAAAAAGCGATTTTTTGTAGTTTTTTAATTTAGGGTTTTTCAACATTTCATATGTTTTCTTAGTGATTACTGACGTTGACGCACCCGAATCTAATTGAAATTTAATAATTTTGTTGGATATTTGAACATCAATAAACATTTTATTATTTTCATTTTTTATTTAGTCCGTTATACTTAAGATTTGATCGGTTGCTTCTTCAGTTTCAATGTTATTGTTTGCAATGCTTTTGATTTTCTTTTTATTCAAAATCAACAAACAGACAGCAGCTATATGGCCTTTTCTATTACACTTATGACAAACAACAAAACGAAATCGGTAGTTCTCCCTTTCATGAGATACCCCGCTACCAGCACATGACTTATACTCTTTTCTCTTGTTATTCTTTAGAACTTCTTGTTTATGTACAACATTTAAATCCGAAAACCCCTTTGCTCTCTCTTCCTTTTTTTCTTTGATCATTTGTATGCTTTTTGTTGTCGCTTCGTACGTTTCTGCAATTATTAGAACTTCTGCTAGTGTAGGCTGCAGCTTTTGCATAGCAGAGATGCGAACGGCATCGTGTAGAGTATGAAAAATTATCATGTCACGTATCATCTCATCGATATACTCTTTAGCACAGCTGCTCAAACAACAAGTAAACTTGCAGTTTCGCGCAATTCCATGCAGCGCAGCTACCCACTCTCTATATGTTTCATTTGGTTTCATCACCAACTTATTGAATTCGTATCGTGCAGCCACAGTATGTACTTTTGACAAAAAATGTTCCGTTAACTTTTCTTTTAACTCACCATAAGTTTTGTTTTGAAAATTTTACCCACCAAATAAATTTTTTAACAGCTCAAATATTGTTTCGCCACTCCAAGCTAGATAAAATAATTTCATCTTTTCTGCACTTTGTACAGAATAAGCTGCAAAATGTTGTTCCCATTGTTCTTCATATGAATCCCATGGTTGAATCTCTTTATTAAAAGAATGAAAAGTTGGCACACTAGCACTTTGTACATTTGAAGGTCCAGCTTGGGAAGCCCCTAAAACAGTCTGCATCCACTGCTTCTGTTCCGTAAGCATCTTAGTCGTCCAAGTTTGTTGCTGGATCAACATCTCCTTTAATATATAATTTTCATTGCCCATGTCTTACACATATTTTTATTAATCCTCGTCGCCAATCTGCTATATTTCATGTATTTCAAGAGACTGTTTATTTCAGAGTGACAAAAGTAAAATATAATAATGACAATTTAAGAATGCTAATCTTATGTATATTAAAGGATACAGTAAATTCTAATTTATAGCAAGAACTGTGGAGCTTCTTCCAGCGGACTAAGTGAAAATTGTTTAAACATTCTGACGCCAGTGACTCTACACTCCGCTTCATTAGTAACCGTCTTTTTTACACTTTAAATTTTATATCTCGTCATACCTTAAAAGTAATTTTTACAAACTTTTTTATAAATCACTATTCGATTCTTTATTTTGTTACCTTCTGCCATCCATCTGCTAATCTTCTATGTGGACTAAGAAAATTTAGTATTTTTCCAATTTTTTCCCATTTTTCTTTAAAATTACATGGAAAAACCCAATGCGAAAACTCAGTGCAAGAGATGGATTTTTTTGCATTTTTTCCACTAATTTTTCAAATTGATTTGCTTTTGTAACCTTCAATTTTTCACTTTTTTCCACTTTCAATGTTATGTTTGATTTAAATCCCCTCCATTCGTTATATAAAAACGCGTCGACAAAAGATAGACTCACGTCGATACAATATCGTCGTCACGTTTGTTATAGAATACAAAAAATCTTTGAGCAGTAATCATAAGTGTCAAATACGACAAGTAGAATAATAAATCGAATGCGTCAACACATATCAAGATTGATATATGACGATGCCGACAACTAGAATAAAGGTGATTATTATTATTATTGTTATTATTATTATTATTGTTATTATTATTATTATTATTATTATTATTATTATTATTATTATTATTATTATTTTAAGGTGGTAGCCATCTAGTGGTTTCTCCAACCGGCCTTTCTGAGTTCTATCAGTTGCTGTACGAATCGTTGTTTTTGTTTTCCCTCACTGGTGCCTATTATGCGCTGCAGGTCCTTGCAGGCTTTCTGAAATTTTAACTTTTTTTCTTTTCACCTTTCTTCTTTTTACTTGTTGCTTGGTTTCTGAAATTTTTTAATCGCTGTCTCTGATTTTTCTGTCTATTCAGATACTGTTCTATTGTAATTAGCTTAGGGACAGCAGACTTTGCTGTAGGTGTATAGGTGGGTGGTTCTTCAACTAGTGTTCCTTCTGGAACGCGTTCTTCATTTTTCGTCTACTTCTTGTTGAGTCATTAAAAATGTTGTGGCTGAATCTTTGACTTTTTGAAATATATAAATTTTTTAGAACTATCCTCCAAGGGTGAGAAGAAGAAGAAAAATGTTTCTTTTTTATAGAAAAAAAAAAATCTTTTAAAAATGTAGGATCTTCCAAAAAATGTTTATCCTGATTATTTACAGGATTCTTTCTAGATTGGCTAGATTGCCATATGATTAGTTTATGTAAAAAAGGGACTTGTTGTACTAAGCTCTGCATCTGTTTTCTTTCAGCATCCAACAGTACCGATTTAAGTGAGAAATTTAAAGAAGCTTTATTCTTTTTAGCTGTTTTAAAATTTCTGTCTTTATTTTCCAAAACTTCCAACTTATATACTAATTTATTCTATGGATAGCAATAATTTGGCATAACAACAAACCAAAGTGAATTCGCTGTTCCCACAAGAACTTGCAATTTTGACAAATTCTTCTTTTAGTTACCAGAATTTGTTGGCGCGTGAAAACAATTATAACGAAAATATTCAATACAAATATCATATTACATTATTCCTATGCTAATATTTATTAATGCTGACCAAACGAAAAAAAAAAACAAATCATAATTTTAGTTCGCATTAAAATTCTTAAAAATACTTATCGAAAACAAAAATGAATAGAATTTCAAGCTCAATGTCATATGAATTTAAATTAGAGTAAATAAAATTCTTACATTGCTGCAGTGCCTTAACTAAGTATAGATGCACTACAAGCAATATTGTTGTTGTTGGTAATGATGTTATTGTGGTTGTGGTTGTGGATGACAGTAGCGTTGTAGCTGCTTAAATTAAAGATATTGTTGGCCAAATGGTGCTATGGCTATTGTTGTTGTATAAAATATAGCTATTTTGTCCTGGACTGGAGCATTACTCAGTGCAAGTTGTGACACTATGGTTGTTGTATACCGTGATGCTATTGTTGTAGTTGCTGTTGTTCAAGTGATGCTGATGTTGCTGGATGTTATGCTATTGTTGACCAAATATTGCTATCGCTGTTGCAGTGTTTGTAAGTGGTGCTATGGTGGTTGTGATGGTTATAAACGGTGCTATAAAGGTCATGAATATAATAAGGCGTTCGCTGTTGACTTTGTTGCTTAGACAGATTTGGATTTTGTAAAAGGTGATGTTGTTGTAGTTGCAGCGAGTGATGCCGGTTCTGTTGCTGACTGTCTCTAATACCAGAAGTAATACGGAGTAATACCTCCGTGGTTTTTTCTTATAGATTCCAATTTAAACTTAATTTTATCCAATATCACTTTTTCTCCATTTCAATTTCTTTCATTTTTGCACTAGTTTTAGCTTCGATTTTAAAATGTTTTTATAATAAGCAAAAGGTTGCAATCTCATTAATTTTTCTTACTCCATTTTTTTAACACACGTTATTAGCACTCACACACAAAATAACTTTTAAAACAAAGTACTCCTTTATGATTACACCACAATTCAAATTTTGGTATGTGTTATTCTTCCCTTTTATAATCACACTGCACTGGCGCCACTTTTCATTTTCTTCTTTTTTTTTTTGAGCATTCGATTGAAATCATGCTACGTCAGCTGAGCTTAGTTACATCTACCAGTACCGAATTTTTATAATTTAAACATAGGGCGTCTGAACGTGACAAACCCCACTATGTGTTCGATCCTTTCAGCCGTTCATATGGGAGTACTCTCTCGTTTCATTCTCTTCCTGCACTAACTCCTTGTATAAAAAAGAGGTAATGCTGTATAATCCTCTTCCTGAAATCTGTCATCCTAACTCTACTGTTTCAAGTCTTTGGCGTGGAAAATTCTTAAAGGCTTCCTTTAAGGCCCCCTACCTTGTATGACTGTTGCTGACTGGACGAACAATCCTTCCTTTAAGAAATTTCTTCCCCAGCTTGGCATTGTAGTTGTTCTTAAAGTCGCTTTGTTCTGTCGAAAAACTTCCTGTCCCGGTATTAATTCTATATTTTATATACGTCTTTTCGTTCTACAAGTACGCCTTTATTAAGTTTTTATTGATTCTTTGCCACACTATCATCTTATCTGTCGTAGGTATCAGGTCGATTTCAGGATCTTCCAACAGTCTCAATCAATAGGCATTGCCATGGTTTATCATACTAACTCCTAACAACGGTGTTAGTCCAATAGAGATATGTACGGATCCTCGCACTCTATCTGCGATAAATGCTGATTCCAGTTGCTCTGGTTTTCTTGCAAATACGATCTAATCGCGCTCAGAATTGTCTGATTCACTCTTTCTTAGGCGTTTGCTTTTGGCCAGTGTGCAGCAGTTCTCAAACGCTTTACGCCGAAAACGTCGGGGGTGTTTGAAAATTCTTTGCTGCAAAACTGCTTTCCGTTATTCGAAACGAGTATCACCGGTATACTGAATTAATGAAAAACCTCAGAAATTAAAAATTTCATAATATTACGGCTACTAGCTTTGGCCATAAGCTAGCAAAACAAATTTTGTCAAATGATGTAAAACAATAAAGACATTGCCCGATTAGGAACGAGGATAAGGTCCTAGGAAATCTGCAAAAAATTTAAACTTAGTCTCCTTACTCGTCTGATAGTTTTTTTACAAACTCCCTTATTTGGGTTTTCTGGTTTGGCGATAAAAATACTCCTTTACTCGTTGTTGTGTTTTGTGAAATCCTCCGTGTGAAGTTTGTGGGGGAATGTGCGCTAGAAACAATATGACTGTTTTTGTCAGCCTATTAAAGTTTACTTCGGCGCGAATTCGACCTACTATCCCATGAGCGTTACCATCGGCTGTTTTTATCGACGAGAAAAATCCATATATCGGATAACCTGTTCTCTCTACCAATTTTATACAATTTTCCATAAACAAGTAACTGTCGCCCCACTGTCTAGTAGTCCTTCAACCTCCTGTTCATTGATATTGATCTTCATTTTTAAAAAGTTGTGCTTTGGCAATAATCTTTCTGCGTCGATACCTTTACCTTGTCTTTGCTATTCTCTTGATCACTCCTTCGAAAATTCTTACCTTTGCCTCATGATACTCTTTTAAACGCACGATATTTAAAATTAATTCAATTTAAACATACTTTTTTAATGCGATTTAAAATCGCCAAAATTCTAAATCGATTGTGTTGTCTTAAAGAACAGCAATTATTGAATCGCTTGGTGGACCTTTACAGAAAATAGGCGCCATTAATTCCATTACAACTGCTTAATAATGTTGATGTTTGAGTACAAGAATAAATTATAAAAAAGTTTTTTTTTAATAATCAAAATAAAAACTAATTAAATTAATTGAAAAAATTATTAATTAATTTTTTCAAAGCTTACATTGCCTTTGCAGTCAAAATAGGTTGAAAGGAATTTATGAGTTTTAAGAACAACAAATAAATTATCTACCTAAACGACATCGAATAAAATCAAAATATCATAAAAATAATATAAATAAAATAAACGTATTAATCAATGGCAAATATAAGAAAAAAAATTATAATAAAATTAATTTAAAGATATAATTTTTTATAAATATAAAATTAACTAAATAATTAATTAAAGCAAACAAAAAATATTTATAAAAAAATTACTAACAAAATAAAAAATTAAACAAAAAAAAAAAATATTTTAAAATTAACAAATTAAGTTAAATACATACATATATTAGATATTTAAAAGATCTTACAATAATATTTGATGGTTAAAATTTTTGTTTCTGTTTAAAGGGGTTATAAACTAAAAAAAATTTTTTTTCTTTTTTCTTATTGTTACAACTTGTTATAAGTTATTATTATTATTATTATTATTATTATTATTATTATTATTATTATTATTTTTATTATTATTATTATTATTATTATTATTATTTTTAGGTGGAAGATATCTAGTGGCCATTCAGTGTTCTATCAGTTGCTGTGCGAATCGTTGTTTTTGTTTTCCCTCACTGATGCCTATTATACGCTGCAGGTCCTTGCAAGCTTTCTGAAATTTTAACTTCTTTCCTACTTTCTTCTTTATACTTCTTGCTTGGTTTCTGAAGTTATGTAATAGCTGTTTCTGATTTTTCTGTCTATTCTGATACTGTTCTACCGTAATTGGCTTAGGTACAGTAGACTTTGCTGTAGGTGTATAAGTGGGTGGTTCTTCAACTAGTGTTCCTTCTGGAACGCTTTCTTCATGCTTCGTCTACTTCTTGTTGAGTCATTAAAAATTTTGTAGTTGAGTCTTTAGCTTTTTGAAATATTTAAATTTTTTAGAACTCGCCTTCAAGGGTTAGAAGAAAAAGAATAATGTTTCTTTTTTTTATAAAAAAATCTTTTAAAAATGCAGGATCTTCCAAAAAAAATTTATCTTGATTATTTACAGGATTCTTTCTAGTTTAGCAGGATCTTCATATGATGAATTTATGTAAAAAAGGGACTTGTTTTCCTTATTTTCTAAGCTCTGCAACCGTGTTCTTTCAGCACCCAACAGTACCGATTTAAGTGAGAAATTTAAAGAAGCTTTTTCCTTTTTAGCTGTTCAAAAATTTCTGCCTTTATTTTCCAAAACTTCCAACTTATATACTAATTTATTCTATAGTCAGCATTAATTTGGCATAACAACAATTCAATAGTGAATTCGCTGTTCCCACGAGAATTTGCAATTTTGACAAGTTTTTCTTTTAGTTACCAGAATTTATTGGCGCAGGAAAACAATTATTGCGAAAATATTTAATATAAAAATCATATAACATCATTCCTATGCTAATATTCATTTATGCTGACCAAACGAAAAAAAATAAATAAAATTCTTAAAAAAACTTATCGTATAAAAAGTTAATTGAATTTCAAGCTCAATGTCATATGAATTTAAATTAGAGTAAATGAAATTCTTACATTGCTACAGTGCCTTAACTAAGTATAGATGCACTACAAGCGATATTGTTGTTGTTGTTTATGATGTTATTTTGGTTGTTGTTGTGGATAATAATATTGTTGTTGCTGCTTAAATAGAAGATAATGTTGTCCAAATGGTGCTATGGGTGTTGTTGTTGTTGTATAAAATATCGTTGTTTTGTCCCGGACTGGAGCATTACTCAGTGCAAGTGATGACACTATGGTTGCTGTATACCGTGATGCTATTGTTGTAGTTGCTGTTGTACAAGTGATGCTGATATTGCTGGACGTGATGCTATTGTAGTATTTAATGCCACACAGGTGATGCTTATGTTGCCAAATAGCCTTAAGATATTGTTGACCAAATATTGCTTTCGCTGTTGCAGTGTTTGTATGTAGTGCTATGGTGGTTGTGATGTTAATAAATGGTGCTATGGAGGTCAAGAAGATAATAAGCCGTTCGCTGTTGACTTTGTTGGTTAAACAGATTGGGATTTTGCAAAAGGTGCTGTTGCTGTAGTTGCAGAAAATAATGCCGGTGCTGTTGCTGAAATTGCTGGATCTTTTATCACAAGATCTGACTGTCTCTAATACAACAACCAATTACTACTCCATAATTCTGTTTAATAGATTCCACTTAAGCTTTGATTTCAATATTTTTATTACAAGCAAAAAGTTGTAATCTCATTAATTTTTTTACTCCACTTTTTTGAAACACACGTTATTAGCATTCACACATAAAATAACTTTAAACCTTTATGATTACACCACTATTCAAATTTTGGTCTTTGTTATTCTTCCCTTTTATAACCACACTGCACTGATGCCACTTTTCATTTTCTTTTTCGTCTATTTCTTTTTTGGAGCATTCGATTGAAATCATGCAACGTCAGCCGATTTATGTATTACCGGATTAATAATAGTAACAGCGTTACATCTACTAGTACCGAATTTTTATAATTTAAACATAGGGCGTCTACACGTGACAAACCCCACCATGTTTTCGAGCCTTTCAGCCGTTCCTATGGGAGGGCAGTCTAGAGTACTCTCTCGAATCATTCTCTTCCTGCACTAACTCCTTGTATAAAAAAGAGGTAATGCTGCATAATGCTCCTCCTGAAATCTGTCATTCTAACTCTACTGTTTCAAGTCCTTGGCGTGGAAAATGCCTAAAGGCTTCCTTTAAAGCCCTCTACCTCGTACAAATATTTCTGAATGGACGCACAATCCTGCATTTAAGAAATTTCTTCCAGAGCTTGGCATTGTAGTTGTTCTTAAGGTCACGTTGTTCCGTCGAAAAACTTCCTATCCCAGTATGAGTTCTATATTTTATATACGTCTTTTCGTTTCGCAAGTACGCCTTTGTTAAGTTCTTCTTTATTCTCTGCCGCACTATCATTTTATCTGTCCTAGGAATCAGGTCGATTTCAGGATCTTCCAACAGTCTCAATCAATTTATAGACATTGCCACTTATACTAACTCTTAACAACGGTGTTAGTCCAATAGAGCTATGTACGGATGATCACACTCCGTCTGCGATAAATGCTGATTCCAGTTGTTCTGGTTTTCTTGCAAATACGATCTAATCGCGCTCAGACTTGTCTGATTCACTCTTTCTTAGCCGTTTGCTTTTGGCGAGTGTGCAGCAGCTCTCAAACGCTTTACGCCGAAAACTTCGGGGGTGTTCGCAAATTCTTTGCTGCAAAACTGCTTTCCGTTATTGGAAACGAGTATCTCCAGTATACCGAATTAATGAAAAACCTCAAAAATTAAAAATTTGATAATATTACAGCTACTAGCTTTGGCCATAAGCTAGCAAAACAAATTTTGTCAAATGATCATAAACAATAAAGACATTACGCGATTAGGAACGAGGATAAGGTCCTAAGAAATCTGCAAAAAATTTTAACTTAGTCTCCTTACTTGTCTGATAGTTTGTTATGAACTCCCTTATTTGGGTTGTCTGGTTTAGCCAGAAAAATATTCCTTTACTCGTTGTTGTGTTTTGTGAAATCCTCGGTGTGAAGTTTGTGGGGGAATGTGCGCTTTCTCTATTATTTCCTGCATTAGATCGACTTGTGTTCATAGCTTCTAAGAAAAATCTTCATTCAGTGGTATCTCGTCGTATGGCGCAGTTGTCCTATACACGTATGCATCCACAACTTTCAAATCCTTTTCCGTAATAAGTCCGACAAGTTCTAATTAATCTCTAGATTTAAAGAGCTCACACTTCAGTTGAGATTTCAGCCAAATCAGGTGACAGAGTGTCCGGAACCAAATTTTGTTTGCACTTCTGATGTTCAATATTGAAATATTGAAAGTGTAGGCTTGTAGTTTTGAGCTTCACCTTGCTAATCTTCTTCTCAAGTTCTGTTAGACATAAGCCACTTTAAGCTGCTGTAGTCCGTGATGACTAAAAATAGTATTAGCTCATCGTATATAGCGGTATATGTGCACGGGGAATAGTTTTCGAGATATAAGCGAAAAACTAAAGTTATATATTTGAGCGATTTTTTTAAATTTTAAAAGTTTGCCGCTTAATAACTTTTTTGTACAGTCTTTCAGAAAACAAGCTATACCACGATCGATTCGTATTTTTATCCTCTTTCGACGGTATAAGCGGTATATGTGCACGCGGAATAGTTTTCGAGATATAAGCGAAAAACTAAAGTTATATATTTAAGCGATTTTTTAAAAATTTTAAAAGTTTGCCGCTTAATAACATTTTTCGTACAGTCTTTCAGAAAACAAGCTATACCACGATCGATTCGGATTTTTATCCTCTTTTCATCGTATATAGCGGTATATGTGCACGCGAAATAATTTCCGAGATATAAGTGAAAAACTAAACTTATATTTTTTTAATCGATTTTTTTACAATTGAAAATTTTGCTGGCTTATAACTTTTTTCGTACAGTCTTTCAAAAGTAGATTCGTATTTTTAGCCTCTATCGATTGGCGTCAGTGGCTATGATGCACGGCTTTTAGTTTGGTTTCTATAACTAAAAAACCATCACAATTAATGTAATTAATTGTTAATGTTTTTCAAAATAAAAAATTGAATTAGATGCGCCTAAAGTGGCAAAATCAAATTTAACGGTTGTCACTTAATTGATTTTAGTTATATATAAGCTATATGGTAGACAACTTATTATTTAGTTAAAATATCCCGATACACTTTTTTGCTAATAACTCCAAAACTATTTTGCGCGCACATATCCCACTACCTGGAATCAATAGAGGACAAAAATACGAATAAAACGTAGTAAAAATTATTTTCTGAAAAACTTTCTGAAAAAAGTTATTAAACAGCAAACTTTCGAAAATTAGAAAAAATCGTCGGTATATATTAAAATAGTATTTTGTTCATTACTCCAAAACGGTTTCGCGCGCACATATCTCACTACCCGGAATCAATAGAGGACAAAAATACGAACAAAACGTGATATAATTTATTTTCTGAAAAACTTTCTGAAAAAAGTTATTAAGCAGCAAACTTTTGAAAATTAGATAAATCGTCAAAATATATTAAACTAGTATTGTGTTCATTACTCCAAACCGGTTTCGCGAGCACATATCTCACTACCCAGAATCAATAGAAGACAAAAATACGAACAAAACGTGATATAATTTATTTTCTGAAAAACTTTCTGAAAAAAGTTATTAAACAGCAAACTTGTGAAAATAAGAAAAAATCGTCGGTATACATTAAACTAGTATTGTGTTCATTACTCCAAACCGGTTTCGCGAGCACATATCTCACTACCCAGAATCAATAGAAGACAAATATACGAACAAAACGTGATATAATTTATTTTCTGAAAAACTTTCTGAAAAAAGTTATTAAGCAGCAAACTTTTGAAAATTAGAAAAATCGTCAAAATATATTAAACTAGTATTGTGTTCATTACTCCAAACCGGTTTCGCGAGCACATATCTCACTACCCAGAATCAATAGAAGACAAAAATACGAACAAAACGTGATATAATTTATTTTCTGAAAAACTTTCTGAAAAAAGTTATTAAGCAGCAAACTTTTGAAAATTAGAAAAATCGTCAAAACATATTAAACTAGTATTGTGTTCATTACTCCAAACCGGTTTCGCGAGCACATATCCCACTACCTGGAAACAATAGAGGACAAAAATACGAATAAAACGTGGTAAAAATTATTTTCTGAAAAACTTTCTGAAAAAAGTTATTAAACAGCATACTTTCGAAAATTAGAAGAAATCGTCGGTATATATTAAAATAGTATTTTGTTCATTACTCCAAAACGGTTTCGCGCGCACATATCCCACTACCCGGAATCAATAGAGGACAAAAATACGAACAAAACGTGATATAATTTATTTTCTGAAAAACTTTCTGAAAAAAGTTATTAAGCAGCAAACTTTTGAAAATTAGAAAAATCGTCAAAATATATTAAACTAGTATTGTGTTCATTACTCCAAACCGGTTTCGCGAGCACATATCCCACTACCCAGAATCAATAGAGGACAAAAATACAAACAAAACGTGATATAATTTATTTTCTGAAAAACTTTCTGAAAAAAGTTATTAAACAGCAAACTTTTGAAAATTAGAAAAAATCGTCAAAATATATTAAACTAGTATTTTGTTCATTACTCCAAAACGGTTTCGCGCGCACATATCCCACTACCCAGAATCAATAGAGGACAAAAATACGAACAAAACGTTATATAAATTATTTTCTGAAAAACTTTCTGATAAAAGTTATTAAACAGCAAACTTTCGAAAATTAGAAAAAATCGTCGGTATATATTAAAATAGTATTTTTTTCATTACTCCAAAACGGTTTCGCGCGCACATACCCCACTAGAATCGATAGGGTAATAAAATTCGAATAAAACTTGGTACAAGTTATTTTCCGAAAAACTTTCTGAAAAAAATTATTAAACAGCAAACTTTCGAAAATTGCGAAAAAGAATGTCAGAATATATGAAATTAGTATTATATTCATTACTCCAAAACGGTTTCTCGCGCACTTATCCTACTACCTAAAATGGATAAGGGACAAAAATGCGAATAGGACATGGTACAAGTTATTTTCCAAAAAAAGTTGCAAACTGAAATATTACAAATATATTAAATTTAATTTTCATAGATTTTATACATTAAAACAAAATATTTACCAAATTGCTGTTTAAATGTTAGTATTAATAAAAATATCAATGCATTGGAAGTGAAAATAAATAAAAATAAAAGGAAGTATTGCTTCCCATATGAAATATTCAAAGGTATTCATATAATTAATGCTTTTAATCGTTACTTTGTTTGATTTTATCATTTGAAACTAGAAATTTTAAATGATATTATAATTAATTGTTTTTATAGTGTATGGTGAGTTCGTTGTTTCAAATCCATTCATTAATTCCATTAGAAAAAATCGTCAAAATATATTAAACTAGTATTTTGTTCATTACTCCAAAACGTTTTCGCGCGCACATATCCTACTACCCAGAATCAATAGAAGACAAAAATACAAACAAAACGTGATATAATTTATTTTCTGAAAAACTTTCTGAAAAAAGTTATTAAACAGCAAACTTTTGAAAATTAGAAAAAATCGTCAAAATATATTAAACTAGTATTTTGTTCATTACTCCAAAACGGTTTCGCGCGCACATATCCCACTACCCAGAATCAATAAAGGACAAAAATACGAACAAAACGTTATATAAATTATTTTCTGAAAAACTTTCTGAAAAAAGTTATTAAACAGCAAACTTTCGAAAATTAGAAAAAATCGTCGGTATATATTAAAATAGTATTTTTTTCATTACTCCAAAACGGTTTCGCGCGCACATACCCCACTAGAATCGATAGGGGAATAAAATTCGAATAAAACTTGGTACAAGTTATTTTCCGAAAAACTTTCTGAAAAAAATTATTAAACAGCAAACTTTCGAAAATTGCGAAAAAGAATGTCAGAATATATGAAATTAGTATTATATTCATTACTCCAAAACGGTTTCTCGCGCACTTATCCCACTACCTAAAATGGATAAGGGACAAAAATGCGAATAGGACATGGTACAAGTTATTTTCCACAAAAAGTTGCAAACTGAAATATTACAAATATATTAAATTTAATTTTCATACATTTTATACATTAAAACAAAATATTTACCAAATTGCTGTTTAAATGTTAGTATTAATAAAAATATCAATGCATTGGAAGTGAAAATAAATAAAAATAAAAGGAAGTATTGCTTCCCATATGAAATATTCAAAGGTATTCATATAATTAATGCTTTTAATCATTACTTTGTTTGATTTTATCATTTGAAACTAGAAATTTTAAATGATATTATAATTAATTGTTTTTATAGTGTATGGTGAGTTCGTTGTTTCAAATCCATTCATTAATTCCATTAGAAAAAATCGCCAAAATATATTAAACTAGTATTTTGTTCATTACTCCAAAACGGTTTCGCGCGCACATATCCCACTACCCAGAATCAATAGAGGACAAAAATACGAACAAAACGTTATATAAATTATTTTCTGAAAAACTTTCTGATAAAAGTTATTAAACAGCAAACTTTCGAAAATTAGAAAAAATCGTCGGTATATATTAAAATAGTATTTTTTTCATTACTCCAAAACGGTTTCGCGCGCACATACCCCACTAGAATCGATAGGGTAATAAAATTCGAATAAAACTTGGTACAAGTTATTTTCCGAAAAACTTTCTGAAAAAAATTATTAAACAGCAAACTTTCGAAAATTGCGAAAAAGAATGTCAGAATATATGAAATTAGTATTATATTCATTACTCCAAAACGGTTTCTCGCGCACTTATCCCACTACCTAAAATGGATAAGGGACAAAAATGCGAATAGGACATGGTACAAGTTATTTTCCCAAAAAAGTTGCAAACTGAAATATTACAAATATATTAAATTTAATTTTCATACATTTTATACATTATAACAAAATATTTACCAAATTGCTGTTTAAATGTTAGTATTAATAAAAATATCAATGCATTGGAAGTGAAAATAAATAAAAATAAAAGGAAGTATTGCTTCCCATATGAAATATTCAAAGGTATTCATATAATTAATGCTTTTAATCATTACTTTGTTTGATTTTATCATTTGAAACTAGAAATTTTAAATGATATTATAATTAATTGTTTTTATAGTGTATGGTGAGTTCGTTGTTTCAAATCCATTCATTAATTCCATTAGAAAAAATCGTCAAAATATATTAAACTAGTATTTTGTTCATTACTCCAAAACGGTTTCGCGCGCACATATCCCACTACCCAGAATCAATAGAAGACAAAAATACAAACAAAACGTGATATAATTTATTTTCTGAAAAACTTTCTGAAAAAAGTTATTAAACAGCAAACTTTTGAAAATTAGAAAAAATCGTCAAAATATATTAAACTAGTATTTTGTTCATTACTCCAAAACGGATTCGCGCGCACATATCCCACTACCCAGAATCAATAGAGGACAAAAATACGAACAAAACGTTATATAAATTATTTTCTGAAAAACTTTCTGAAAAAAGTTATTAAACAGCAAACTTTCGAAAATTAGAAAAAATCGTCGGTATATATTAAAATAGTAATTTTTTCATTACTCCAAAACGGTTTCGCGCGCACATACCCCACTAGAATCGATAGGGGAATAAAATTCGAATAAAACTTGGTACAAGTTATTTTCCGAAAAACTTTCTGAAAAAAATTATTAAACAGCAAACTTTCGAAAATTGCGAAAAAGAATGTCAGAATATATGAAATTAGTATTATATTCATTACTCCAAAACGGTTTCTCTCGCACTTATCCCACTACCTAAAATGGATAAGGGACAAAAATGCGAATAGGACATGGTACAAGTTATTTTCCACAAAAAGTTGCAAACTGAAATATTACAAATATATTAAATTTAATTTTCATACATTTTATACATTAAAACAAAATATTTACCAAATTGCTGTTTAAATATTAGTATTAATAAAAATATCAATGCATTGGAAGTGAAAATAAATAAAAATAAAAGGAAGTATTGCTTCCCATATGAAATATTCAAAGGTATTCATATAATTAATGCTTTTAATCATTACTTTGTTTGATTTTATCATTTGAAACTAGAAATTTTAAATGCTATTATAATTAATTGTTTTTATAGTGTATGGTGAGTTCGTTGTTTCAAATCCATTCATTAATTCCATTTAGGTCTGGCAACGCAAAATAAGTTTTTCAAATCTGATGCATAGCAAACAACAGAAAAATGCTCATTTTATTTCTTTATCTCGAAAGGGCAACATCTGTGGGCGAGCAGTTTTTTTTGAAAAAAGTGGGGTTATACAGGCATGTTCTGACACCCGCACTTTTTTGAAATCGCATGTGATTTCAAAAACGTCAACTTTTGTTTTACATGTTCTGAAACTCACGCGTTTTGCTTTTTTCAAACCTAACTTCGAAAAGCAAAAACATATGATTTGACAATGCAAAACATAAAAAACAAAAGAAAATAAAAAAAAGCCAGCGGCTTTCTTGTTTGGTTTAATTTCTTTAAGTAAACAAAAATAAAAAAGAACGTATTAAAAAACACATGCTTAGAGATAATTTCAATCTATTGGATATTCCAATCCAATTAATATTTATTAATTTAAAAATTAAATACAAAGTAAGAAATATTTTGGCGACAAATGAAATTTCAATTAGTGATGTTGCTTTTAGCATCTTTGAAGAAAAAGATTACTTACGTCGTAAGTAATCAGTACTTAATAAATATTGTTGTTTATTTTGTTAGTGATAACGTACACGTTTGAAACGCAGATTGTCCTGAAAGTATTTGAAATAAATCTATTAACGTACCTTAACACTTAAATCGCCCATTCATTAAGCACCAAATCTTTGTTTAAGATTTTAAAATTAAAATAACCGCATTTTTATTTGACTACCGACTAAACATTTAATCGCACTAATACTAATATATTTTCGAACATCAATAAGAACAGCTGTTTTTGTGAAATCGCAAGTACTCAAGAAATACCAACACAAACAATTGATTAAACAAAGGCCATATTTTAAATTTATTATATAACACTTTAATTGTGTACAAATAAAAATAAATTTTGATAAAAATAAAACAAAACATATTAATTTTTATTTTTGTATAGTTTTATTGTTGTTTTAAAGTTTATTTTATGTGAAATTTATAACTTTACTTCAGTATGCGCTTGCGATTTGAAGTCGCCAAATTTCTTGCGATTGTGAACTACAGAACACCTTTCATGTGATTTCAACTCGCATCGCAAGTTTTAGGCGATTTGCGATTGTCAGAACATGCCTGATAATCAAAAACGCAGCACCCACGTTTTTTTTTTTCAATTGTCTTCCAAAAATGCAGCAACATCAAAAAACAATAAACATCAGCGTGATGGACAGTGAACACCTGATTATCCTAATGGATTGAATTGCCGCAAGCGTCGTGAAATATTCTTTTTGCGCAAAAAAACTATAGAAACATTACAAGATGCACAATGCTGAAGAAGCTGCTCTCAAACAAGAAAAACAGCTTTTAAAAAATTCAAAACATCATCAAAACAAGACTAAAGCGACAAAAAAGTTCAATCGCAAACAACAAGCATTGCACAAACTAAATTGGGCACATCAAACACATCAACTTTTCTAGCCTACGTTGGCCTTAAATATCACTTGGCCAAGTATTACCAAATTTAATTCAGTAGCTTCACTGACACCATCCTTTAACTCGACCTATGCCTTGCCTTCGGAAGCGATACCGCAGATTGTGGAAACCCATCAAACCATAGAAAATGTTATGGATTTTGATTTTCATTGTGATGATGCATTGCTTGGAGATTTTTATGATGACGATGTAAAGAATGATACCGATGACAACGATGCCGAATTTCGTAATATATTGCTTACGTTCGATGACTATTTTGAAGATATGTTGTAGGATCAAAATGATACTTGTGCTGGGGCAGACACAACTGAATTGTATTGTGCTCACTGTCAGTAAAGTAGATTAACAAAGGTTTTTGTTTGTATGTTTTTTTTTTTTTTTTTTTTTTTTGAAAAAGCTATCAAATAAAAAAACAAGTGGATGAGAGATTGTCAAAGAGCAAACCTTAAAAACCCTTAACGACCAGTGAAAATAGATTACAAACTTCCACATACAAAACTAACTTGTTTCATTAGTTAAAATGTTGATATTTTACAACAGCATACAAGCAGATAAAACTAAAAAGAGTCATAATGATGTTTGTTGTGCACATGGAGATAAAATTTTCACAACATTGTTAATATCAGGTATCAAAGAGTTAATTTCTCTGGTCTTTTAGTTTGCAATAAATAATTTCTGGCTTGATTTGTTTTGTTTACATTTTAGTATTTTTTCACCTCTCTTCCTGTTTGATTTTAAATGATATCTTAAAACAACCACTTAAATTTATAGCAAATGTATAAATATTTTTCGTTCAACTTTTTGGGTGGACAGCTCGACTGACAACGAACTAATTTGAAAACTAATTTCAATAAAAATAAAAAAAAAAATGGATAGAAGTTTGTTGTATATCTCTTGTTATTTTATTGAGTCGATACGGGCAGTCTTATGTTTTCTAATTATCATGTGGTACTTGATACGCCACTGTTTGTTAAACAAGTACAGAAAAACAAAGTAGAAATAAAAATTTAAAGATTTTTTAGGTTTTGTATTAAAAATTTTTATATAATGACGAATAATATTAATTTATACATTTTCGTTAATCTATTTAAATTTGCTCACAAGGTGAAACCGTAAAAAAAATAAAAAAAAGTTTTTTTAAATAACTAAAAACAGACTTAATTTTTTCATCAAAATCTCCAAACAAAGCATCATCACAATGAAATTCAAAATCCATAACATTTTCTATGGTTTGATGGGTGTCCACAATCTGCGGTATCGCATCCGAAGGCAAGGAATAGGTCGAGTTAGATGATGGTGTCAGTGAAGCTACTGAAATAAATTTGGTAATATTTGACCAAGTGATATTTAAGGCCAACGTAGGCTAGAGAAGTTGACGTGTTTGATGTGCCCAATTGAGTTTGTGCAATGCTTGTTGTTTGAGATTAAACTTTTTTGTAGCTTTAGTCATGTTTTGATAATGTTTTGAATTGTTTAAAAGCTGTTTTCTTGTTTGATAGCAGCTTCTTCAGCATTGTGCATCTCATAATGTTCCTATAGTTTTTTGCGCCAAAAGAATACTTCATGACGTTTGCGGCATTTCAATCCATTAGGATAATCAGGTGTTCACTGTCCATCACGTTGATATTTATTGTTTTTTGATGTTGCTGCATTTTTGGAAGCCAATTGAAAAAAAAACGTGGGCGTTGCGTTTTTGATTATAACCCCACTTTTTTGAATGTTGCCCTTTCGAGATAAAGAAATAAAATGAGCATTTTTCTGTTGTTTCATGGCGAAATAATACTAGGTGGTATCGATAGCGAATTCATTGATTTACGCCGAAACGTTAAGTGTCAGACACCATATAAAAAAAATTATACTCAATTTTTTATATATGGAGTTTGACATTTCAGGTTTTGAGCAAAATTAATGTATTCGCAATTGCGACCACCTGGTATTGATTCGCCTTTTGTTGTTTGCTATACATCAAGGCGAATTCACATAAGTTGGCAGCGCGGCTACAACAATACAACAATAAAAAGAAAAACCTGCACTTAAGTATATGATAAACTTTAGAACACAAATAATTACTACACTTTTCACCGTTTTCAATAACGTTTTTACTTAGATTCGTTTTTTAAATTGATTTAAAACTCTTCTTACAATTCTATTTTAAGGAATAATAAAAAAGGAATTTTGTGATATAAAATGATTCACTTTTGACAGCTATTCTATACATTACAAAATTAAACAAAAAATCAAGGCGAATCAATACCAGGTAGTCGCAATGGCGAATTCATTAATTTTACTCAAAACCTGAAATGTCAAACTCTATATATAAAAAATTGAGTATAATTTTCGGCGAAAATCAATGAATTCGCTGTCGAGACCACCTAGTATTATTTCGCCATGCAAAAAATTGTCAGCCGACGCATCGATTCCACCTGGTAAAATTAATTCGCCTTGCTATGCATCAGATTTGAAAAATTTATTTTGCATTGCAACACCTAAATGGAGTTAATGAATGGAATTGAAACCAAAGAATTCACCATACACTGAAAAATAAATATTTGTAATGGCAAATAAATTTCTTGCATTAAATGATAACATCAACAAACAATAAATGATTTATTAAAATTAAAACTGAGTATACCTTTCGGTATTTTATATGAAAAGCAATAATTCTTATTTACTTTGATTTTTTTTTTCACTTCCACTGTATTAACATTTTTTAATAAGCACATTTAAACAAATAACAATATGGTAAATTTCCCTTTGAATGTATAAAAGGTATGAAAAAATTCAATATATAATTTTCCAAATTTTACTACCCTATAACTTTTTCCAGAAAGTTTTTTTGAAAACAAACATGACCACGTTTGATTCGTATTTTTGTCCTCTATCGATTGCAGGTAGTGCGATATGTGCGCGTGAATTCGTTTTAGAGTAATGAACAAAATACTAATTTAATATATTTTAACGTGTTTTTTATAATTTTCCGAAGTTTGCTACCCTACAACTCTTTCCAAAAAGTTTTCTAGAAAACAGCCAAGACCACGTTTGATTTGTATTTTTGTCCTCTATCGATTGCAGGTAGCGCGATATGTGCGCGCGATTCGTTTTGAAGTAATGAACAAAATACTAATTTAATATATTTTAACGTGTTTTTTATAATTTTCCAAAGTTTGCTACCCTACAACTTTTTCCAAAAAGTTTTTTAGAAAACAGCCAAGACCAAGTTTGGTTTCTATTTTTATCCTCTATTGATTGCAGGTAGCGCGATATGTGCGCGCGAATTCGTTTTTTAGTAATGAACAAAATACTAATTTAATATATTTTAACATATTTTTTATAATTTCCCAAAGTTTGCTACCCTACAACTTTTTCCAGAAAGGTTTTTAGAAAACAGCCGAGACTACGTTTGATTTATATTTTTGTCCTCTAGCGATTGCAGGTAGTGCGATATGCGCGCGCGAATTCGTTTTGGAGTAATGAACAAAATACTAAATTTATATATTTTAACGTGTTTTTTATAATTTTCCAAAGCTTGCTACCTTACAACTTTTTCCAGAAAGTTTTTTAGAAAAAAGTTGGGACCGCCTTTGATTCGCATTTTAAGTCTCTATCGATTGGCGTCAGGCGTTTTGATGCGCGGCTCTTAGTTTGGATTTTATAACTAAAAAACCATTGCACTTAATGACTAAATATCTTAAGTATAGCTCATTTATTTCTAAAATGTCGAAAGTGACAACCTAAAAATCAGATTCTACAAGCTTCATGCTTCCTAATTCAATTTTTTATGTTACAATTCATTAAAATTTGACGAATTGTAACTGCATTTACTTACGCTTATTTTTTGTCAAATTTAGTTTACATATTTGTAATGAACAACAAAAATACTCCGTTTTTTGAAACTCTGTTAAAAAAATTTGCGTTTTTCAGAGATTGATTTCCTTTCTACGCAAGAGAAGAAATCAAACTCTGAGAAATGCAAAACTTTTTTAACAGAGTTCCAAAAAACGGAGTATTTTTGCTGTTCATAACAAATATGTAAACAAAATTTGACAAAAAATAAGCGTAATTAAATGCGGTTACAATTCGTCAAATTTCAATGAATTATAAGATAAAAAATTGAATTAGGAAGCTTGAAGCTTGTAGAATCTGATTTTTCGAATGTCACTTCCGACATTTTAGAAATAAATGAGCTATACCTAAGACACTCAGTCATTAAGTGCAATGGTTTTTTAGTTATAAAATCCAAACTAAGAGCCGCGCATCGAAACGCCTGGCACCAATCGATAAAAACTAAAAATACGAATTAAAGGCGGACCCAATTTTTTTCTAAAAAACTTTCTGGAAAAAGTTATAGGGAAACAAAGTTTGAAACATTAGAAAAAAATTGTAAAATATATAAAGTTAGTTTTTCATTAATTTCTCGAAACCATTTCGCGCGCACATATCGATAGACGAAAAAATTACGAATCAAACGTGGTCTTGGTTGTTTTTTAAAAAACTTTCTGGAAAAAGTTGTAGGGTAGCAAACTTTGGAAAATTATAAAAAACACGTTAAAATATATTAAATTAGTATTTTGTTGATTACTCCAAAACGAATTCGCGCGCACATATCGCGCTACCTGCAATTGATAGAGAACAAAAATACAAATCATACGTGCTCTTGGCTATTTTCTAAAAAAATTCTAGAAAAAGTTGTAGGGTAGCGAACTTTGGAAAGTTATAAAAAAAATGTTAAAATACATTAATTAGTATTTTGTTCATTACTCCAAAACGAATTCGCGCGCACATATCGCGCTACCTGCAATCGATAGAGGATATGTGCGAGAGAGGTTATGTGCGAGAGAGGATATGTGCGAGAGAGGGTATGTACGCGTGAAACCGTTTTGGAGTAATGAACAAAATACCAGTTTAATAGATTTTGATGATTTTTTCTAATTTTTAAATGTTTGCTGGTTGTAACTTTTTTTTAGCATTTTTGTCCTCTATTGATTCTGGGTAGTGGAATATGCGCGCGCGAAACCGTTTTGGAGTAATGAACAAAATACTATATTGATATATGCCAACGTTTTTTTTTTTTTCTAATTTTCGAAAGTTTGCTGTTTAATAACTTTTTTTCAGAAAGTTTTTCAGAAAATAATTTTTACCACGTTTTATTCTAAAAAATTTTTACCACGTTTTATTCGTATTTTTGTCCTCTATCGATTCCGGGTAGTGGGATATGTGCGCGCGAAACCGTTTTGGAGTAATGAACAACATACTAGTATAATATATTTTGACGATTTTTTCCAATTTTCGAAAATTTGCTCTTTAATAACTTTTTTCAGAAAGCTTTTCAGAAAATAAATTATATCACGTTTTGTTCATATTTTTGTCCTCTATTGATTCTGGGTAGTGGAATATGTGCGCGCGAAACCGTTTTGGAGTAATGAACAAAATACTATATTGATATATACCAACGTTTTTTTTCTAATTTTCGAAAGTTTGCTGTTTAATAACTTTTTTTCAGAAAGTTTTTCAGAAAATAATTTTTACCACGTTTTATTCGTATATTTTTGTCCTCTATTGATTCCGGGTAGTGGGATATGTGCGCGCGAAACCGTTTTGGAGTAATGAACAAAATACTATTTTAATATATTTTGACGATTTTTTCTAATTTTCGAAAGTTTGCTGGTTAATAACTTTTTTCAGAAAGTTTTTCAGAAAATAATTTTTAACACGTTTTATTCGTATTTGTGTCCTCTTTTGATTCCGGGTAGTGGGGTATATGCGCGCGAAACCGTTTTGGAGTAATGAACAAAATACTAGTTTAATATATTTTGACGATTTTTTCTAATTTTCGAAAGTTTGCTGTTTAATAACTTTTTTCAAAAAGTTTTTCAGAAAATAAGTTATATCACGTTTTATTCGTATTTTTGTCCTCTATTGGTTCCGGGTAGTCGGGTATGTGCGCGCGAAACCGTTTTGAAGTAATGAACAAAATACTAGTTTAATAAATATATTGACGAGTTTTTATAATTTTCGAAAGTTTGCTGGTTAATAACTTTTTTTAGAAAGTTTTTCAGAAGATAAATTATATCACGTTTTGTTAGTATTTTTGTCTTCTATCGATTCCGGGTAGTGGGATATGTGCGCGCGAAATAGTTTTGGAGTTATTAACAAAAAAGTGTATCAGGAGATTTTAACTAAATAATAATTTGTCTACCATATAGCTTATATATTATTAAAATCAATTAAGTGACAACCGTTAAATTTGATTTTACCACTTTAGGCGCATCTAATTTAATTTTTTATTTTAAACAACATTAACAAATTACTATGAAAAGTAATGTTAATAATGTACAATTTTGCTCATAATTTGTTTTTATGCAGCACGTTGTACCCATACACTCTCAGAAAAAAAAAAACGTACTCACACGTATACGGAAAAATTACGCTCTATGCAACTCTGAAAAAAATTTGACAAAACAAAGAAAAAGTTTGCCAAAAAGTTTGTTTTCTTCTCGCCGATTTCTTTTCTTGCGTTTTATTATCATAGATAACCGATGTCGAGGAGAAGATAACAAACTTTTTGGCAAATTTTTTTTTTGTTTTGGTAAACTTTTTTCAGAGTTGCATGGAAAGTACTTTTACCTATGGGTGTGAACATGTTGTTGTTTTTTTTTTGTAGGTGGTATAGTGCCACGTGCTTTCATGTTATACATAAAAAAAATGCAAACAAACTAAGGCAAAAAATAGCATTTTTCAACTCGATCGCAATTCGTTAATTTATTATTAATTTTAATACAAAAAAAAAAAACAAAATTAAAAGCCTACGGATCATAGAATCACATTTTGCAATTGTCACTTTTGATAATTATGAAATAAAGGTGGTGCACATCCAGCTACTTAGAGTAGTTTTTCATTCATAACTCGAAAACTATTCCGTTTGCACATATGCTACTATATACGATCGAAAGAGGATAAAAATGCGAATCGATCGTGGTATAGTTTGTTTTCTGAAAGACTGTACGAAAAAAGTTTTTAAGCGGCAAACTTTATAAATTTGAGAAAACCGCTGAAATGAATAAGTTTAGTTTTTTGCTTATATCTCGGAAAATATTCCGCGTGCACATATACTGATACATACGAACGAAAGAGGGTAAAAATACGAATCGATCGTGGTATAGTTTGTTTTCTGAAAGACTGTACGAAAAAAGTTATTAAGCGGCAAACTTTTCAAATTTGAGAAAATCGCTGAAATTAACAAGTTTAGTTTTTTGCTTATATCTCGGAAACTATTCCGCGTGTACATATACTGCTATATACAATCGAAAGAGGATAAAAATACGATCGTGGTATAGCTTGTTTTCTAAAAGACTGTACGAAAAAAGTTATTAAGCGGCAAACTTTTCAAATTTGAGAAAATCGCTGAAATTAATAAATTTAGTTTTTTGCTTATATCTCGGAAACTCTTCCGCGTGCACATACACCGTTATATACGATCGAAAGAGGATAAAAATACGAATCGATCGGGGTATAGTCTGTTTTCTGAAAGACTACACGAAGAAAGTTATTAAGCGGCAAACTTTATAAATTTGAGAAAACCGCTGAAATTAATAAGTTTAGTTTTTTGCTTATATCTCGAAAACTATTCCGCGTGCATATATATCGCTATATACGATCGAAAGAGGATAAAAATACGATCGTGGTATAGCTTGTTTTCTAAAAGACTGTACGAAAAAAGTTATTTAGCGGCAAACTTTATAAATTTGAGAAAACCGCTGAAATTAATAAGTTTAGTTTTTTGCTTATATCTCGAAAACTATTCCGCGTGCATATATATCGCTATATACGATCGAAAGAGGATAAAAATACGAATCGATCGTGGTATAGCTTGTTTTCTGAAAGACTGTACGAAAAAAGTTATTAAGCGGTAAACTTTTCAAATTGAAAAAAAATCGCTGAAATTAGTTTAGTTTTTCCATATACTTTAGAACAAATTTTTCATACAAAATTAATTTTAAAATAAACTTGAAATCAACATTAATTTGTATGCATAAGGAAGTATATATTAAGATTCTGATTGTAAAATTTAAAATCAAAATTAATTTTAAAGGCAGTATATGTTTAGTTTTTGATAGTAAGTAACATAATAAAATCGATATCCCCTCAATTTAACATATGTACATATATAATACACTGCATATTAGAGTATATTATTAAGGATGGCTTAATACCATATTAAAACAACAATTAAAATATATTTGAATTATTTGAAAATCAAATTCAATTTTAAATTTATAATAACTAAAAAATTTGTGTAATTGTTACAAAAAAGAATTTATTTGTAGGGTATGGTGAAATATTTTGTTTCATTTCCATTCATCCTATTTGCTTGGTCTGACCCTGCAGATAATGCGAGTACTCCATTCATGCATGTAAAGAGTACTCCACAAAGGAGTAGGACTAGTCCAATACTGACCCAAATGTATGGAAAAAATATGGTCCATTTAATATTGCGATGTCCTAGGACTGGACCATGTGACCCATTAGAGTAACCCAAAAACTACTTCATGGAGCACACCAGAAGAGTAGTTTAAGAACTTCTCCATGCATCTACTCCATGGAGCACACCTCAAGGTTAGTGTAAAAACTACTCCACGTAACTACTCTATGGAGCACGCCTCAAGGTTAGTGTAAAAACTACTCCACGTAACTACTCTATGGAGCACGCCTCAAGGTTAGTTTAAAAAGTACTCCATGCAACTACTCCATGGAGCACTCTAAGAGGTCAGTTTAAAAACTACTCTATGAATGTATTTGATAAAAGAAATGTACAATTTTAAATTTGTGCAACAAATTTTTATTTTTTAAAAACAAATAAAGAATTAATAAATAAAATTTAATTATTTTTCATTTAAACAATGTTATATTATAGGAACTTTAAAGTAAATTACATTTGTATAGAACATACATACATATATATATGTATGTATTTATACTAAACAAAAAAGCAAAACTAAGGTTTTATTTGCGGACGAATAACGGAATTGGTTTAAGGTAAAAAACTAAAAAATAAAAAAATGGGAGATAATAAAAACTGCCGCTTAATCATTGTTGCCAATCCAGCTATATAAAAAATGTGTAATTTGTTTAATATCTAATCCGTGTGTAATATCCCTTTGTACTTCTAAATTAGTTTTAATCTCAATTTTGCGATAATAAAAACCTAGTTTCTAAAAAGTGTTAAAGTGGTTGATTAATTCACTTTAGAATTTTCGGATATAAAAATGGGTTTTTAAAAATTTCACCTCAAGTAGTTAGCAAATGTTTCTAGACTATAAAATTAGTCAAAACCTATATTATTAAAAATAGTTCTAACTATATTTTATTTTTTTAATTTTTCTGCTTTTTATTAACCACAAAAGTTAAAATCGTTTATTGAAATTTCCTAAAAATCAAAATTTATATATATATATATATATATACATATATATATATATATATATATATATATATATATATATATATATATATATATATATAAATATATATATATATATATATATATATATATATATATATATATATATATATATATATATATATATATATATATATATATATATATATATATATATGTGGTGCCACAACAATTAAATTTGAACCTAGTAGTTTTGTTTTTATTGAAAATTATTATTTGTCAATTTTGGAGAATTATAAATGAAGAATTTAATTTGCTTTTGCCGCTCGAATACAGAACAATAAAATTTATTACCTTTTATCAAAATATATATATATTGCCTTTTAATCCGAAGATTAATACGGCATATATATATATATATATATATATATATATATATATATACGAGGGCTGCTCTATATATTTCTGGCCTAATATTGAAAATGCAAATATTTATGATCAAAAATGGTTTTATTGTTTTTCAAAGTATTCTCCAGCATGATTTATACACTTGTGCATGCGCTCAAACCAGTTGTCGAAGCACTTTTTCCACTCCGATTTAGACACCTCTAAAACATAGTTTTTGAACACTTCAACAGCTTCTTCTGGCAACGAAAATCGTTGACCACGCATTTTTTTCTTGATGTGCGGAAACCAGAAGAAGTCATTAGGTGCCAAGTCAGGGCTGTACGGCGGATGACCTATTAATTCGACGTTTTGACCGGTCAAAAACGGTCTAGTTTGAGCCGATGTGTGAGAGCTCGCATTGTCATGGTGAACAATGATTCGTTTTCTCTTGTTGGTTTTTCGAATTTCTCCGATGACTTCAGGCAAACAAATTGTAGTGTATCACTCAGAAGTTACCGTCCTACGTTGCTCAAGCGGAACAGTCGCCACATGACCAGTTTTGCCGAAGAAACAGGCGACCATTTGCTTCGAAGTGCTTCTTCCACGAACAACTTTCGTTGGATTTTGCTCGTCTTTGAAGACCCACACGGTCCATTGTTGTTTCGTTTCGGGCTCATACGCATACATCCATGATTCGTCACCTGTGACGATCTTATAAACGTCTTTTGAAGCACCGCATTCGTATTTTTGCAACATTTCTTTGCACCAATCGACACAAGCCTTTTTTTGAGCGACTTTCAAATTGTGCGAGATCCAATGAGAACAAACCGTTTTTACGGCCAGGTGTTCATACAGTATCGAATGTATGCTGGTGGAAGAAATGTCTAAGGATGTCTCTATCTCTCGGTATGTCGCATGTCGATCTTGCATTATAAGTTCACGCACGGCATCAATGTTCTCTAGCACAACAGCCGTTTTTGGACGACCTTCACGGAAATCGTCTTTGAGCGAGCTTCGGCCACGATTAAATTCATTATACCATTTTTCACAGTGCTATAGGATGGTGCTTCATCGCCATACAAAGATTTAAGTTCATCAATGCACTCTTGTCGTGATAATCCACGTCGAAAGTTGTGAAAAATGATGGCACGAAAATGTTCACGAGTTATTTCCATTTTTTTCTATATCAATTTTTTGAAGTCACTGTAAGCAACACAAATAATGGTCGGTCGTCAAAACGTTTTGAGTACGATTATGCTTAAAAATGACAGACTTTCCAATGGAAGTGTCAGATTGCACATGGCAGCACTCAGTGTTGTCAGGCCAGAAATATATATAGCAGCCCTCGTATATATATATGTATATATATATATATATATATATATATATATATATATATATATATATATATATATATATATATATATATATATATTATTAAAAATAGTTCTAACTATATTTTATTTTTTTAATTTTTCTGCTTTTTATTAACCACAAAAGTTAAAATCGAAATTATAGAGGATATAAATAATATAATATAAATATATATATATATATATATATATATATATATATATATATATATATATATATATATATATATATATATATATATATATATATATATATATATATATTTTTTTTTTTTTATCCTCTTTCGATCGTATATAGCAGTATATGTGTACGCGGAATAGTTTCCGAGATATAGGCAAAAAACTAAACTTATTAATTTCAGCGGTTTTCTCAAATTTATAAAGTTTGCCGCTTAATAACTTTTTTCGTACAGTCTTTCAAAAAAAAAAACTATACCACGATCGATTCGTATTTTTATCCTCCTTCGATTGTATATAGCAGTATATGTGCACGCATAATAGTTTCCGAGATATAAGCAAAAAACTAAACATATTAATTTTAGCGATTTTCTCAAATTTGAAAAGTTTGCCGCTTAATTACTTTTTTGTACAGTCTTTCAAAAAATAAACTATACCATGATCGATTCGTATTTTTATCCTCTTTCGATCGTATATAGCAGTATATGTGCACGCGTAATAGTTTCCGAGATATAAGCAAAAAACTAAACTTATTAATTTGAGCGATTTTCTCAAATTTGAAAAGTTTCCCGCTTAATAACTTTTTTCGTGCAGTCTTTCAGAAAACAAGCTATACCACGATCGATTCGTATTTTTATCCTCTTTCGAGCGTATATAGCGTTATATGTGCACGCGGAATAGTTTTCGAGATATAAGCGATAAACTTAACCTTTATTTTTGAGTGATTTTTTTTACCATTTAAAAGTTTGCTGGCTTATAACTTTTTTCGCATAGTATTGCAAAAAAAATATATATACCACGATCGATTCGTACTTTAAGCCTCTATCGATTGTCGTCAGTCGCTCTGATGCACGGTTTTAAATTTTGTTTTTATAAATAAAAAACCATCACAATTAATGACTACATGTTTTGGGTGTAGATTCTTCATTTTTAAAATGGCGAAAGTGACAACCTGAAAATCTGATTCTGCAAGCTTAGAGCTTTTCATTTCTAATTATTTTAAAATCTATTAAAAATTGACGAATTGTGACCGTTTCTAAAAGGTCTTATTTTTTTCAAATTTTGTTTACATTTTTGTTATGAACAACAATAATACTCCTTTTTTTCCAACTGTTTAAAAAAGTTTGTTGTTTATCCGAGTTGTTTATCTTCTCCTACGTATAACCAATCCCAGTGTAATCTATGTCTGTGTCATCGGCGAGAAGAAAACAAACTTTTTAAAAAATTTTTTGTTTCTTTTGGGAAACTTTTTTCAGAGTTGCATGGAACGTACTTTTTCTGTATACGTGTGAGCACGTTTTTTTTTTTGAGAGTGTATGGGTACAACGTGCTTTGTAAAAACAAATTATGATAAAAATGTACATTATTTAACATTAATTTTCACATTAATATGTTAATGTTTTTTAAAATAAAAAAATTGAATTAGATGCGTCCAAATTGGAAAAATCAAATTTAATGGTTGTCACTTAAATGATTTTAGTAATATATAAGCTACATGGAAGACAAATTATTGCTTAGTTAAAACCTTTTGATACACTTTTTTGCTAATAACTCAAAAACTATTTCGCGCGCACACATCCCACTACCCAGAATCGATAGGGGATAAAAATACGAATAAAACCTGATACAAGTTGTTTTCTGAAAAACTTTCAGAAAAAAGTTATTAAACAGCAAACTTTGAAAATTTAGTAAAAGTCGTCAAAATATTTTAAACTAGTATTTCGTTCATTACTCCAAAACGAGATCGCGCGCACATATCCCACTACCCAGAATCGGTAGGGGACAAATATATGAATAAAACGTAATAGAAGTTATTTTCCGAAAAACTTTCTGAAGAAAGTTATTAAACAGCAAACTTTCGAAAATTAGTAAAAGTCGTCAAAATACATATATTAAACTGGTATTTCGTTCATTACTCCAAAACGAGATCGCGCGCTTACATCCCACTACCCAGAGTCGATAGGGGATAAAAATACGAATAAAACCTGGTACAAGTTGTTTTCTGAAAAACTTTCTGAAAAAGTTATTAAACAGCAAACTTTGAAAAATTAGTAAAAGTCGTCAAAATATTTTAAACTAGTATTTCGTTCATTACTCCAAAACGAGATCGCGCGCACATATCCCACTACCCAGAGTCGATAGGAGACAAAAATACGAATAAAACGTGGTATAAGTTATTTTCCGAAAGACTTTCTGAAAAAAGTTATTAAACAGCAAACTTTGCAAAATTAGTAAAAGTTGTCAAAATATTTTAAAGTTGTGTTTCGTTCATTACTCCAAAACCAGATCGCGCGCACATATCCCACTACCCAGAATCGATAGGGGATAAAAATATGAATAAAACCTGGTATAAGTTGTTTTATGAAAAACTTTCTGAAAAAAGTTATTAAACAGCAAACTTTGGAAAATTAGTAAAAGTCGTCAAAATATTTTAAACTGGAATTTCGTTCATTACTCCAAAACCAGACCGCGCGCTCATATCCCACTACCCAGAATCGATAGGGGACAAAAATACGAATAAAACCTGGTATAAGTCGTTTTCTGAAAAACTTCCTGAAAAAGTTATTAAACAGCAAACTTTGAAAAATTAGTAAAATCGTCAAAATATTTTAAACTAGTATTTCGTTCATTACTCCAAAACGAGATCGCGCGCACATATCCCACTACCCAGAATCGGTAGGGGACAAAAATACGAATAAAACGTGGTATTAGTTATTTTTCGAAAAACTTTCTGCTTTCCGTATAAAGCATTCAAAATTATTTTAATGTTAAAAATAATAAATGCTCTATAATTATTTATTTTTTCAATGTATGGTGAGTTCATTGGTTTCAATTCCATTCATTAAAATTTAGGTCTGGCAATGTAGATCATTGAGGTAAATGTCTTTTCCTTCTGGAATTTGCTTTTTAAATACTCTACTACAAGCATTAACAGCGTGCGTGTCCACAATTTATTATAATTAAAATTATTATAATTAAAAATTAAATGCTTTTTTGTAATTTTCTAAAGTTTGCTACCCTATAACTTTTTCCAGAAAGTCTTTTAGAAAATCATGTGGATCACGTTTGATTCGTATTTTTGTCCTCTATCGATCGCGCGTGGTGCGATATTTGCGCGCGAAATTGTTTTCGAGTAATGAATTAAAACCTAATTTGATATATTGTAAATGCTTTTTTGTAATTTTCTAAAGTTTGCTACCCTATAACTTTTTCCAGAAAGTTTTTTAGAAAATAATGTGGACCACGTTTGATTCGTATTTTGGTCCTCTATAGATCGCGTGTGGTGGGATATGTGCGCGCGAAATCGTTTTCGAGTAATGAATGAAAAACTAATTTGATATATTATAAATGCTTTTTAGTAATTTTCTAAAGTTTGCTACCCTACAACTTTTTCCAGAAAGTTTTTTAGAAAATAATTTGGACCACGTTTGATTCGTATTTTGGTCCTCTATCGATCGCGCGTGGTGCGATATGTGCGCGCGAAATCGTTTTCGAGTAATGAATTAAAACCTAATTTGATATATTATAAATGCTTTTTTGTAATTTTCTAAAGTTTGCTACCCTATAACTTTTTCCAGAAAGTTTTTTAGAAAATAGTGTGGACCACGTTTGATTCGCATTTTGGTCCTCTATCGATCGCGTGTGGTGGGATATGTGCGCGCGAAATCGTTTTCGAGTAATGAATGAAAAACTAATTTGATATATTATAAATGCTTTTTTGGAATTTTCTAAAGTTTGCTACCCTATAACTTTTTCCAGAAAGTTTTTTAGAAAATAATGTGGACCACGTTTGATTCGTATTTTGGTCCTCTATCGATCGCGCGTGGTGCGATATGTGCGCGCGAAATCGTTTTCGAGTAATGAAGGAAAAACTAATTTGATATATTATATATGCTTTTTTGTGATTTTCTAAAGTTTGCTACCCTATAAGTTTTTCCAGAAAGTTTTTTAGAAAATAATGTGGACCGCGTTTGATTCGTATTTTGGTCCTCTATCGATCGCGCGTGGTGCGATATGTGCCCGCGAAATCGTTTTCGAGTAATGAAGGAAAAACTAATTTGATATATTATATATGCTTTTTTGTGATTTTCTAAAGTTTGCTACCCTATAACTTTTTCCAGAAAGTTTTTTAGAAAATAATGTGGACCACGTTTGATTCGTATTTTGGTCCTCTATCGATCGCGCGTGGTGCGATATGTGCGCGCGAAATCGTTTTCGAGTAATGAATGAAAAACTAATTTGATATATTATAAATTCTTTTTTGTAATTTTCTAAAGTTTGCTACCCTATAACTTTTTCCAGAAAGTTTTTTAGAAAATAATGTGGACCACGTTTGATTCGTATTTTGGTCCTCTATCGATCGCGCGTGGTGCGATATGTGCGCGCGAAATCGTTTTCAAGTAATGAAGGAAAAACTAATTTGATATATTATATATACTTTTTTGTGATTTTCTAAAGTTTGATACCCTATAACTTTTTCCAGAAAGTTTTTTAGAAAATAATGAGGACTACGTTTGATTCGTATTTTGGTCCTCTATCGATCGCGCGTGGTGCGATATGTGCGCGTGAAATCGTTTTCGAGTAATGAAGGAAAAACTAATTTGATATATTATATATGCTTTTTTGTGATTTTCTAAAGTTTGCTACCCTATAACTTTTTCCAGAAAGTTTTTTAGAAAATATCGTATTTTGGTCCTCTATCGATCGCTCATGGTGCGATATGTGCACCCGAAATCGTTTTCGAGTAATGAATGAAAAACTAATTTGATATATTATAAATGCTTTTTTGTAATTTTCTAAAGTTTGCTACCCTATAACTTTTTCTAGAAACTTTTTTAGAAAATCATGTGGACCACGTTTGATTCGTATTTTGGTCCTCTATCAATCGCTCGTGGTGCGATATGTGCGCGCGAAATCGTTTTCTAGTAATGAATGAAAAACTAATTTGATATATTATAAATGCTTTTTTTAATTTTCTAAAGTTTGCTACCCTATAACTTTTTCCAGAAAGTTTTTTAGAAAATAATGTGGACCACGTTTGATTCGTCTTTTGGTCCTCTATCGATCGCGCGTGGTGCGATATGTGCGCGCGAAATCGTTTTCGAGTAATGAATGAAAAACTAATTTGATATATTATAAATTCTTTTTTGTAATTTTCTAAAGTTTGCTACCCTATAATTTTTTCCAGAAAGTTTCTTACAAAACAATTGGGACCACGTTTTACTCGTATTTTTAGCCTTTATCGATTGGCGTTAGTCGCTGTCATGCATCGCTCTTAGTTTGGATCTTATAACTAAGAAACCATTACATTTGATGACTAAATGTTTTAGGTATAAATCATGTATTTCTAAAATGGCGAAAGTGACAACCGAAAAATCTGATTCTGCAAGCTAAGAGCTTTTTATTTCAAGTTTTTATTTTTCAATCCATTAAAAATTAACGAGTTGTGATCGCTTTTAAAAACGCTTATATATTGTCAAATAATGTTTACGTTTTTGTTATGCACAACAAAAATACTCCATTTTTTGCAACCCTGTTAAAAAAGTTTCCCATTTCTCAGAGTTTGTTTTCTTCTCTTGCGTGTCTGTGTCAGAGAAACAAGTCGTGCGGCTCACAGCCGGCTTAAGACCGCCGCCGATTTTTTCTTAATAGTCGAGCCGCCGCCGAGTAGTGCGGCTTGTCACGACTCAAAAATGTTAACCGGCAATTTTAATTCATTAAATTTTGTATATTTAAATTACTTTCAGTAAAGAAATATATTTAAAATTTGAAGCTGTTATTTTAAATTGATTGAAATAGAAATATATTTCTACAGAAAACAATGCATTACTTATTAAATGTATGTAAATAAAATAATTTTTAAATCTTGCGTCTTTATATGTAACATTTACTTCATCTAAAGTTTGTTTATTTTTGTTGTTCTTCTTCTTCCTAACACAATACACAAGAACTCCTTGATAGTCGGCTTTAGTCGATTTACAGCCACCGTCGACAATTTTTTGCTCAGCCGCCGCCGTCGAGTTTTTATTACGACTTGTTTCTCTGGTCTGTGTTTATTATTTTGATTTTTGGTTTTTGTTACATATTTTTAAGAAAAATTCATGGCAAAAATTAAAAAAAAAAACGCAATTCTTAATAACTTGGCATTAGCGATAAATTAAAAATATCTAAAGACTTCAAGGAAAAAAGGTTGTTTTTGTAAAGAGCTTCAAGAAACCACACATTTTTTGGACAAGTAGTAAGGAGAACTTGCCATATATTAAAAATGGCTGGGTCGGCGTTGAGAAGGCTTATGGCAGAATATAAACGTAATAACAAACAAGTTTTCTGCAACTTAATATGTTAATTTTTTGCTATTGCTTAGAATTGACTTTGGACCCACCCGAAGGCATTGTGGCCGGACCAGTAAGTGAAGAAAATTTTTTCGAATGGGAGGCTTTAATAGCGTAAGTTATATCTCAAATTTAAAGAATATAATAAAAATGTTTTTTAAGTGGTCCTGAAGGAACTTGTTTTGAGGGTGGCGTTTTTCCTGCTCGATTAATATTCCCTCCAGATTATCCTTTAAGTCCCCCTAAAATGAAATTTACTTGTGAAATGTTTCATCCTAATAGTAGGTATTAAAGTTGTTAAATTGAGTTTCAACTAATACTTTGTTCTTAAGTATTTGCCGATGGCCGTGTATGCATATCAATATTACACGCACCAGGAGAAGATCCCATGGGTTACGAATCTTCGGCTGAGCGTTGGAGCCCTGTACAAAGTGTAGAAAAAATACTACTAAGTGTTGTTTCAATGTTGGCGGGTAAGTTATTGTTTAATAATATATTGTTTCTATGTAAAACAAGAAAGTGCTGGGAAATTGGACTATATACTCACGAATTGACAGGTATAAAAATTGTTAATTAGGCAAGTTGCTTTTACACTATGTCCATACGAGACGAATTTTCATCGTATGCCTAATAAAACGCCGGCAGAACAACTGTCAAATTATTATATCAGTTCAAAGGGGTAGACGTTGATGATTAAATATTATGATGAATAATTCTTTATTGGTCGTTGTGAAGGCAATATGTCCAAATAATAATTTAAGATTTTATTAAAAAAATTATACGTTAAAAATAAAATTACATATAAAAAACTCTCTGATGCTCTGATGATTATATCATAACGATGATATAATACTAATAAATGAAGTCAAGGTATAAATTCATCAGGTGTGGACTCCTTGTTTTTTGATTTATTCTTTCCAACGTATTGTTGGTTTTCAATGGCAGCAGTTATGTAGAAAACTAAGGACACTATTACTCTTACTTTATTGTTGCGTTTACGTAAACGTTGCGGACGGCCTTAACGTTATGTAGTTGCTATTTACAATTAAACATAAAAACGCCGTAAGTCCCGATATTAAAAAAAAAAAAGAATATTAGTTTCAAGTTTTGTTATTTGTGTGTTTATTTTGGCACAAAAAATATAAAAAACGGTTAAAATAAATTGTTTTTGGTGCAGGATTGCTTTAAATAATGTTGTTAACCAATATACTACGATATGAACGCTAAATTGAAAAACAAGCGATAAATGTATGTGTGGATTTATAAGTGTGTATGTATCTATTCATATAATGGAACAGTAACGGGGGTCATTTCTGTACATCAAATATTTTTTTAAAATTTTGATGTTGGTATAGATAGTAATTGATATAAAATTTTTGTTTGTCTGTTCACATCACGTAAAAATTGCTGGATGGATTTGAATAAAATTTTGTGAGGAGATCCCTTGAACCTTGGTTTAAATATAGAATACTTTTTTCATAAATGGTATGTCATTTTGTAGAGAAACACATGTGAAAGCTTCCAATTTTTTTAATGAAAGACAAAAAATATCAAGTGATGTTTAAGTTTTATTTTCAGCAACTGTATATGCTTAAGTAAAAATAATTAATTTTTCAGATGCAATCCTAACATCATGTATTGCAAAATCTTTAAGTTTATGTTTTTTAAGATTTAAACACGTCCTTTAACACTTAGCATCGATGGTTTAGATACACTTCTGAAGTAGGTTCACTTGTTTTTTGGTGCTTCACTGAACAGGATTTTATATGGCGGCAAATCAAAAATTAAGTGTCCTGTTAAAACCTCGCCATACCTTAAAAGTAAATTTTACAAACCTTTTTATTCACTATTCGATTCTTGATTTTGTTACCATTTGCTATCCATTTGCTATCCATTTGCTTATCTTCTAGGTGGACCAGAAGAATTTCGATTTTTTCCAAAATGATGTCGACAAAAAACAGAGTCACGTCAATACAATATCTTCGTCACAATTGTTATGGAATACACAAAATCTTTGAGCAGTAATCGATAAGTGTCAATATCGACAAGCAGAATAATAATAGAATGCGTCGGCACACTAGAATAAGGGTTATTGCCGTCCGAAATTGCGTTTTTTCTTTTTGCAAACATCTCGATTTGTTGCAAAGCACTTAAAAAGTTTGTCGGTTTACCTGAAAACTATACTGAAATAAGTTTGTGTCGTTCTAAGAATAATAAAACCGATATAGTAACTATCGTAGATATTACTAATGGGCACAACTTTTTTTATTAAAACCATAAGGATGCTTTCCCAACATCGAAATTCTTTACTTTTTAAACGTTTAATAAAGAAAAATTACCAACGTCCCAAAGTATAAGTTACATTTTTCCTTTTCCATAAAATCCACAATCTGTAAAATGCGGAAGGAAAAAGTTCTAAAACAGTTATTTTTTTTTTTTTTTGTTGCTGCAAGGGTCACAAATTAAGTAGTTTTTTATCACAAAAAACGAAAAAACAAAACAAAAAAAAAAAAATTAATTTTTGCAACAAGAAGTAAAAATTAAACTCGTATCGGGTGTTTTTTAAGCACGATAGAACTTTGAATTATAAAAAATAACACTAAAAATTATATTTTGAAGAAAAATGTCTTATTATTTTCAGTTAACTCTGGCAAATTTTTATGAATAGACTCACGCTTGAACAACGCTATCAAATCATTCAAATTTACTTTGGAAATCAGTTATCAATCCGAGCAACTTATGGACAACTTGGTGATTTTTATGGTGCATATAATCGTTCGTCTGAGCAAGTCATCCGTCAAACTGTGGATAGATTTTGCTCCACATATTCCCTAGAGGATGCAATAATACCAACTCTTCGAAGCAATGTACGTACTGAAGAGAAAATACTGCTGTAAACAAAAGTGTGGACAAGATCCATTTTTATCGATTTTACGTTGATCGCAGGAATTGGGGCTTTGTCCGTCCACTACGTCGAGAATTTTGCGCAAAGATCTTGGCCTACACCAGTATAAGATCCAGCTAGTGATTTAAGCCACGAAACCATTATATGCGTCGTTATTTCCCCGATTGCGCTTTAGAGCAGTTAGTAATTGACTCGTTGTTTTATCGTCAAATTGTGCTCAGCAATGAGGCGTATTTTTGGCTTAACGGGTTTGGTTTGTCATTAAGCAAAATTGGTGTATATGTAGTGAAACCAATCCACAACATACTCTACAGACTCCATTGCATCCATAAAAATTCACCGTTTCGTGTGGCGTGTAGGTGGCATCATCGGAACTCATTCAAAAATGAGGCCGGATCTCATATTACGGTATATGGAGATCGTTACCTCGACATGATTAATGATTTTATTAGAGGTTATCTTTGAAGATCGTTTTTAAATAAACAAAAAGAAACACGCATCTGATTGCTTTCAGATGAGAAAAAGAAGTGAGGAATTTATTTGCTGTTATGTAATAAGCAAGTTAACAAAAATGTTACACATATGTAGCTGTGTGCATGTGTGTATACAGTTACTTTTGAGCAGAAAAGTGAATTGGCTGATGCAATAAATATTACAGTATGTTTCAAAATAAAGAGTGCATTTAACACTTCCACTTTTATTGATCAGACGATTCGTTCTTTTCTAATGAACAAATATTTTAGAGTGACTTCAAGTTATTGAAATTCTGCTTCTTAAGAGGTTTTGTGAAAATGTCAGCCAGCTGCAAACTAGTTGAAACGTACTTCAGCTCAAACCCTTTATTTTCGTAGACCTCTCGGATAAAGTGGAATTTAACATCAATATGCTTAGTCCTCTTGTGGTATTGTGGATTCTTCACAAGTTTGATGGCACTTTGGTTGTCCAAACAAAGTTCCGGTATAGCGTTACAACCAGACATTTCATTAAGCAACCGTCGAACCCAAATTAGCTCTTTGTCCGATTCGCACGCGGCCACGTATTCCGCTTCAGTTGTTGAAAGTGTTACCGTTGGTTGAATTTTCGACGACCACGAAATTGGTCCGCCACAAAACATCACAATGCTTCCACTAGTCGAGCGCCTAGTTTCCAAGTCACCAGCAAAGTCCGAGTCACTGTAGCAAGTCAAAGAAAAATTATCTTTTTCAAATAATATACCTTCTTGTAGCGTTCCACGCAAGTATAAGAAAGATCCGCTTCACTAAAGCGACATGTTCGCTTTGATAGGAGTCCAGAAAGCGACTTGCATACGACACCGCATAGGCTATGTCAGGACGAGTCACAGTAGATAAATACATCAGCGACCCCACTGCCTCTCTGTATGGATACTTAGCTTGTAGACCACTTTCAGTTATTGTGCCCTCTGCAGGAGTTGATACTGGTTTTGCGTCCAGCATTCCAAATCGTTCTAACACTTTTGTTGCGTACTCCTTCTGCTGCATAAAAACCTTTTCAGGTTCCTTGATAATTTCTACGCCCAGGTAGTAGAGCGATTCTAAAATCTTGACGTCGAAACTTTTTGTTAGATGATTAGTCAGCTTACAAAGTAATGCTGCCGACTGCGCTGCTGCAATGCCATCATCAATGTAGATAGCAAGAATCAATTTTTCACTGTTGAAATTTCCGACAAAAACGCATGGATCTGCAGCGCATGCTTTTAGTTGAAAGTCTTCCAGCAGTTTTGTAAATTTCTTATTCCAGCATCTTGATGCTTATTTTAAGCCATAAAGGCTTTTGTGTAGCTTACACACCTTTTTAGTACCGTCTTCATAACCAGCAGGCCGATGCATGTATATCTCCTCTGTAAGAGTACCGTACAAAAACGCTGTCTTTACATCAAACTGCTTTACGACCATATCACGCTGAGCAGACATTGCAAAAATCATGCGTATCGATGTGAACCTGGCAACAGGGCTAAACGTTTCGCAGTAATCAATCCCGAACTTCTGTGTGAAACCGCGTGCCACTAAGCGTGCCTTAAAACGTTCGATAGCACCGGCTTTATCACGTTTGACCTTGTAGACCCATTTATTTGATATCGCTGCTTTACCTTCGGGTAAATTTACCAGCGACCATGTGTTGTTGTCAGTCAGTGATTGAAACTCCTCATCCATGGCACACTTCCACTGAGACCAAAACTTACTAGAAACAGCTTGCTCATAAGACGCTGGCTCATCGCCCTCAGCAACATACGCACAACAAATCGCTGCATGATCTTGAATTTTTCTGCTCTTGGAACGCGTTACTATATTACGTGCATTGGGAGTGACAGTTGTACCGCTCTTTTCTGAAGCATCTTCAAAAACATTGTCAAAATCACTTTCTACTTCGGAATCATCGACTTCAATTACTGGAGCTTTTTTCTTCGCAGTATGCTCTTCCACTGAAGGTTTGCTTTCCGCGTGCTCTGGACTGACAATCACAACTTCTGTGCATGTTTCCCTGATGATCACATCTCTTGAAATTGAAATTTTTCGTTCAGCTGGTATCCAGATTCTATACCCCTTGCAGTTTTCTTCGTAGCCAACAAATACGCCTTTCTTAGATTTCGCGTCTAATTTTCGTCGTTTTTCTTGTGGTACATGCACATAGGCATCCGATCCGAACACTCGAAGTACTTTTAAATCCGGTTTTTGCTTAAACCATAATTCAAATGGAGTAGCACCTGTCACTTGAGTTTTGCCAGTTCGATTTAGCGTGTACACTACATTCTGCACAGCTTCGCCCCAGTATTTTAGACTTAATTCTTTTGCATGAATTATCGACCGTGCAGCCTCAATTATAGTCCTCATATCTCTTTCAGCGCGACCGTTATGCTCTGGCGTATATGGCGTAGACTTCTGGTGAATGATTTTCCGCTCGCTCAAAATGTCAGCTATGTCTTTATTGACATACAACCGTTGTCTGATCGAATACAATGCACTCGCTTACTAGTTTCTACTTCCACTTGGTCCAAAAACTTTTCCACAAATGATGCGACGTCCGCCTTGGATTTAATGCAGTACACAAATCGATAATTTGAGCAATCATCTCTAAACAGTAACATCCAGGGCGCACCGCCAAGCGAAGTTTCTTGCATAGGACCGCATAAATCAGTGTGCACAAGCTCACCTTGCTCCTTAGCTCTGTTCTTGCTCTCAGAAAATGGCAGTCGATGTTGTTTACCGAAGACACATCCTTCGCAAAAGAAACCATTTTCATTAAATGGAACATCTTTTTGACGAAGCACGCTTTTAACGTGATCTTTAGCTTGATGGCACATACGTTCATGCCAAAGTTGTAGCGATTCAGTTTTAACAGTAAAATTCGCCGCAGCTTCAACGGGTTTTGCCTTTAAAAGCAGCTTGAACAATTTCGAATCTCCACGTACGCCCTGCAGCCATACTTTACCTTGCTTCTTAAACCAACAGGTGTTGCCCTGCGGCTTCAAAGAATATCCTTTATCTAAACACGCATTTGACGAAAATAAATTTAGTTTTATACCAGGCACGTAAAGCACATCAGCTAAATACTTAGTGTTCCAGACATTACCATCATACGCCTCTACAACAACGTCACCTTTACCGTATGCCTTGACAAGCGACCCATCAGCAATGCAAACATCTTTTGGCACCTTTAATTTCTCGTAATTTTGAACCCAGTCTTTGTGATACGTCATGTGATCACTAGCACCAGAATCCATATGCCAACTATTTGCTTGTGTAAGGTTCGATTGCACGAACATAACCTCACTTATGAATGCATCGCCATCTGATAGTTTTTCACTATTCCTTTTATTCGGACAGTCACGTTTCCAATGACCACCTTTTTTGCACAGAAAACAGCGGCCCCTTTTTTTTATTTTTATCGTTTGCCTTATTCACCTTCTTCGCCACGAATGCACCCTGCTTACTCGGCTGTACACCTAAGCGAGCTTCTTCCATACATAAGCGTGACGTCAGCATTTTTAAAGTGCGTTCAGGTTTTGCTGTTGCCTCTAATGATGAAAAAAAAAATGACTGTACTGCTCCGGCAGTGTCATAAGAATTTTAGTTACCAGCATATTCTCCGAAATTTTCTCGCCAAGATCTTCCATTTGCCTTGCAATTTTCTGCAATTTTGCTATATGCATTGCTATGCTGTCTTCAGGCTCTTTTGTATATTGAAAAAATTGTTGTTGCAACAAATGAATCGATGTCTCTGACTTCTGTTCATAAACGCTTTCTAAAGCAGAAAACATAGCAGCCGAAGTTTCATAATTGTTTACATGCATTAGCGGTTCTTCGCCCATAGCGACGACCAGAATTTTCTGCGCTTTAGCATCATCCTTCATCCACTTCTTTCTAGCTTCGCCTTCTTCTGCTGGTTGTGTCTCAGCACCACTTACGATTTCCCAAAGGTTTCCAGCTCTTAACACAACCTTTGTTTGAAACTTCCATAAAGTCCAATTTTCATCGCCTTCCAGTTTGCTGATCTTAATTTCCTCCATCGTCGTTCCGCAATCTCAATTTAATTTTAATTCTTTTATTAAAAAAACTTCTTTTATATTTACGCAATTTTCACGTGGGCTGGGCCCATAACCTATTAGAGGTTATCTTTGAAGATCGTTTTTAAATAAACAAAAAGAAACACGCATCTGATTGCTTTCAGATGAGAAAAAGAAGTGAGGAATTTATTTGCTGTTATGTAATAAGCAAGTTAACAAAAATGTATACACATATGTAGCTGTGTGCATGTGTGTAGACAGTTACTTATGAGCAGAAAAGTGAATTGGCTGATGCAATAAATATTACAGTATGTTTCAAAATAAAGAGTGCATTTAACAGATTTTTTGTTTGAAAATATGGATGACATTTATCCGGACGAAATGTGGTTTCAACAAGATGGTGCTTCGTGACATATGGGGAGCGCAACTATCGAGTTATTGAAATTAAAATTTGGCGAGAAGTTGATTTCGAGAAATAGACCTGTCAATTGGCCTCCAAGTTCGATTTGACACTTCTAGATTATTTCCTGTTGGGCCACGTGGAGTCACTGGTTTAACCCTTTCGACCCGACATTCGAATAACTATGTTAAAATAAAATTGTTGATAGGTGTGGGTTATATCAGTAATGTACAGTAAATCGGCGAAAGAAAATTATGTGGTACAAATAACTTCCAACTGTCCAGTAAAATTAAACAAATTTTATAAATTTAAATTCATATTTTATTGAATTTAAAAAAAATTTGTATATGCATAAAACTTATGAATGATAGGGTGCAAAGCACGTTTTGCAAATTGGCAATTGACACTACTTGCAGTTTATCTTAGTGCGTGCCTGTATCTTTTGAGAGCTGCTGTTGGTACAACGACGTCGGATAGTTCTTTCAATAAGAAGATTTATTGCCTTGCGGCTGGCAATTTAATATGATCGGCTTTGTTTTTGGGATCGAGGAACGGCAGTGGTTTTTTAACCCTTAACAGATCAATTACTCAGCTAAGAGAACTAGGAATGATTTTAATAGTATCACGTTTCGGCTGAGATCATTATGAATTTACCATCCATTTACGGCTGTCTACCACTCATCCGTTTTTTTATCGTATTCAAAAAGGCAAGACATTTGATCAGCCAAGTCAACTTTTTTCACGATCTCTCGATATAATTTAATTTGAAAATTACCCGTTTTCAAAGATTTTATGACAGTTGTAATTGTTGCTTTGTGGCAATTACTTAGAACCAAGAATTCTTCTGTCTTGAAATTTTGCGCATAGAAATTCAAGTAAAGTGTACTTGAACTACGTTTCACCTCCTTCGAGAAAATTAATAAGAATGACGAGGTGTGTGGTTTGCTATTGATCAGTTACGAGGACATAAATATTTTTTAGATATGAATTTCTTGTCCAGATGACTCCAAAAAACATTTTTATTGGAAGCTACAGAGAGGCTATCTCGCTAATTACTAATTAGACAAATACTTATTCGGCAGCCTCATTTACCTCATGCACTATGTTATCTCTTAAATCGTCGCTCTTCTTTTCAGAGTTTGCTTGAATCTTTGCGTCGTTGGAGCCAGAGTCATCACTTGGTAAAACTTCTAAGCTTTCTTCAGAAAAGTCTTCCAAGTCGCTAGCACTATCAGTTTCATCATGTCAAGTCATGTTATTTACTACCTATCGGATTAATAGCACACATTTGTACCATAATATCGGACGAATGGTACAATTGATTACCATTTACTAAAAACAGCATATAACAAATACTTAGTAGCCGGAATTATCAATACTTGCTTAAATTTCACTTGCAAAATTTTAAATCTGACTTATTTTCAATAATTAACGAACGTCCGCGCACAATTACACGCGAAAATTAATAATCCACTTCATTTCGTCTACGGTGTTACTCATAAAAAAGACAAAAATACAACACAAAAGAAAAATATGTAACGAAACATATTTGAATGTGTTCGGGAGTACTTAAAGACGACAAGGAAAGTTACATTTTACAGCCTATCAACATTGAATTTGAAGAATTTAAGAGATGTTTAAACTTGTTTAAACATGTGTACCATCCGGGTCCATAAACCAGCAACAATTGACGCTTTGGAGAACAACATTGTTCGTGCTATTCGCGACATTCGGACCAAAATTGTACGTCCAGAATGCGCTTTGTCATGAGCAACCGCGGTTGCTATATGCCCGAAATAAATATTAATGACATGTTCTGGTCTTTCGCATAAAAAATTCCTCACTACAATTTAATTTTTTGTGTTGTTGTTTACAATTTAAAGTTCTATCAGGCTTAAAAAACCTCCATTTATATTTCTTAAAAAATATATAGAAATTTTATAATATAAAATTGGTGTATAATATTTTTTAATTGTAAAAAAAGATTGGTTTATAATATTTTACTAAAGCTTAAAAATTACTCAATTTTATTGAACACTACAAAAAAAGAAAAAAATATGGTCTTCTGGTTTTTTTCGGTGTATACACTCTACTGATGGGACTAAAAATTTTTTTAATAATTAAACCGGAACCTGGAAATAAAATCTATTTACAAATACATCGTTTTTTTTTTCTTTCTGTGATTTAACATTTTTATTTGTTTTAACCCTTAAATGCATAATTTTTTATTCTGAATTAAAAAAATCTTTTCATATAAAAATCAAATCGTAGATTGCCAAAAAATAAATAAAAACACCTTGTTGATAGTTTTAAGAATTTATTTTAAAATAAAATGTATGTAGATATTTGGCAACAATTTGGGTTTGTGACTAAATTTACTTGGTAAAAAATGAATTTTATTAATGAATAAAATAAAGCAAAGAAAATGCGATCTTTAGTGTGACATAAAGCAACCTTGCATTTGATGCACTCAATTCTTTTTAGAATCACACCTATGACATTGACAGTATTTTCTCGTTTATAAATTTAGAATTGGGTCTGAAACGTAGATAATCGAGGAGAATTTGTGTTGTCCTTAAAACGTATTTTATTTTCACTGCATTTAAAATTGTGCTTTTTCCACTCTGCAATACCAGGATAATAATTTTGCTTAGGTCACCTACATCAACTTCGTCTTCAGAAATGTCACCATTTTCAAGAAAGGCAAGAAAATCTCAATATATTTATCTTCAAACTTCCTAGGGATTAAAAAAAAGCAAAGCAAACAAAAAATAAAAAGTATCTCTTCATTAAAACTTAGGTGAAAAACGTGACTTTGGCAACATACATAATTTTCTAAAAATCTTAAATTTACCTGTCAACAGAGGAGAAATATATTTATTCCAATTAGTTTACTTTTTAAAAAGAAACTTAAAATATAAAAAGCTACTTCAAACAACACACTGATCTCTATCAAACACATTAATTAAATGTCAAAAAATTATAGAACTATGCAGCTAAAATTTATGTTCAGTTATTTTTTTACGTTATTATTATTGTCTGTGTTTAACAAGATTTTATTATTGCACATATGCAGGTTTATTAAAAAATCCAAGTGTAAGTGGCATGTAGATAATTGGAAACAATATGCATGTAAGGGTTAACCCTTAACCTACTAAAAACTCCATCTAAAGTGAGTATAAGTAAATCAAGAAAAGCTAACGTTCATATCTCCAATATAAACAAACGTATAAAAAATTGAGGTTAAAAAACCTTCGAAGATGTCCTTTATTTAACATAACTCATATTTAATTGAATGTTGGGTACAATTGGAAACGTGTAATTTTATGTCAAAAGCTAAATCGATGATTGCAAAGTTTAAAAAATTTGCGACAACTTCTATTTTTGTCTTATCATTATATGGGAAAAAAGGACTGTGCGACGTTGCCAAATATAGTTCCTTTTTTGTTAAATATTTCTTTATATTTATTGCTGCATTGTTTAAATAATCTCCAAATTAAGGCTTTTAATACAATTTTAGATGCTTTAATTTAGTAAGACTGTCGCGTAAAAAAAAAAAATGAATTATTTCAAAATTAATTAAAAACGCGAGGGATAATTTTACAAACGTGGCTCTTTATTCACTTTAAATTTAAGACTAAAAACTAAAATTAATATATGTACATAGTTGGGCTACAAAAATCTTCAAATCATAAAAAATGTAATGCAACAATCTTAAAATATTATAAATGCATGTACATATAAATATTAATATTAATCAACAACAATGTAGCGAGTAAACAAACAAAGGGATTAACAAACAAATAAAGGGATTAACAATAGTGATGGCATTTATCAGTGATGAGCAGGTTTTTGCAGTGAATGTAGATAGTCTCTGGACCATAGAAGCCAAAACTTGTTTTTTAAAAACGAGATTTGCTGCCATCGATTAAGTGTTGGTAATTGTGTGTTACCAAGCTTTTGTTGCGGAATGGAAACCAAAGAAGAGCCAATCAAAAGATGACCAGGTCTGAGTGCTTCGCCATCATTTGGGTCATCGGCCGAAAATTTAAAATGGCTTCTATTTCCATAACTAAAGTTGAAGTTCTTCGAACGAAAGACGGGCTTGAGCAACATTTTTAATCAGCAGTGTTTTTGCAGATTTGACAGCTGCCTCCCAAAGTCCACCGAAGTGTGGAGCTCTGGGGGGAATGAAACAAAATTCAAAACTATTCATTAAGCAATATGTCTTAATGTCAGCCACATTTTTATCGGAGAGCACTTTTTCTTTTAAATCTTTAAGCTGATTATGGGCGCCTGCGAAGTTTGTTGCATTATCACAAATGCGTGGAGGTAGGCCACGTCTACTTACGAAGCGTTTTAAACAAAGTATGAAGTTGAAGTTGGTTGAAAGATCTGACACTAGTTGGAAATGTGTTGCCTTCGAACTAAAACAAACAAAAACAGCAATGTATGTTTTGTAGGAAGCTTTTCCACGAATACGATATGAAGTCAGAAATGGGCCACAAAAATCAACACCAGTTACTAGGAATGGTCGCTGAGCTCTAAGACGATTAACTGGTAGGTTACCCATTATCTGGCCAATCAATTTTGGTTTATAGTGGAAGCAATGGGTACAATTACGAACCATTTTTCGAACTACTCTTGCATTTATAATCCATACCTTTTGCCGAAGAATACCAATAAGTACCTTTGGGCCAGCATGTAAATGAAGTCGATGTAAGTGATCAATGTAAAGTTTAACAAAACGATGATTTTTTGGTAATAACGCAGGAAAGCGAGCATCAAAGGGAACGGGAGCTTTTGATAGGCGTCTACCGACTCGAATTATATTGAATATGTTATTATTTATGTCCATGTGATGTATAAATGGGGCTAACTTTTGAATACATTGCTGAACTGGAGCGTTGTTTAAAAGTTTTTGTTTTTCTGCAGCAAATTCTGTGTTTTGGATATGCGAAGCTATTTTCCAAAAACTATTTTCCAGTTCGTCGGGTGTAAGATGCATAATATTTTTTATCTTTAAAGACAGATCTGCCTTACGTCTATAGGAAATACGAAAAACATAAGTTAGTATTCGAACAATTTTATAATATGAAGAATGCTTATCAATAATCATATCTATAACGGGCCTGTCAGTGATACGCGTTGTACATTTGAAGACGACTGTTTTTCTCTTTTTAAAATTTCTGTAGGATCGGTATTAATATTTTCGTGCTAATTTTCAACATTATTGCAAAGAAATTCGGGTCCAGTAAACCAAGTTGTGTTCGACAGATCAGCAGTAGTACATCCACAATGTCGGCTGGGTTCAATTTTGAAGGCACATGCCTCCAAGTTACTTCTCTCGTCTGTTGTTGCAAATCTGAAACACGATTTGCCACGAAACAGTTCAATGTTGATGAATGCATTTTCAGCCATTGCAAAACAATTTTCGAATCTGTCCAAAAGAAAACTGAAGACACAAATTTAAAAATTTTACCTTGTATTTTAAGCTAAGTTCGACTAAGTAATACTGCAGCACACAGCTCAAGACGAGGCAAAGACTGGGCCTTGATGGGAGCCACCTCCGATTTGGCAAATAAAAAAGTTGATTTGTAACTACCATTAACAGTAACACGATAGTAAAAGCAGCAGCCAAATGCGCGCTGTGAGGCATCTGCGAAGCCGTGAATTTCGCCAAGTATGTTTTCCGATGTGAAAACGTAACGAGGTACCTTGATGTAACGAATGTGTTCAAAATCATCTGTAATTTGAGCCACATATTTGCTAAGTTAGGAGTGAGGGGATCACCCCACCTAATGTTTTGAACCCATAGTTCTTGAAGAAGAATTTTACATCGAATGACTATATGGCTTAGAAGTATATCAAATATTTTGGCTACATTTAATAAAATGGAGCGTTTTGTAGGTTTCCGCACATCCGACAGATCGTAACGAAACAAAAATATATCTTGGCTAGAAGGATTCCAGGCCATTTCAAGTGTTTTTGTGATGCCGTCCTCAGAGCTTTTAATCGCAACTTCTTCTTGGTTATCGTTGACAAAGTCCGGGCAATTACTGTTCCATTTTGCAAGCTGAAGACCATGAGCGCTTAAAACTTTTATAATTTAAGCTTTTTTAACTGCCAACATTTCGAGACTATCTGCGCCAGTGAGGACATCGTCGACATATAAATCCTCACGAAGTACCTTTGAACCAATAGGAAAAGACCTGTGTTGAGCAGCTATAAAGAACAAACTCCTTATCGCCAAAAACGGTGCCGCTGAGAGCATTTATGTAACGGTGTTCAGATGATACACGCTTAGTTCATCCTAAGTGTTAGATCTCCAAAAAATCAGCTGAAATTTACGATGACGGTCGTCAACTAGAAATTGGCAGTACAGTTTGGATATATCAGCAGTCTGAGCGAATCTATTCAATCGAAACGAAAAAAGAGTAGTAATTACATCTTGCTGTATGGTTGGATCAACCATGAGTATATTATTCAAAGAATAATTCGAAGTTGTACGAGCTGACCCATCAAAAACAACGCGAAGCTTTGTTGTTGTACTATGTGGTTTGAGTACACAATGATGAGGTATGATATAATCTGGACGAGATATAGGACCACTGTGAAGTGACATATGACCAAGTGCCATATATTCGTTCATAAATTCGACATACATAGATTTTAATGCAGAGTCACGATCCAATCTACGTTCAAGTGACAAAAATCTAAGTTTACAATTTGCAAAAGACTCACCCAAGCAATCTGGTCTTTATTTAGATGCCAGCCGAACTAGAATTCGTCCATTTCTTTCAATTTTAGTATTTTGAATAAAATGTTTTTCACCTGCCTTTTCTTCTTCTGAAAGACTTGGGGGACCGCAGTTGTATTCATCAACTTCCCAAAACCTTTTTAATGCACTTTCTATACTTTCTGTTGAAGAATCGACAGCCAAATTGCAAGGAACTGCTGACGAGTTTTGCTGATCGCTGAATTTCCCACCGACTACCCATCTAAAAACTGTGTTTACGAGGCTAGGGTTGCTTAGTCCTAACGACAAACGTCCATCGAGCAACATATCGAAAAATATCCCTGAGCCAATTAGCAAATCAATTCAGTGTGGCTTGTAAAAGAATGGATCTGCTAACTCTATTGTTTCAGGAATTTTCAGCTTTAATGCGTCTATATATTCACCAGGATGCTTAGTAGAAATTGATTTAGTCACAGCGAATTTTAATGAAAATTTGTAGAAGCAAAGCCGAGATTTGATCGTGGCAGCAACAGAAAATTTAATTTTTATGTGCACGTCACAAAATTCCAGAAACCTCTTGACGACTTGGTTGAAAGCGAAGTTTAAGTCTTTTCTCAACTTCTTCAATAATAAAATTTATTTCTGACATGAATCAAGAAGTACCCTTATCGGTTGAAAAGAACCAAAATTATCCTTTATGAGAGCAACAGCAGTTGGTATTATGGTTCTTCTGAATGAACGAGTAACTAATGATACAGCATCATTTTTATTAGATAACTGATTAGGTGTAGCACTAGCAGACGAGGACTCTTCAGGCACGAAAATGTGAAGCGTGGTATGATGAGCAGACTGACATATTCGACAACGACTTTTAAGGGACATTTAGACACTAAGTGACCCTTTCGAAGGAAATTTATGCAGTGCGCATTACGTTTTATAAAGTTAAAAGGTTCCGAAACTACGAGCGACAAAAACGAAGAACAAGTTGCAAGATAATGTTCTGAGCTATTGCAATATGAACAGCTAATATTTGAGTTTGAAGTTACTCATGTGGTTGAGTGACGGTTAAAATTCGATTTTGTTTTTGTGCTACTAAAACTATTTTTAATATCACTTTTCTTACCATGACTTTCCAAAAATTGACAGCGATGGCTTTAAATTTAATAGCAGGTTTCCCATGAAGGCAACGACTTAAAATCTATTTTTTCATCATAATTTTTTTTTTGTTAAGGTATCAAGCTGTAATAACACCATATGAGTTATGATCGCATTCATAATATCCATTTCTGATCAAAGTGATAGAAGCAAACCACGAATTGCAGATACAGTATTAATTATATTACGTAACGAAACACTATCACCTTTTACCATATCAGAAATTTTGAAGAGATCAGTAATATGTTCCAGAAAAATAAGAACCTTATTATCGTAGCGTTCCCGTTACCTGTCTAGAGCCTTCGGGTAATTATCTTCCGTTACTTGGTACGGTTGAACGACTGCTAAAGCTTGGCTAGAAAGACAATTAAATAAATAGCTGAATTTATCTACAGGTGCTAGAGATGAATTTTCATTGACCATCTTGTTGAAAGTTGAAATAAATCGTTTATAATCTGCATACTTTCCATCAAAGCGAGGCAATTTTAATGAAGAGATAACTTGTTTCTATTGAAGTTGAGCAACGACTTTTATTTAATATGGACAAAATTTTCGCTTGGCTCCAATATAAATTTCTTCAAGATCACTTCTGGCTGCATCGGAAGGAAACATTTTTTCAATCTGTTCCTGAATGTGACAGATCTGTTTGAAATAAGACTCCAAAATTTCAAGTCTACATTGCAAAATTGTAGTGTCAACCTTGGCACCATCCTTTTCAATTTCTTTTGAATACAAGAAATATTTCTTTTCATCGTAGCCCTTTGTTGTTTGAGCGATGCCAATTCTGGGCCACTTGATGTATTTGTATCAAGAACTACATCATCGTTATTAGCCATTTTTTTATGTTATGAAAAAGACAATCAATTTTTAATCGAAGCACAAGTTTATCAAAGTTTTTCAGAAATAAAAATTATTTATTTTATTGTGTCATAAATGACTTTTATTTAGTTCAAAAAAATGTATGTAATTAATGAACCGAAAATTATTGTTCAAAAATTCGAATTTATTTATTTCACGAAAAAACAGGAGTGTTTAAAGTTGGCTCAAGGAACTTTTCGAAAGAAAAAATGCAGCTTTACCACGAGCGGCTATGTTGCACCGAAAAAAATGTATTTCACAATTTTTACACAAAATTTTTTTGTTTGTTGCGGCTCTACGGGCCTAAAGTTCCTTACACACTTTCTTTTTAATAAATTATTTTTTATTTAAAAGCTTTTTCACACCACTGTCCTGTGACAGTCGCCAAAAAATGTAGCGTAAAAAAAATTAACTATTTAAAAGTTAATTAATTAAGAACGCGAGAGATAACTTTACAAACGTGGCTCTTTATTAACTTTAAATTTAAGACTAAAAACTAAAATTAAAATATGTACATAGTTGGGCTACAAAAATCTTTAAATCATAAAAAATGTAATGCAACAATCTTAAAATATTATAAATGCATGTACATATCAGAGACAAGAATACTGCATATTCACTTTTATTGCTCATTCATATGTTCATTGCTTTTGCTATTCATTTAACTGCCTAAAATGATCAATGCACGTGCTTGTGTTCAACTCTCCATTTGCTTTGACTGTTTTTTTTTCGCACTACTTTTATTATGCCAACACAAGTTAATCAACCATTTCATTCATGCCATTTAAAATTTTTGAAAACTGCTAGAGACTTTGGTACCTAATTATTGCTAACCGTCATATTTCATAGTATTCACCATGGTATTCATAGTATTCATGCATATATAAAGAAAATAAGAAATGAAAAATTCTATGCTTGCACGAACAAAAACCATAAATTGTGCGTATGTTCATACATATATATGTATGTATATTGTACATACACAGAAATATAGACAGTGTTGCCAATTTAACTGATTTTGTGGTAGGTTAAGCGTTTTTTTAAACACCAAAAGTATCATTATTTCTTTTAGTTTTTATATTGCAGTTTTTCTGAAGAACGAAATAAAAAGGTAAAATTTTAAACATGTGCCGATTTTAGTAATAATTTAATACTTCGCACACAATCTAATTAACCAATAGTTGAGTTAAATCAAATGAACTAGGAGCTAGTCTAAAAGTAATTATCTAATGTGTGTATATTGCGATTTATAAAACAAATTTTTATAAATAAAAAAAAAATTCTTTTTGAATGCGTCCGTGAAATTTCACTAAATTTCATAGTTTTTAAATAGATATTTTAAGGTTTGTTACCTAAAATATTTTAATTTTTAGTGTTCAATAACTATTTTTATTTTACTGTTTATTTATATCTAAACCAAGAAAAATAATATTATTTTATTGCAGTAATATTTATTTTAACATTTCCAAATACACGTATTTCTACGGATTTTTTACAACATCAATTATTACCCTTTTCACAACTCATTTAAAAATACTTTTTTGCCACTTTGTATAAAACATTTTCGTTTTTATTGATTATTTTATTTCAATATTACTTATAAATGTTCTTTTACCTGTTTATTATCTAGGGACTTTCCCATATATGTTGGAATTTTTACAACCACAACATTAGACAGTATTTGTGTTTCATTTCTATAGTATTTGACAGTATGTGTTTGTCGCGTTCTTACATCAGTAAAGCATTTAAAAAATATGCGATGTCTTGATTATGTTTTGAAATGTATTCTTGCAGGCCTTTAAACGGTACTTTCATGAGTGTACTTCTTCTTCTTATACTTTTCATTCTTTAAATTTCAGGCAGTTTTTAATGTTGGTTTTTTAAACGGCTTTTTAGTAACTTTATAATATTGCAATTGTGTAGAGCGTGAAAGCAGAAATAAAAATGCAGTGCGAAGAAATTGTAGGAAAAATAAATTCCGGTGTTTTTAAATGAGTAAAAATACTAAGAGTAAAGTTTGGTCAGTTTTTTCCCACATACAAAATGGTCATAATGAAATAATTAATGGATTTGTTTATTGTAAAAATTGTAATCGTTTGTTTAAGTTTAACGGCAAACAAACATCCAATTTGGTGAGACACAAATACTTTTTAGAAGAACACATCGAAACTGAATTAAGAAAAGTTAATACCTGTGATAAATATGGATTTGTTGATGCGTGTGCACAGTTGGTTGTCGAAGATTCTCGCCCATTTTCTGCTGTTAGTGGAAGTGGTTTTAAAAAAGTCGTTCCGGCCCTAATAAATATCGGAGCAAAACACGGAAACCATTTGAATATAACTGATTTAATACTAGATCCCCAAACTGTATCACATAAAGTCTCCAAGAAAGCAGAGGAAGAAAAGAATAAAATAAAAGAAGAAATTAAAGATGCAGTGTAAATGAAATGGCATCTATAACTACAGATTTGTGGACGGACAACTACGTTAAAAGAAATTTTTTATCAGTTACGTTCCATTATGTAAAGGAATTAAAATTATCGAATATTGTTCTGGGGTAAAATCCATAGATTTTCAAAAAACCACTGCACAAAATATTCTCGCAAAGCTGAAATCTGTTTTAAATGACTTTGACATTAATGAAATAGAAAAAATTAAATTCGTAACTGACAGAGGTTCCAACATAGTAAAAGCTCTGGAAAAAAAATACACGAGTTAATTGTGCAAATCATCTTTTTAATAATGTGCTTAACTCCGCTTTCAATGATTCTGAAGAATTAAAGCCAATGTTGGAATCTTGCAAAAAAACTTGTTAAGTATTTCAAAAAAAGTAATTTACAGCACTTGCTTGCAACCTCTTTAAAAAATTATTACATTACTCGCTGGAATTCTCACCTGTATTTATTTAAGTCAATTGTAAACAACTGGGTTGCAATCCAAGAAATACTAACAAACAACGCAGAAGTGCACAGAATTGCTGAAATTAACTTTCCTGTACTAATAGCTTTAGTTGAACTCTTCGAAAACTTTGACAAAATAAACAAAAAGCTCCAGGGAGAAAATTATGTAACAATTAATTAATTAATAGTCTCAAAAACATTTGTGAAGTTAAACCTTCCGACTCTGAGCCTATAGCAAAATTGAAGGTTAACATTCTAAAGGAAATAGACGAAAAATGGATACCTAATGTAAGCATTTACCAATATGCCGCCTGTTTTTTTCCCACCAACCAATCGCGCTTTAAAGGAGGAAGTTTTAGGCCAAGTAAAGGAATTTTGCATATCACAAATTTTAAATAGTCCAGAAATCTCAACTCCTGAAACACACATGCATATCTCTAACGAAAACGAAACACCAAGTGACTTCAAATTGTTTTTTTCTGATTTTATAAACACGAGAAATCCTACTACAGAAGAAAGCATTATGGACGAACTTAACCGATATTCTTCCTGCTATGTGAAGCCTGACATCAGTTTCGATGTTTTGGACTGGTGGAACCATCACAAAAACGATTACCCCCGATTGTCAAAACTAGCAAAGAAAATTTTGGCTATACCTGCTAGTAGTGCTGCCTCCGAGCGTGTTTTCTCTGCGGCAGGCAATATAATTACCGAAAAACAAAATAGATTGGGACCTAAGTCTGTAAATATTATATTATTTCTGAATTCAGTTTTTAAATACAAGCAAGCCTAATGTAATACGCTATTTATGTATCTAATTTTTTATTAAACCTTGTTTTTAAACCTATTTTGTATAATCGCACTTATTTTCTAAAATACATTCGACAGTTGACAACACTCATCCTACGTACAATACTAAAATTCTCTTATGTGTTTTAATTTAGTTTTTAGTACCCTTTATTCACAGGTATTCACAAAGGATTCATGAATACTGCGCGGTTAAGCGCATTATATATTATATATATATATATATATATATATATATATATATATATATATATATATATATATATATACTAGCAGAATTGGACAAAAATTCAGATAAAAAAAGGTGGAGACTGGTCATAGATTATAGACAAATAAACAAAAAACTCGTAGCAGACAAATTCCCTTTACCTAGAATAGATGATATATTAGACCAACTTGAAAGAGCAAAATATTTTTCATGCCTAGACTTAATGTCATGGTTTCATAAAATTTCATTAGAAAATAACTCCAGAGACTATACGTCACTTTCAACCAATAGTGGTTCATACAGATTCACCAGACTGCCTTACGGACTAAAGGTAGCACCAAATTCCTTCCAAAGAATGATGACGATTGCTTTCAGTGGTCATAGGCCGGATCAAGCATTCTTCTATGTGGACGACCTTGTAGTATTAGGATGTTCAGAAAAACATATGCTATCAAATTAAAAAGATATATTTAATCTTTGTCGCAAACATAATCTCAAATTAAACCCTGAAAAATGTTCGTCCTTCATGCGAGAAGTTACATACCTTGGACATAGATGCACAGACAAGGAAATATTACCAGACAACACGAAATATTCAATAATAGAAAATTATCCAACCCCAACGGACGCTGATAGCGCAAAAAGTTAGTAGCATTTTGCAATTATTACAGACGATTTATACCCAATTTTTCCGAGCATTCCAGACATCTTCCAAAAAGGGTGTCCTATTTGAGTGGACAAACGATTGCGACCGCGTATCAAAGAAAGCGCTAATAAATTGCTTCAATATCCAGCAAGCAAACAAGCCTGTGGAGCAGTACTAACTCAGGAATATAATGGAAAACACTTACCAGTGGCATACGCTTCAAGAACATTTACTAAAGGCGAAAGCAATAAATCTACCATAGAGCAAGAGCTGGCAGCAGTACACTGGGCTATAACTTATTTTAAACCTTATATATATGGAAAACATTTTCTTGTCCGTACGGACCATAGACCTCTATCGTACCTATTTTCTATGAAGAATCCAAGCTCCAAATTAACGAGAATAAGACTTGACTTGGAAGAGTATGACTTTACGGCTGAATATCTTAGGGAAAAAGAAAATTACGTAGCGGATGCATTATCACGCATTAACATTAATGAACTCAAAGAACTAAATGTACAAAATAACAATATATTTAATATAGCTACAAGATCAATGACTAAAAAGACACAAAATATGGCAAATAGTAACAATAGTAAAGTTAATAATAAGTATCCCATAAATAAAGAAAGAAATCCCAATATATTCGTACCAATAAACAACACTGACGTCAGAAAATATCATAAATTAAGAGTTAACCCAACCAAGTGCTAACTTACATAAATGTTAACGAGATATTTACTAATGAGAAAATTGACTTAGGACAATTTTTCTCTAGGCTAGAAAAAGTGGCCGGTAAACTCAAAATTAATAAATTACAAGTGGCACCTAGTGAGAAAATTTTCGAATTTATCTCAATCAATGAATTTAAAGAAATGGGCAATAAATATTTAAAAAATTTAACAGTAGCGCTACTAAACCAGGTGACCCACATAAAGAATGATACTACAACTATAGAGAAAAAATGAAACAATACCACGATAACCCTGCAGAAGGCGGACATTCAGGTGTTTCTAGAACCCTAAATAAAATCAAAAAATATTACTATTGGAAATATATAACAAAAGATGTAACAAAATACGTAAAATCGTGCCAAAAATGTCAAAAAGCCAAAATAACAAAACATGAAAAAGGTCCAATCATAATTATACCGACGCCTACACAAGCGTTTGACACGATTATCGATACCATTGGTCCTTTCCCTAAATCATATACTAATAATGAATACGCAGTCACAATAATATGTGACCTAACAAAATATTTAGTAACTATATCAATACCAAACAAAATCGCGAAAACAGTAGCCAAAACAATTTTCGAGAATTTTATACTTACCTATGGACATATGGACGTTCATTTCGGATATGGGTACTGAATACAAAAATTCAATAATATCAGAATTATGTGACTTATTAAAAATTGAGAAACTAACATCAACAGCTCAATAGAAAGAAGTCACAGAACTTTTAATGAATACGTTCGTTCCTAAATATCAACTGACAGAAATGACTGGGACGAATGGCTTAAATTGTTTACATACTGCTTTAACGCCACTTCATCGACAACACACAACTACTGTCCTTACGAGTTGGTATTTAGCAAACTTCCAAATAATTTTAAACAATTCAATGACATAAAAAATATTACACCATTGCACAATATAGATGACTATGACAAAGAGGAAAAATACAGATTAGAAATAGCACTTAATAGAGCAAACAAATTATTAGATAGAACAAGATTAAGCAAAACTAAATTACGATAAGAATACACTAAAATTTTAAATTTTAAAATAGGAGACTTAGTATTACTTGGGAACGAGACCGGTCATAAATTGGATACCCAAAACAAAGGTCCATTTAAAGTTAAACAAATGAAATAATGTAACCATAGTTGATAAGAAAACAAACAAACAACAAATTGTACATGTAAACAGACTTAAGATATATTATAAGGCATAAACAAATATACTAGTAACGGCCGTTAACTTAAGAATTACTATAACTAAAATATTATTATTAAAAAATATCTAAAATTATTATTATAAAAGAATGTCCATAAAACTATCGTTATATGAACATTCTTACGAAAAGTGGAGATGTAGTAATACCACCTTAATACAAATATAAATATTCACCTCATAGTAGAACCACCCTAATATAAGTATTATTACTTAAAGTTGATACAATAAGAGGTTTCAAATAACCCAAACAATTGTTGTTGTTTTTAACAAAGTTATCGTAAATACAGTCACAAATTTAAGAACGTATTAAACAAGATCATTTTACACTTTTCGTTCCCATAATAATATAAAATGTTGCAAATAAATTAGTATAAGTATAATTGTATTTAAATATAACAAAATCTAGACTAGTAACAGCCTTCTCATTCGCCCTTTATAAACGGCTATGATTTGGCTGTTAACACACAGATGAATGTTAGCTCCACGCTCAGCATAATCTTCTTATTCTAACCAGGAGCTCCCAGCTGAGCTTAACTAAATTTTACAATAATAAAATAAAGCAATTAAAAAATATAAATTAAAAGTTATTACAGTTTAAATTCAAAGTTTTCTGACTTTAATGTTGATTCCTTTTTTTTAGATATTTCTCAAAAAATGTCTTCGGAAAAGTATAAAAGGCGATCATAGAATGTAGTCTTTAAATTGTAATAGTACTAATTTGTAAAATAAATGTTTAATTAAATCACTTCCTCTTTAGTTGGTTATTTTATATTCAATTGCTTGGTGCTTTAGTAAACAATCTCCACTTAAAAAATGTCAAAACCACGTCAATTTTGTAACACCCTTCAACTTTTCTACAGTGTTTAGTATAGGCGACTAAAGTAACATACCCTGCGTGAATTTCAAGTTTTAATATTTCAAAAGGTAACACCAAAATTGTTAAAATCACGTCAGTTTGTAAAACCCTCTTACTTTTCTACAGCGTTTACCATAGCCGATGAAGTAACACACTGTACAATTTTTAACTAAAAACGAATTATTGTAAATAAAATGAATGGCATCAATATTTTTTTCCTCCCAATAATTGCATTCAAATTTTAATTCATTTAATTGGATGGCGAGTTAATACATACACGACGTTTATCTTCATAAGAAATCCGTTTAGATTCTAATTCATTTGTTTGCTGGTGTAGTGAATGCATTCACACAAATTTTTTCATAATAAATTCATTCAAATTCATTTACTTTGTGTGGCCAAGTGAATGGCATTAAAGAATTCTAATTCATTGTGAATGCATTCAAGTTTTAATTCAATTCACTTTTTTGAGCAGATGTATGCATTCAAACATTTTAAATCACGGTGAGTTAAAAGCCAAATATGAATCATTCCTTTACAGCTCAGGGGTAAATATTCAACACATACAATAACAACAAAACACCACGATTTTTTGTTGTTATCATTGTACTTCTTCGTCTTCCACATATATTAATGTGCAAGATCGTGTGTCTTCATGTGCCATTCATTTTAAGAGCGGCACATGAAATGTGCCATTTACTTTAATAGTAGCACATAAAGTGTTTCTAAGCAAGTTGAACTTGCACATTTTCCTTTAGTAGGCACATAAAAAAATAGCTCTTATTCATGTGCATGTGCCTATTTATTTTGTGTGTACATTCCTCTTCAGGTACGAGGGCTGCTATATATATTTCTGGCCTGGCAACACTGAGTGCTGCCAAGTGCAATCTGACATTTCCATTGGAAAGTTTGTCATTTTTAAGCATAATCGTACTCAAAACGTTTTGACGTACGACCATTATTTGTGTTGTTTACAGTGACTTGAAAAAATTAATATAGAAAAAAATGGAATTAACTCGTGAACATTTTCGTGCCATCATTTTTCACAACTTTCGACGTGGATTATCACGACAAGAGTGCACTGATGAACTTAAATCTTTGTATGGCGATGAAGCACCATCCTATAGCACTGTGAAAAATTGGTAGTATGAATTTAATCGTGGCCGAAGCTCGCTCAAAGACGAATTCCGTGAAGGTCGTCCAAAAACGGCTGCTGTGCCAGTGAACATTGGTGCCTTGCGTGAACTCATAATGCAAGATCGACATGCGACATACCGAGAGATAGAGACATCCTTGGTCATTTCTTCCACCAGCATACATTCGATACTGCATGAACACCTGGCCGTAAAAAAGGTTTGTTCTCGTTGGATCCCGCACAATTTGAAAGTCGCTCAAAAAAGGCTCGTGTCGATTGGTGCAGAGAAATGTTGCAAAAATACGATTGCAGTGCTTCAAAAGACGTTTATAAGATCGTCGCAGGTGACGAATCATGGATATATGCGTATGAGCCCGAAACGAAACAACAATCGACCGTGTGGGTCTTCAAAGACTAGCAAAATTCAACGAAAGTTGTTCGTGAAAGAAGCACTTCGAAGCAAATGGTCGCCTGTTTCTTCGGCAAAACTGGTCATGTGGCGACTGTACCGCTTGAGCAACGTAGGACGGTCACTTCTGAGTGGTATACTACAATTTGTTTGCTTGAAGTCATCGAAGAAATTCGAAAAACCAACAAGAGCAGACGAATCATTGTTCACCATGACAATGCGAGCTCTCACACATCGGCTCAAACCAGAGCGTTTTTGACCGCCCAAAACGTCGAATTAATGGGTAATCCGCCGTACAGCCCTGACTTGGCTCCTAATGACTTCTTGTTTCCGCACATCAAGAAAAAAATGCGTGGTCAACGATTTTCGTTGCCAGAAGAAGTTGTTGAAGTGTTCAAAAACCATGTTTTAGAGGTGACTCAATCGGAGTGGAAAAAGTGCTTCGACAACTGGTTTGAGCGCATGCAAAACTGTATAAATCATGCTGGAGAATACTTTGAAAAACAATAAAACCATTTTTGATTATAAATATTCGCATTTTCACTATTAGGCCAGAAATATATAGTGCAGCCCTCGTACATGTGCCGCATATGAGTGTGCAAATCCGTACCATGATTTATATATCTTCAGAAATTATTTTGGTGGTAATTAATTACAAATTTGTGTGCAGACTCTAAAAAAAGTGAGAGACAGAAAGCCAACTGGAGTTTTATATTTAATATTCTTTTTATTATAGAATCTGTCTGAACGACATTCACAATAAGACATAAAAACTTAACCTAAAGTATATTTAGGTTGGTAAGCTGCCACTGCAGCACTCAACGTTTAGTTTAAAAAAAATGTTCCTGTTGGTAAATCAAAAGTTTGCAACCGTTTGAGCGCATGTAATCATTCTCAGGATCATTGATTGTCTTCTTTGTAGCTTTTGATGCGGAGGCGGAACCCCACAACTGGATACCATAATACCATATTGGTTTTAAAGTTGCTTTATATAAGAGAACCTTGAGTTCTAAATTTAACGAGGAATGTGGCCCAATGAGCCAAAAGAGCTGGGTGGTTCTAATTTTCATCTGTGTAATTTTGGCTGCAATATGATGGACCCAGGTGAGACGTCGACATGTATTCCCAAGTATCTTACTTAGCTCTGCTCTGGGATTGTTTCTCCATTTATTAAAATGGGTGGATAATTTTTTTTGTCTTAACGTAAAAATAATGTGGACGCTTTTCGAGGCATTGACTTTTACTTTCCACTTATTCAACCATTTCTCCAAATCAGCAATGTGGGCTTGAAGTTGTTGGGACGCCAGTTCTCGGTGCTTGTGATACTTAAAAACGGAGTATCGTCAGCAAATGTGGATGTGTGTGTGTGAGTGGATTTGAAGGCAAATCTGCAGTATACAATAGGTATGAAGTGGTCCGAGTATACTCCCCTGAGGGACACCAGCTGAAATTCGTTTGATTGACGAATCAGTACTTTTTGTAATTACTACAAAAGACCTATTCGTCAAATAGTTCCTGAGCAGTTTGTGGACGTTTTCGGGAAGCAATGTTGAAATTTTATAAATAAGGCCTTCATGCCAGACTTTGTCGAACGCCTCACTGTGGTCAATATTTTGAGATAGCGGCCAAAACTACTTTTGGTTTTTGTTCTCCGATTTTAAAGTTATTAGACTCATATGAAAGTAGACAGTAGTAAACCTCGGGAGCCAAAAATTAAGACTCTATTTCAACTATTTCACTGAGAACAGGGTGGTCCAAAATAGGCTTTTTCAGAATTTAGTAAATTTATGATATTTTTAGTTAATTTTTAAAGTTTAAATGATCATAACTTTTTTGTTTTTCAAGATTTTTGGACGAAATTGAAGCTCTACTGTTTTCAGAACAATTTAAATATTTTTTTTTAAAAAGGTCAAATTTCTCGGAAATTTCCTACTTCATAGAGCACAACTCCTGTGAGTCAAGCTGAGTCAAAACACAAATTTACTATTTTGTAGTCCTAACTCTCCCCTACATTCCTATATATACATGTCCATGCATCGGGACTGCACTTTTTGAGCTACAGCAATTTTTCTGACCCAAGGTAAGATATTCGGTACAAATGAACGTCATATTTTTTGAGAAGTTATTTGTATGTGAAAGTGGCTATTATGCATATATTTTGATGAAATTTTGTACAAGAGTTCTTATCGATCCAAAAAATAATTCTGTTGAAATTAGGAGAAGTTGGCCCATATTTGGACCTAGTCCACATAGAAGGGTGTATCAAAATTTTGACAAAAATGACAATAAAACTCCCAAATTATGTGGTATCTAGCAATTAATTTGGAAAAGATAAAAAATTATTTTATTGCCATCTAATATTACATAACTTAAATACCTGAAAATTGCAAATAAATTTAAAACCAATGGAAGTAAGTGGTAAAACCAAGTACCTGTTATAATATTACCAGTACCTGTTAACTCTCAAATTATGTGGTATCTAGCAGTTCATTTGGAAGAGGTAAAAAATGATTTTATTGCCATCTAATATTACACAACTTAAATACCTAAAAATTGCAAATAAATTTAAAACCAATGGAAATAACTGGTAAAACGAAGTACCTGTTATATTATTACCAGTACCTGTTAACTCTCAAATTATGTGGTATTTGGCAATTCATTTGGAAAAGGTAAAAAATGATTTTATTGCCATCTAATATTACATAACTTAAATACCTGAAACTTGCAAATAAATTTAAAACCAATGGAAATAACTGGTAAAACCAAGTACCTGTTATATTATGTTTCAAAGAGGAAAAAAAGATCATGTTGAAACTTCGAGCAATAGTATATTAATCCATGCATTCATTTTTTTCTTCATTATTGTTTCAACAATGGCTAAATTCAGTTATAGTGTTCTATCTGATATATATTTTGAACGGAAAGATGAAAACGACATTATTTTACATATAATGATTTTATAAATTGACTAGCAGTTTAGTTTTATTATTTTATATTGAAAAAAAAAAAAAAAACAAAACCTTTATTGTAGTTTTCAGTTTTACAAATTTTTTAATAATGACAAATTAAAAAATATTTATTTCAAACAAAGAAACAAAGTACTACTCGATTGAAAAAGGCAAAGCATTTCAACACCCCCTCTCAATCGATAAGTCCTATATTATTCCGTAGTTTAACAAATCTGTTGACATCTAATGATTTAGTAAATAAATCTGCTAACTGGAATTCACTGCCGATATGCTCAAGTTTTATGTTGCCATTTATTATGTTATCCCTTATAAAGTGGTGTTTTATGTCTATATGTTTTGCTCTTATGCTTTCCAGATTATTTGCCATTCCGATGCAGCCTCTATTGTCTTCAAATAGTTTGACAGTATAGTCATCAATCTCTTTTAAGTCCTTCATAACTCCAGATATCCATATCGCTTCAGTTGTTGCCAAACTCAAAGCTATATATTCGGCTTCTGATGAAGAAGTTGCAACAGTTTGTTGTTTCTTGCTGCACCATGATACTGTGCAACCATACACCTGAAACAAATAACCACTTACTGATTTCCGGTCAGATTTATCTGATGCCCAGTCTGCATCAGCAAATCCTAAAATAGGTTCACTAGAAGATTTCATAAAATGTAATTTCATATTCATTGTTCCTTTAAGGTACCTCACAACACGCTTGAGGTGTTGCCAGTGGGTGTCAGTTGGATTTTGTTGATAACGGCCTAAGTAACCGATTTGAAAACAAATATCAGGCCGAGAACATAGCATAATATACATTAAACTTCCTAAAAGTTCTCGGTAAGGTTCTTTAGTGCCTGTTTTTGATAAACAGTTTTCTAATTGTAATCCCTTTTCCATCGGAGACTTTACTGCATTGCATTCTAGCATTCCAAATTTCTTTAATATTTTTCGAATGCTTGATTCTTGAGAAATTTGAAATTTTCCGTTTACGAAGTCCATATTCATACCCAGAAAGAACTTCAGGGGTCCGCAATCAGTCATTTCAAAATGCTTGGATAGTTGTTCTTTGAGAAAATCTATGTTATCAGTTTTGTTTCCCGCTATTAGCAAATCGTCTACATATAAAACTAGTATCAGAATATCAGCTGATTTTTTATCTAGTTTTACGTAGAGGCAGTAGTCATATTTCGACCTTTCAAATCCCAAGGAAAGTAGAAAATTGTTAAACTTCTCGTTCCAACATTTTGGTGCTTGTTTAAGCCCATACAGTGACTTAATTAACTTGCAAGCTTGATTTCGAGTACTTTTAAGACCTTCAGGGACTGCCATATATATATTTTCTTTCAAGTCACCATGCAAGAAAGCTGTCTTTACATCAAGATGATGGAAGTGGTATCCTCTAAAAACACCAACAGCGAGAACAATTCTAATAGTCGTTAGCTTTGCTACTGGAGAATATGTTTCCCAATAATCGATGCCATGTTTTTGTAAGAAGCCTTTAACTACTAATCGAGCCTTGTACTTTGTTGGATTTCCATCACTATCTTCCTCTAATCTAAAAACCCATTTGGATTTTAATAACCTAGTTTTTGGCGGAAGCTCAACCAGATCCCAGACATGATTTTTGGTCATAGCGTCCAATTCATCACTTACAGCTTTTTGCCACTTCTTTGAATCTTCTCTATTAAAAATGTCATTAAAACTTTCTGGAATATTATTTTGTACAACTCTGGCTTCGTGACCTATGATGTAGTCAAATAATTTACTTGGTAAATGACTTATCCTCTTACTTTTTCTTGGCTCACTGGGTAATTCCTCGTGAATCACATTTTGGTCAATGCTTTCATTTTCTTCATCGCTCGTGAGCAATTCACTTATAGACACTTGATTGCTATCATCTTGTGTGGTATGATTTGTAACACTTAAATTTTCCCCATCAATTGCAGCAGTCACAGCATTGTCTTCTTCCCCCTCTGGCTCGTGACTGCTTTGTATTATTGTAAAGTCATTCACTTTAATATTTTTCTCTGCATAGGGAAAACAGTTCTCATCGAATTTTACGTCCCTAGCCATAATTACGTTTCGTTTTTCACCGTGCCATAAACGATATCCATTGGGTCCATATCCGATCATAATAGTTTTCATACTCTTCGAATCTAACTTATTACGTTTTGAATTGGAAATCCAAGCAAATGCCTTACATCCAAAAACTCTTAATTTTTCTAGTTTTGGCCGTATCCCAAACCACATTTCTGCTGGCGTTTTTGAATTTTTAAGAGCTTTCGTAGGCAATCTATTAATTATGTATACTGCTGTAAATGCAGCTTCATTCCATAAGTTTTTCGGTACTCCAGATTGTAATAACATTGCTCTTAATTTTTCAGTCACAGTTCTATTAAACCTTTCGGATACACCATTCTGTTGAGGTGTATTCACAATAGTTGTTTCTATCTGAATTCCCTTGTACCAAATTTGTTGATCCTTAGATAAATACTCCGTACCTTGATCTATCGTTAAAGCTGAAAGCTTTTCATTAGGAAACATGGCGGAAGCTAAGGCTTCATACTCTTTTAGCTTTGAAAACACTTCTGACTTCTTTTTTATACAGTAGATCATAGCAAAATGACTATAATCATCTATAAATGAGACGAAATATTTTGACCCATCCCAAGCTATTGGAGCTATTGGACCACAAACATCCGAATGAACACGTTGAAGTAGACGAGTTGCTCTTGTCCTGGTCCCATTAAAAGGGTCTCGGCATTGTTTGGCTTCAGTACAAATGTCACAAAAACCAATATCTTTTGGATTGACATAATCTTGAATAAGAGCTTGCTTTACTAAAATATCCATACCTGTTACACCAGCATGCCCAAGTCTTCTATGCCAAGTAACTGTTATATTGTCTTTGCAACACGAAAGTGCATTTTGGTTTGATAAACTTAAAAGTATTTCATAAAGGTTACCACAAAGCTTTGCTGATGCTATTATTTGTGTATCTTTTAAGATAATGGCAGAATTGCCCACAAAACTGACCTTAAGCTTAGATTTGGCAAGTTTTCTTACTGACAATAAGTTATCTCTCAACGCAGGAGCGTATAGGACATCCTTCATAATGATTTCAACACCTTTATTGGTAATACCTTTAATTTCCCCAACATGCTTTGCTATAATCGATTGACTGTCTTTTGCCACAAAGATCTCTACAGGAGTTTCCAGCAACTCTAGTTTGGAGAAAATTGATTTGTCATTTGCTATGTGATCGCTGGCACCTGAGTCAAGCTTAAAAACAGTTTTATTAATATTAGTATTAAATATATTGCTTTTATATGCCATAAATGATACTGTTTTCGTAATTTTCTTGGTGGCTTGTGCATCCTTCTGCCAACAGTCTTTTGATTTATGTCCATACTTACTACACTTATAGCACTTTCCATTAAAATAAGCTTTCTTTTTAAAGGATTTTTTGCTTGCGAAAGCTGTCTTATCTTGGACATCTTCTTCAAATCGATTTGAAAACTTCGCTTCTTCAGAAATTAATCTTTCTTTCGCTATATTAAAAGTTAATTTGTCTTCTCCATCAATGTTTTGTAAGGCAGTTACCAAGGGGTCAAACTTTTCTGGTAGCGTCAAAAATAATTGTGCTAAGACATCGCTTTCTTCCATATTTGCACCTGATAGCTTGAGTTGTCGAATTAAATTTTCGAAAACCATCACATGGCTTAATATTGGGTCACCTTCATTCATTCTTAGCTTTGCTAACTTCTTTCGAATCAGTAACTGATTTACTACTGATTTCTTTGCAAACATAGATTGCAGATTGTCCCACATTTCTTTACAGGTTTTCTTATCACGAACAAAGCTAATACAATCTGCATGCAGAAAACTTACAATTCTGTCCATTGCTTTTTTGTCTTTCCTTAAAAATTCACGTTTAAGAGCATCGTCATCAGGAGGATAGCCGGTTAGAACTTCCAGAAGATCCAATGAGTCTAAGTGAATTTTCACTCTAAATTGCCAGTCGTCAAATCCCTTGCCATTAAACTGTGGGATTCCATGTATTTCTTTCGAATCGCCCATAACCTTTTATAAATTGACTAGCAGTTTAGTTTTATTATTTTATATTGAAAAAAAAAAAACAAAACCTTTATTGTAGTTTTCAGTTTTACAAATTTTTTAATAATGACAAATTAAAAAATATTTATTTCAAACAAAGAAACAAAGTACTACTCGATTGAAAAAGGCAAAGCATTTCAACAAATGAATAATCCATTCTTCAAAATATGCGACAAACAAGAAATTAAAATTCATAAATTAAAAATAAAAAACTTTTTAAATACTTTAAGAAAACGGTACAATCAATGTTCCAGAAACAAGAAATTGTTTTACTCACGCAACCAAGAATGGCTAAGAAATAAACTTATTTTTAAAAAGGCATCAGTAACTATCACGGAAACTGGAAAAGGTGGTCGACCAGCAAAGCCAGTTGATAATTGTAGTGAAAGATCACGAAGACGCAAGCTTAAACATATCAATGAAGAAGTTTCTTGTAGCATCATAAAGGATTCATTTCTGCATCAAATTCAACCATCGAAAACTAAAAAGAGTAAAATTGCTATCATTAATAAAATAGTGGAAGCAAGCCCCAGACGTACAAAAAGGATTTTAAAAAGTATGCCGACACCAACTGAAGAAAATAAATTTACTCCAGAAGAAGCATTTGCACTATTTTTGGATTTGAAAATAACTAAAAACCAATATACAGAATTGCGGAAGCGAACCAATGAAAAAAATATTGGAATTTTTCCATCATATCGAGATATAGTTCCTGCCAAAAAAAGATTGCTTACCTTCACCAACTGCTATTAGTGTAACTTCAAGTTCAGCAGAAATAAAATTGCAGGATCTTCTTGAACACACTGCAGAACGATTACTAAAGACATTTGATGCTGACTATTTAAAGAAGTTTAAAAATTGCAGCATGACTTTAATTTCTAAATGGGAATGTGATGGGTCCTTTTGCCAGAAACAATACAAACAATGTAATGCGGAAAATTCATCAGATGCCAATTTATTCATGATTTCTTTCGTTCCATTACGTTTAACAAAAACATTTATTGGTTCAGAGCCGTCAACTAGTAGAGCTGCAGAGATAGATGTATGGAAGAATGAAATTCCATCGTCAACAAAATTTTGTAGACCAATAAAGTTTGCTTACAAAAAAGAAACTAAAGATGTCATAACTGAAGAAGTTGGCAAAATAAGAGATGAAATTAAAGAACTTAAACCCGTGATATTTGAATTTAATGATCAATGCATCGAAGTTAACTTTAAAATGTCACTTACAATGATCGATGGAAAAGTTGCACGAGCTTTAATCGAAACAAAGTCTTCGTCAAGCTGCACCATATGCCAAAAAACATCAAGTCAATTGAGCCAACCACCAACACAAGACGATAGTTTTAATGAAGCATATGAATTTGGAATGTCACCTCTTCATGCTAGAATTCGTTTTATGGAGCATATTCTTAAATTGGGATACGATTTGGAATTTGGCCCGTTAGGCGAAACAGTGAGAAACAGCAAAGAAAATTTGGAAAAAAGAAAGCAAAAAAAAAGATATTCAAGAAAAATACCGTGAGATAGGCCTTTAATTGACCAGCCAAAGCAAGGAGAAGGAAATTGTAATGATGGAAACACAGCAAGGAGATTTTTTTCCGATCCAGAAACTGCAGCTTCTATAACTGGAGTAGATTATGATTTAATACGACGATTCCAAATCATATTAGAAGTTATAGCATGTAGCAAAAAGATAGATGCAAAAAAATTTGGTCAGTATGGTAATGAGACAGCAACCCTTTATAACCAAAAATATTCTTGGAGACATATGCCAACCACAGTTCACAAAATTTTGTTCCATGGGGAACAAATAATTCAGCACAATGTGCTTCCAATTGGAGATCTCTCAGAAGAAGCGCAAGAAAAAAGGAACAAAGACTACAGATTCTTTCGCGAGCACAATACAAGAAAAATTTCCAGATATTGTACTAATGAAGATCTTATTAATATTTTGTTGTGCACATCAGACCCGTATATGTCCAGTATTCGACATAAATGGAAATCAACCTCATTAGAGTTAGATGAAGAAACTAAACAACTACTGCAAAATGAAAATCAAAGCTATTTGGAAGAAATTTTCACTAATATTGTTTAATTAATACTAGTTTAAAGATTATAATTTGTTTCTAATTTTAGTATAAATTTTTATTAATACATTTAAATAAAATATATGTGCACTTTAAATCAATAGTAAAAGTTTACTAAAAATTTTATCGATGTTGTGTTCTGTATATAATATATCCAAATGGTATTGATATTGTTGGGAATTTCAGTGTTATTTTTCAGTTTAATCCTCACAAGAATTAGCTTTCTTCCAAAAAAAAACCTACCTTTGGCCCCTGTGAATATTGAGACTAAATAAATGTCAGGGGCCAAATGTTGGCATTTTCTGACCAAAATTAAGTTTAGGAATAATAAATAAGTATTGGTTGTAAAATACGATTGAGGAAAATAAGAAATTATAAAAAAATACCTATTTAAAATGTAAAAATATTCAACTTTTACCTGGAAACTCAACAAAAAATTAAAATGCATTTTTAACTCCACATTACTTACGTTCCTATCGGTCGATTTTTACGTTTGAACACGCAAATTGAAGCTTAAAGTCCCTCCTATTGAACAAAACAAATTGCGTAAAAAAATACCAATCCGGTCAAAAGTTATAGAGTTTTGACCGCTATCTCGCGAAATTGACTACTGTGCGCCTGTAATATGTCAATAAATAATGCAGAGCAGTACAGCTTTCTTTCAAAAGTTCCACGGATTAAATTCTTAATTCTATGCACTTGTTTAATGGTGCTGTGTTTTTCTCTAAAACCAAATTGGTGGTTTGGGATTAGGTTTAATGAGTCAATACACGGCGCTAAAGATTTCAAGACTAGCCTTTCAAATATTCTTGAAAGAGTAGTCATCGTCTGTAACTTGCTTCGAGTAGACGTTTCAAACATAATCACGCGTATCATTTTCTTAATAGTGTTAGTTTAAATCCCGTAACATTTGCTATTTTCTCTTTTTTACTTTTATTTATTTTCGTTACTCATACTTTTATAAGTGCTCGTGTTTCAACACATCACCATGCCCCCTGGGCCCCCCAATCTTGGGGACAATAGATTTGCTGCTCTAGCAAATTCTGTCAGTCCCAAACGAAAAAAATTTAAATCCAAAGACTCAATACCCTTTCCAGAATTGCCAAAATGCCAACCTCCCAACCCTAGGTATATTATCCTGGAAACAACAGATCCGACAAAACCTATTGCTAAATACTCGTGTTTCGCAGTATATCGTGCTGTTCAACTTATAAGCAAAGACATTACATCTATTTCTGAATTACGTGATGGTAACTTACTGCTTCTTGTTAACAATAAGCAAACTGCCGATAAATTTTTATCAGCCAAAGAATTATTTGGACTTTGCACAATTAGTTGCAGGCTTCATAAAAATTTGAATTTTACTAAAGGAACAATCTTCGCTCCTTACCTTAATGATATCCCAGAAGACGAAATAATAAAGGAATTAGCCGATCAAGGTGTGGTAGCTGTACATAAATTTAAAAAGCAGGATGGCACAAAAACCGGTGTATTACTACTAACCTTTGATTTATACCATTTACCAGATAAAATTAAAATATCGTGGAACTCTGTCAATGTTCGGGAATATTATCATAACCCGATGCGTTGCAAAAAATGCCAAAAACTTGGCCATACAACAAAACATTGTAAAAATCCAGAATCATGTGAAACATGTAACTTACCACCTCACATTGAAGAATGTACGCGCACTCAATGCGCTAATTGCCTCGATGATCATCCTTCAAAATCCAACAAATGTCCTCGTTTTATTCAACAAAAAAAACTTTTAAAAATTAAAATAAAAAATAAATGTTCAATGAACGAAGCGAAACGTATTCAAAGAAACAGCTTTCCTTTATTGCCTCTCAGCTCAACTTTTTCTTCCATTACATCAGCAAACACAACAAATAATAAAAAAACCAACGTATCGCAAAAAAATGAACCAAAAGAAACAAACGAAAATAATTATATCAATCAAACCAACAAAACTCCACTAACTTCTACTTCTCCCTCATTACCTTCTACTTCTCGCACTAAAATCTCAACAATTAATAATTCAATTATATCTACAACACAACCAACTAATTCAACATTAAACAACAATATTTTAAACACAATTAACAGTATTAAAAACAAATCCAAAACAACAACAACTACATTATCAAACAAAACAAAAAATTATATGGATTACGATGTAGTATCGAGTGGCGAAGAATAGTATAACAGTTCTTGTTTCTCTCCTATTTCTTACTTTCTCTTATACACAATATGATCAAATTAATTCAATGGAACATGAATGGGTACAGTAACAATTTTAACGAACTCTCTCTACTTATTAATGACTACAAACCAGATGTAATAGCTTTACAAGAAACACATATACCTTATAAAAGCTCAAATATTATCACTCACAAGTCATACGAGGGTTATTTTTATAACCTTCCACATAATTTGCAAGCCAAACAAGGTATAGGTTTTCTGGTAAAAAAAACAAATTCCTCATAAAATAATAATTCAAAACAAAACAATATCTTCCCTTGAACTAATCATTAATCTAAATATTTTATTCTCGATTATAAACTGTTATATACCACCTAATCAAACATTTTCAATAAGAGACTTGAAGGACACTGCTTCTCCTAACAAACAACCATACATTTTACTTGGAGACTTTAATGCCTGGAGTACAATGTGGGGTTCTGTTAATTCTAATGTTCGAGGCATGATAATGGAAGATTTTATCTCCACTGAAAATCTTGTGGTTCTTAACGACGGTTCTTGTACCCATCTGTCTACTCATAACACATTTACAAATATTGACGTCTCACTATGCAGCCCTTCACTCGCGCCGTCTATTTCGTGGGGCACATTAAACTCATTATATGGTAGCGACCACCTTCCTATTCTCATTAGAATAGGATGCAACTCTAATTCATCAATATGGAAACCTCATCCGAAATTTAAAGTCGAAAAAGCCGATTGGCTTCAATTTAAGCAACTATGCATTAGTCAAAATGCTATTATCAATAAATCAATTAATGTCAACTCGGAGGCAGCAAAAATACAAAAAATAATTCGTTTCGCAGCAAATTCCACAATCCCTCAAAGTCAAGCCTCTACTCTCAAACTATCAGTACCGTGGTGGAATCCTAACTTAAATAACTTGAGAAAAGACAAGCAATATAAATGGCATACATTTGTTCGGAGTAAAACTGATGTGAACCTTATAGCCTATAAAAAAGCAAATGCCATTTTCAAAAAAGCCGTAAAACATGCCAAATCTGAATCCCTTACAAAGTTTACAACTGCGATAAACCCTTCTTCAAATACCAAAAAAATTTGGAATGATATAAAGACACTCGTCAGAAATAGATCTTTCAACACTTTTCGATTCATTAAAAAAGATAATCAATTGCTTACATCATCTAGCGATATTGCCAGCAATTTTGGCACCTATTGGTCAGATCTCTCACAGGACACAAAATTTCACCCATCATTTTCAAGCAATAAATCAGAATTATTATCGGTTTCATACAACAATAACTCTCCATCAAACGATGCTAAAAAAATCGAAAATAACATTAATTTAATCGAATTTGAAAATGTTCTTTCCAACGTCAGAGGTAGAAGCCCAGGATATGATAAAATCTCATATCCAATGCTTATCAATTTACCACCCTGTTTAAAAGAAAGAATTTTATCCCTCTACAACAACATATTAAACTCTGGAACGTATCCCCAAAACTGGCGAAACGCTATAATTCTACCCATTCTGAAACCGAATAAGACTATTGAAACAATCAGCAGCTACAGGCCAATTTCTTTACTACCTTGCGTTGGTAAAGTTTTCGAAAAAATAATAGCGGAAAGACTCATGTGGTTTGCTTCAAAAAATAATTTTATACATCATAATCAGGTTGCCTTTAAGAAAAAACAATCAACAACAGATGCCCTACTTCACATAAACCATTACATCTCCCAGGCTCTATCCCACAAAAATCATGTATCTATTCTATCCACGGACTTCGAAAGGGCATTCGATCGAATTGGCAGTCATATAATACTTAAACAACTCAAAAACTGGAAAGTAGAAAATAAAATCTTTATGATTGTAAAAGCTTTTCTGGTTAACCGCAAATTTAAAGTTCGGATTAATGGGACTCTATCAGATCTGTTTCCTCTATACAATGGTATTCCCCAGGGATCTCCACTTGCGGTTGTGCTATTTCTGATAGCCTTTAACGAAATAAGCATCATTGCCTCTAAATACGCCATAATTGAGCACTCATTATATGCAGATGACGCAATAATTTTTTCCAAAAACAACGACGCGGTGCGTGTAAATAAAGCATTCTCAGATCTTCTTGTCGATATTAATGAATGGTCGAAAACATCCGGTGCTATCCTTTCCCTTGATAAATGCAAAATTCTTCATATCTGCAACAAAAAGCTGTGCAACCCTCCGAGGCTTCTTTTCAATAACAACCTTATTGAAACGGTTACTGATTTAAAAATTTTGGGTATAATTTTTGACAAGAAATTTAACTTTAAAAATCACTGTAATAAGCTCCGTAAAGATCTCTTGCTACGTTTAAACATTATTAAGTTTTTATCTTCAAAGAAATGCTCCATTCATACGGATACTCTTTTTTAAAGGTAACTAAAGCTCTTTTTCTATCGAAAATTGATTACAGACTTCATGTCTACGGTCATTGTCCAAAAAGTATTTTAAGAATCATATTCCCACTATATCATGCAGCAGTAAGATGTGCATTAGGGGCTTTTCCTACAACGAATATAAAGAATCGAATTGAATCGGGCTTTCCATCCATAATGGAGCGAAGATACTCCAGTGATCTTAATATTATCCCAAAACTTTTTATATCTAATAATAATAACCTCATTAAACAAATGAAAAATACCATCAAGCAGAAAAGAACTTGTAAAAAACAATCCTCTTTACACAGGTGTGCGCATTATGTTAGCAGACTTATACCAAACCTTCGTCCATTATTACTTAAAACAAAGTCAGAACCCTGGTGGCTATTAAAACGATCATCATTTATCCTTTACCTCCTCAACTTTCCAAAAAAAATCTTCACCCGAAATATACCAACAACTATTCCAGTCTATAAAAAACTCTTCCTCTTTTAAAGATTGGAGGTTTATTTTTATAGACGGCTTAAAAACTGACTTATTCACCTCATTCGGAATTGTTGACCAAAACCTATCAGTTTTATATCACGGTTTTTTGGAACCTCACTGCAGCGTATTTACGGCCGAAGCGCTATCAATTAAGCTTGCAGCTGAACATTGTTCCAAGCAGAGAGAGCGTTTCATAATATGTTCCGATAGCAAGTCAACTATATCTGCAGTACTTAACGTCAAAAATTCAGGACGTTTAGTCTCTGAAATACGTGATCTTTTAATTAAAAACCCAAACAAATTACGAATAATGTGGGTTCCAGGCCATACAAACATATCAGGAAACGTAGCAGCGGATTTTACTGCTGGTAATGCAAAAAAATACCCTCTTCTGACATTTCATACACAGGAAAATATTGACCTCAAATATGTAATCAAGAACCACCTTAAGGATAATAAAGACAATGACTGGGCAGTTTATAACCATCATTACAAAATATTCAACCCACTTGGTACAAAATCCGTATTCCCGTCAACTGTTTCTAGAAGACAAATGATAATATTCACCAGACTTAGACTTGGTCATACTCTCATCACTCACCAATACCTATTATCCAAAGACAATAAGCCAATATGTAACAGCTGTAATTTACCACAATCTGTGGAGCATATCCTAGACATATGTCCTAAATATTATCCCCAGAGATTATCAACGTTCGGAACATCTACACCTAGCTCCTTTCTCACTGACCCATCTCATCAGAATATAACAACAATTTACAATTTTATTAATAAATGTAAATTATTAAATATGATTTAATTTAATCCATTACTTTTAAACAACGAAATTTATATTTGAGTCGAAGGCCTTAGTTGCTCGTACTCTTTTTTTTTCATTTGTTATATAATATCATTTATTGTATTATATAATTCTAATAAAATAAAAAAAAAAAAAATTTTTTTTGAAAGAACAGGCAATAAGCTGATTGGGCGATATGAAGACTCCTGCGTAACGTCTTTGCCAGGCTTGGGGATCATAACTATTTCCGAGCGTTTCAAAGATTGTGGAAAGCAACCAGTTCTTAACATTAAGTTAAAAATAAACATAACAAATTTGGCAGGTTGATAATCATGGTGTTAGTGATTTTGTCACCACCGGCAGACTTTTTTGGGTTAAGATCACTGATTGAACTTCGAGCGCAAGTAGGCGAATTTTTAGCGGGTTGTTGAACAGCTCTTTGTGTTAAATAAGAGTCTGCTACGTTTGGGACAAAAATTGTCTCTAGGTGATTGGCAAACTCTTCAACTTTGTCGTTGGAATTTTTTGCCCACTTTCCATTTTGTAGGCGAATTGGAGCCTCATAGACGATATAACATTTCATCTTTCGTACTGCCTTCCATAAGCTGTAGTCCGCCTTTTCGGTGGCATCCAAGTTCTGCATCAATTTATTCACATTTAACTTCTTTTCCCGCTGAAGGGCTTCGCGCAACATTTTCTGGCATTGGTTTAATTGTGTCTTTAAAATCGGCGAGCGAAACTGTTGCCAACTGGAGTGCCGGCGAAAAAGAATGCCTTCGTGAATGCATAAATCTGCACTGGAATACGGTCAAAAAACCGAGGTAAGGACATACCGATGATCGATAAAATGAAAAAAGGCATGGAAAGAAATAAAGGAAGGTATGCTTTCTGCTTTCTGAACGCCAGAAAAGCTGTCACAAATGTAAAATGGGCGTTTATTGGAACAGGTAATTCAATTCCTATACCTGAGCTAATCGCAGAAGACAGTCTGGTGGAAGCTATGATTTTTCACGAATTAGAGGATGACGAAATTTTATTGGACAGTAACTGTGTTACGGAAATTGGTTGTACTGCAAGTATTAGAGATGACATTGCTACAGGTTCTGAAGATGTAAGCAAAATATATAATTTGTACTTCTCCCGCTCTTTAAAAACTGAGAAGCCTTCGTAATACACCTTCAAAAAGCAGTGTCCTGTCCGAACGGCGGCGTCAAATTTCGAAAAAAAAAACCATAAATTCTGATGAAATTTATAAACTGCTGCAGCAACACCTGACTACTGAAATTGAACACCAGGCCCGGATGAGTAAAATGGAAGAGGCCCATACCAAGGAACTGCATTCTGTATTGCAGATTCAAAGGCAAGTCGACCATGAGGATTAACTGCACACTTTAAAATTAGATATGTTTCGCAAAGGTACAAATAAAAATCTGTGATATTTAGTTTCTATAACAATTATTTAATGTACATTCTTATAAGCTTTTTGTTGTCAATCTTTTGTACTCAATTACCAAAAATACTGATCTTTATGAATTCTTTTGTTTTTTTGCGACTTAAACCGTGCGTTAATGAATTGAATGCGATTTCCTTTGTTTTTTTTTTATTAGTTTTTTTGTATTTATGTATGTATATCATATTTATCCCAAAGAATTTAAAACGAACTTAATGCTTTAGTCTATTAACTTCCTATTAAGTTTTTTTATGTATATTGTTAATTCTTTTTTTTTTAATAAAAAATTAATTATTTAATAAAGAACAAATTTATAATTTAAAGCAAATTTACAAGTCAATTTATAAAAGCCGTCCAGAATTTATTCTTTTGGTAGGCTGGTTTGAATCCAAACTACAGTTAGCGGTTCTGGTTGAACAACAGAACGTGGACATCTATCCAAAACTGCGAAAATAAAAATACATGCTATGTTATTTAATTGGTTACTAACGCGTACTGAAAAACAATAACATGCATGTGAAGTTTTGTTTCTTGGCATTATTATGTAAAACAGCCACTGCCACGACTTTATTTTTGGCGACACGAAGCCTTTCAAATATAGAGCGAAACTTCGATTTTAGTTGTCCATTTAAACACTCTTCTTTACTACGTATCATTATACGGCTGTTGTTATATCTATAACGAAATAATTTAAAGAAGATAAATTTTTAATTTACATATTATTTATATATCCTTATTTTTCTTCCTTAGGGGTAGATGGATTTTTTACTAGAGTTAATAAAATTGGAGACAAAGTGTAACCTGCATCTCCAAGTAAGAAACCCCTGTATACATATTTGCTTAGCTCCAACTTTGTTTTTAGCTTGCACTCAGCCCAAATTCTGGAGTCGTGGCTAGAACCACGAGATCTTGCAAAAATGTCCGTTATCTTACAATCTGCATCATAAATGCTCTGTAGTGTAACATTTTAAGTAACGAACCTTTTAAATAAGAATATGTGTGTTAAAACAGTTCAAAAGTAAGCTTACCTTCACACTTAAGGAATAAAATCCTTTTCTATTTAAGAAACGTGAAGTTTTTGTGCAATGAATTTTAGAACAACTTACTAATGACACTCTGATGGGCATTTCTTCCCAGAAACCGCAAGGTGGTTAAAACTGTTAGGCTTGTTGAAATGGGTAGTCCTCGGTTGGTTTTTGCTTCGCCAATATCCAACAAGTTTGTTAAAAACGAGTTGTAATTTTGTCGAATATATACCGTGAATAAAACTCATTATCGTCGAGTTCAAAAGGATTGAACCTCCTTTTATAAATTTTAGTCTTCGGTTCCTTATTTACGTGAGCAAAAACTGCAAAATCTCTATTTATATCCTCCAACCTAAACATTTGTAACTTTTTTTCACAAACTTTTTAATTTGACAAGAAACAGCTGGAGGTGTTTGTAAATAAGTTAAAAACAGTTTTAGCTACTTTTAAATGTAGAGTGGACTTTAACGTCAAAAGTATATTTTAAATCGATTAATGAGTTAGATTCGACTCTAAGGTAAAACAGACTTTAGTTCTCTTAAAGTATACTTTATTTTGGACTATGAATATGGGCCAATATATTTAAACCGATGGCCAAATGTCAAACTATAAAACCATAATTGCAGTCCGAACAATTGTACTTAGCTTTTTAAACATCTCAGTTAAACACGTAAATATTGTAGTTAAAACAGCATTACGTTTATCTAAAACGGTATAATAAGATTAATTGGTATATTTAAAGGGAAGGAATTTAATTTTTTTATACCCTACTAGCATTTGGAAGATTGTTTTAATGTCAGCCACTATTAATAATTTTTTAAAAATTCAATTCCTTTTTACAGTAATTTTTTTAGTAAGCATATTAATATTATTGTTTATTATATTATTTAACAATAATTTAATTTATGAAATTTTATTGTAAATAAAATGAAGTAATCATCAATTTAAATCGAAAAATATTTCGATTAAAAATATGACTGAAAAAAGAGCCAAAAAAGATTTGCAATAGTTCAGAAATATGACTAAAAACGACTCATAAATATTCGCAATTGATTAGAAATAGGACTGAAAAATGAATCAAAAAAGACTCGCAAATATCTAATATATATGAGTCATAAATGAATCGAAACTGATCAGAAAAGCGGGTAATAAAAGTTGAGGAGTCTTTTATTACCCGAGTCGCGGGTAGGGTACCATTTTCTCCCGAGGAAACAATCATATATGATCAGAAATTGAGCTTATATATGCCTATTTTAATCGCGCAGTAGAGTCGTAAATGACTCGAATATGATACATTTTTTTTATAAGATTCCTGCAGGGTAATACATAAAAAACAAAAATCTTGATCAAATTCATTATTTTGGAAAATATTTTACAGTGAAACATGCCTCCGTAACATTGTAAAACTTTTACAACAAAATCACCCCTTTTCTGAGATTTGATTACGTCTGCGCATTCAGTTACGCCACGATCGTAAATTGGTATTCCAAACGAAAACTGATTCGAAGGAAAAAGCAGAAGAAACAGAAAAATTATCAAATGTGTTATTTTAATAAACAAAAGGCAAGGCTTGAAAAGAGAAATTTGAGAGATAGTTGCAATTCATTCGAGATGAGCAATCAGTTGTAAGAAATTATATTTAAAGGTATTGATTTTTCAAATAAGTAGTTAACTTTTATTGATTGAAAAAGGACTTTCGTATAAAAAAACGCGTTTAAGTATGTTTTAGACATGTTTGCGCATTTCCTCCCAAAACACCTGCACTTCGTCTTTGGATCGCTAATGGTATCCACAAGCACTATGTTCTTTAGCTGGCAGAATATCTGCCAGCTTTTCATATATAAATTTTATAGTTTATATAAAATAAACTAAAACGCCAAAAAATATTTTAATCATTTATTACCCATTTTATTGCATTTCATTCCTACATTTTTTTAATTAAACACTTTTTTAGCTCGCAAAAAGAAAAATAGAAACAAGTTACGCCGCTAAAATAACGTATTAAAACGTAGCTACGATCTTAATGCAAAATACATATAATCGCAAGAATCTGAGCGGAATCGAAACGCAGAATACAGAAGTTGCCAAACGGAGAAAATGTTGATTCGTATCGAAACTCATAATAGGGGTGAATAAATGTTTAGGTTTAGGTACAGTTTCTTTCAAAACATCGGCTAACATTATAACAGAGGGCAAATATTTTAGTTTGACAATACGGGAATGATTTAATCCGGATTTAGCCACTCTTTGAGCAGTTTGTGAATCCGTGTGTATCAACAACGGACTGTGATCGGAATAACATATTCTGCCCCTGCACTAGATATTGGTACTACGCTTTGTGTTCTTGACTTCCAGTAAACAAGACCACCTGCAAGTAAAAAATAAAAAGCCTGATTGAGATTTTCTATCAATTTGAATCACAAGAACCAATAGTTGGTAAACTATTTTTTCTATGTATTAATACAGCATTTCTAGTATAACTCAAATATTTACATGATATGCTGAATTGAAATGTTGTTTACGTGGGTCTTTAGAAAATTGTACAGCACATGTTACAATGTATTGCATAATCAATAGAAATTCGAATGATTTTCTTTTCAATTCGAAATACAGAGTAAACCCTCACGTTAACCTTGCTATGATAAATAAAGATTCTATTTTTTATTAACTTTCTCTGCTTTCCCAGAAATTTTGGTTTTGTTTCTAATTTTATACCTGACGGCGTAGGAATTGTTACAGGCTTAAAATTCTCTAAATCATATTTCTTGATCAAATTTGAAATGGTTGCGAAATCGAAATTTCTCTATTTTTAATATTTACTTCTAGACCAATACAATTCTTTGGAATCCCCATGTCACGAATGTTGAAGTTTTCTTTTAATTAACATACAAATTTTTCTGTGAAATTATTATCACTTGCAGTAATTATAATAACATTAACATACACGGCGAAAATTATTATTATTTTTAAATATTTTCTACAAAAATAAATGCACTGATGATACTTTGAATGTGTTATTGCTTCTATTTCTAGGATCCGTTACATTCTCTTTTGCAGCTTGAGTTGTTCTTGATTTTTTCTTGGTCTTTTCCGATTTTTAATTGAATCAATAAAATTTTTTCTTACTGATTATATCTCATTTCTATTTTTTCCAGGAATACTGTTAACATCAAATTTAGTTGATCCGAGCTATACCGCGTATTGGAATTTACATATCCTCTTGTCGTTTCATACATTTTATTTTCTATAAACTTAATTTCTCTACTTATTACAATTTTTTTTTTGTTCCTGCTTTCCATAGTCTGTCAGCTTTTGATTCATCTGAATAATCTGAAAGAATGTGTTTATTGCTTATCGCATCCCACTTTGATCTTATGTGCTTTGTCCATAGGCTTTCTTGTAAACCTGATTCTAACAATAACCAATGCGCTATTTCTACTAATGTTCTGTTCGTTCTTTCACTGATGCTTTTTTGTTGTGGAGTATAAACTGTTGTCAACTGCCTCTTAAATCCACTCTCTTTTAAAAACGTTGTATAACTTTCACCAACTAATTCTGCACCGTTATCGCTTCTTAAAACTTTTTTCTTTCCAGACTGCGTTTCTGACATTTTCTTGAAATCCGTGTATTTTCCGAAATATTGTTTTTTATTGTGCATAAAATACACAAAACTTTTCAGGTATAATCAATCATGAATAAATGTTGAAAAGTACAAACTACCACCAAGAGATTCAGTTCTCATGGGACCGCAAAGATCAGTTCAGAAGTTTATTTTGGAATCTTATGAGGAAAAGCTAAACACAATCGATTGTTTCATCTTTTAGTTTAGAGAATCCCTTAACATTCCATGTTTATCCAGTTTTACTGATTGATTCATATTTAAGTGACCATAACTTTTGTGCCATAACACTGCCTCAAAACCATTTAAATTTGCTGTTAAATGTATCATGTTTAGAGCATTTTTATATACATTTTATAAAGTATAAATTAAATTTATACTCCCTTCGATGATTTTATTTCTCCCTTTATAAACTTTTGTTCCTTTCATACCAAACGTACAACCATTATCAGTCATTATGCTGCTTGAAATAAGATTGCAATCTAAATCTGGGACATAAAACGATTTACATGAAACTAATTCTTCACATCTACCATTTGTCTTTACTATTTTCTTGACCTTTCCAATACCTTTGATATTCAATACGTTACCGTCTTACCTCAAAACTGTGTATCTATAATTTCAAAAAGACTTTTGGTTGCACATATGAGACGACGCACCACTATCAATTATATGTGTTTCAGAGAAACTACTACAATTGTTTTCTCGCTTAAAGAAATTAAGACTTTATTTGACCTTTCACGTCTTTGGTTTTGTTCTACATACCGAGCATTTTCAATAAATATCTTAAAAATATTAGTTTTATGACCTTTTCTTCCACATTGAAAACTTTTATAGAAAAATTTATTTTTAATCATACCTTCTTCTTGACTTATAAATTTTTTAGATTCTACTTTCCTTATTGACTTACGATCAAATGTTTTTTTTTTATTTAATGCGTAGTAAACCCTATAATTGTATTATAGTTAACCATATCTAATATACAGAAATTACTTCCTGGCTCAATTTTTTTGAATAACTTTTTTTAAATTTAATTATTGAATATTTCCTTGTGAATTTTAAAATAAGTATTATAATCTAATCTAAATCGAATCAAAAAATATGCTTGTTAATGTTGCCACTACAATTCCCTACGTTGAATTTTCACGATTTTATTGCTGTCATCCAGTCAGGCAAAGGTGTCCGCCCTTTTGAGACGATATACGTCTCAAGTAAAAAAAGCAAATCTTTTGCTAGGGCATTTGGATGTATTAAAACTTTCTGCCTGTAGCTGATGCATCTCCTTACGAATAGTGGTAATATTGAAATTCCTATGGATCTCAGATGAGCACTCGTTATTGTTCGTAAAATTTTAGACTGTCTTCTTTGTAATTTTTCAACGTTAGAAGCCGAAGCTGTTTCCTTTAGTTTGTCACCGTACCTTAAAACTACCTTGTACACCTTGATGTCGAAGTCTAACGCTGATCTTGGGCTAAAAGACAGCAAAGCTGAGCTCATTTTAACTTTAGTTGAGTAATTTTTTCTGTGATGCGACCATCTAAGGTGTTGGTCAAGGTGGATACCAAGATATCTCGTTTGATGTTGCTGAGGTACTATAATATTATTTATAGAAACGGAAGGACAAGTGTCCCTTCTCAGAGTGAATGTTATGTGGACGCATTTTGCAGCACTTATTTTTTTGTAAAATTCTATTTTATTTTCTAGAAATAATAAATTTTACAATTTACATTTCCTTAGCGTCATATGACATTGTAGAGGCGAGTTGGCATTAATATATATCCACATATAATATTTTTAATAAATATATATTTACAATATAGTAAATGGCTAACTTTAATTAAAATAATATAGTAAATGATACCATTTACATATTTTGAGATCAATCATTGTTATGTTTGTATATACATATATTTATATTTTATCACAAAAAGAAAATTTGTAAATTTTGCAACAAATGTTGTTTTAAATAAGATTTAGAAATTGAATTTCCTTGAATATTTAAATGAACTAGTGGCAAATTATTATATTTGTCGTCTCTGATCTGCATCTGGATATCTTAGATTTAAGTCATTTCGGGTATTAAATTAAGCTTGATTTCTGGTAGAGTTATGACCAATATTCCGTAGCGATTTAAAAACAAAAGTCAACATGTATAAGGCTTTTGAAGGTAATACAATTTTAGCAACATCCTTATAAAGAGATAATAAAACAAAAGTGGAAAATTATAAACATTTTTAAAAGCTTTGTTTTGAACTCGTTGCAAGGATTTTAAAATTTTCAGATCTTTTATTTGCATAAACTTTCGCTAAGTAATTAAGATGAGACTCTGAATTACGGCATAATATATCGCTAACTTAGTTTTTTTATTAAATTTGTATTTAAACTTGTATAATAAACCGATAACCAATGATATTGTTATTTTAATATCTTGATATTTTTTTGTCCGCGTTTCCACATATTTTTCACCTTCAACATATGTGGTAAATTCATCAGTACTTATCGATTGTGATGTAAATCTCAAAAGTTTTGTTTTTTTCTTATTCATCACCAACTTATGTAGCCTTGCATATTCAAAAATAACAAAACCGTCTTTTTTCATTTGTATCTTCAAAAGTTGTATATGTTTATACTGATAAAATATGCATACTTCATCAGCGTATATATATGTATATATATATATATATATATATATATATATATATATATATATATAATTTTTCATTGAGTCCAAGAGTAATTATATAATTAATGTATAAAGTGAATAAAAGCGGACCCATACTCCTTAAAGAGCTGCGGCTGTTTTAAATTTCTACATACTGCTTTCTGTTGCCTCGATATACATTCGTTTAATACTTTTGGAGATAAATAATCATGTCCAAGACTTTTGCCTAGCGAAAGGATAGGCAAAAGTTTGATGAAATATACATATGTTAGGACAGTACCGTGAATTTGTTCCACGTATTCTCAGAATAAGTGATAAATTGTTGCTTCATTGTTGCAGGGATTTGCAAAAAATACCTTTTTAACGTTTACCACCATCTTTTAAATTCGGTGGACGCTTCTTACTTTTTCCTAGCGATTAATTTATAAATCTCCAGCATTTCTTTACATCATTTTGATAATTAGTAATATTATCCTGATAGAAATTATTTACTGATAAGCGACATGCCTCCTTAATAACTTTACTGATTCTTTTAAGCCTATTTTAAAAGCTGTGGTCAGTTGGCCTTTCTCTTCTTTGCTTTAAAAGATTTCTTTTAAAATCAATAAGTTTAAGTAAATTTGCATTTCACCACGGTGTAATACTTTTGTTTATATCTTTAATTTTTAATCAGGTGCGTAGTTTCAAAAGTATGTCCTAACTTGTTATAGTCACAGTGCTTTTGAATAACTTCAATATTTTAGTCCTTTTATCATCTTTTTCAAATCTAAATGATGTAATGCTATGGTCAGACAACGTGCAATCAATGGAATCAATAAATAAAAAAAAAAAAATAAAAATTGTTTTAGTTTTATTGCTAAAAACATTAATAATTGACTTCCCTGACGCCCATTACATAATTTTCGAGAAAATCCCCAACTATAACACAGGAACTTGCATACTTGCGTATCCCGTCCTCGAAAATTGAATAAAAATTCACAAAACTGCTTACTTTCACATAATTCAACGGTAAACTTAAAGTTTGCACGCATGTAAATCGGTGTTCCCCCATAACCATCATTTCTGGGCAATGAACACACTTGTAACCGGGGATTTTATAAACTTTTTATTTTAGAATCAAACCAGGTCTCTTGCACCGCTTATCACTTGGTGAATTTGGAAAATTAATAATATTAAAATTACGTAAATTTTTATTTTTTAAAGAATTTATAAAACTATCAAAATTTAAAAGATATTGGTAATCATTCATAAAGGTTAAAAAAGATACTATTTAATTACTTCTTGATGAATAAAAAGGAATAAATGAAGTAATTAAACTTAATTGGGTGACAAGTAAGCCGCTCGCTCGACGTCAGAATCGTTGCGGTTATTTATTTGATATGCTGCGTTTTGGTTTCAGAGTAGCTGCTTCATACATTATTTTGTCAACATCTTCCTCATTTCTGATTAGTTTTGGTTTCGATATTTCACTCCTTTTAACAATAATTCCAGAACCAACCGTGTACACTACGCCATAACCAATTGTCTTTAATGTTTTTTTGTAGTTAAATAAACTTAACGTTTCTCTACTTAGAAAATCTTTGTGGCCATTTTTTCCAGCTGGTTTATGTGGGTTTGATACTGCTGGATTTTAATTAATACTCACAAAAGCTGTATCATCATCTGGGCTCTATGGGATATCTGCAGTAAACAATTTGTAAAGGAATGGCCCCAGAATACTTCCCTGTGGTACGCCTTGCACATATTTGTTTGGCGGAAGATATTACAATTTTTGATTTAAAATGAACCGATCCGTTTTTCATATTACTTTTAATAATTTATGTGTGTTAGCTGGTAGAAACATTGAATTATTTTTTAATAGCCCTTCGAATGCCTGCGAAATATCAATAAATAGAGCTCATCAAAAAAGATTTTTTATGTGGACTTGTCTTATTGCACTTTGCTTCTTCCTGAAACCAAATAAATGGTTGGGAATAATGACATTTGCATGAACATGAGGTACTGAACTCTGATAGTATTGACAGCAGATTTATAGGACGATATAATTTTACTTGAGTCACGTCTTTGATTCGGTGTCATTAATATTTCCGAATGTTTCCATAACGCCGGAAAAGAGTCAATTCGTAGTATGGAGTTAAAAATAAGAAAAATGATTCGTAGAGCAGAGTTTGGCAAACTGATAATCATCATTGCGTTGATCTTATCACTGTCAGTTTTTCCTTAAAATTCTCTGCCCATTCACCATTTGGTAGCCGTATAGGAAATTCATGTTCAAAAGGGCGTCGCATGTTTCTCACAGCTTTCCGCAGACTATAGTCTGTTCTCTGGGTTGAGCCTAAGTTCTTTGACATTGATTAAGTTGTAATTTTAGGCCTGGAAAACGAAATTACGTCTTATTCTTCTATTTTCTTGTATTGGAAATTCTATGAAGTCAGTACAGCTTTTAGGATGCCTCGATTTCTTAGAAGTAGAAGGCGTGGAAACCTTTAGCAGAGTGTTTGTAGAAAGATCATCTTCAATTTCTTTTTCTGGTTTAAAAGAAGTACTTTGTGGCAAGTGAAAGCTGACGTACATTTTGTATTTAATCTAGAGTGTCCAAAAGGACAGAACAAAAGTTTGAAAAAAAGTATTGTTATCTGGATTATAAGGGTCTTGAATGAAACTTATAAAAGTGGGTGAATAATCTGAGGAAAGATTAAGATAAGGAACCAAAGAAATATGTTCACGTTTTATATTTCTGGTAATCGCGAAATCAATTATATCAGGATTTTTTTTACGATCTGTAAGCCAGTTTGTGGGTTTACCTGATAATATGGAAGAAATAGCTTTATACATTTGCCTTCTTTTGGCGTAAGAAGGTGAGAGCCCTAAAACGTGTGTTTTGCGTTATATTCGCCCGCCATAAACATTATGCCTAATATTTTGAAATATCCAGGAATTGAAGGACAATAAACCGCTGTAGTTGTAGCCTGAATATTAAACATTGATGACCCTTCGCATGCCCTGCCACTTGGGCTCTTAGTATCGTAGTATAATAGGAATTGTTGCACCTTTTTTTATGTCCAAAAACATATTTTTAAAGAAGCAATTTTTTATTTATTTATTTTTTCAATTAGGCCTAAGGACGTGCAAACTTAATAGAATTACGTACTCGTTGTTTTTCCTGTGTGTATAATTGATTTTTTAATTGAGAAGAGTTAAAAGTAATTTCAACCATGAACATCTGTTAAGGAATTTTTTGTCTTTTTAAGATGTTGTAAATTTATTTAAAATCAAAACTGCTAACAATTGATCTGTGAGGTTTTTCACTTATTGCTTGAGTACGTTTTCATTGCGTAGTGAAACAACATAAAAATTTTCTTTGCTTAAAAGTTGGTCAATCAGGGCATTTGAAGACGATTCACGCAAATATATGCTCAGAGAAACAAGTCGTGATGAAAACTCGGCGGCGGCGGCTGAGCAAAAAATTGTCGGCGGCGGCTGTAAGTCGGCTAAAGCCGACTATCAAAGAGTCCTTGTGTATTGCGTTAGGAAGAAGAACAACAAACATAAACAAACTTTAGATGAAGTAAATGTTACAAATAAAGACGCAAGATTTTAAAAATTAATTATTTTATTTACATACATTTAATAAGTTATGTTTTGTTTTCTATAGAAATATATTTACAATCAATTTAAAATAACAGCTTCAAATTTTAATTTATATTTCTTTACTAAAAGCAAATATACAAAATTTAAAGAATAAAAATTGCCGGCTAACATTTTTGAGTCGTGACAAGCCGCACCACTCGGCGGCGGCTCGACTATTAAGAAAAAATCGGCGGCGGCTTTCAGACGGCTGTGAGCCGAACGACTTGTTTCTCTGTATATGCTTTACACTATGTCCACACGAGACGAATTTTCATCATAATGCCTAATATAACGCTGGCAGCACAATTGTCAAATTTTTATTAATATCAGTTCAAAGGAGTAGACGTTGATGATTTAATATTATGATGAATAATTCTTTATTGGTCATTCTGAAGGCAATAGATCCAAACAATTCTGTCGAAATGTTATTTTTTGAACTTTCGGTTGGTTTTGATAATAATAATATAATAAAACATGCCTAAGCTATAATAATTTAAAATTTTATTAAAAAAATTATGCGTCAAAAATATAATTACATATAAAATGACTTTTCATATCATGATAAATTTATTAGTCTATGAGCTCTGATGATTATATCATAACTATGATATAATACTAATAAATGAAGTCTACACAGGATGAATTTTCATCATGATATAAATTTGACTTTCATCAAGATATAAATTCATCAGGTGTGGACCCCCTATTATGTATTTTCTCGGAAACTGTTTTGGTTGTCGTTATAACCTTTTGCTATCTTTGAATCTGAGTCCGAATTTTTGCCACTAGGGCTAGACTTAGGTTTTGTATTGTATTTTATCGATCTATGCCTGTTTAAATTATTTTTCTTCACTATTTTTATCATTGGCTGGGAATATAGGTAATTAAGGTGACGCAACTGTTTTGTTTTTGTGTTTACTAAAAAAAATATTACGCGCCAAGCTTGTGTTTTGTTTTGTACATTTGTTTAAGTTTGACGCTTAAAATTTGTGATAATATATGTATACCTAAGCTTAATAAGAAATGTGATTATGAACTTGAGCCAATTTTAGCTGAAATCTTTAATAAAATGTTAGAAACCTCTGTTTACCCTGACATTCTTAAAATTCAAAAAAAAAAAAAAAAAAAAAAAATCCGATACTAAAAGATGGTACAGAAATATCGTGCTTATGACAAGCTTTTATATTTTGTGGAAGAATTAAACATATTATATGAATTTCAGTTGGTTCTGAGGATGCTGTTATAAATGTAGTGAGATACATTCGTAATTGCTTAGATCTTTTTAGATTTTTCAAAAGCATCTGATCTTTTAGACCATTATATACTGATCGAAAAATTGTCATTGAATGGTATCAAAGATAAGGAATTATTGACTTTCAAAAGTTATTTAACGAATAGGAAACAATATGTTCAAATTAACGAATGTAGTACTTATCTTGACCGCGTAAACTATGGTGTGCCATAGGGTAGTCGATTAGGTTCATTGCTTTTTTCATTATATCTAAACGACATTAAATTAATCTTGATTTGACTGGGAAAATTTATATGTTTGCAGATGATGTTTGTTTATTTTATCCCTACAAGGGTGGTTTAGTATTGCGAACACATAATGAAAGATATATTGCCTTAGTTTCTGAGTTTGCTCATTTAAATCGACCTGTACTTAATCCCGACAAGACAAAACTGGAAGCAAATTACGGCATTCGATATCGATCGAAATTTCAATAGCATTTAAATATAAATTTCGTTCGATATTGAATGGCATAATTTGGCCCCTGATTCGTTTTAGGCGTAATTCAACTCGCTTTAATTACTTTGTCGTTAATCTAAGTGGAAAGCCTTTGGAAGAAACAAACTCAATTAAATATCTTGAAGTTACAATGCAAAGCAATCTTGCATTAGACTTACACATAACAGAACTAAAAAAGAAAATTTCTCATGGAATTGGAATCTTATAAAAGTTTAAAACAAATTTAATGTATGTATTAAATTGATGATATATCAAGCTCTGATATAAACTTCAACGCATGCAAAATAAAGCATTGAAAATAATTTATAATTTACCAATACATTATTCAACAATATCTCTGTATAAAGATATTTGTAAAAGAATATTACCAATTATTGGACTACATGAATATCAAGTTTTGAAATATGTATGTATATAAGTCGATAAACAATGCTGGCCATAGAACTTTATCTTTTGTTCAAAATTAATCACATTCCAATTTGAGAAATGTAAATAAATTACAAATGCCAAGATGTAGATTTGAAAAAGCTAGGCAGAGTATTGACTACATTGGTAGTATGAAGTATAATAATTTACCCTTGGATCTAAAAATGATTTTTAGAATTTAAATATTTAAAAAAATTTTAAGACCATTTGTATGGAAAATTGGAAACGCTTTTGTACTTTAAGATCTCTGATGCAATTTATATACATGCGGAAGCGAATATACAAGATTGTCTTTACTTGCTATACAACCGTTAGTCATTTAAGCGTTTATATACAGCAGCAGGCATTTTTCAAAGCCCATCTTTTCACGAGTTTAAATTAATTTTTTTGTGTGGGATACTTTGCGAACTGCTCAAGCCATATGTTTAGTTTGTTTTAAAAACCAAAAAAAAAAAAAAAATTAAAATACTTGACAAAGAGAAAGTAGGAAAAAAACGTTTCATAATTGAGAGCTTAAGCTTAGTTTAGACGATATATAGAAACAGCATATATATGCTTACAACTGTATGATTAAAAATAGCAGCAAATTATGCTGAAACTACCAAATTTTTAATTCAACATATTTCAGCAAATGAAATGGCAACATATGAGTCAGCATACAATTTTTGCGTTTATACGATATGTTGATATTTATATGGTGGTATATATGCTGAGTCGTATAAACCTTTGCTTGTGAAATAAGAGAGTTTGACACAACTTTTTTTATACAACGCTTTACAGGGTTACCGTTCGCCCAACTAAAGTCGCAATTTGACGCTTTTTTAGCGATCTGACATTTTTAGTCACCGATTTTTGCAATTTTTTTTAATTTTTGTGTTTTCTACCCTTTTTTGTAAATTATAAATAGCATACGACAACCAAATTTATTTAACTTAAATAACGCTGTTAGTATACATGAAAATATGTATATGAATAATGCTACTGTATATCTTATAGTATTATTTATTTATCTATTAATTCAAAAAGTAATATAAAAGCCCTGCTGCGCCAATTTATTTATATTACACAGTAAAACTAAAGCCTTAAGAACTACTTATGTATGAATACACAATTATTTTAAATTAAAATTTTTAAATAAACTTGACTTAGAATGAACATTGTTTTGAACTGTATTTATATATGTACATAACATAGGATTTAAATCATACAAATATCGTAAATATCATTAAATATGGTTTCCCCCTAAAAACAAGATTCTAAAGAAGCACATAATAATAAAAGTTCCCAAAAACACATCGCAACTGATTAATACAACTGCATGAATACAGAACATATAAAAGTATGAAGTGCTTAAAACCTTTAGAATTCAGAAAAAGTAATTCATAAATAAGACGGTCTTTAAAACTATAAGTTGTTTAGATAGAAAAGTAGGTTGCGTCAAAACGCATTGGAGTGAGAAAAAAGTCGAAGTATAAGAGGTAAAAAATTCCAATGACGAGCTATTCTCACTATAAAAGACTTCTCAAACTGGAAGTTATAGATTCTTGAAATGAAAAGCTGAGGGTTTCTAGTAGAATGCGAAAAGAGAAATTTATAACAAAGTTGAGCAGGAATACCACTTTTTATGACCCTGTAGAAAAATAGTAGATCGCGCAATAAAAGAAAATTATGAAATGAGCAGCCCAGAAAACGTTTTACATAGTCCGATATATGATCCCTTCTAGCGACGCTATATAAATACCTAACTATCATGTTCACAATGCGATTTAACCTTGTTATAACAAGTATACCAGCTCCGGAAAAAACTTGGATACCATATAGAATCTGCGGCATCAGAATAGCATGATCCAAGGTTAACTTTACACGAAAAGGAACATCTATATTAGTAGAATAAAGTCGTCGCAAGAGCCCTGACACCTTACTGCAGAGATAGTCCATATGGTCCTTCGTAATACTTATCTGTAGGGCATTTATTAGATCGCATACCCGTAAAAAGACGATATATATCGTCAGCAAAAATGTATGACTTACAATAACTATTATCTATATGAAGTGAAAAATCGTTGACGTAGAGCACAAAAAGAAGTGCACCTAAAACTGATCCCTGAGGAACCCCTGAGTAAAGGCTAACTAAGTTCGAAAAGTTGTTATGTACATCAACAACTTGCTGATGATCACATAAATATGAATAAATCAATTTACACACAGTTGTAGAAAAATTAAAATTCTCCCTCAACTTTCTTATTAAAATACAAAAATTCACAGAATTGAAAGCTTTGGTCAGATCAAGCGAAATTAATACAGCGGCCCTGTCCTTATTCAAAACGGACCTAATGTCATCAGTCAAATCCAGTTATAAGGCCACGACGAAAAGCATATTGCGATGAGTTAATTTAATTGTGAACAAAAGAAATAATCTGATCTTTCGGTTTACCCTCAAAAGCTTCCGAGAGAGTCGGGAGAATTGAAATTGGCCTGAGGTCATCGACACTTCTAATACATCTCGATTTAGGTATAGGTACCACACGTGCAATCTTCCAGGAAGATGGAAAAATTGAAGAATGCAAAATAGTGTTGAAGTGATGAGTAAGGATTATAGATACATAGGGATAAATCAATTTTACAAAACGGATTGGAATTTTATCAACACCCAATGATTTGGATTTAATTTTGCAAATGGCCTCAAACAATTCATTTTCATTGATGCAAGCAAAAGAGAAAGTCCCGTCAACAGCATCGAAAGAACCAAAATCAACGTTGTTAGAAACAGATGAATGGGTATTAGCAAAATAATTATTTATTTCGTCAACATTAAAATTACTAGAACCCATCCTATTTTCAGTAACGCCGGAGCCCTTTGAAACACTCCACATTCCAGAGATATTCAAGCCAGAAAATAATCGAGTAAAAGGTTTTCTTTTTTCCTTTTGAATGACAGATTTTGCCTTATTTCGATACCTGCAAAAAGTAGCCCAATTTTCTGCAGTTTTGTTATGTAAGAACGCTGAGTATGCTAAATCTCTTAGTGATCTCGTCAACACAATAGCATCAGATCTCATCCAATTACAGCCATTTTTATTTAACCTCTTTCTGAACTACAGGTACAAATTTGTAAAGGGAAGCAAACAATGGGTTGATAATATCACTTTGATTATCTACATCATAAGAATTAAAAAAATGCATACGAGTCAAACTCAGACAAAGACGACAATAAACCACTCCAATCAATGGCATTAAAATTACGATATTCAATAAATTCACAAAATTTAGAAAAGTTAAAACTGAAAGCTGCAAGTATTAGTGAATGGTGAGATATAGACGGACACTGAAGTTGATTTGAATAAAGAATTTTTGAATGATCACTTAAAAGCCATAGGTCCAATAAGGAAGTTGAGGAATGAGAAATATAGACATAAGTAGGAATAGAATTATGACTAATAAAAAGACCAAACCAGAACACATTGATCGCATGAGATTTGCCTTGACCACGTTAAATATGTTGCAATTCCAGCCACCTACCACTATAATATCAGAATATTTCAATAACAACTCACAGTGAAGTTCTTCAAAACTCTCAATATTGCCATGTGGCAAGTATACCACACCAAATAAAATCTTGACATCATTAAAAGTTATTTCAATAAAAATAGATTCACATTAATAAATAGAAACTTTAAGAACTTCTTGAAATTTAACTCCAAATGACAGATAAATGCACACACCACCACCTCTTCTTAGTAACATATCATTTCTAACCAGCCAATAGTTAGTAATAGCAATTGCAGAGTCGGCTTTAGCCATGTTTCCGAAACCGCAATTATATCAAGGTCTTTAACAATACTATAAAACTCATTAAATTTAGTATTGTTTACGCAGGGTTTAAGACTGTGACAATTTATATGCCCAACGTTCAGTTTTTGTGGGAAAGATGACCAATTTTGTTTTATAAACCAATCATTGCTTGTATTGGGACCTTTGATGTTATAATCAGGAGACATAGACGTTTAGGTAAAGAGCAGGAAACCAATGATTAATAACATAGTTTTTTAAGTTCATATTAATATTTACAAAATTACAATTGGATTGAAAAATCATTAATTAAAAAAAAAAACAAATCAAAACAAAATTTTACCCACAGTGTTATAAACTAAAGCAAATAAATTACGATTGAAAACCAAAACGTTTTATAGTTACTAAGTACTGAAAGAAACGATCCAAGTTTAAGATATACAAATTCATATTTCAACAGTTAATTCAGTTTTAAAAAATAAGAAACAAATATAAAAAATTGTAAAAATAAGCAGAAATATACAGTAGTTACTTTACTTATGAGAAGGAGAAAAAAATGCAGAAACAGAAATTAGAGTGCAGCGTTTGTGTAACTTGCCATAAGATTCACACATCCAGCCAGACCACATTCGATGCTCTTACCATCCTTCGTTGTTATAATACCTCTAGGGTTATCCTTATTTAACACTTTAAATCTCGAAATAAGCTTTTGCCGTGACATTTTTTTTACAAAGCGCATTTAATCTAGCCGCTATCGGGGAAAAGTGATCATTTAGATATACACGACCCTGGATTTCGCCACCCAAAACAAAAAAAAAAAAGTACTCTTTCATTAGCAGGTCACGAACGTCAATATTGTTGAAATTAATAATAATTTGTCTCATATTATTCATGTAGCAAACATGGTTTAATTGCTGTTCAATTATATCAATGTCGTAATGTTTACATAACGAGACAACAGCTGTCGCAAGGTTATTTGAGCCAGAGGGTAAACCACTAACAACAACTTCAGAACGATTTAATCGGCGGTGCAAGGCGTTGTTTTAAGTTTCCAAAGTAAAAATTTTTGATACAGTCGAGTTATCCACTTGATCCACCATTTTGCGACAATTTACAGATTTCAGATTTCATTTCTTTAATGCATAGGGAATGTCACTCTTAAAATCAGCAATCATTTTCATCATGGTATTTCTGAATTCATTATTATCATCTCTGAGTTCCTTAGAAATATTTTCAAATGAATATTTTAAATCTTTGATTTCATCATAGATCGAACACTCATTATAACCATCAGCACAACCGGAACAAATAAAAAAAATGATTTCGATTTCTCTTCCAAAAATGTGATGCTTTCTCAGAAATCTCAGCACATTGTAGATGCAGCCAGGAATGACATTTTTTGCACTAAATACTTCCATGTGATTTTCCAATACCCTCATCACATACTCCGCACTTAAACTTGGGCGCAGGCATAATTAAAGACAGCCAAAGCAAAAGCAGCAACAACAAACAAAAAGCTAAAATGTTTTTAAATAGTTTTCACTTTATTCTTTTTTTTTTTTTGATTTATGAAGAAAAACATAAACTTTAAAATATTTCTCAATAATTAAAGACGGTTTTAGTTTTTATAATAGGTTAAACTTTAGTTTATATACAGCTGTGTTGCAAACACGTTTTATTCAGGCATTAGCGTTGCCATATTATATGATAAAAATGGATTCTGTAATAGACTTTTTGTTTTGCTTCAATTGTTTTTTTTATGATTTTAATTAACAAGAATGCTTAAAAAAGATGAGCGATTTTTTTTTTCAAACGACTCTTTTGTGGGCCTTTTTCTGCAACCTTTTGTGCAACTTTTCATACATTTCCAGCGGTAACACTGTCGCGTTATTAAAGAAAAAATTATTTTTTAATTAAAAGAAAAAAAATGTCTTCAGATGAAATATCGCTTGCTATTGCTTGCAGTCCTAGTTTTCATAGTGATGAAAATGAAATAGAAAGAAAAAGACGCGGAGTTTCGAAAGGAAAATGGGTACAACGGCGGGAGGAAGAAGGTTTTTGTGCAAAATTCTACAAGGAATTAGAAAAAGAATCCCTGTTTAAAAATTTGTTGCAAATGCATATTCATTAAACTAATAACTTGCTTTGTTTGGTGTCACCAATAATTACTAAACAAGACACAGTAATGCGCAAAAGTATTATAGCAAAGGATCGACTTATTTTGACCCTACGTTTCCTAAGCAGTGGTGGTTCATTTTCTTTATTGCAGTTTCTATTGTATTGAAGAACTTACCAACTTGCAAAATTCAATTAATTATTAAGCTTATTTAAAAACTAAGGCACAAAAACATGAAAAGAAATTATTTTATGATTTGTTGTCCACTAAACTGACGTTCAAAGACCTGTGCCATTTAATTTTCACCTTGGCAGCGGCTGAAAACCAAAGCGCTAAACTATTTATTGTTTTTTTAATTCGAAAGCTATCAATAGCTTGAATTTCTACCTAATATTATTTCGTTTGGGTGTGTGTATGCTGATAAATATGCTGATTCAACATATCGTCTAAACTAAGCTTTATATATATAGCAAAAAATTAATAAAACAATGAACAATAAAGAAGATACTGACAATATAAGCGCGAGCTATAGTGTTGCCCTAAAATAAATAGTGCAATATAAACTTTTTAAATGTTTGTTAGGTTTTTTCATTGTTTTTACAATTACAAATTTATTTATTGTAAGTTTTTGTTATTGTTGTTTATGTATGTTCATTTGTAAAATAATATTACCTTTTCATTCAAATATAGACGACAACCCTTTAAAAAAGTCAACAAAAAATTGACGAAACGTCAGGGTAAAAAATGTAATAAAATTGTTTTATTTACATTTATTATAAGGTCCAATTAGCTCACTTCAACAACCAAAAGAAATTTACACATTCCTGGCCACTAAACATAAATATATAAAAAGTGTAAGTAGAAAAGTTTTGTTTTAAGCAAATAAACAATTATGAATTAATGCTCATGCTGATAGGATTTTCGCAGCTTCCTACTATCCGAAATGAGATTAATGCTGGGTGATAAAACAAGATGAGTTGGATAACAAAGAAGTAATGCTTCTTAACATTTACTTACAGTTGTCTTTTTTTCAAAATCAATTTAATTTAAATAAATTTTGTTGGAGTTGTTTGTAAGCAAGGGAACACTTTTATTTATTTATTTTATAATTTTTATTTATTTATATAGCCTGCAGGGTCCCGTAGGAATTTCAGGCTATTATCTAAGTATATTAATTTTATTTAATTATAACCTGCAGGGTCCCGTAGGAATTTCAGGTTATAAGTGTTTCTTCTTACTTCTAGTTTACAACTCAACTTTTAATAATTATTTATCGCTATTTATACTAAATTCTTAACGCTAAAAATGCTGATTAAACAGCATTTCTTAAAAATAATTTAAATAATTAAATTGCTTACTTGCTAAATAGTCATATTTCAATAGTACATTAAATTAACTTATAAACAAAGTTTAAAAATACGAGGGTGCCTCTCAACATCCCTCCCCCCTTATCGGAAACTGCGTCCCTGCGTGTGGTGTTGATGGTGCTGCAAATGGAGAGCTAGCGTTCGTATATGAAGGATGCGTCTTTTGCTGCTTATTTGAGGTGCGTTGTTTTGTGTTATGTCACCTTCTTTCCGGAAAACTAACTGGATTTGTATAAATTGGTGGGGCTATAGTTGTATATGATTTGTTTTTCTCAACTCGGAAATCTTCACAGCATATCCGTAATAGAATAAAATTCTTCTCCTTAGTTTCTCTTTTTTTTTTTTTTTTTTTTTTTTTTTTTTTTTTGTTTGTTGTATCACTTCTGATCTTCTTTAGTTGTTAAAAAGAAAGTCACGTCCTAAACGTTGTCGCTTCTTTTTCAATAATTCCTTTATTAGCCGTATGTGTAATACCCATGTTTTTTAAATTCTGCAAAATAGCCAACATCTTGTGACACCTTCAAATTATTTGAATCACATATATCATGATCATCTTTTCGTAAAACCAACTCATGCGAATGTGGACAATCAATGTTGGTCTGAAATAGACTGCATCTTATTATAGTCGGTCCTTTATAACCAACCAATTCAACTTCGGGAAAAGTTTTAGTATTTCTTTTATATTCAATGCCATTCAAAGAACCATGTATGGTATATCGGAATTGTATCGAAACGAAATATTTCCACCGGCTGCTTGCTTCATATTCATATTTTATCTGCGTATTCTGCGAGGTGTTGTCACAAAGGTGGCGGTTGTGTTGCCTCTACTACATTTTGCTATGGCTAAACGAAGCTTTAAATACACTTGTTTTTACCACACTTCAGGAAAAAAATCGTAGCTCGTGACCACAACAAAAACACTTCGTTTTAGATCATAAGGTGCTTTTTGGATAAGGTTCAGCATCTGCTAATGATAAATTTAATTAAATAAAGTGAGGAAAATCATGATTGAGATTTTTAAAGTTGTTCATTCACTTTAGAGACAATAGAGCCCTCTAAGTTAAAAAAAATTTTCTAGTGCCATGTTTCCGTATTTTTTGTTGATTTGTTGCTACTCCATTGGGGGCTGGACAAGATGAGTCCATGTTGTTAGTTGACACGCTAAGGTTTCGCTTATTGTGTTGGAGAACACCACACGTAATCCCACCTTATTTTAAAATTTTAAGACTAAAAAATACTAAAATTCTTAAAACCCATCTCTTTCAAATTGTTAACAAAAACAAAAAAAAATCGTAATTTAAAATTGTTTACAAAAAATTATATTGGTAATAAATTATTTACAATAATATATAAGGGTTTTGGTATTTTAATGCTATAATTTAAACATAAAAAACATTATTCTTCCTTTGTTGCTACTCTTACAAAAATTTTTTTTTTTTTTTTTTGCTACTTCTAAAACAACATAAAAAACTTATAAATATTTTGTATGTTGTTGTAAATATTTATGAATCTTTTCTTTTTATATATATATATTTTTTTTTTATTTTATTATTTTTTTTTGTTACCAAGCAAGCATTTTAATGCCTATTGAGCTTGTTCATATATATTGGATTTTGAAAACAATAGTCCAAACCTCTGAATCAGGCGTTTTCCAATATATATCTTTATACACCTACATATGTGTATACATATCAACACAAATATACGTGCATACATATAAACATACAACACATATGTATGTGTATACAGATATATATATGTCTATCTATAATACATCATATATATTATAATACATTATATATATATTATATATATTATATATATTTATTTATAATATATCTATTTTAAGAAAGTTTTAACTTAATGTTTGTTGGGTGAAACACAAAAGACCCAAAATAAACACAAAAGTATGTTAACAAATGTATATACATATATATATATATATATATATATATATATATATATATATATATATATATATATATATATATATATATATATACACATGCTATAAAGTTTACGTTTAATGCTGAGAGTAGCACTTTTGAAAATATTAATCTTTTTTTTTTTTTGTTTATGGAATTTATATTATTACATAAAATTATTATCGTCCGGCCAGTGACACAAAAAAAAGTGTTGCGTATGCAAAAATGCAGTGAACAATTTACAAAACAACAGCAAGAATAAAAAAAAAATGCACAAGAAATCAGAAACAAAAATTTTAAACAAAAAATACATTTTTACTCAAATTTCAAATTAACAAAACATTTGCTGCTTAAAATAAATCAGTGTTTAAAGATGTTAAACAGAGAATATTTTGTTTTTCTTTAAAACAAACTTCACGCTATAAAATAAGTACTTTAAAACATTTGCAATGAAATATCAAAAGTAAAGCACAAAATGTGGTGCTTAAACGTTAAAAGTTGTTTGTTAATTTGAAATATTCCAAGAAAGATTTTGTAAAAATGTCATTTAATATAAAATATACGGGCTGAAAAAAGGAGGTTAATCAGATAATCAGCCGGACCAGGCATGTATATTTCCAATTTATTTCTGTAAACCTTTTAATGCGTTTTTTCATTTTAATTCAGTTTGCTATTATTATCTTTTACTGCCTTTTTTTAGTTTTTTTTTCGCAATATTTACCTTAAGCTGAAATTGTATCTATGTTAGAACTAACTTCATCCATTCGTAATAGGCCATTATATATTACTGTTTTTACGACATTTGTAGCAGTTTTGTGCTAATAAATAATTTTTTGATGTAAATTTACCTTAGTCAGGAACTCCTCCTTTTAAAAAACCTTAGTGCAGGGTGCGTATTTAGACTTCAATTTAAAATTTTAACCTTCCTTTTGTGCCCCTTTAGTTTCTTTATTTTGTTTATATAATAATTTTTTGCTGAAAATTTCGATATTTTCTTATACTTTAATCTTATAACCCTTCTGGTTTTTCCCTTTTTTAACATATTCTCCTACCGTTATTTTTACTTATTTTCCTTTATGTTTCTTCACACTTTTTTTTTATTTTATAATTCCTTGTTTTTTTTTCTTTCTGACTATATATTTTCATACTATTCATTTTTTCTCATGTTCGTTAATATTCTTCTATTATTTCCCTTATATGACCCTTTGGTCTTTTTCCTCCTTTCTATTTACTTATATATTTCATTCTTTATCGCCCTCATAGCCCACTTTCGTCCCGTAGCTTTGGTTTCGAGCCAAGGTATCTAGGATCAGAAATTGGTTGGCTGATACACTTTGTAGCGTATTATACGATTTTCTTTTACTATATTACCTTTTTTCTCTTTCATCTCATCAACCTTTGTTCAATTTTGCCTATTTGTTGCTACCCTTTCATATTTTACCTCGAAATGTTTCTTCGCATACCCCATGGCACTTGCCGTCAGGTGGAATCGTATCGATTTTCGCACTACGTTCAATGTTTCAGGCAAATTACCGATGGCGGTGTTGTAAAGTAACTAAATCAGTGTTTTATGAGTAACTCACTTGTACTTCCGCTTAAATCCTTTGTAGCTTTAGTTTCGAGCCAAGATAACCAGAAATAAACGGAGTAACTGATACTCTTTAAACTCAACAGAAGAAAAAAAAATCCTTACAAAAAATTACCTTTTTTAATTATTCGCAACCTAACCCTTTGCACCCTGCCACCTTTTATAAATTCTTTATTTTACTGGTTTTATCAAATTATTATGATAAACCTTGTCGGAGTTCCTTTGTCGTATTCTTACATTGACAGGTGTAGGTATTCCCGTGACTTCATAGGGACCCAACCATATAGGTGAAAATTTATTTTTTCGCGCCTGGTTTTTTAGCCAGACCATTTGTCCGGTCTTAAACTGTCTAGTCTTTGTGCCCTTGTCATAATATTTTTTTGATTTTTCTTTTGCCCTAACCTGGTTCTGTCTCACCACTTCATAACTTCGTTGAATTTGGTATTTAAGTATTTTGCTGTAGTCATCTATGTTATAGAGGGGTGCTGGCTGCTTTTTTAACCTGACAGGTATTTCAAATTCGAATCCGTACAGTACCTTGTTGGGTGTTTGCTTAGTAGACGAATGTCTTGTGTTATTGTGTACATGCATGGCATGATGCAGCCAATCATCCCAATTAGTTCCGTCAAGTTTCACAAAACTTCTTAAAGACTCTGCAAGAGGTCTATGGGTCCTTTCCAGAGATCCATTAGATTGAGGATGATACGGAGTTGTATATATGTTTTTTACTCCAAGCAATTTGCAAACTTCCTTGAACAATCTTGAATTGAAGTTGCTTCCATTATCTGTCACGAGAACTTTGGGGATGAAAAATCGGGCAATTATTTCTCGAAAGAACTGCCTTGCTACCGTTGCCGCTTCCATGTCTGGGATAGCTGCGCAAGCTAGGTATTTTGAAAAATCGTCCAAAAAGGTTACTATATATTTGTTGCCACTTGATGATTCAGGTAAGGGCCCAACAATATCCATGAAAATTCTTTCAAAAGGCATATTGGGTGTTGTGGTCAGGGTCATTGGCATCCTGTCTATCCTCGAGCTTTTATTTTGCTGGCAAATCTTGCAGGAGGCTACATACTTTTTAATTTGACTTTGCATTCCAGCCCATTTGTATTGTGCTCTAATACGGAAATAAGTTTTTAGCGCACCTTGGTGGCCTCCTAATGGCGTGTCATGGAACGTTGTAATTACCTTCTTTATATCTTCTGCATCTGTTAAATATGTGGTATTATCTTCTTCTTCATGATTTTTATTCGTCTCCACTGCACTTGCCCTATTTGGAGTTTCCACACCTCTTGATTGTGCTCTCGTTATTACACCTATGTTTACTTCTTCCGTTGGAAGGCGGCTGAGAGCGTCCGCATTTTGATTCGTCTTGCCTGGTTTGTAGCGAATCTCAAAATCGTATTCTAACAATTTCAGTCTTAAACGACCCAATCTACCTTCCTGATCCCTTAGGTTAGCTATACCTTTCAGGGGTTTGTGGTCAGTGAATACCGTGAAATATCTGCCGAGAAGATATGGTCGAAACGTTTTTGTGGCCCATACAATGGCCAGCAACTCCCTCTCTATTGTGGAGTATCGTTTTTCTGTATCGCTTAATACTCTGCTAGCGAAATAAATTGGTAGGTCACTTCCTGGCTCTCCTTGAGAAAGAATTGCTCCTAGAGCTCCATTACTGGCGTCTGTTGTCAAAATGAAAGACTTGCTAAAATCAGGATATTGGAGGAGAGGAGGGTTTGTCACAGCATCCTTCAAATTGTCCATTGCTTCCTGGCGCTCTTGTGTCCACTCTAATTTTGTATCCTTTCTCAACATTTTGTTAAGAGGTAATGAAATTCGTGCCGAGTTTGGAATGAACTTTCTGTAGTAATTCATCAGCCCCAAAAATGCTTGTAGCTCCTTGATATTTTTAGGGGGTGGTATATCTTTCACTGCCCTAGTCTTATTTGGGTCTGGCAGAACCCCTTTTTCTGAGCACTGGTGGCCAAGATAGATAATTTCTCTCTGCAGGAAATGACATTTTTCGGGGTGTAATTTTAGGTTGTATTTTCTTAAGACCTCCAAAACTTTTGTTAAACGTGAATTATGGTCCACTAAGTTTCTGCCATATATAACAATATCGTCCAAATAAACGAAACAGTCAATTCCTTGTAGCCCGGTTAGTATTGAATTCATTATCCTTTGAAAAGTAGCTGGTGCACCCGTCAATCCGAAAGGCATACGGTTAAATTCATAGTGCCCTAAGTTGGTACTGAAGGCGGTTTTTTGCTTGTCATTAGGATCCATTAATACTTGATGGTATCCACTTGCTAAATCGAGAGTAGAGAAATACCTGCTGCACCCTAATTGGTCTACAATCTCATCGATTCTTGGTATTGGGAAAACCTGTTTTACTGTCGCTTCGTTCAGTTTTCTAAAATCTACAACCAATCGCCACTTTTTTTCGCCGTGTTGTCCTGCTTTTTTGGGTACCAAAAGAACCGGGGAGTTCCATGGAGAATTGCTGGGTGTTATTACATTATCCTTTAGCATTTGGTCTACCTGTCTGTTAATTTCAGCTCTGTGGACTTCTGGTAGTCTGTATTGTTTAATGTTTATTGGGGGTTGATTTGCTTTCGTGGGTATTTCATGTTTCAATACAGTAGTGTAGGTAAGACTGTCACCAGGCAGTTGGAAAATATCATCGTATGTCTTTAAAATATTCTCGATTGAAAACCTCTCTTCTGGGTTAAGACTTTGGCTTAGTTTCACCGTTTCCAAAAGTAGTTTTTCAACCTTTTTCCAGAATCTATTATATTTATTGTTGCTAATGGCTTCATCTTATAGTCCCTGTAGCTTTCGTAGCTCAGGCTTATTTTTTCACTTATATTTATGGCCGTGTTATTCGTGTTCAGAATGGGTACAAGAGCTGCTCCGGCTTTCACTGTTGTTAGAGTTGCACCCACGAAAACACCTGGCAAAATTTCTGACTTGTCTATGACACTGTCACCATTAATGGAGTTTACTATAACTGATGCAATTGTTTGTGAACGCTCTTTGATAGAAAATTGTTCAGCTAAGTATATTTGCGATGATTTTCCTTCTGGGACAAGTGGTAGTGAAATCACTTCTTGTCCGTTTTTAAAAAATCTTAAATTTTTATTAATTGTGTCTGTCACCGATCTGTCCCACATCATATCTCTTCGTAGCAAACCATCTGCTGGAAGTTTGGTTCCTTCGGGCACCACGTGCATTTGTAGTGAAAAATCTTCCAGGCCTTCAAGCTGAGCAATTATTGTCCCCTTTGATGTTATGTTTCCTCCGAAGGCTCCTAACAAACTCTTTTGATTTCGTTCATCTATTTTAACGTGGGGTGCCAAAGCCTCTGCCCTCACTAATGTAGTGTCTGCTCCTGTATCTACCAGCAAGGACAGACTTCTATTTACTGCTTCCCTGCAAGGAAAATTTATGAATGCATCGTTCTTTTGTTCTGTACGAAGTTTTTGCTCCTTTTGTGACTCTGATTTGAAAGTGAAATAGTTTGTGCAGGTTTCTGGAATGTACGTGTGTATATTCTCACTCCAGTGTACTTTTTTGTTGTTTTTAATTGTGGTGCTCAGTCTACATTTCTCCCCACCTGGCATGACCCTTGACATAGACCTCAAAAACAATTTGTTTTTGTGGTCGCTCTTTTCTGCGTCTTCTGGCGTTTTAGATGCTAAAGTCTTCGAAAGTAAGTAAGAATTTCCGGCATCCCAGCCTCTTAGTTTTGGCTGGGCCGCCTTGAGTTTCCCGAATTATTTCGGTTGTTGGCCACTTCTCGTACGTTGTTATTTCTATTGCCCCTATTGCTGATGTTACTTCTTCCTCCACTTCTATTAAACATATTATCATGATAGTAATTTTCCGGGCACCTTGACGCAAAATGTCCAAGACCATCACAATTGTAGCACCGTTGCTCTCTTCTATTCATGTCACCAAAACGATTATTGGCCTGGTTTTGACTTGATGATTGCAATGAGTTTTGCGCTCTACCTCTACGGTCAGGGTCCTGACGACTTCTATTAATATTATTGTTGGATTGTTCCTGGCGTCTTCCCTTATTATAGTTAGTGTTGTTTTGCCGTCTAAAACATTCGTTTAACAAATGTCCCTGCCTATGGCAAAAATTGCAGAATTTTGGGGAACCCACAGAATTCCTTTGTGTGTAATCCACCGGCATTGAGTTGTTAACCGTTTGCTGTCTTAGTGAGAGTTGTCTAACTTCATTCACTAATTGTTGGACTGTTTCGTACAACGGTTCCTGGGCTTGCACTGTCATTACATTTGACAATCGCATGTTGGCGCCTAAAAGGTTTTGTGCATCCTTTGTAATCTTCAACAATGCAGATAATTTGTCATTTTCATGCCCAATGAACCTGGATACCAATTTCGGGTCACGTAAGCCCCTTATATAACTTCTTACCGCTGATTGATTGCAGTGGTCCATCATAGATTTCCGATGCGATGCATCCTGCCATTGTGCAGCAATTAATTCTGTTGCGTCTATAAGAAGCCTTTCTAATCTTTCGCCAAATTCATACGCGCTTTCCGTCGATGCTTGCTTACTGCTAAATATTAACTCTTGTATTTCATTAAGGGTTTTGGACTTTATAAATTTTTCTCTGACAGCTAAACATAGGGCTTCTATTGTTCCAAAATCTTTGTTGTGCAAATATGAGTAGGCGTTCCCAAAAAGTCTTGTTTTTATACATTTTAGCAGGTCGACTACACTACCTGCTTCCAAAAGTTTATCTTTCGCAATCATACAGCCTTCAATGAATTTATTTGATTCTGTCGTAAGCTCTGGGCCATCTGCACCGTAGAAAATTGGCACCATGTGTGATACATTTTTCAAAAGTTCCGTAAAAGACGTCATATTGTTGGTTGAAATTTCTTCACTTATTCTGTCTGTAGTTTGTAATTCTCTCGGCGATGGTGAGCGCCTCTTCAAAATTTCATGTGCCGATGCTACCAATGTATCAAATTCTCGAATTAATGTGTTGTCTATCCCTTCTGTCCTCTTCAAATCATCGAATGTTTCTTTGTATTGTGCTAGCTCGCTAAATTTTTTAGATGTCGTCTCTGTGGTATAGCCTCTGCTCCCTGCCTTTTTTGCATTTATTATGATGCTCCGAGTTTTGGATATCAGGTCACGAGCCGTTTCTTTCTCCTCTATACGAGTATCCTTATTATTAATCTCCTCTGCCTGCTCGTCAGTAACCGTAGAAATGCCGTCTGTGTGTCCTATTGTTATATAAGGAACTCTGGAATCCTCTTCTGTTAATTCTTCCCTTATTGATGGAGTGGGTGACCTAGTCTTGTGTATAATGTCGAGTTCACGCTTTGCATTTCCTAAAGCTGTTTGTAATCTTTGTACGGTGTCGTCTTGTACGTCTATTTGCTGTTGTTGTTTCAGTTGTTTTTTAAATTCATTCTCACTTAACCCCTTTTGTCTCAATTTTTCAACCAAGGATGCGTTTTCTTCTACTGCCTGCTCTAATAAACTGTCCGTATAATTAATCTGTTCCCGTAATTTGCGGCTCTGTTTTTCTAAAAGTCCCTTGGTGACCTCCAATTCTTCTATTCTTTTACAAAAATCTGCCGACTGGTTCTTATTAAGGTCTCCTATCAATTGTAGCACATAACCAACTTCCTCTAATTTTGTTAGTTTCTGGTGCCTTATATTGTCCCTATGTCTTTCTGTAAATTCCTTTCCTTGTTTCAAACTATTTAATTCTGTCCATGCGAGAACTTGCAGACTGTCAACCGAATAGTTATACTTATTGATCTTAGATAGTAATTCGTCCGTCCTTGATTTCGGGTTGTCCATTTACAAATCTAAAAATTTTAAAGGCATACTTACCAGCACCAAAAACATTTCCGCTATTGTCTTCAAAAGTAAAAAAAAAAAAAAATGTACTGATCGCGACGTTTACTCTATACAAAATTTAAATTTGCCTTGCGTAATGTGGCTTAGGCCTGTGGCAATTACTTTTCAATTCCACCACTTTGTATTTTGGCAAAGATCCCAAAGGCGTACTGGTATACAGATGCTTAATGACCCCTAGGAATTCACCTCTATACTTAGTGGTTTCTTTAAATTTTTCTTTGCCACCGACTTAACCGATTTTGTTCACAAGCAAAACAAATCGAATCAAAACTTCTCCCAATGTGGCCAAAGTAATTAGCAGTTTACTAATAATTCCACCAATTCACACTTCTTTGAAGACACTAAAGGCGTACTGGTATACAGATCCTTAATGACCCCTAATGCTTCACTTCCGTATTTATATGGTTTCCTTACTTTCGTTGCTATGAAATTATTGCCACATTCGGCAAGGATTCAAAATCAATCAAAATTCTATAACCAAATTTTATTCCTAGAGGGTCCCTTAGGAATCGCAGGATATTTATTCTTTTATTACCGGCTGCGCCAAAATGTTGGAGTTGTTTGTAAGCAAGGAAACATTTTTATTTATTTATTTTATAATTTTTATTTATTTATATAGCCTGCAGGGTCCCGTAGGAATTTCAGGCTATTATCTAAGTATATTAATTTTATTTAATTATAACCTGCAGGGTCCCGTAGGAATTTCAGGTTATAAGTGTTTCTTCTTACTTCTAGTTTACAACTCAACTTTTAATAATTATTTATCGCTATTTATACTAAATTCTTAACGCTAAAAATGCTGATTAAACAGCATTTCTTAAAAATAATTTAAATAATTAAATTGCTTACTTGCTAAATAGTCATATTTCAATAGTACATTAAATTAACTTATAAACAAAGTTTAAAAATACGAGGGTGCCTCTCAACAATTTGAATTGAATAACAAATAATTTTGGAATTGAATTGCAATTCATTTTGCTAACTCATTTGAATTAATTCAAAATCAATTAAAATGAATTGCAATTCATTTTTTCTAACTCATTTAAATTAATTCAAAGTCAATTCTATTCAAATGAATTGGAAATGAATTGCAATTCATTTTACCAATTCATTTGAATTAAAAATGTATCTAGGCCTATAAGTAGTTGTAATTAAATAGAGTTATGTTTATCCTAAAAAGTGTAGTGAGTGTTATAATATTTAAAATCAAGAAATTTAAATTTTTATATAACATTTTAAAATAATTAATACTTGATCAAATTCATTACGTTGGAAACAAAGGTTTTTTACAGTGAATAAAAATAGTTATTGTAAAGGATATGTTTATGTAAAAAATTATAAGAACACAAATTATTAATATTTAGTAATAAACAGTATCTGAGTACATATTTTTTAAATATTTTTTTTAAGAAAACAAAGTTATTAAAATTTAATTTTTTTATTCTCTTTATTATAGAAAAACACAAACTTAAGCAATTTAAAATTTAATAAAAAAAAGTTCAAGTTCAAAAAACATTTTAAGTCGCAAATATAAGCGGACTAAACTAAAGCACCCTCTAATATTGTTGCGTTACTGTGACATTACTGTATTAGTTAACGGTGCACTCAATTAAGTCATTAAGATGCAGAGTTAAGAAGAAGAACTTGTTCGAATTTATGCAAAAATTTTCACTGTTTTAAAGTTTTTGTTGAGATAAGAGTAATGACACGCAATCAGCACTCCAGTAAATTTAAAATTAGATATTTGGAGGGCTGGCTTAACAAGACATCAATTGTCAAATATTCGATTAAAACGCGATTATAGCAAGTCCTATATAAAAAAAAAACAAAGGTGATATTTTTACCTTTTAATAATTTTGAAACACTAAAACTCCCTTTTTAAGTTTAATTTCAATAAATTTTCGTGAAATTTTTTCTGAATTTCCTTACTATTTAGATAACATAATCCAAGGACAAAAATCACGAGCCTATCGTTCTGATAATTTTAGGTTTCTATTTTATTTTGATATTTATAAAACTAACAGAGTTAGTTACATTTGCGTAAAACTCCTTTTTAGCCAAAATGAAGTTACAATGCAAACTTGAAATGGCCGGCACAAAAAATGTATGGGTCAAAAAAATGTTTTACTGCAGTTTTGAACTCACCTAGTATTGGAAAGTAAATGGTAAAGAAATTGGAAAAATCAAAAATGTTGAGCAAAAAATTTTATTCAATTTGGGTGATATCTAATGGACTGACTTTGTTTTCTTAAAGAAATTATGAGAGAGTGGTTAGGTTTTGGCCGATACTGTAAATTTACTAACATAATGGTACAAACGCAACTGGGACGAACGACGAATTTCGCATAGCACAACGAATTCGTTATTAAACGATCTTTGCGTATATTCGTCGACTGAAACTCAATTAGGACGACAAAATTACTTATAATTTTATTTGAAAATATATTTTTGTTTACATGTGCCACTTGCTAGTGTGACGATATATTAAAAAAAAACGAACAATAAATTTTATATTCTCTTTTATTTGAACTTTTTTATAAATGAATTATTATTGCTTTTTTAAAAATTTGGCATAGCTAATAGTAGTAGGTTAATAATCCTTGTGGTACACCAACATTTATAGTAAATAACAACTCTGCAGAAAAATAAACGTTTCTAAAAGTATTTAGAATTTCTGAATGATCTCTTCAAAAGATTTTAAATGATACCGATATTGATATCTGAAAAAAATATAATGCTCAATCGTACTTTTCTATGAAAAGTACAGGGGCCAGCATAACTCGGAAAATATAGGCAAGCGCAACAAGTTTTTTGTAATAATTTCTCTTTGAGCATGCTCTTTCATTTCAAGGTAATATTTAATTTTTTGCTGGGTCCCTTTTTGTTTGTTCGGGATATTTTTCTAAATATCTTTTATATTTAAACAAACATTATAGGCGGTACGCGACCCATGGTTACTGGGTAGGGAATAGATCATTAAGACGGCATATAAAAAACCCAAACACAAAAAAATGCCTCTTATTCCACAAAAAAAAATTAATTTAAGAAAATTAATAACTTTTTCTTAATAGGTATAAAAAATTACGCACAGCCAAATATAGCACTCTTTTTTTTTATTTCCTCTTCTAAATTTGCATATGGGCATTTCTATTAAAACGTCAACCACGACTGAATAAATAAAAACCTTTGAAACTTTTTTTTAACATGGCAATAACTAAAAAGGCACTCAAATATTATTATGTAGAGGTATTTATAGCTTAAAACAATTATTGAGAAGCAAAAGTATGAGTTTAAACTGACCATCTTTTTGGTTAATTTTAAGAAATTGCAATAAGTCATTTTCTGTTCACAAGCGACTGAATTCAAGTATTTGTAACATTGCAATTACACTTTAAAATTAAAGTTACAACAACAATAGACAAGACCCATGAGAAAACAGAAATTATTGAGTTCGATTAGCAGTATTTCTTTTGGTTTACTTTAGATGTTATTCTAATGTCACGTACGTAGTGCAAAAACATCATTAGTCTACGTCATTTGAACTTGAACGGTCGCAGGTGTTTCAAACTAAAAATTCAAAGCAAAATATTTGTCACAGACAAATACTGATCGTTATTATATTTCAGTTCGATTGAATAAAAATTTTATAAGTTTCTAAAGTTCGTCACGTACGATATTTTAAGTACTGTAATTGGAATTAAATTATGAGAGTTCATTTGTTAATTATACATTTTTTGTAAAGATAAAAGTAGCCTAAGATTACAAAGAAATGGAGGGAGGAGTTTAAAAAGAATGAGGAAAAGATGAAGAAGTACCGAAAAAAGAGGCTGAAAGCCTGTCTATCGAAGGCAAGTTCTGAAAGAAAATTAATTAATATAACCGGATGCTTTTTCATTTTATGAATGTGCTCAGTAAAAAATGGCAAAATGTCCAGCTAATTCCAAAAATAAAAAAACTTCATACGTTTTCTTTTCACGATAGTCAGTATATAAATGTTTTTCGTACAGCGTATTCATTAAAAGATAAAATTAATATTTAATAAAGATGTTGTATGCTAAAGTGGCGGCGAAAACTTAAAACCCAACTACGTAGTATGTAGTAAGAAATAAATTTGACTCTTTATTGTTTTTATTTGTTTTATTGCGGAATAATTATTTTTTGTTTGTTTTTGAGTTTTTGTATGCATATATTTACAAAACATATATATTATTACTTAAAATCATATAAGAGAAAAATCTGTCACGTACGGTATGTCACGAACGATATTAAATTTTGTTTATTATAAAATCATCTAAAAATGTCTTTTTATTTAAAGACTACGTATTCTAAGGGAATAATATTTGGCTTTGTTTAAAAAATGAAAACTAAAACAAAGCTTCATAAAACTCGCATATTCTTACCATCACCTCTAAGTTACTTTCGTTTTATTTTATGTACGATATGCTCCTATTTCCCTCGATATTTTGGACAACAGGGTTCCGAATGTGATAAATTTTTTTCCATATATGGAACCTCATGAATGGAACATAACGACAGCACTTTTTACAGTTGCTTCTATTTATGAACAATTTATTGCATTTTATAGTTGTACAAATGTCACGTAAGATGACATGGAAATGCCAATATGTCATTAACTAGGAATTAAACTATTTTACCTTGCATGTTTACAGCAAAAATTGTCAATTCTGTTTTTCTTTTTTAATTCAAATAATATAAAATATGAAAAAATACAATAAATAAAGATTTTATAAATTATTTAAAATATAACTTAACCAAATTTTTAAACCTATGGCAAGCTTTTAAAACATATAAATATGATTGATTTTCTCTTTTCAGAACCCAACGATGAATCAGGTGCTAATGTTGATGCAGCTATTATGTGGCGTGAAAAGCGTGAAGAATTCAATCAAATAGCCAAACGCTTAGTACGTAAGACGTTGGGCTTACCATCTTAAAAGATTATAACTTTAGGGAAAAATAAAAATACGATATTAGAAAAATAAAAAATAATAATAACCTTTCGCCCCTTCCAAATAAAGTCAAAACTCTTTACAACAAATTCCAAATCGAGTCTTTGTTATATGCACTCATTCATTTCTAAAGTTATCCACTATTTCTTCATTTATAAATGTACGTTAATTCTTTGTTAAAAATTTATAAAATGTAATAGTATAATAAAATTGTTGTTGACCTTCCTTCCTCTTATTCTTTTTTTACTTTAAAAGTTGTGGCCCAGGTCGGTAACATAGTCGTGTATTCTTAACAAAAGTTACATATAATATAGCACTTGACCAAAACTTGTTCCAAAAATTGTGCTTTTAAGATTGTAATTTATTTCATTTTTCGCCAAATGAAACACGACTTTTTACTTTCGGAAAAAGAATAAAATGATCAGGTATTTTTTGTTCACAAAAATAATTTAAATTAAGTAAAAAAGCTGAATAATAAGTTTATTCAGTTTTTGTTATTTACGTGTTTGTTTTATTTTCAATAATTTTTTTAGATATGTATATAATGTAAATACATAAATTTTTGTCTGCTCGTTTTTTAGTAAATCATTTTTTATTCGCATTTGCTAATTGTTTTTCGGGATAAAAGTAGCAGATAACAACTGCCGAAAAACTCTTAAAGGATCGTATATTTATACTCTCTGTTAAAATATTCTTACACAAAACTTCACATAATGCAAGGTAAAATATTTCAAGAAAGATTGTGACATACCACAAGAAAATTTGTTGTTGCAACCTAAAGACCAGAAAGTTGTTGAAATTAATAAAATTATGGGGAAAGAGAGATGATGATAATGTTCTGGCAACCTTTTATCAAATACAACTTGGATGGGAACTAGTTGCTGTTGATGAACTAATATCTGATCGTATGAATTGAATTGATGTCAAAGTGTTGAGCTATGTAAAGATTGGAGATTTATCCTACCACATTGACAACAACCTTTATGACGATACAACTACATAGATGATAACCGAAAAAACGTAAATGAGGAAGCGATTATAGATGATGTTTTTGAGGCTCTAGAATTTACTATTGCAACAAAAGATGGAAAAGCTAAATATATATCTTTTTTTGGTTTTAATTCATTACGAATTTCCTAAATTTTGATTAATTCTCACAACAAAAAAGAATTGAATGAAATTTAAATAAATTCAAACGAATTAGGCAGAAATTAATTTCAATTCGTTTCCAGTTTAACCCATTACTTAAGTGCGTGTGTTTGAACACACGTTTATCACTTTTCCACTTTGAGTTAATATAAAATACAGAAGAGCTTATATAATTACATATTTGGGGTGTTTATATTAAAGTTTGAGGTCTTACAAATAACAAATTGTTTTCGGTAAATTTTCGGAAGGTTCCCATCCCTCCATTGGATGTGATTTATAAAGTGTCCAAAAGTAGACTTTTTTAAATTAATTTTATAAAATGTATATAAAAATCAGAATCACTATATATGTGTTACCCTGTATTATCAAACCATCAAAAAGTTATCTGATATCATTTTACCACCCCACAGGCCGATATATGGCACTAGTTGGCAGTAAAGAACACCGTGTGTTTCAACACACGCTGGTACTGTTGTTGCATTTAGTACATTTGGCGCGCTTTTTTGTTGAACAGGTGATTTCTTTGTGCAACAACACAAATAATCAAATTTCTATTGTAATTAAGAGTGAAACTGTGCAAAATGTCTCGTCGGGAGTATCTTTCAAATGCAGAATTAGAATATATCATCGATAACTGGAGCGATGATGGCACTGACCAAGAGGAGAGCGCTTCCACGATTGAATCTGTGATTTGTTTGCCTCCCGATAATACTGCTGGAGATTCCGATTGTGAAGCATTTGATGATGATATTATATCAACGAATATTAAATGCGATGAAAATCCTTTCTCCGAGGTATCAGGTATTATTTTTCTTCAATTTCTTTTTGAATCAGGTTGGTAATTGCGTGCTTTTGTAGGCACAATTGAAGACATTTACTATGGTTCTCCATATGTTGAAAACCAACAGGAGAGAGCTACACAATCAACGTCAAAGGAGCAACCCAAATATACATATCGTCCAGTGACTGATTTCAAACCGGGTTGGAAAAAAATTAAGCAAACTTTCTACAATATTCAGCCCGAACACGAGCCATTGAAAAAGCAAAAGCAAGAGCCACTGCTCCAATCTATAAGCGAGAAATCCCCATTTGAAATATTTAGATTGTTTTTTGACGATGAAATAATGACATTGCTTGTAGATGAAACGTATCGATATGCTGCTCAAAATAATATCAGCCAAATATGTGACAAATATCATATGCTACGTTTCATTGGAATTCTTTTGTTTTCTGAATATCACAATGTCCCCCACACAAATTTATATTGGAGCATAGATCCAGCGTTCGGTATTCCATTGATTCGACAAACAATGTCTCGGAATAAGTTTACGAAATTGAAAGCGAACTTCCATATCGCTAATAATGGCACTTTGGATGTCGCTGATAAGTTTGCGAAGGTGCGGCCGTTGTTTGACATGCTCAATAAACGTTTTATGCAGTTTGGTATTTTTGTGGAACATTTATCCATTGACGAGACGATGGTTCCCTACTTCGGCCGCCATTCGGCGAAAATGTTTATACGTGGAAAGCCCATACGTTTTGGATATAAACTGTGGGCACATTGCTCTGACAAGGGCTACATGTTTCAGTTTATCCCATATTCAGGTGCATCCAGCATTTACAATAAGAGTTTGGGACTCGGTGCTTCCGTCGTACTGGATCTATTATCACATTGTGAGCATCCATTACAACACACCATACACTTTGACAACTTTTTCACCTCCCATTATTTACTTTGCCTGCTGAAAGAGAGAGGATTCTGCGCAACTGGAACGGTTCGACCAAACCGTATTGCCGCCGCCCCTTTAAAAACTGGCAAAAAACAACTTGCAAAATACAATATCGATTACGCATACGATACAAAGAATGACATTATGGTAATTCGTTGGATGGATAATTCTGAAGTTACTTTAGCAACTAATTATGACACCATCAATCCATTGGCCACAGTATAACGATATAGCAAGGAGAAAAAGAAAAAAGTTGGTGTTCAGCAACCTCTCGCCTTCAACAATTATAATAGGTATATGGGCGGTGTGGACTTACACGACAATGCTGTTTTCAACTACCGCATTGGCATTCAAGGCAAAAAGTGGTGGTGGCCGCTCTGGGTTCAATGTTTACATAGCGCTGTCGTCAATGCTTGGAAGCTGCATTGTTTTTTTGAAACTTCGAAAAATGCGAAGCCTTTGTCACAGCTTGACTTCAAAAATTCTGCAACAAAATCTCTATTGCTTTCGTCGAACGATGCAATGGACGAACTATCACCTAATGAGGACAGACACAGATTATAAGCAAGACAATCTTCCGAGAGTAGATGGCTTGCATGTTCCTCTAAAAAGCAGTGATCGACGTCGTTGCATTGTTTGCACACCAAAAGCCACAATATTTAAGTGTGAAAAGTGTAATGTCCACCTTCACTCAGAGAATTGCTTCAAATTATTTCACGAAGACAAACCATTTTATTTAAAACGACGTGCCACACGTTCTACCAAAAAACCAAGAATTGAATAATTTAATAAATTACTTTTTTTATAACAATTAATTGAAATATAAACTTGCTTTTTTACTAATGTTGTTTTATTTATAACTAAGCAGCAAATATGAGAAACTATTAACAGTACCAGCGTGTGGTCAAACACACGTCAATTTTTAATAAAACTACTCTTCGAAAAAAAAAAAATTTGTTTTAGTAAAATGTTTAAATGTTTCTATTAAACGTTTCTGAAAATTTTATTAAAAAATTCCAAAGTTAAAATTTCTGGTAAGTAATGGGTTAAATGATTTAAAAAAAAAATTTCGATTCGTTTCTAATTCAAATGAATTTTCCAAAGTGAATTGCAATTAATTTGAATTGACTTGATTTTGAATTCGTTCAAATGAGTTAGAACAAGGAACTGCAATTCAAATGAATAAACTCTAAAATGAGTTGCAATCAATCGAATTCAAGAGCATATCTAGGGTTAATGAAAAATGGAAATTTTTCCTACTAAACTGCAAGTATTCAATGATTACGATGTCCATCTGTCCGTCCGTCTAAGTGCGTAAATCAAGTTTGCCGATGCACTAGATCAGCTAGAAAAAGAAATTATATATATATATATATATATATATATATATATATATATATATATTAATCGATCAGACAGTGTCGAAAGAGGTGCCATTTGAAATCAGCATGATCGGTCCATGTCCTTCGAGGCAGCAGGCAAAACACCATGTCTACCTCTAACTTTTTCAACTCAATTGGAACAATAAAGTAACTCCAAACAAAAAAACAAATATGTGGGGCGATAGAGAATTAAAAAAAAAATAAGAAAAAAACTGGTGCTCACCCATATTTACCGAGTTACGGGGCTCTGAAATTTTCAAATTTAAAAAAAAATTGTTAACCCATTAAGAGCCGATGGCATTTTTATGTAAAATTATATGTATGTAGTACTTAACTTTTATACCCTTCACTACAGAAAGTGGAAATAGGGGTTAACGCCATTCCGTTTGTAGTTTCTACGATATCCTTTTCTGACCCCATATTTTCCGAGTTACGGCCTCTGAACACTTAATTTTTAAAAAATATCAATATGAATATCACTTTAAAGGTTTTGAAGAGATCTTTCAGAAAATACTTAAAATTTTTAAAAATGCTTAACCCATTAAGAGCCGATGACATTTTTAAGTAAAATGTTATATAGAACATTTCACTTAAAATATTAAACTTTGCTAAAAAATTAGTTTTAAAATAAAAAATTGGAATTTTCACTAAAAACTACAAATTCAACAAAAAAAAAAAAGCTTGCAAAAAATTGGAATTTCACTAAACGATTAATGTTTTACCAAAATATTTATTTTTACGAAAATTTCACAAAAACTTTAAATTTATGGTAAATTCTTTACTTGCAATAAAAAAATTTGAAATTTCATTTAAAACGGAAAATGCACAAAAAATATTTAAACACTATCAACAATTTAAAACTTTTTTAGAAAACCCCATATTCTCCAAAAAATACATTTATACTATTAAGTAATTTTTTTTATTAAAATTGTACAAGTGAGACTGAAAATCAAACATCTAACATCTTCAGAATATTACTTTCAGCAAACCTTCAGCTTACTAAGAGCCTTGCCTTTCGCTCTTATATATCAATAGATTATTTCATGAAGGAGAGTGCAGAGAAGACGCCAACGTGATACAATGATATAATGAGTTTATTTACAGTCAACAAAAAAAAAAAAAAACAAAAGGACTTGTTTCAGTATTTGCTAAGCTCTGCAGCCGTTTTTCTTCAGCACCCAACAGTGCCGATTTCCAAATGAGAAGAGAAAGAAAGATCTTTTTTTCTTTAAGCTGTTCAATCAATTCTGTCTTTATTTTTTTAAATTTCCAACTTATATACTAATTTATTCTATGGTCAGCATTAATTTGGCACAATAACCAATCTATAGTGAATTCACTGTTCCCACGGGAATTTGCACTTTTGACAAATTCTTTATTTCTTTTTTTTTTTGTTTTTAGTTACCATAATTTGTTGGCGCGTGAAAACAATTATTTAGAGAATATTCAAAAATCATATTACATTACAAAAATCATATACATTATTCCTATGGTAACAGTTCACCACAAAAAGTTTAATGTTCATTTATGCTGACCAAGCACAAATTCAATTCATAATTTTACTTCACTAAATTCTTAAAAATACTTATTGTAAACAAATATGGATTGAATTTAGGTTTGGGTATTATTAAAAATGAAACAGAAAAAAATTATAATTAAGGCTTATTTTTTTTTTTTTTACTTCTAAATTGTGTTTGGTATTTATATTGTTACATTGAAATTCTTATCTTTATGTTTCTTATCTATATTGTTTTTGTCAAGTTAAATATTTTTTTAGCAAATTCTTATGTACTAGTTTTGTTTTAGTTTTATTAATTTCTAAAAGTACATTTAAATCTTTTAAATCTAATACTTTGTATGGGCCTTTGTATGGATCTTCATACTTTTTTCTATTTAAAACTTTAACTAAGACTAAATCTCCTATTCTAAGATCTATTTCATTCTGCTTCCTTTCAGATTCTATACTTCTTTTTCTTTTTACTTCGAGGATTATTTCTCTTGCTCTTTGTAATGAGTGATGAAGTTTAATCTTTAGTTCATTTAAGTAGTTGTCAATATTATAAATCTTTCTGGAATCACCTAAAATGTCGTTTGGGAGTCTACCAAAAATTAGTTCGAATGGTGAATAGTCTGTATCGACATTTGGTGTCGTATTGAAAGCAAAAGTATAATATGGTATCCATTCATGCAGAACGCGATGATTTCGTTCTACCGTGCTCAAAGTTTCATGATGGTAAGGTGTTGAAAAATTTTGTTTTATTTTTAATAATACACAAATCTCACTCATTAATTCATTGGTAAATTGGTACTTTAAGACTATATGTTCTATTAAAGCTTTTGAGACAGTTCTGGCATCTTTTGACTCAAGCGGACAATCAACAACATATTTTGTCAGTTCACACTGCATAGTAAGTATGTATCTAAATTGTCCAGATGGTCTTAATGGTCCAACTGTGTCCATTACAATAGTATCAAAACCGTGTGATGGTGTATCTGTTATGGCAGAGGGTTCTTTTGTATTCCTTATTTGTTTATGCCTTTGGCATGAATCACATGTTGTTATGTATTTCTTAACCATTTTGTTCATATTTTCCATATATATCTTTGTTTTAATTTGGTAAGTGTTTTCCTATGTATCAATCTATATTGTGTTATATTATCTCTTATTTCTCTTGGCATTCTGTTTATAATTATTTCTATATCGTTCTTCTTTATATTGTTATACCTTTCTTTCAATTCTTCGGCCGTTATATACTTAAATATTTCATCATTATCATATAGTACGTACTTCTTGAATTTCAATTTCTTTAATCTCAATAAAAGTTTCTCCAAAAATGTTCCTGAAAACATAGGATTTTCGCTTTTATTGCATATTATTCGCGTTATTTTATAATTTTTATCTCTCAATTCTTTTCTTAATTCTTGCTGCAGCTTATTATCATATATAAATTCAATCTTTTGGGTACCCTTAATATAATTTATTGACGTACATTCCCACATCAGGAGGTGATCAGTCTCTTTTTGAGATATGCAGTCTTTTATAATATTTTCTTTTCTATGAACGTTCTTTCTATTATTATCTTCATCACATGTATTTTTCTTTTCATCACTACTTTTATTTATCATACTTCGTGTTATTGCCAAGGTTTTCCTTGTCTCTTAATATTTGTGAATTTATGTTTATGCGTAATAGAGCGTCTGCGTTCGTATTATTTGTTCCTTTTTTGTATTTTATATCAAAGTCATAATCAGATAGTTCTAGTCTAATTCTGGTTAATTTTGAAGACGGGTTTTTATGATTAAATAAAGCAATAAGTGGTCTATGATCTGTGACCACGGTAAATTTTCTACCATATAGATATGGTCTAAAAAATTGTATTCCCCAATGAATACCTAATAATTCTTTCTCAATTACTGATTTGTTCTTTTCATGTTTGTTTAGCGTTCTGCTTGCATAAGATATGGGTAGATCTTTACCAATTTCACCCTGTGATAGGACTGCTCCCAGAGCTACATTTGAAGCGTCTGTGGTTAGAATGAATTGTTCGTCAAAGTTCGGATATTGTAGTATAGGCGGGTTTTTTAATTTGTCTCTTAGAGTCTCAAATGCTATTTTGCAATCCTCCGTCCAATTGAAAGTTACTCTTTTTTTAATAAATTATTTAAGCAAGTTGCTATTTTGGCTAAGTTTGGAATGAATCTTCTGTAATAATTGCAGAAGGCTATAAACCGTTCAACGTCGTCTGCGTTTTTTGGAACAGGATATTGTTCAATTATTTTGTATTTCGTCGGGTCGGTTTTTATACCATTCTTTGTAATTAAATGTCCCAAATACAAAACTTCTGGTTTTAGGAAACAACATCTCGCTGGATTCAGTTTCAAATTGTATTGTTTTAGTCTTTTCAACACTCTTATAAGGTAATCATTGTGGTGCTTCAAACTGCGTCCAAAAATAATGACGTCATCAACGTATAAAAATGCAAAAACATTCTTTGGAAACTGTTAGATGATATTTTTAAACCAAATGGTAATCTTGTATATTGAAAGTGACCGTTTGGTGTTGAAAATGCTGTTAGTGGTCTTGATTTTGGTTCAAGTTCTATTTGGTGAAACGAGCTTGTCATGTCTAAAGTGGAAAAATATTTAGCTCTACCTAATCTGTCCAATACATCTTCAAGTCTGGTTAAAGGAAATTTGTCATTTACTATCTTATCGTTTAAACGTCTGAAATCTACAACCAAACGCCATTGTTTTGTATCGTTTTGACCCTTTTTTGGTACCAATAATAATGGAGAATTATATGGACTAATAGACGGTTCTACTACGTCTTTGTCTAACAACTCTTGAACCTGTTCATTCATTTCGTCTAATTGTGTTTGTGGCAGTCTATAATTCTTAATGTAAGTGGGTGTATTATCATTTAATTTGATACTTTGTTTATAAAAATTGTTTACCGTTAATGGTTCACCTTTAAGATGAAATACTTCTTGATATTGTCGTAGAATATCACATATGACTTTTTTATTTTCTTCTTCAAGGTTCTTGAAATCTAGATCTTCTAGTAATCTCTGAAATCTTTGCTCTGAGTGTTTATTGTTATTGCGGATGTTAGTTTTATAAATTGTGTAATTTTTTAATGGTATTTTTGTGATCCCAACTTCTTTAGGCGTACTGGTTCCTCTAATGTATTCAAGATTTTAACATGGCGTTGACCATTCTTGGGTATTATAGAGTTTGCTAAAAATATTCCGTTTATTATTTCTTTACTACATATCACACAATCTTCTTTTAAGTCAATGTTTATGGGTACTATCTTCTCTGTTCTCGGGGGTATGGTTATATTATGTATTCTTTTTGTGTTAATCTCTATTGGGATTATTATTTGCCCTCCCTCTATGCAAGTATTTAAAGTTAGTGTCTCATAGTTAATCTGACAATTGTATTTACAGAAAAAATCTATTCCTGAAATTCCATCAGTACTGATAGGAAAGTCTTCTTCTACTAATTGAAATCTGTGTGTTAATACTTGTTCTCCTAGTATTATTTGTAAATCAGTAGTTCCTAACGTTTCTTTGAAGTCATTTGTAATGCCAGTCAATCGGCAAATGTTGTCAGTATTCTTGTAATAGTTGTATATTACATTTTCTTTACAGAGTGATATCTCTAAGCCTGTGTCTATTAAAAATGTAAATTGATAGTTGATGTTCTTTACTGATAGGAAAAGAAAATTTTATGTTCCAATATTTAGTGTATATACTCTTAGTTTTCCATGTTCGGAGATTCGTAATGAGTCTCCAGGGTTTGTACGTTTCCCTGTTGTTGTATAGTATGAACATTGGAGTGGCCTTTTCCTCTTGTGTTATTGTTTCTATTACATCTGTTATTGTTATAGCCGTTGTAGTTATTGTTGTTATTGTTATAGTGTCTGTTATTTTTGTAGTTTCTGTTATTGTTGCTATGGTTTCCAATGTTACTGTTAGAGTTTCTGTTGCTATTGTTATAATTTCTGTTATTGTTGTTCTAGTTTCTGTGGATTGATATAATTTGTATTTCTGTTATTTTTAAAACCTAAATTGTTTCTATTTGTGTTATTGCAATAGTTTCGTTTATTATTATTTATTTGTAATGTTGTAAATGTATCTGATATTTGTAGTGATCTTTCCTGTGTGCTTGCAATGTCAAAGGCTTGTGACAAGGTCTTGGGTTGTGCGGCTATTACAGCTGTTCTTATATCTTTATATAAACCTTCTTGAAAAATTTCTAAAGCTAGTTTTTCATTCATAGTCTTAATCGTAGGTCGAGCTACCTGATTTGAACTGTCCTCAACTTCCGAAATTTGTACCAATGTCAAGTCTGCTATCAAAGTGTTAATACGTTCTTTGTAATTAAGTACATTTCCTTTTTGTCTTGTATTTATTAATTCATAATGTATGCTGCTGGACGTTCTTGTTGATTTGAAATGTTTTGCCAAAGCTGTCTTCAGCTCATCGAAAGTTTCAGGCGTATTTTGTATAATCAAAATGTCTCTGACTTTGTCTACTAATTTTATTGCCAATATATATTTTATCAGGTTCTTTCTTCCTTGCTCATTAAGTTCAGAATGAACCATTTCTATCATTGATAGGAAAATATAAACATGTTTTGGATTTCCGTCGAAAACTGGTATTGTTTCCGAAGCCTTTTTACAGTCAAAGTTCGACATGATTCCAAGATTTTCAACTTTTTCCTCTTTATGTTCTGTCAATAGCTGAATTGCTGTTTCTCTCAAGTCTCTAAATTGAATAATCTTTTCGTCTCTTAAGGGAACCTCTAAATGTCCTACAAGTTTTCCGAATTTTTCACTTAACTGCTCTATTAACTTTAGTTTTTCTTGTATAGTTTCTTTTGTATATTTTTTTGTTATTGATTTCCTAGCATTCACAATTAATCTTTCTAATTCGTCAAAAATCTGCTCCATTGAAATTTTTTATTTTTATTTTTGTTTTATTATTTATGCATTTTGTACAGAATTTCTTACTACCTGTTTTTTTATATAGTGTTGTAAAAACTTGAATATTATTACTGCTACGAAAATTAATAATAGAATTATTATTATTTCCTGGTCTATTGTTATTTTATTTGTATTTGTAGCGTTGGCAATAGCATGGCCCTCTACTTTTGCATCTGCGATACCCATTTTGATTTGTTCTAATGTATATTCTATTCTATCTTCCTCTGTTATCTGAAAAGTATGTAATTCTAGATTCATCACTTATCAAAATTTTCTTGGGTTTTTCTTATTTTTCTATACATTTTTACGAAAAATATATATACAAAATCTTTAAAGTGCAATTTTAATGTTACATCAAAATTCTAGAACAATGTTTTATTAATATTTTTTTTATATATTATATTTTATTATGGTTTCTCCAACCGGCCTTCCTGAGTTCTATCAGTTGCTGTATCCATCGTTGTTTTTGTCTTCCCTCACTGATTCCTATTATACGCTGCAGGTCCTTGCAGGCTTTCTGAATTTTAGCTTCTTTCCTCCTTTCTTCTTTTTACTTGTGGCTTGGTTTCTAAAGTTTTGTAGATGTAGTTTCTGATTCTTCTGTCTAGTCTGATACTGCTCTATTGTAATTGGCTTAGGGCCAGCAGACTTCGGTGTGGGTGTATAGGTTGTTGGTTCTTCAACTGATGTTCCTTCTGGAATGTATTCTTCGTGCAGATATTTTTTCCACTTCTCAAAAATTTCGTCTACCTCTTGTTGAGTCATTTAAAATTGTAGAACTTTCCGTCAAGGGAAAAAATTTAAAAAAAAATTCCTCAAAAAAAAAACAATTTTATCCTGTTTATTTATAGGGTTCTTTTTAGATTGGCAGGATCGCCATATAATGAGTTTATTTATAGTCAACAAAAAAAAAAAAAAACAAAAGGACTTGTTTCAGTATTTGCTAAGCTCTGCAGCCGTTTTTCTTCAGCACCCAACAGTGCCGATTTCCAAATGAGAAGAGAAAAAAAGACCTTTTTTTCTTTAAGCTGTTCAATCAATTCTGTCTTTATTTTTTTAAATTTCCAACTTATATACTAATTTATTCTATGGTCAGCATTAATTTGGCACAATAACCAATCTATAGTGAATTCGCTGTTCCCACGGGAATTTGCACTTTTGACAAATTCTTTATTTCTTTTTTTTTTTGTTTTTAGTTACCATAATTTGTTGGCGCGTGAACACAATTATTTAGAGAATATTCAAAAATCATATTACATTACAAAAATCATATACATTATTCCTATGGCAACAGTTCACCACAAAAAGTTTAATGTTCATTTATGCTGACCAAGCACAAATTCAATTCATAATTTTACTTCACTAAATTCTTAAAAATACTTATTGTAAACAAATATGGATTGAATTTCAAGTTCAATTAACTTATATTAAATAATATTCTTACTGTGCCTTTACTAAGTATAGATGCACTACATTATATTATATTATATTATATTATATTATATTATATTATATTATATTATATTAAACATTTTTTCGTACGTGATTTATTAAAAAATGGAACACTGAAGTATAGGTATTGTCCTACCAATTCCATGCTGGCCGATATTTTAACAAAGCCCTTGCAGAAGATAAAAATAAATAGAATCAGGGAGCTTATTGGTTTATGTAAATAATTTTTTATTTCGAAAAAAAAAAATAATATACTTGAACTTGTCAATATATAATTTTATAATATATTTATAAAATTAAAAAGGGGTGTTAGCGATATATTTCTGTTATATAAATATTCTAACACAGTTAAAATACTTGTTACTATAAAATATAACTTCGTTGAACATTCTGTCATTTCTTTTGTATAAAATTTATATATTCATTATTAATAAAGAATTTGAAGCAATATATAATTCTAATTTCTATATTTGTTTTATAAAAGAAGTATTTGTTAATTCAATTTATTAACAAATACTTCAATTTATATAACAGATTTAATCAATAAAATATATTTAGTCCTGAAATTTTGATAATATATTGATTAATATATTAAAAAATTGTATTTACTACTTCAATTGTAACTCTGCAAGTAAGGCCACTATGAAAAACATATAGAATCAAAAAATACCCTTAAAATTATTATATTATATTATATTATATTATATTATATTATATTATATTATATTAAGTTTTATTTTGCGCTTTGATTCAAGATATCATTGTTTTAAGAATTTCCACGTTTTCTACTCTCATTCTAGAATGCCCGTTTGGCATTTTCATTCAAGATAGCCCGCTTTGCACTTTGATCAAACATGCCCGCTTTGCACTTTAATTCAAGATATTCGTCCGTCTTCAAAAATCACACACTTCACTCGCCCCCTAGTCTTTTCAGCTCGCCCCAATCTTTTCCAACAAAAAATTACTTTCATTTGTTTTCTTATAACATATAAAACCACAAACATTTTTCTCTCTTTTCAACCAAACAAACAACTAACATCATGTATGGACATTTTCATATACTCTTTTTTCAACCGGTTCGCCGCCAATATTTTCCAACAAAAAACACAAAAAACCTGTTGGGGTATCTGTACCTACACAAAAAAACAAGAACCTTATGAGGTATCCATCTCAAAAATTTCATACAAATGTGGGATCATATATGCCTGTTTTTGAAATTTTTCATAATACAATTCACACTTTACCAGGCATACATGATCCCAATTTTGTATGGGATTTTTGAGCTGGATACACATCAAACATGCCACTGACTTTTATATGAATATTACAAACTTCAAAAAATAAGCCGGATGGGACACACAAACTACCAATATCTGATTCCTTTTCATAATTTTTTGCATTAAATAACATTTTTGAAGAATACGATAAAATTTGTTCTGGTTTAATTATGTCCATACGACATTTAACGCAAGAAAATCATTGTGTTATGTATCCGACATAATATCAACTTGATGTTAATTCTATTGGCAAATTTTTGGATGTAAAACAATCGGCATCTTCAGTTAACAAATTCTTAATTTTCATTGTATAGATTTGCGACATCTATTTTAGGGGTGTGAGTATCTTCTAAAATTGTTTAAAACTCAATGGGTAAAAATATCACATCGTCGTTTGCACAATTTGATGAGGAGCACAGTACATAAGAATTATTTTCAAAAGGTTCGGCTAATAAGGATAAGATAGCCTTCGTGGTTTGAACTAACCCATGATTTAAAATATTTTATTACCTTCATATTTAACCTCTTTCATGTAGGTGGTCAGCTCCTGAAGTACTTGCCAAGTTGTACTATTAAACTTTAAGCCACGTTTCAGAAGTTTAGAGTCATTAAAATGCATGCTGTTTAAACAATCAAAGTGACTGTCGAGCTTTTTTATAAATTCACAAGTTATAGTAGCTACTGCTAACGAACTTCGTGTAAACTGATAATTTTCATTAACAGATAGGATCGCAGCAGCAACTGATTTGCTCAGAGTTTGTACTGCCATGCCAACATGCATATTTTGAAAATTATTTGGATTTATGTGCACTGTTGTTAATTTTGTTATTTTTCCATACTCTAACTCGTAAATTTCAAAGTCACCCTTTATGAAAGCATTTCTGATGACTTAAAAATAAGGGGTACATCGTACATCTATTAAATTTTAACATTTTTATAAAGAAAATATAGTTTTTCGCTAGATCTGTCCAACATCCCGTAACACTTTCTGTTATTTGGACCCTGGTCACACGTTTGTCTACGCACATTCAATCCTACTTCCGCTAAAATATCCAAACTTGAGAGAACAATTTTTTTAGTATATTATAGAAGTAGCAGTAACAAACTAATTTAAAACAAACTTCCAATTCTTTACCACACCTCTTATCATAAACACTTATACTTGGGAACCCATTTCATTCACTCGCTCATATCCAAGATCGAAAACTCTATCTATAAAATCTGCACAATTATTATACGCCAAATTTTTGAATAGATAGATATTTAATTAAAAGTTAAAATGCATTCTCTCCCAAGAGGTTGCTCCATCTACTTAGAGAAGAAAGGCTCGGAAGGTAAAATTTCTATATATTTCGCAAAAACAAGTATGTGGAAGTAGATCTATAATAAATGCTTTAAGCAAATCTTATCTCATGATCTTCCTGAAGTTCATTTTTCCCCTTTTTGGTTTTATAAGCATTTTACAGAAGGTTTTTTCGTTTTGATTAATATTTAATTTGTAAACTTCGGCCACTATAAATTTTGTTTTCATCACTTTTCTAATGTTTTGACCCATCTATTTTGAGTTTCGGTTTTCATCTTTACACTGGTTTTTTTTGTCACAGCTTTAAGGTTTTTAAACATTTTATAATATTTTTTTCGATAAAAATGTTAATTTTACACCTTTTATGGCTATTTTGGTGATGATGTGATTCCGATATCATACGCTTATGTGGCAGAGTTCTAAACAGGGATAAGTTAACAACCTCACTTTCAAAACAGTTTTCTCTTTCTTAACCTGTAGTCTCGTTTTTATTGGTTAAGTTAAATTTTGGTAGGAAACCTCGCTTAAAATATTTCTTTATATATAGTCTGGTGAAAAGTGCCTGTTTATATGTATAATGTGCGTGATCTTTCTAAAATATATTCGTCAAGGTTACATTTTTCTTACCTCGCTTTAAGCAATGTTGTATCAGAATATGGTAAACGAAAGATTTTTAAATTTGGAACACTTCTCTTCGATTTGCTACAATGCGGTAAACAACATTTACTGCCTGATAAAGACAATAATTTCTTTTTGTTGTCGCTATTAAGTTCGACTCTTGCTTCATTAATTTCGTTCATTATGAATTTATTAAGTTTATTAAAGCGTTTTAATGGTGCACTACAATTTAATTTTTTTTTTATTTTCTATTACTTTCAAGCACTGTGTGTAGTTCACTATAACTGGGATACTAAACTATTAATTTTCAAAAGCTTAATTTTTAGACAATCTTTAAAAACTTTTTGAAGTCTGGCTTAAAAAAAATAAAATCAAAAATAACCGTACTGTATTACTGTTATTATAAGTGTTTGGTATTATTTTAATTAATATAATAATTATTACTTATATAAATACACTAATAAGAAAAAATGAAAGAAACAAATTTATTTATTTATAACATTTATTAAGATTTTTATACACCAGCGATCAACAAATTCCTTATTTACCTTGGATTTTCTGCTTTTTTGTCGTTGACACTGGCTTGCTTATTTTTTTGCCACATACATAAATTTTTTGTTGCTATTATCTTAGTTAAAAAAAAATTCTTTCAAGCAAAAAAAAAAAAACAAAATGAGATTTTCCTATAATTTTTCTTTAAAAATTGAAAAACTCGTAAATTTTATTACAATGTTTATATTTATGAAATAACACACAATTTGTTATTGTCCAAATAAAAATCTATTGGAGCAACAATTTATTAACACAAAATAGATTGTTACAAAGTAGATTCAAGTTTGTTTATTCTCTACCTACCTACTGAAGAAAAAGTTCTTACAAATTAAGTGATTTTTTTAAGCAGATGTAAAACTATGTCTACCTGCTCATAGAACTATATGGTATTAACACTCGTTATGATGTAATAAGCCTTTCGCATATGTTAAACTCCATGAATTAAAAATTATTTTTTCTAAAACTTTATTATTCAGTTATATTTTTCATTGATTCTTACATTGCAAGAAATTTGAAATTATGTAAAATAATTTAAAAATAACTGCCAATCAATATATTGTTTTTATAAAAAATTATCTAATTTAACTTTATAATTCTAATTTCTATATTTGTTTTATAAAAGAAGTATTTGTTAATTCAATTTATTAACAAATACTTCAATTTATATAACAGATTTAATCAATAAAATATATTTAGTCTTGAAATTTTGATAATATATTGATTAATATATTAAAAAATTGTACTTACTACTTCAATTGTAACTTTGAAAAACATAAAGAATCAAAAAAATACCCTTAAAATTACCAAAAATACTCCAAAGAACAAGCTCTAAAAAAGCTCTAAAAAAGTAAGACCACTACGATAAACACTAAAGATCATTAAAAATAAAAATTTGCGTAGTGATCACTAACGATCACTACAGTTTACGTAGTAATTTTTAAGATCGGTACAATAAAATATACTAAAATAAAGATCAGTACGTCATCGTAGTGTTTGCGATCATCAGCATACAATCGTTGTGTACAGTATATTGTTTGTGTACGCATACACAAACCCTAAGAAATTTTTTGTGTATTTTGTATTTTTTGTAGAAAATGATTTTGTGCACTGATCTTAATCAAATTCGGTAGAGACCACTAACGTAGTGAACTTTAGGGCTTGTTTTCAATCACTGGGGCATATATATCAGATTAACACCATTAGGGCACCTTTTGATTCTAATTTTAAATGTTAATAATTGTTATAATACTTGATATAGAAATGGACATTCTGTCTAATTTTCAAGAGTTTGTCTGTAACTGTTTCAAAAATAGGCCCAAATAGGTTAGATTACATCAGTTATAGGGACTCCCCTTAATTTTAATTTCAAGTTTGCTACTTGTTATAGCCGACATAGAAATGAAGAGTATGTGCAATATCAATCAACTGTCTGCAACTGTTCAACAGCTTGGTCATATACATAAAAAAACAGCAACTTTTGTAGCACCCTATAATTTATAACTGTTTAAATTTCAAGTCTTTTTATACAACGATTTAAAAAATAGGACCATATAGGTCAAATTCAAATTATATACTTATTGTTATAGCGGACTTAGCAACACAGGTTCTTTGTGAATTTCAGCTGTCTGTCTATAACGGTCAAAAGCTTCGAAAGGACTGAACGGAAAAATTGTTACCAAAATCAGATATTTTCTGAAAAGATACATCGACCACAAAGATTGGGATAAATTTTTCCCCAAATTTTAGCGATACCTTGAAGCGATTACCATTCGTCAATAAAGTGTTTACCATACTATGCCACATTTGGTCGAAACATGGTGCAGGATAGTCAATCGTACAAAATTAAGGATAAAATTGGGTCTCTTGTCAGAGAAGTCTGTACTATTATAACAAATTGCTATAAAATGAAAAAAACTAAGAAATAACATCCGTGAAAACCTAAGTGTCGCACAGTAAATGGCAAGAGAATGTTATAAATTAAAAAAATACTAATCCAGTTCAAAAACTGACAAATCGTTTTCAGAAAGCAATATGACTAAAAGTACGGTCACACTTGATAAACAATTGCCTGAAATCGTCAAATATTTGTTTACCGTAGTCTGAGCACAAAATATTCATTAGGAGCAAACAACACCACAGCTGATTTTGGGCAAATATTATTTTCCAGCAAACAAAAATGCTTCTAATGGGAACATAGTGTGACCACCGACGGCAAATATTTGACTCATTTCTAGGGAAATAAATATTTGTTATTACTTCTTAATATTTGTTCTTACAAAATTTTTGTAAGAAATACAGAAGCAAACACCAGCTGCATCATCAATATTGCTTAGTATTTAAACTAAATAATTAAGTTTCGGGAAAATTCACGGAAAATTACAAATAACAGTAATAATGAAACGCATTTATTTATTAATAAGGTTAGGTTAGGTCAGGCAGGCGGCCGTGTTGCCACAGCCCACTTGGTTCCATTGATTGGATCCTTTGTGCTACCTGCTGTTGGAAGGGAGAGAGAAGAAGAAACAGAGGGAGAAGATTAGGATAGAATTAGGGATGAGGAGATGAAAAGGGGCAGAAGAAGGAGAGAAGAAAGAAAGAACCGCGGGTCCGAGAATACGGAGAATGCCCGAGAAAAAAAATGCAGAGAAGAATCCGCTAAGTGGGTCCAGTCGACCAAAGTATGCGCTCGTCCACTGAATGAGTCACGGTGTCCGGTTGTGGGCCGGTGAACCACCCACTGTGCCCCAAAAAGGAGCTAATCCTGCCTGGACCCATTGACGAAATATCAGAAAGGCCCTCATAGTATCGCTGACCAAGATATCTCAGTCGTATACACTCCAGCGCAGGGCATTGACAGAGGAGGTGTTCCACCGTCTCCTCCCTCCTCGTCCCTCTTCGTCCTGGCAACTTCCGCAGAAGTCGTTAAAAGGGATACCTATTTTCCTAGCATGGGTTCCGGATAGACAGTGCCGAGTGACCACTGCCACCAATTCGCGCAGTTGAACCCTAGGTAGCTGCAACAGTGCAGCCCGATTATTCTAGCGGTCGAACATGTCGACTCGTTAGACCACCTGGTCTGGGCCAGTTCGTAGATAGCAGCGTCAATGCGCCATCCGCAAGCAGAGCGGTGTATGCCACAGAAAACGTCAATGTCACCATCGTCAAGCATTGTCCCCCTCCTTGCAAGTTCGTCGGCAAGGTTGCCCAAAACGGTCCTGTGTCCCCTCACCCACTTTAGGGTGACTGTCGAAATCTTTGCCATCCCGTTAAGGAATGTCCGGCATTTAGAGACAAGTTCAGATGTGGTGAACACACCTTTGAGGGATGTAATTACGGCTTCACTGTCGGTACAGATGAAAGTATCCCTGTTGGATATGTTATAGTACCTCAACCAGCATACCGCCTTTCTAATAGCAGATATTTCCGCTTGTAAAATACTACAGTCATTTGGGAGTCTGAAAATCATTCTTATCCCAAATTCCTCAATAAATACCCCACCCCCAACTCTACTCCTCCCTCTTGGAACCATCCGTGTATACACAGAGTGCTCGAGATGGAAGAGAGTGGCCCTCCGTCAGGTCAAAGAGAAATCTCCTTGTGAGGGAGGGTTCTGGGGAGCGGTAGTCCACAAGATCAGGAATAACATCCGTGATCCCTAGTACGCTAGCATGTCCCCATGATTTATGGTTCCATGCACCTATAACATTCAGTCTGACTGCCGTCCTCAGCGCCACTCTTGGCCTGAAAATCTACGGGCAGCCAGTTAAGCATGGCGAAATCGCCTTTTTAGGCGTCGATCTAATGGCCTCTGTCATTGAGATCGCCATACTGCGCAGCACCTTCTCCAAGATAGAGACATTCGCTGCAGAGTCCAGTGCCTTCCACCAGACAAGAGCTCCGTAGAGCAGAATCGGCCTAATCACCGTCTCAAGAAGCCAATTTACACCCCTTGGGTTGATGCTCCAGGTCTTACCAATTGCTCTCCTGCAAACGTATATTGCCGTAATGGCTTTTAACGCCCTGGCTTGGATATTCATTTTCGAAGATAACTTATCCAAAATGACGCCCTCAAACTTCGCGCTGTTTGATAGATTAAGTGAAACCCCATTTAGTCTAGGTAAACCGAAAGAAGGAAGTTTATATTTCCTAGAGAAGAGAACAAGTTCCGTTTTGGTTGGATTAACACTCAGTCCGCTCCGCCGCCCCTAGGTGCAGATTTCCCTGAGCGCTGTTTCCAACCTTTGTGATACTGTATCGGCGTGTATCCCTGACACTGCCACCGCCACGTCATCCAGGTAGGCGACAGTCTTAAAGCACGTGGAATCTAGTTCCACAAGCAGTTTATTAATCGCGACGATCCACAACAGCGGAGACAAAACTCCGCCCTGTGGTGTGCCCCTGGTGACGCTCGCCATGCCAGAAGTGGATGTTGTTATCCTGCAATTCAGCGGGCATGTTACGAACTCGATTATCGAGCGGTCGACCCCCAGCTCTCTGAGAGCCTGAGTGAACGCAGTCGGGTCGATGTTGTTGAAGGCCTCTTCAATGTCCATGAAGGCTATCATGATGTAGTTCCTATGCTATATATAACCCACGAGCGAGTGTAAAACCGTCTCGACCGATCTGCCCCTTGTGTAGGCATGTTGAGATGGAGAAAGAAGGCTTCTATCTATCCTCATCCTCATGTGAATCTCGATAAGCCTTTCCAGTGTCTTGAGCAGAAAAGACGTCAGACTGATCGGTCTGAAGTTCTTTGTCCATGTGTGTGATGTCCTTCCCCCCTTGGGGATGAAGACCACGTTACACATGCTCCATTGATCCGGAATGTAGGACCAGGAGAGGCAGGCCCTGTACAGTTGTAAGAGCCATGGAGTGACCAGATCCAAATTGTTCTGAAGATCGGGCGGAATAATCCCATCCGGGCCCGGAGACTTGTATGGATGGAAAGTCTTGATGGGCCAGTGTAGTCTATCCGTATCTATCAGTACAGAGCTTTCCACACTGTCCATCCTTACAGGTTCATACTGCATTTCCATTGCCGAGTGACAACCCGGCAATGTATATCCAAAAGGACCTTCAGTGACCCTTGGGCACTGGTTGTCCAAGTGCCGTCAGCTTTCCGAATGTACCCCGGAATTGACTGATGCTTTGCAAGTATTTTACGCAGCCTACTCGTCTCTGAAGAGCCCTCTATCCCACTGCAGAAGGCCTTTAGGATATGCGCTTTGCGTTCATTACCTGATTTTTAAACTTGTTCAAGGAAGTCCTATAGAGTGGCCAGTTTCCCAATCTCTTTGCTTCATTGAAAAGTCTGCGGCAAGCCCTACGAGACTCGGCTCTTTCCGTGGACCACCACGGTGGCCTGCGGATTGTGCGTTGTACTGATGGTCTGCAAGACCCTTCGATTGCGTTCTTAAAAGCGTTGGTAAGTCTGCCCACAGCATCTTCAATATCCCCCGTGTCCCTTAGGACCATGGAATAGTCCAATGCATCCATATGGATCGTATTCTGATTCTCCCAGTAAGCAGCATTAGTGCCTCCTCCGTTCACAATAGAAAAGACAACGTATCGATGATCAGAGAAGGAACAGTCTTCGGAGACTTTCCAGTCCTTAATCAAAAACGCATGGTGTGCATCAACAAGCGTGATGTCTAACACCTCCTGCGTATTTGATATTACGAAAGTTGGTTCAGAACCCCTATTCGCTACTACTAGATTATAATGTAATATAAAATCAAGAATACACTCACCTCTGTCGTTGGTGTTAAAACTACCCCAGATGTGATGGTGCGCATTCGCGTCGGCGCCTATGATGATAGGTATGCCCTTTGCCTTCGCCGCTCTAGTCATCCTCCTGATCAATGAACCAGGTGAAGGACCCATCTGGTCGTAAGGCATGTAGGTGGAAGAAATCCACATCGTGGATTCCTTTGCCTCCCATGCCACTGTCATCGAATCTTCATCACTGTAATCAGATAAAATGAAGACATTTAGGTGACTTTTCGCCAAAACACAGGCTCTAATCTTTCTTACCTGAAGTTGCGACATACAGTAGTTTGTAGCCTTTTGCATTGAGTCCGCATATTTCGCCGTTGTTAAACCACGACTCTTGAAGCAATGCGAAAAATTAATGCAGCAGCCGCTGCTTTAGAGTGGTGGAGGTTGATCTGGATCACCCTCAGCATCTTCTTGGTCCGGATCATAAATGACGGTGACGTTAAGGTCGTCTGGATCAAAAGCCAGAAGAGCGTCATTCTGCGGCGCTTGTCCTGGGTTGGCTTCAAGGAATTTAAAATACTCTGCCAGCAGCTTGATACGAACCATCTCCCATTTTTCACGAGAGATGGCTCCGTCGCAAGCGCTTTTGTCTATAATAGCTCTTATCAGTGGGTTTTTAGCAACCTCACTGTAAGGTCTATTAATGACTCTGGGTAGAGCTTGTTGCTGATTAAGCGTTTTTGGACGTTTGCTGTCCGGTTGCTGATGTTGCTGTTGTGACTTCTCTTCCCCCGACCGTTGCCTTTTGGGCGCTGTCGATGAAGATGGTTTGTCTTCACCAACATCGGGTTTGGAGATGTTCGCAGCAGCAAGGTGAGCTTTTGCACAAATTAGAAAAGATTTCTCTTGTGTCGCTAGCTTCGTGGGTAAGGTGCTGCCGAGTTTGTCTAAAAGACATTGGGCGGCGCGCCCTTCAAAAAAGGCCCTTCGTAGACTGTTTTTGCGTACTTTTGGGTCTATTTCTGCTGCCGTTTTGGTGGGGTGACGTACCTCAGTTGAACTTCTCGACAAGGTCGAGGGTCCAACCTGTACAACTACCGCAAGGCTGCCTTTAATTTAAACGACTTAAAATATAGTATTTTTCTACACTTAACAAATAAACAGCTATAGTTTGATAATTATATTAAATTAAATAAAAATTCATAGAACTTTTAACTAAAAAAATATAATGAATGCATTTTTCAAATCTTTATTAAGAAGTGGAATGTAGCTCCCATTTAGTTTCTTCCTTTTATTATTCTCTTCACTGAGAACAACTATCAGTGCTTCTTTATAGCACGGAAGATGGAAAATTTTATATTTTTGCATGGCTTTGTTCATTTGTGACTGTGATACATAAATTTTCTTTTCACATTGCCATTATATACAATAATTATTTTGATTATAATCTTTATATATATATTACACGTGTGTGTATATAAATATAATATCAGCCTCAATTACTTGACCAATTTTTATTGTTAATTGCCATCAGTGGTGGATATTTTCTTTTTATATCAAAATCTGGAATTTAACTTCTCGTACAAAGTATAGAAAAATAATCAAAACTTGATTTGGGACTTTAAAAAGGAAGTACATAGAGTATGCCTAGATACAGATTTTCCTTCATTTGTTTATTTTTGTTCCGATCTCAAACGGTTATTGTTTAACAATATGAAAATATTTTCTATGACAGAGTGTCTAAATAGCATTTACATAGGGCGGTATCACACATCTGACCTCAAGACCTAAACTTACTTATTTTACCCGGCTAGCAATAAGTCGAGCCACACAAAACCTCAAAGAAGCAAAAAAAATCATTCCTTTTCGCAGCTTATACTTGATCACTCGACAAAGCAGGTTTGTTGCGATTTTTTTTAAATAGGAATACGAACATAACAAGAGCATATCTTGCGGTAATGTCTTTTATTTCAAACCCTACAAGTAGTTAATTTATTATTTTTATGAGAAAATTTTGCGTACCTCAATACTTGAGATATGTACCAATATATTTCACTCATTATATATTGCATATAGCTATACATGCAAAGTAAAGAAAAACGAGGAATGAAGACTCCATTACATGTGCAGGTATGGTATGAACACTTAAAAGAGTGCGGTTATAACCTTCTTAATAAAAATCCTATATAAAAATTAAGTACTGTTACCCACCTATTGATAAAACCGATTATAACTAAAATGACAAAGATCAATTACTGTTAACTAGTTCGATTGTAAAAATATCTGTAAAAAATTTATATATATTTATAATGGTTCATCTTTAGGCCAATTTATTACGATTGCAAGTCGCCACAATATTTACAAAAATTCGTTAGAAGAACTTATAATTATCGTAGATAACTATCAGAACTTACGGAAAAAGCCATTCTAGCCAATCCTGAATTATCACGCTTAATATATGCTGTACGGCTGTCTCAACCAACATTTTGAACGTAGTTTCGAACACTGGGCTCTTTATAAACCTTAAACGGAAAAGCTTCTCTTCAGTCAATAGGCTACAGATTATACAGTTACTAAAACTGTAAGTATAGTCAATTGACTATATTCAAAAAGTATTCAATCTACATCATGGGAATAAAAAAAAAACAACCTGTGTTTGGAACTAACCCAATTGAGTTACCATAATTACTTTTATTTACCATAACTGAAGTAGTTGAAAATATTTAATAATTTTACACACTAATTTTCAATATTATATTTAGTCCTATATCCTTACTAATTAAGTTATTATATAAAATATAAATGTTACAAATATATTTTTTTAATAATCCTTATAGTCAAAGTAATATATCAATTAGTTGATATCAAAAATGTAGATCCTATTTTCCACGTAATGTTACTTTTTTTTTTGTTTGATTTGAAGCAGAGAGTAATATGTTAATAATTGGATTGCTACAAACATATTTTTTAGATAATAGAATTATCTCCACATTCCTTTGCTAGACCCATTAAAGAAACAAACTGGAATTAAACTTTTAAGTTTACGTACTAAGTGAGTAACACTTGTTCACTTTTATTTATTTCGTTTTTGGAAGATCACAAATGTGTATACTTTACTTCAAGGTTACCCTTCGCCCGACTAAAGTCGCAATTTGACCCTTTTTTAGCGGTCTGCGACTTTTTGTAAGACTTTTTTCGTCACCGACTTTTGAAACTTTTTAATTTTTGGGACTTCTTACTTTTTTGTAAAGATTCTCACAAAAAAAAATAATAAATTTCCAGTAAAGTATAAATTATAAACAGCATACGACAACCAAATTTAATAAATTTCAGTAACGCTGTTAGTATACATGAAAATATGTATAGATGCATGTGTATATGTATAAAGCAACTGTATATCTTATTATATATGATTAAAATGGATTCTGTAACGAGGTTTTTGTTTTGCTTCAATTGTTTTTTTTTTTTTTTTTTTTTTTTTTTTTTGTTATGATTTTAATTAAAAATAATGCTAAAAAAAGATTTGCGACTTTTTTTTCTCAAACGACTTTTTTGTGTGACTTTATTTTTATAAGACGACCTTTTGTGCGACTTTTCAAAAATTCCTAACGGTAATCCTGCTTTGCTTAATTATACCATTTTAAATATTTAGTTTTTCATTGCAAATAATGCTGCAAAGTATAGATGCTGCTGAAGTATAATCGAATTAAAAGAATAAGAAAACAATGCTTTATTATAATGCTTTATGCATTACTTTAGTATATTGTTTATGTTTATTAGTAAAAATTTCAATTTCATTGTTACTAGAATATTTCTTATCTTAAAATATGTTTACAAAATATTTTTCGTAAGCATAAAACAAATATTTCTTTTCTTAAAATAATGTTTATTATTAAAACTACTCATAACCTTTTGTTCTGGAAAATATAATAATGTTTAAAATTTTCCCAATCAGGATTTGAACCGTAAATATTATAAATGAATTAAAATTTTTTGCTTTTTTCCCCTTGGGCTTATTTTTAAATTTGATTTATAAAACTTTTAAGGTAGAAAAATTATTAACAAATGTATGCGGACATCTTCCAAAGGAAGTAAGAAAAATAAGGCACTTGCTGCATTATCTTCTGGATCGCTACATCCCTCATCAGCTTACTTCGCATCTATCAACTAAGGTTGTGTATATTGTAAACATAATCTATATAACCAACTAATCAGTATTAATATGCTTAGACGAAGTCAACACACAACTCAAGGATTTCTTAATTGTTCTCTCTGCAACTTGTCTTGTACATTTGTTTTGGCTTTTGTATCAACCTACGGTATGGCCTCAAGATGCAATTATTGTTTTTTAATCATTCATACTTCTTTTCTCACAACATTATAGATACTTTTCCAGGATAATATAAACTGTTGATTGGTTAGACGTTGTTGATGTCTGAAAATGAAAGGTTCCCAACCCTGGCTCAAGATGATAGATGCTGACGTCTAAGGGGCGCTGAGATCATCAACGATTTTTCTTAACTCCTTTTTTCGTTAAGATATTTTTTATTGGAAGAATCGAGTTCCTTTTATTGGAGATAAGATAAAAATGGTAGTAGTCGTTCGCGCTATCAAAAAACTGGCTTTGTTTAAAATTAAATTGTAATTTTTTCTAAAATAATTTTGTTAAACAAATCTACATTTCAAAGAAAATAAATCTAAGGAAAGTGAATTTGTAACTTTTCTTCTTTGTATACCATTTTAAAAATCGAACTTTTTTCGTTTTTTTTTTTTCTTTATTACTAAGTGCTAGTGCTTGTGGTTCCATTTTTTGTGCTTGGTGAAGATAGCCGTTTGGAAGCCATCCTCATCAACCTCCACATTTCTAACGTAGTTTATTATATATATTTTTATCATAGTATTTATCCCATATATGATGATGGGCCTAAAGGTGTGTTTACATTATGTGTACAAGTCATATGGAATTGGATTGGTCATATTATGGATTTTCCATAAATTACTTCTGCCAACGAAAGTTCCCAGCGGAAAGATAAGACCGCAAACATTGCAAAGCAATGTAAACAATCTAAAATTAACATAAACAGACGCTCAAGGTTGTTGTTAAATTAAGGTAAATAAAAGAAATTAGAGTAATTTGAACTTAAAATAGCAAAATTTTTGAAACCAATAGTTTAGAGTACACATGAACCTTTTTTTATGCGGTTACTTGGGATCGCACAAAAAAACTCGTTTCAAAATAAATTTTTTTAAGCGGTATGGACTGCACAAAAAATGATTTATTTTTAAAAAATGTTAAAATTTTTTAAAAACATTTACATATATGTATTAAAAAGGTAGCGTTCATCATCACTTGGAATTTGGATTTTGCGTCGTTTTGGTTATACAATTTCAGTGTCGCTGCTTAACGCATCTTCACTTTGAATCACATTCGTTGACGGAACCATATAATCAGTGATAAGACTTTGGGAGGGTAGCAAGAGATGTAACTTTTGCATGTACAGGCTTTAACAGATAGACATACAAAATCTCAAATCATTTTGAAATTTTAAAGCTCTTTTAGAATTAGATCTGTAAAAACAAAAGATTTTTCTAATTTATTGGCGATATTGAGACCTTTATATTACTGCTTTTCAGTCATCGAAACAGGTTCTTCTGCATTGGTGGCAGGTTGTCTTACATGACACAAAACCTCGTCGTCAGAAATGCCTTCGTTCTGCGTCAATCCAAAATATCATTTTCGGTGAAGTTTTCAGCACCCATATCATGAGCCAATTTTTATATCTGATGATAATAAAGGCGTGAAATTTTCATATGTATTACTTGAAACAATAGACTCTGACCAGAGTTGTTTCCAGCATGAATTTAGTGTGTGCTGTTTTAATTGTGAAATAGCCTCAGCAATGTTGATTATGCAGTCTAGTATAGAAAAATTTTTCCATACTTCTGACATTGTTATTTCTTCTGTTTCCAAAGTGGATAAGATTTACTTAAAAGTATATTTTAGATACAATTTTTAAAAAGTGGCTATTATGCCCTGATCCAGTGGTTGTACAATACTTGTGGTGATTGGTGGCAAAAAAATTAATTAAATATAAGGGTGTTCAATACATGGGTGACCAGTTGCATTTTCAACTAGGAGCAAAGCTTTTAAGCTAAGACCAACCTCATTCATATATTTTTCAACTTCTGGCACGAAGCAGTCGTTGAACCAGCTTGTAAAATTATTTGAAGTTATCCACGCTTTTTTGTTTGCCATTAAATATACTAGAAGCTCATCTACATTTTTACCTTTAAAAGCTCGTGGGCGCAAAGATTTATTTATTAAAAGTGGTTTTATTATTTTTGTTCCCTACGCATTACTGCACATCAATAAAGTCACTCTGTCCTTGGCAGTTTTAAATCCTTTCTACTTGGCATCTTTTTCCAAAATAGCCCTGCTTCGTTAGTGTTAAACACCTGCTCTGGGTAATAACCACCTTCCTTAATGATTTGTTTTAACTGTTCACAGTAATTTTTTGCCGCATTTTCATCAGCAGATGCTGACTTCACCTTCAATAGTCAATATCGGTGATTTAATTAATACGGTCGGGATAATTAGTACGAATTTGAAAGTTTAAAATTAAATTAATAAATATTCCCGTGTTTTAAAATTTTAATTATTAAATTGCAAGTGCCCGTGCAAAAAGCAAAAATAAATCATCATAGTGTTTTGTGATGTTTTATTGTTGTTTTTATTTTATTTTTCAACATCTTTTAACTGTATAAAAGAGCCGAAAAAAAGTCAGCCGTATACAGTGGATAAAGAAAAATAAAATCAATGTTGATTATTGTTGTTTTTGCTTAAACTTTGATTTTTGTCTTTACTTTATTGTTTGGATAAAAATCTTTAGTTTATTTAAAATATAAGTGAGAAGTTTCCTGAAGAGCTAAGTAAGCGGTAGCGAAATGGCCATCGAAACGTGCTTTCACCTTCAATAGTCAATATCGGTGATTTAATTAATACGGTCGGGATAATTAGTACGAATTTGAAAGTTTAAAATTAAATTAATAAATATTCCCGTGTTTTAAAATTTTAATAAAATACATATTTAATTTAATTAACAAGTGAATGTGACAAATATAGGGGTCTGCACCTTGGAGGACTTTGCTAAACTGAAGGACTTCTTAAAACAAGAAGGGTTTAATTATTATACCCATATACCAAAAGCTGAAAGACCTTTTTCTGTTTTGATTAGGGGTCTTTCTAATACTTTTGACTCAAGTGATGTGCTTGAGTATATACAGGGCATAAATATTAATGTGAAGATAATGGGACTTCACAAAATAGGAGGAAATAGATGGCTTTTCCAATTATCTAAAGAGCTTGATTTGAGAAGTTTTAGGAATATTAGCTATATTCATCACTGTATAGTGCATATGGAAAAGCACAAACGCAGAGATGTAGTTCAATGCTTCAATTGCCAGCGCTTTGGACATGTCGCAATTAATTGCAACATGCCCTTCAGATGCGTTAAGTGTGGGGCTTCTCATGGCCCAAAAAAATTGTCAGGTTCCCCCAAAAGGGGAAAACGATATTGAGACACGTAGGACTGATCCAGTTACAAGTCAAGCAGTAGTAAAGGCCGGCTAACCCGTTAAATGCGTGAATTGGGGAATAGAGGGACATGTTGCCAGTTCAAAGGAGTGTTCAAAACGTTTAGAAATTCTTCGAAGAAAGACTGCGGGAAAGGGTGTAAGGGCTCCAGTGAGAGGCCCAACCCTGATTGTCCCTTCTACAACAATAAGTGGTGTATCATATGCCGCTGCTGCCAAAACAACAGTGAAAAAGATCACCCAACCAAAAGTCACTAGCACTTCGAGAGCTGGCATATCTGTCACGTCTGCAATGGCTGGTTTTGATGTTCTTGATAAAGATTGCAAGCAGTTTCTCGGCGGTGAGCTTTTTAGCTGTCTAGGAAAGATGAATGGTTTTGCTCGTAAAAATAGGGAAAAAATCTCGGGCACTACTAGGGATGTTAATATTTTTACAGCATGATGACTAATTCGTTAAAGTGCATATTTATTAATGTAAATTCTATTGTCTCTAGGCACAAGAGATATCTTGAATTTATTTCTTAGCGAACATCGGCCGGATGTTCTTTTAGTAGCAGTGCATAAACTTTCACCAAGACATGTGTTGGATTTAAGAGGTTATAAAACCTTTAGGCAGAATCGGTTAAATGGTCGTAGCGGTGGCACTGCCGTCTTCGTAAAAGATAGTTTTTGCTGTAACAGGGTTATGCTCGATTTAGGTCCCATAGAAAATACAGCTGTGAGGATAAATAAGACTGATGGACGTAGGATGATCGTAGTTTCGATGTAGTCACCCCACTGAGTACATTCACACTTTCAAATTTAAATCCATTAATGAACTTGTCTAGCCGGGAAGGTTTTTTGATATTGGGGGGGGGTTCAACGTATCTAACCCTAGAGGAAACATCCTTCGTGAATTTCTGTTGTCGTGCCCTGAAATTACTATACACCGCACCAGTGGCCCGACACGAGTTTCTGGAACTACGTCTTCATTCATAGACATAGTTATGTCATCAACTGATATTTTACCAGCAGAAGTTGAAGGCCTAAGAACACTGGATTTTCAGTCTGATCATCTTGCAATGAAAATTGTTGTAGAGGTAGCGGACTGGCAACGAAGAATACTTCCTAATTGTTTCGACTTTAACCGTTTGAATGTGAATACCCTTCATAGATTGTTGACCCAAAATCTGACGAATAGTCAACTTCCAATTGATCGCAATGTGTAATCTCATAAAATTGATGTATGTATTTAATCAATGAGCACAGTATTTTCAAATGCTATGAAAGAAACAATCCCTAAAATCCGTAAGCGTAATAGGGGATTACTAAGGCTTCCGGCTAATATACTACATTTTATCTCTGAAAAAAAGAGACTTAGGAGGATTCTGTGGCGCACTGCTGACCCCAGCAGATATTCTATTTTAAAAGCCGATATAAGAAACTTAGACAGAGTTATTCGAGGCGCCATTGCAAAATTTGAGGAATATTATTGGACCGATTTTCTGGAGAGTATTCGCCTTAATAGTAAGACATTTCAGAAAGTGAAGAGAGGCGCTGGTCTGAAGAGACGAATGCCAATTTCTAGTTTGAGAGCTTCCGGTGACTCATTTCTCACAGAGGATTTTGACAAAGCCAACATTTTGGCTGAATACTTCTGTGAAGTTCACAGGGGAGGCGATAGCTTGCGATCGCCTTCTTTTGAGAGTATGGTCTCTGAGGAGGTAACCGCATTGACTGATTATGTGCCATCCCTGACTTTTGGATAGGAAATCATGGCTGATGGCAACTTGGTTAATGGCGGTTTTCAAGCAGAGCATAATGTAGTTCCACCTCACGATATAGGTAATGCTCTTAAAACGAGATCAAATAAGAAATGCAGTAATAGTGATGGAGTTCCTGATTTTATCCTTATAAAAACAAACAATGCTACATGGCGTTACTTGGCAATAGTTTTCAACCATTGTTTTAACATTGATTACTTTCCTAGAAAATGGAAAGAGGCAATAGTAGTTCCTGTTCCAAAGTCTGGTTTGAACCGTAGGGAAGCTGTTAGCTACAGACCTATATCCTTATTATCTTCGTTTGGAAAACTAATGGAATGGTTCTTGTTATCAAGATTACGGGATGAAATTTCAAATGGTGGTGTACTTAAAGACTGTCAGTTTGGCTTTGAGAGAGGCCATGCAACATCGCACGCCCTAATGGTGTTCACAGACTTCGTAACCAGGGGCTTAAATAATAGGTACCCAACAATTGTGGTAAGCCTGGATTTTTCAAAGGCTTTTGACACTGCTTGGCAACAGGGAATAGTTTACAAAATGATAAACTCAAGTCTTGAACACTCTACTTGTAGGATGATAGCTGATTTTCTGAAGGATCGTTCTTTCAAAGTGAAAGTAGGAACAGAATTATTAGATGTTAGAGCAGTGGAGGCAGGTGTTCCACAAGGCTCTTTATTGGGGCCGATTTTGTACAATATTTTGGTCTCCGATATTCCGCAGCCCCCTGAAGGAGACCTTTTGCTCATGTAGGCTGATGTTAAAATAATTGCTGCTAGTGGTGCTAGGGCTAAAAATTTGAATAACAGGGTCAACAATTACCTGAACATTCTTCACGAATACTTTATGAAATATGGCCTAAAATTAAATATCCAGAAGACCGATGGAGTAATAATTAAGGGTAGACGTGGTAATCTCTATCCAAATGCAAAAAGTTTTGTGCCAAACTTAAGCATTGCTGGCGAACTCATCAGGACCTCTGATAGGATGAAGTATTTAGGGGTAATATTTCATTAGAATTTTGAATTCTATAGACACCTCGATTTCAAACTAGAACGTGCTCAGAAGGTTTATTTCTTCTATCATAGAATTTTTCGCCGCAGGGTTGGTTTAACTACGAAGGTCAGGCTCGTTATTTACCGGCAGATTATAAGACCTATTATATCTTATCCTTTTCCAGTCTGGTTTGGGATATCTTCCCACCAGATGGAAAGGCTTAGGATATAGAAGAGACGAATTCTCTACTCCTGCCTTCGGCTACAGCCAAGAATAGGACCTGACGGCATTTTTCGAAACCGTCTTGTAGAAAAATCTATAGCAGTATAGACTTTTTTTTTTTTAAGAGAAGTAGCACTTCAGGCAATAATGCCTATTTAGTTATTTTCGTAACCGTGCTACATTCTTTAGGAAAGGGATAGATGAGAGATAAGACAGGTGGTGAAAAGAGAAAGATAGATATAGCCATTTTATTAGTTATTTTACTTCGCCGGCGAATATGCTATGAAGAAGTACCGACGAAGGAGGCTGCATGTTTAATGTTAATTTTTTATTTTTGGTTGCCGCAGGGGTTGAACCCTGGTCAACCAGGTTTGTAGCCAACGTGTTTACTACTTCGACTACAGCAGCCTTTGAGAGGATGGATGTTTTTTTATGAGATCTGCACTCAGGTTTCTTGACAAATCATCTTTTTTAAATAATGGTTTGGTAGGGGGATGCTTTCACAGGGCCCCTAATTTGGAGAATTTGCTTAAAAATAAGTACCATTCCCCAGTTACCCTTTCGGCTTTGAATGCTAAAGGTCTTTTCTTTGGGGATACAAGCCTCTTATTTTTTCACAGGAGGGTGAAAACCCTTGACATAACTGACTTGGTGTACAACACCGCACAGTAGTTTAAGGAGGACTTTGTGATAGATATTATATATCGGTTATTTTATTTGTTTTTAATATTAAGTGTTATTTAGTTTGTAGGGTAGTTTAATTTAATAGTTTTAAGGAAAATTTAAAGAAATGAGTGTTTTTCGATGTATCCTTTTTTGGAAATGTAAACAATTGTAATTAGTTTAAAATGACTGCATACAGAATACCTGTAATGTAATTAATTAAGTGTGAATTAGTCTTAGAAAAGTTGCATAACACTAAGAAATATGTAATAAGAAATGTAGTTTAAGTGACATATGTATAATAAATTTTTGGAACAATAAACAAATCGTAGATGAATAAAGTCACTTTGATTTCTGGCTTCAAGCGACAAGTATCTCTGTTCAGTATTAAGTTACCGGACAATTACGAATTTTTTTTTTGCTTTCCGAGCGCCACAAAAAATAGAAAGCTTCTTCGAACGGATTTTCTAAAACAAGCAGGTATTGTTTTTAATACGGCTCGAAAATTTTAGTATTTTGTGGATGAACCTAAATTAAAGTACAATTTTACTAAACCAATGGAAACATTATTTTGTTCTTTGCAAATTACCCAAGAATCATCCCCATGCATAAGGGCTTTAAAAGATATTTCAGCAATCTTTGAAATCATGGAAGAAAAAAATATTGTCACCAATTCTTGAAACACAAAAGACATGCAATACTAAAATTTTACCATCTACACAACAAATGCAAGATTATGAAATTAATTTTTCACAGTACATACAATCAATATTTAAAACAAAATTTTCTCCCGTAGCAGAAGCCTCTTTTAACTCCTTTACTTCATACAAACCTTCATCCAAAACTCGCAAAATTGAAGAAACCAATGATTATTTCACACCCTTGTTCTGATTCTGATTCTCAAAGATTCAAATGGTATTGGCCTTAACAAAGAACAACAACAAGAGCTGGATACTGTGTTGGTTCAAAATAAAATTATATTTGAAGAGCCATCCAGTGCTACGCCATACGCCGTTCATTGCATTCACACAGAAGAACATGATCTAATTGCCATACTTTCATATCGTACATCTCTAAGCATGAAATCTGCTCCTAAAACGAAATAACGATTATGCTTAAACTAGGAGTAATTTCGAGTGTCAATCACCATGGGCTGCCCCTGTAGTCATGGTACCTAAGAAAAATGACGAGATTCAGGTTTGTGTTGATTACTGCCAACTGAACCCTATAACAAAACCTGATAGATACTTATTACCTAGGCTAGATGATATTCTGCACGAGGCTAAGGTTACAAAATTTATCTCAACCATAGATTTACAAAGTGGGTACTGGCAAGTCAAGGTTCATCAGCCGACCAAGAAAAAATTGCTTTCGTTACACCCTTCGGTATGTATAAACTTACGCTCATGCCATTTGGGTTACGAAACGCTCCTGCAACGTTCCACCGATTAATTGACCGATAAAAGCTTCGCTAGGCGAAACGATTCTACTAGCGTACTTAGACGACATAACTTCTTGATCTCTTAGTTTTTGATTTCTTAGTTTTGAGCATCTGTGCGATTTAAACATATTTTTCAAAAACTTAAGGAATTCGGTCTTAAAGCAAATCCTAAAAAATGCAATTTTGCATGCACCGAAGTTCGTTACCTAGGCCATATTCTAACCCCACAAGGAATAAAGATAGATCCCGAAAAAGTGGCAGCCCTGTATAGCCGCAAAGAACCAAAAAAAATTAAGAATTGCTATCATTTCTTCCAGCTTGTTCATGGTATCGTCGATTTATTGCATCGTTTGCTACTGTATCTAAGCCTCTCCCCCGGGTGTACTAAAAGAAGTCTGGCTGATTCTAACAGACATAGTACACATGGGGTATAGCGGGAACCAGTCCCCCGGTGTGCAGGCACTGAATCTGGATAGACAAGACGTGGGTCATTTTCGAAGGTCTTACCTGTGTCCTTAAAATACTGGCGCCACGGGAACCGGTGGCCCATACAGAGAGCCGTCCATCTCTGTAGTCGGTTATTGGTGAGGTCCCTTCGGGGTACACGTGGTGGCTGTCGGTTAAAGTTTAATGTCCGCAGGGAAGGTGCGCTGCTAAACGAATGTGCTGTTGCTTATTCAACAGAGGAATTGGAAAGTCTGCAACCCTTAAGCAAAGGGAAGGGCATGGTCCTGCAAGCCATTGTTCTTAAAATTGCAACTCTGTTGGCTACGCCTAGCAGGGGGTGCTAGTCGACGCATTGTATTTCACTCAGTGGTAAGACCATCATCGGGTTGAGGCTTCGCGGCCAGGTACCGACGTTAATCTTGATCACGTAATATCTAAGCCTCTGTCAGCCTTGTTGGAGAAAAACGCTGTCTGGTGCTGGGGAAATGAACAGCAAAAATCCTTTGATCACTTAAAGACCTTATTAACAGCAGCTAAAATTTTAAAACAAGCAAGTGTCACTGAATCTTTTATTTTGAAACTAGACGCCAGTGGAGCAGTTTTGCTCCAGGAGGAGGGCTCTAATAAACACCCTATCGAGTATGCCAGTAGATTGTTGTCAAGTGCAGAACGTAACTACTCTACAATCGAATAAGAGGCTCTCAAAATTTTTTGGGGTGTTAGCAAATACCGCTGATATATAGAAGGAGCACCAGTTAAATTAATTACTGATCACCAGCCCTTGAAATGGTTGATAGAAATTAAAACTCCAACTGGGCGTTTGGCTCGCTGGGCATTGCAACTACAACCCTTCAACATCCAGATTGAGTATAAACCAGGTAAGACTAATGTCATAGCTGATGCTCTTTCTAGGTCGTCGTGTGAAGATAATCACGACGTATCAAATTCTTGTGAGATTCGTGCTTTTTCGATCGAGATGTCTAGGAAAAATGCTGGTGCAGTCAGAAGGAAGCAACTAGATGATCCTGTACTAAATGCATCGAAAACAGTACTGAAGATCAAGCTGAAGTAAGATCAGAAATTTTAAACTACTATCACAACGACAAAACTGCTGGTCACTATGGCATCGAAGGGACTCTTAGAAAAATTACTTCACGACACTACTGGCCTGGAATCAGAAAATACATTGAGAAGCAAGTCAAAGAATGCTTAGAATTTCAGAGATGCAAAGCCTTAAGCTTGCAGGGCTGTACCAAACAATATCGAGCAACCAAAGGTTTGAGATAGTTGCTATTAATCTAACTAGACCAGTTACATTTAATGGATTTTTAAAACTGAGGATATTGCCAGCCAATCGGTTGAACTGTTTCCTTTGAAAACTGCCAAAGCTGAAACATGTGCCAAAACTTTAATCAATAAAGTATTTCTACGATATGGAGTACCAAGAAAAGTTATCAGTGACAATGGCGTTCAATTCATTTCGGTAGTAATGCGAAAAGTTTACCATCCTGAAGCTTATCCAGTGGAACGGAAAACCGAGATATGAAAGCTCAACTTGTAATTTTAGTTGGGAAGGATCACCAGACTTGGGATGAAAAATTTACTAGTATTAGATTTGCGATGTCAATCAACAAAGTATACAGCAGCCTTTTTAACGTTTGGGCGAGAGCTCCGAACACTAGAGGTTCAACATGACTTAAGGTCTGTAATCCAAAATGAAAATTTTCTCGTTGAAATAACGCCATATGTACAACGCTTGGTGAATATTTTTAAAGACGTCAAAGAAAATATTAACAAGCAATAAGATCACAACAGGCGAAATAGCAATTGCCATAGACGAGTTCAAACCCCATTAGAAATTGTATCAAGAGTACTGGTAACAACGCACGTTTTAAGTAATGGTAACACAGGCATAACTTCCAAACTTGTTCTAAAGCGGGATGGTCCCTATCCTATAATACATAAAAATGGAACTGCTTCTTACACTATAGCACATGAAGATGACTTACAACTACCACTAGGAACCAAAATTATTAATGCTTATTTCTGATGATTTATTAAACTTAGAAATTCATTTGGTGTTGTTTATATGCAGTTCATGAAGGCTTTCTAGTAATAGAAATTGCAGTCATTCGATTTCTTTTGGTGTTAGTTGATCCACAAGTGTTATGACTTCTAATGGGTTAGCATCAATATTTCTTAAAATGTTGTCTCCAATACAGATTGAAGTGTTAGTAAAGGATATAATGAAGCTTCCTAGGTCTTCGTCACGTTGACGATCTTAGAAAATTTGTTAAGCAATTACTTTCCCGTAAAAAATTCTTCAACTGCAGTAATGTGGTGACCATTTATAGTGTAACATGAAGACGGCAGAGAGTTTAGGATTTTTGGTAACCAAGAGTCTGTAGACAGATCCATTAGGTTATTTTTATTACAAATATCCAGGTTTGAAAATATTTTACCCTTAATTGTTGTTCCAAAATTTTTTTCAAATGTCAATATTTCATTAATTTTAAATTTAACAATCAAGTTAAGTTCTGTACAGACGCTAGTCATATCTTACAATATTGTCAGAACTAACAATGTGCTGACCAAGGTACATTTAGTTTACAAGGTAATAACGGCTCTACAACAAATACAACATTTGTAAAGACAACATAGCATTTTATTGTTGATTTGTGAGGGAAATGTCAAAAATAGAAAGAGCAAGTAAAAGATATTTGCTCTAAAAACAAACGCTCTCTTTGTTTTGCATATGCTTGGTTTTGGTGTTTTTTGAAATTCGTAATCAAAAGTTGTAAAATATAACTAACTTTTGACATGTCTAACTACGAACCAGCTGGGTGCTGACAATGGCAAGGCAAAGAAAAATTGTCACCACAATGTAGATTGTCAGCAGTAAAGCCATATAAGAGGATTTTTCTTTAAATTGGGGATTTCAACATAAATTTGAGACAGAAATTCGTGGGAAGGGATTTTTCGTTCTAAGGCTTTTATTATTAGCACTTCTTTTACTTATTGACATTGATTTTTTCTGCCTGTACTACTGTCTGATCGAGTGAACAAATTAAAAGCATCACAATATAAACTTTTCTGTGAAAACAATAAATATTAGCTTAAATTAATAAAAATGACATAACGCTCACAATTCCTAGGACAAAATGTTAGGCAATAATAAAATTATTTATAGCGCCTGCTATACTAAAGCAGTTAACATGGAATGTGGGTAAATACTCCTTACTTAGTGATGAATAAAGGGATGTATCGAGTTAAATGAAAAGCAGTTTCCATTCAGTATTTTAACGAAAAGACAGTATTGTTAGGAACTTTAGTTATAGGAGAGATAATAGCAGAGGCATTAACAGTTTTTTTTTAAAACTCGGGTTTATGTCTTAATAATTAAACTGTCGTTGGAACAGAAGATGCAAGCAATGTATAATTTTGGATAAATTTCAGGGAAACGGGAAGTTTAAAATCAATATCATTTAAAGAAATACACTGATTGTTTTAAATATTTTGGTTGTGGCATTTTAAAATTTTCAATTATCTCATTTTGTGTGAATTTGACTACATCTATACATCTGTACATGAAATACTTGTTGAAAATTTTTGTGTTGGTATAGATAGAATCGATAGATAGAAAATTTTTAACACTGTTTACAGTGCTATACAACAAATGTCTAAAAACACGTTTTTCTAAATTTTAATTTTAAGAAACTTAGAAATGATACGCGGACGACGTCTTGGGCACTGCTAGTGAGATATAAATCAGAACAAAAGGTTACTAATTTGTTTAAAAAGGAATTTGAGTTGTTCGAAGCCACTAACATTTGAAACACGAATATGGATAATATTTATAACGCATTGTTGACAACAAACCCTACCTCAGTAGAAAGTGAAAGGGTTTTTTCTATTTTGGAAATTTTTCAACGAAAACAAGTAACAGTATGTCGTGAAATCATGTGTTTCAAAAAATAATTAATTAAATACTTTTTCAGTATTTTAATCATTGTTATCTTTCATCATACATATGTACATATATATGTATTAAAGGGCTGCACAAGCATAAGAAAAATGTCTTATAAGCAATTACGTAAATTTCAAGTAGTGCGTCTATAAAACACTTTCATTTTCAAACACATACTTCCAAACACAAATGTTTTGCCTTGCCACCAAAATAGAGAATTAGAGAACAAAAGTGTTTAAGAACAACATTGAATCAAAATAAAACGTCCTAGCTACTGTGTCGTCTTTAACTTTAAAATTTGAAAACGCACAAAAATGAAGAAAAAAACCATTACAATTTCTGTTAATGAATTGAATTATTTTTTCAAAAAAACTTTAATTATTTTGTAATAGCATAATTGTCGTTTACATTTCAGGGTTTTCAGAAAAACGAATAGTAATGAAACTTAACAAAAATAAAAAAAACAACTAGTTTGCATGTATTCGATTTTTTTCATAAGTTCTATACAAAAGTTTTTAAAAAGAGTTCAGCGAATGATAATAAAGATTTAAAATAAATAATACGTGGGAGTATTTACCTTTTTATGAAAATATGTTTTAAAAATTTATTTTTTATCAGAAGTATCATATTTTCGTATTAAAAAACAGCCTGTAATAAAAAACAAATTTGTGTGTTTACATATCAATTTTGCACATTATTCTTAGAAATTCTGTTTAAAACTTTTTAAAATGAGACCAAAAATTTATAATAATTTTTCCAAGTTTATAAAGCTATTTTTATCATTATTGTTATGATATGGTTATAAAACAGATTTCATTTCAAATTGTAATTATATAAAAAATTTTTTATTGAATTAGCTTTGATGCTACAAAAATTTAAAAACTCACCAAAACTCGCACACACAATTTAAAAAAGCACCAAAAATGGAGTGAAACGCACTGAGTTGACAATGCTGCCTAGTACACTAAAATAAAACACATAGATATCTATTTTTGAAATTTTTATATATAATATACATAGGTGGTTACTTAGATGTAACATTAAATTAAATAAAGAATTCACTTTTACATTAAAAAAAAAAAATTATAAAAGTATATATACAGTGTTTAAACTATTGTAATTTAAAAACATAATTTGAGATACAGTCTCAGTACTATCACCCAAAGCACACCTTTTATCCGTTAATAAGCTCCGAGCAGAAGAAAAAACTCTTTCTGATGGAGCACTTGATGCAGGAACAGCAAGTACCCTGAGACTTGTTTTATATAAGAAGGGAAATTGTTTTTTATGTATATCCCACCACTTCACTGCATCGAAATCATCGTAAAAATGTATTACTGTGTTTTCATACATGGTTACTTTTTCTGTAACTGCGTCTATTGAGTTTGTTAGGCTTTGCTGAGAAGCAAATCTACCAAACAATTCATTATTGCTTTGCGAAAGTGTTAGTGTTGCATTTAATTGATTGTTTTCAAAGAATTCAGGCATAATTTCTATTGTTGCTTTTTTAATGGCTAACTTTTCTTCATCGTTGAAATGCAAAAGTTTGTTTGCCGGTGGAAATAAGAATAGGGCTACTTTATGGAAAATGTTTAAATTCTCTAAAACTACGTTGTTCAAATAAAATAAATTTTTTTCTTTAAAAACTCTTATAAATTGTAGGTCGCAATCGTTAGTAGCATATTTTCGTAAGAGCATGTCAATATGTACATTGACTAGATGTAAAGTCGGATACTTTTCACCTTCAAGTTTCTCCAAAGTTTCTTCGAATACCTCTAAAACTTCAATGAAATAGCTTATATGTGAAAAGGTTAAGGTCACCTAATCTGCAAAGCTCATTCTTTTCCTGTAATATTTGATTAATTTCATTCCAGTTATCTTTTACAGACTGAAATAAATAATATAAAGTATTCCAACTGGTCGGAGAATAGCTTCTTAAACTTGTTGTAAAATTTGAATTGTCTCCAGTTTTTTTGAAGTATCATACTAATTTGGTACCAGTACTGCACATATCAGATAACTCATTTACTTCATCAATTGACTTCTTTAATGCATTTTGCAACAAATGGTTAATACAGAACAGATTATTGTAGGGTCGAAAAGCGCTGACCATGTTTGAACCTCTGTCTGTTACCATTATTGCCTTATTGTCTAAAGCACATTCAAAGTTCGACAACAATTTGACCACCTTTGCGTGAATGTTTTGAGCTAAAAAAAATTAAAATATTTATGTATATAACATTTAAAAGGACATTATTAAGAAAATAACATGTGTTCCTTTCATTGTTCATTGCTTGCATTCCCAGTAGTCTGCAGTAAATTTTTTCATCTCTTATAAAATGTATTATTAGGGCCATATATGATTTTTTTAAATAGTTATCAGTCCACAAGTCTGATGTCAAGCCGTACCTAATCTTAACAATTGCAGAAATTTCATTTTTTATTTCTTCAAATTTAAGTTTGTACAATAACTTGACATTGAAACTGTGAAACTATTGTTGGTTTGGGTTTGAAAGTTGACGTATCAATATTTGTCCCAAATTTAGCTCCAATAGAAATAAAAAATTCTGCGATTTCCTTTAATTCAGAGTCACTTACAATTTTGAATGGTCTACAATTTATTACCACCCATTTTGTAAATATATCCACAGATTACTTTTTTAAAGCATTATCTGCAACAATTTTAGGTGTCACAGAAACATTTTCTAAATTGGCCTCAATGTAGCACTTATGCTTCACCAAATTCGACGTGGTCAGTTTATTATATTTATAAATGTTTGTACATTTGATACATATTAAAAGGCCGGAAATTTCCTCCCAGCGATCATTTTCAATACTTTGAAAAACCTTCCATACCTTGCTGCGTCTGCGTTTTGAGACCGTTTTGTATTCAGCAGATACAAGTTTCAACTTTATTTCATTTATTTTATTAGCGGTGGTTTCGTTTTTGTGGCTCTATGTATAATTATTTTAAATAAACCAGAAAAATAATAATATAAAATATCGCTTACATTTAATGTATCCATTTCTCGTTAACGATAACTGTGTATTGTTTAAATTCACATATTTTTCTATGATAGTTGTTAACTTTAAAATTTTAAAGCACTAAAATTTAATCGCAAAAAACCGATGGTTTTTTGTTTTTGTTTATAGATTTGGTTTACGCTTCGAATAGCATTTTATTTAATTTCGAGCTAAGCCGAGTTATGTTTTTATTGTTAATAAGCGCAGAATTATATAAGGAGTATTTCAAAATGTTACTATTATTTAAAAACTTAACTAATTCAAATAGTGTTGTCATACCTTTCGGTGAAGACCGTCGTCACTGGCTGTTTATTTAGTACGATTGGCGAGCGCTTTCGATGTAAATAAACAGCCAGTGACGACGGTCTTCACCGAAAGGTATGACAACAGTATTTTATTTGCTGGCGGAATAAATCCAATTAACTTAATACCTAATTCAAATAGCTTAAATATATAAATAGCATATGCGTATAAAAATCGCTTATATAAAAGTATTTTCTTTAACAGCCTTAAATCCCATTATTTAACAGCACTGCTTTATTTTCGTAAACATTTTTTGTATATGTTCTAGTACACTCGGTGTTTCTACTATGATTTACTGTTTCTTTACTTCATTGTCGCCTTTTGTCTTGATGTTCTACTTTGTTTTAAAACACAAGCACTAACAAAGCTGTAAAGAGAAACTTTTCGAATGGTGCTTGTTTTGTTTTATTGGAAGCCATGTTTTGTTATGCTTGTTTTGATATTTACATTTACACTGAAATTCTGTGTTTGGAGTAGTGTAAACTAGAACATAGAACTTTTAAAATATTTTGTGCAGCTCTTTAGTATGTATGTCTTGTCACTTAATTGTTTTAAGTTTTATAAACTTATAAAACTATTATTTAATAATTATTTTTATTATTTGTTTATGTTTTAATTAAACTTTGAATTTTTTAATATTATTTTATTAAATAAACTTGTTTTCTTCTTTTTCCCAGTATTCCGTTTCCCGGGAAATAAAAAATGTCGAGAAATCCCAAACCCTATGTGTGGAGTAAAAAAGTCTCTTTATTTTCTGTTAAAAAAGTAAGAACAGTTTAATAAATAAGTTAAATGCCTTTGCTTTTTACTAAATTTGTGCAGCTCGCAAGAGTGAAATCAATCCCGAACAATTATTAAGATATCACCGACAAGCATGTTGGCATAGAATGTCTTGAGGATTTGTAATTGTTACATACAAAACAAACAAGAAAATTAACGATTTCTTGAAAATATGAGTAACTACGGACTCTTTTAAAATTTACAATTTAAGAATATTGCAAGCAAGAATAAATTTAACTATAGACTCAAAGGTTTAATGCAACTACATACAAAAGCCAGTGGAATAAAATTTCAAAAATATATTGGCATAAGTACACAAAAAATTAAATTTTTGTGTTTTTAGCAATAGTTTATACGAAGATAATGCTGGTAATTGCTTCTTTCGCTAAACCTCTGTAACTGTATTCAATGTATTTCTTATGCCCATGAGTAACGAATTTGTAGAAAGAATGTTTTTGTACAAAAAAACCAAACTGAGGAATAAGCTACAGTATGAATCGTTGGAATCACTAATAAGAATTAAATCTACTATAATAAGTTTAAAGTTTCTAAAGCAATGATAGAAACTTTTAAATCTGAAAATATGAACAAACGAGATGAAGAAGTTCCCGGAAATCTAGACGCCTTTGGAATCTTAAATTTACGGCGTTATAACAATTCATTCGTATATGTTTTTATAACACAAAATATATTTTCTTAACCTTAAGCTTCATTTAAGAAAAACCATTACGAAAAGCAAATTGAGAAAAAATATTTCTTAAAGTATTAAATTCTGATTAACGCATTTGTCCATTTCTGTATTTACCTTTACTTTATTTATTTAATTTATTTGTTTGTAAATTGAAGAGCTGTGTATGTAATTATGTATATAGGCTCGTATTATACAGATATGTGCTAAGCTTAAATGAAAAACTAAAAAAAAATTTGATTTTCTATTGAATTTCTTGCTTTAAACAAAAATGAATGAATGAATTTTTTTCTAGTTACGTAAATTTTCATTTTAGATTACTTTTATAAAAAATTAAAATATATACAATAACGAGCAAAAGTGAGCAAATGTTAGGCAATTTAGTATTAACATTTTTGTTAAAATGCTAAGATGCAAGCAAATAACACAAAAGTTCTTATATTTATAAATGAATATGTTCTCTTTAAAAAAAATAAACAACAAGTATTTAAAACATCAATTCAAAAGAGAAAGAGACAGAATTATAAATAATTCATTTTTTGCTCAGTTTTGCACGTTTTGTTTACTTGAAAAAAGAAATTCTACAATGACCAAAAACAGTTATAAATTACCGTTCTTTTTTTGTGTAAAAAGGTGTTTTAAAGTAAAAGTGTTCAAAGTATCGCTGAGTCTTTAAAAATATGAAAAAAATTAGAACAGAATTAGAAAATAGTGTAGTAGCACTGGCTGAAAGTGGAAAATCTTCTCGGGAAATTTCCAAAGTTTTAAGTATTAGCCAACGTACTGTAGTTAACGTGCAAAAGAGACGTAATGTAGTTCAAAAACGAAATGTTGGAGGACGGACAAAGCTTTTATCAGACTCTGACGCTCGTCTTATGATAAGACAAATGAAAAACAACAGTTCTGTGACACCAAAACGAGCTGCGGAGATCCTAAACAAGTACGTCAGTGAGTGGACCGCGCGAAGAGCACTTCACAGAATAGGTTACAAGGCAACCATCAAAAAGAAAAGCCGGCTTTATTAAAAAAAATATAAAATCACGCCTCGCATTTGCCAAAAGTTTATAATTGGTCCTCCGATTACTGGAAGAGGGTGGTTTGGTCGGACGAGGTCAAAATAAACCGTTTTCAGTCAGACGGATTAAGTTATTACTGTTGGCGACCAACAGAGAGCATCCGAAGACATAACGTAAAGCCGAATGTTAAACATCGTAGAGGCAGTTTGATGGTGTGGGAATGCTTTACGTTTTGGTGAATGGGTCCACTCGTAAAAATAAATGGTATAATGAGAAAGGAGGATTATTTAAATATACTGCAGACGAATTTTTCAGATGTAGATAAAGACCCTTACCCACAAAAGGAAGTTATCTTCCGATCCGAAGCACACCGCTAAAATTGTTAAGGAGTAGTTGTCTGAACAAAACTTTCAGTTATTGGATTGGCCCGCACAAAGCCCCGATCTAAATCCGATAGAGAATTGGTGGGCAATAGTGAAAAAGAAGTTAGAGAAATACAAAAATGCTCCTAAAAACTTGGAAGAATTATGGCAACGTACTCAGCTCGAGTGGAACCAAATCCCACCTGAAATTATTCAAAATCTTGTTGAAAGTACGCCCAAGCGTATTAATAGCGTTATAAAAAACAAAGGCTTGTGGACAAAATATTAAGACTTATAAGAACTGTCAATTTTGTTTTTTTTTCTATTTTAACTGATGTAATAAACATTTTTAGTGCTTATTTTTAAGAACATATTAAAGAATAAATTTAAGAAATTTGGTTTTATTTGCTTGAGGACTTTTATTTTTAGAGGGTATTTCCTGTTTAACTTCCAAGCATTTGCTCACTTTTGCTCGCTACTGTATACAGTATGTAAATTATGCCCTTACACACATTGTATTAATTGACACACGTAATAATAAAACTCTTTTTTTTTTTTTTTTTTTTTTTTTGATAGTGATTAATTCGTCACAATCTTTAATTGAGATGTTATTATAATTACTCAAAAGTAATGTACTGGTAAGTGGCTGGTTTTGTTAATTTTAGGTTTATTTTTAAAAAGAGGAAAAAAACCTGCCCAAAATATGCCGGCACTTAAAAACGCCACTGGCCAAAAAAGTTTAATAAGGCGATTTTAATGCCTAAGCACATATATGATTATCAAAAGCAAAAAAACCAGTTCAAAGGCTAGACAATAATTAATTCTTATTTCCAAAGATTCTTCCTTATAAAAACTATAACGGTAATCTTAATAATTACTTAAACAATATTTGTTGTTGTGAAATATTAAATTGAGTGAAACTGAAATATATAGAATACGTAGTGTAAGAAAAAGTAATAACAATAGTTTATGTTTATAAGTGAAAGTGAAGTGATGTATACTAAAGTGTATGACAAGTGTAAATAAAGAGCTTAGGTAATAGGTGATTGTGAAATACACTACACACCTACTCTTAATAAAAATTTAAATTGTTGTTTAGAAACACAGATTTAAATTTTATATATTTACAAATACGATTTTTTTATAATTGTAAGTTTTAATCCAATTTATTTTTTTTATAATTAATATTTCTTTAAATTCTTATTATGACATTCTTAATGACTATTTCCTAAGTCTAAGATTGAATTTACTCATCTAGTTCCTACAACTTTGTAAGGACCTATATATGGCGGTTAATTTTTTTTTTATTAATATTCTTTAACAAAACCATGTTCCTTTTACAATTAACGGATTGACCCTTGCACATTGTTCATGTTTCTTTTTCGCTATTTCAAGCAATTCTTTCGCTTTTGGAAAGAAAATTTTATTCTTGCTTTTAATTCTTTAGAATAATTATCAATGTTGTAAATAGGTTCCGGTTTTAATATTTTATCATGGTGCAAATTCGACAGCCTTCCAAATACTATCTCGTATGACGCATAATTCGTATCTACATGTAGCGTTGTATTATATGCAAAACAGAAATATGGGAGCCAATAGTCCCAGTAATCGTCTCTACAGAAATTCAATAGAAATTCATTTAGTACTCTATTACTCCTTTCCACGGAACCTAGAGTTTCGTGGTGGTAAGGTCTACTAAAGACCTGTTTGATTTCTAACAGATTACACACTTCCGACATTAGTCCGTTCACAAATTCATTTCCCCTATCTTATTTAAGGGTTTCGAAATGCCCGTATATTAATACTAAATTTTCCTCCAGCGCCTTTGCAACCATCCTACCATCTTTTGTCTCAACAGGATATGCTACTACATACTTTATAAGCTCGCATTGCATAGTTAAAATATACCTAAATCCATTTAATAGTATAAGGGGCCCTACTATATCTATGAATACGACATCAAAACTAGTTCCTGGTGTGTCTGTTATTATAAGCTTTTTTTTTTTTTGTTTGTTTATTTTACATGCATCATAATCTATGTTTTTTTTTTACCATCTTACCCATATCTTTCCATATATATCCTTGTTTCAGTTTTAACGTAGTTTTCCTTATACCTAAGTTACCACCTACTCTTGAGTTATTATAATCCGCATTAAGAGCCTTCTGCTGGGATTTATCGACGATTTGTTTAGGTTTCTGAATATTAGAATTCTTAAATTTTTCCTCTCATTCCTTTTCAAGCTGTTAAACATACCTTTAAATTTTTGTTGTGGTGTAATTCGAAATACGTTGTCGCTACATTCTAAAGCGAGTTCTTCTACACCTATTGATAGCATTTTTGATAATAGTTTCTTCAAAGACAACTTTGTGTTAATTGGATTATCATCTAATTACTACCTCATCGTGTCCTATTAAAATATGAGGTGTTCCTGTTTTCTGAGTTTCTTTATCTTTCTGATATCGGACGTACCTTCCCAAATAAAAAGTTTAGGAGACACTTTATTAGAAGTATTGATTTTTTTACCTCTAAGGCTTTTTTTACTACGTGATAACGCTAATATACCTTTAGGTTTCTGTTCTTTCTCTGTGGTAATTACGAGTAATGCCTTTAGTGAATCGCTATCTATCACGATTCTTGATAACGCGTCGGCGTTCGTATTTAGTTTGCCTTTATTGTATACTATTTCAAAATCATAGTCGCATAACTCTAATCGAGTTCGGGTCATTTTTGACGACGGATTCTTATGCGAAAACAATGAGACCAATGGCTTGTGGTCGGTAAGTACCTAAAATTTTCTATTATAAGGGTAGGGACGGAAAAATTTATAGCCAAATGTATGGCCAAGAGCTCTTTCTTAATAACGGGTTTATTCATGACATGTTTGCTAAACGTCTTACTTGCATAGGAAATTGGTAATTCTGAGCCAATTTCTCTTTGCGCTAAGGCAGCTCCCAATGCGAAATTCGAGCATTCGTCGATACAACGAATGGTATCAATTTTAATTTCAATGTTTAAAATGCATTTTGGCAGTTTTCACTCAAAAGAAAAGGACTATTTTTCTTTAATAAGAGATTCAAATCTCTAACTATTTTAGCAAAATTCTTGACAAATCGTCTGTAATAATTACAAAACGCCTGACTTCGTCAGCATTTTTAGGCGCTGGACAGTTTTCTATCACACTATGCTTTGCAGGCTCTGTACATATCTCTTTAGCAGTTATTAGGTGGCCTAAATAAGCCACTTCTGTTTTTAAGAAACAACACTTACTTGTATTAAACTTCAAAGTCTACTGTCTTAACCTTTTAAATACTTTTTCTAAGTTTTTGTTGTGATATTTATCATACATCCGAATACAATAATGTCATCGACATACAAAAATGCTTTTGCACTTAATCCTCTCAACGCTATAGTCAACATTCTCTGAAAGTTTTTAGGCAGTCTAGTAAATTGGAAATGGCCATTTTTGGTTGAGAAAGCAGTCAGTGGCCTCGAAATTTCATGTAAACCAATCTGGTAAAAAAAACTGGTCATATCCAGTGTGGAGAAATACTTGGCTCTGCCTAACTTGTCTAGAACATCTTCAATCTTAGTTACCGGAAACTGACTATTTTTGTATTAAATTTCATAAAATTTACGACTACCCGCCATTTCTTTGTATTATCTGCTGATTTTTTTGGTATAACCAATAACGGAATATTATACTAGATCGCCGATGGCTCAATAATATTATCTTCCAATAGTTTATCAACCTGTCCATTAATTTCATTAATTTGCGCTTCGGGTAATCTATAAGGTTTTACATATACTGGAGTACTACCTGCCAACTGAATTTCCGGAGTATAAAAGTTATTTCCCATTGGCTTATCAACTTCAAGCTGAAAATATCATTATATTTTGCTATCATGTCGATTAGCGAGTGTTAAACTATCGGGTCTAATGAATAAATTTTTAAATCCTTCCTGCTTATCTGGTCGTTATCATAGCCATTAAAGACTGTAATCAGACAATCGTTTTACATCAAAATTGAAATCAGTCAGGACTGTGTCCTTTTCGGTAGTATTCAATATTTCAACATGCTGTACACCTACGTGTGGTATTATACTATTTGCTGCAAAAATTGTAGGCGATAACTCTTTATTCAAGACGATAATATCCTCACACGTGGAAATATTCACTGGTAATACTGATTCTTTTCGCGCTGGCACAAAAACCTCTGCTCGTCCCGGATTCACCGGTAGCACTTGTTCTTCACCTGATATATTAAAAGATATTATATACGTTTTAAAATCGATTTTACGCTTAAATTTTTCCAAAAATCTTTTCCAACAATACCATCAGCAGGAATAGGAAAATCATCACTGAAAACATGATATTTGTGAATTATTTGTAAATCTTCTAACCCTAAATTCAAGTACGTTGTACCTATACCACAGATGAATAACCAGATTACTCACTAGTGACGTTTAAAAAAGCGTGTTATCATATTCTCTTCCAGCTTTCGTTTAAGTGAATAAAAAAATATTCAAAAACGCTGAAAGCAATGAGTTGGAAGAAACCGCTACACATACCTATTGCAAACATATGTTTTTATTTAATCAAACAAAAAATGTATAACAAAGTTGTGGTAAAAATTTAGTTTTTTAAGATAAATTAAAAAAAAATTATAAATATCAGTGAAAGAAATTTATAAAAATTATTATAAAATGCTTTTATAATGTTAAAGTGTTTAAGAACAACTAAAAAAATAATGTTTTCAAACTGTTTAAACTGCACTTTTAGAATAAAACTCTCCTTATTTTTTGTTAATTATTTTATTTGTTTTGTGACAAAGTAAATTATGAAAAATTCCGCAACGCAACGAAACGAAGATACACCGAAGACGACACAAACGAAATCCACTAAAAAGCCAACAAAATCTAGAGCAAAATCAAGTAAACTAGAAAACAGCAGCAGTGGTAATTCCACTAAAAACGCAACTGGCAATTCGACCAATTCAACAGCAAGTACACAAATAAATACACAGCAATCGGGAAATCAAACAAATCAATTTAACTCAGTAACACCAATTACGCCCACTTCTTCATTAATGCCTGGTGGTGGAATGGGAGGGACAGGAAATATGTTTGAATCTGCTATGCAATCAGGAGGTTCTGTGGCAAGAGATGAATGGAATACAAATCCAAGAGTGAGATGGGAAAAACAGCTGTACTTATGTTATTTTTAATTTTTTATTTTTGTTTTTTTCTACAGCAATCACAAAAGTTATGCAGGATTGGAACCAAGATCTATTAAAATTATGTGGGAACAGCATGATCAGAGTGACGTTGAATTGTCGGGCGATGTTTGTGCGCGTTTAGCTGAAGATGCTTTATATAGACTGTGGGAGCTGATCAATGTAAAGGAACATTATTGGTCAAATTAAGAAACTAAAATACTATAAAAGAGTTTTATTTTGCTTAGAATATAAAAACTTATGCTCGTCATTCTGGAGGCTCAATTACATACGACTTGGTAAATGAAGTTTTACGTGATTCAGACGTTCCACCATGTTTAGGTGCCATGGATAGTGATTGGGATCGTATTGATTACGATGGCAGCTATTTCTTTCATTCGGACAAAATCATTGAGCTTCGAGATGAATTTCAAAAAGATGTTACTTTTAATATTCCACATGGTGCCGACTTCAAATGTTCATGGCCAATTGAAGAAAAACACCTAGAAAATATAAAAAAATATGTTCCTGCATTTATTTATGGTGAGAGCAAGTAGAAGTACTTAAATTAGTTCTTGTTTATAAATGTTAAATTTATAACAGTGGCATTAAATGCGTCTGCTGATGATTTGGATTCTGCTCTAATAGAAGCTGCTTTGAGTCCATGAATGGGCAATTGTTATCGTCTGATTCTTACCAAGGTGATTCAAATTATAGCTTTTAAGCAAAGTCCTGACATATGCCAACGTTGCTGGCGTTTACTCAGGGCTCTATCTTTTAATCCTCAATGTCGTGATGTTGATTCTCGAGAAGAATATTTTCATTTGGCGGAAATTCTCATATGCCAGCTATTGGCACCATACGAAAGTATCAAAGTTCAAACATCTGCAAGCTCGGACGAAAAACCAGACGATTTATCTGCCCAAAATCGTTTGAAAATGGAAATGTAATGACAACGACAAAATTTACAAGTTACAACCTGATATCGATGAAGAGGAAATCAACGGATGCAGTTTTGGTAATGGCGAGGCTGATAATAGTTATCAAACTTCACAATATTTTGCTTCCCCAGTGGATGGAAAACTAGTTGATGATTTATGCGAAACACTGGGACATTTATCAGCTATAAATGGTTATTTTCAAAGCGAATGCTTGTATCACATAATAAGAAGACTTAAGAGATTTTTTGAAGGACGTTTTATAAGCACTGAAAGAGGCAAGTTTGGGGAAATAATTATATAAATACATTTGTATTTTGTTAATTGGGAGTAAAAAAAGTTGAATAACTTTAAGGACTTGACAGTTTTTTTATTTAAATTTTAATTATACAAAAAAATGAAACATATTGTAGATTGTACCTAATTTTAGCTTTTAAACAAAAAAACAAAATAAAATAAAAAGAATTTTGATCACACTTTATTGCTAATCAGCTGGTTACAAAAAATCTATTTTAACACAAGAATTAACAAAAAATATCACTTTAACTTATCTCTTATTAAAATAAAGCTTATGTCTTCTTTTAAGTATTTTATAATTTTAATTACAAAATTATGCCAAAAAAAAAAACATTAAAAAAACATAATATTTATTAAAAAATCTCTACTTTAATCAATGCAATGAAAATTTTTAATTAAAAGAAAATTTTTAAATTAAATTACAAAATAAAAAATAAACGAAATACAATTCATTTTTATTTAATATTTAATAAAAAAAGAAACAATTTATAATAAGCAAAATTTTATGTTTTATCTCAGCAGTTTTAAAATAATTCCAGCAATTATTGATTTCCATCTCAGGGCAATTAGCAATGCATCGCTACAATCTGTGTTAAAATATAAAAAAAAGATTTTAAAATACCTTTATTTTAATAAACATAATTTCATCGATCTACTTCCAGTTTTCAGTAATTAAAAATAAAAATATTTGAAGACTGGAAGCGTACGATCTTATTTCTCTTTTAGACTACTGAATTTCAGCAGTTGATTTTTTTTCGACCTTATCTGGTCTAGATCCGTCATGTTTTGTTTTCAATTAAATTTATACTTTCACTATTTTGTTAAATCTTTTTTAGTCATTTTGCACTTGTTTTCTTATCTGTTTAAAACACTTATTAACACACGCACTTTTTTTTAAATCCCTTAAATTTTTTTGATTGGGAGAAACACTGTAATATGTATATGTTTGGTAAGATAAAATCTCATCAAACATACAATTCCAATTATCTAGGAATCAAACTAAATTAAATAAGATTTTGTACATTGAAAGGGAACACAGTTCCTCTAATGTACAAAACCTGCCGCAAGCATGTCACTAATGAAACTTATATACAAACTTACTTGGCCGGATTTTTCGGGAACTGGTGCAGCTTCTCTCCTTCGGCACAACCCATTATGCAGCGGCGACTCCTGAAAGAAACCAGATAATTTCATTAAAATCTAATTTACATTAAAAACAACTTTGTTAAACTTACATCTTGTGTTAGATTTTTGTTGTTGTTGTTGTGGTTGATTTTTCAACCCTTATTTGCTATGATTTTGAGACAAAAAAACACACAAAAATATTCAAATAAAATTAATAACTTTAATTTTAGATTTTTTATCAACATTAAAATGATTTAATCACTTTAATTATTGATAAATTATAACACTTTAAACAAACTTACAATATCTTGACCACAGAATCTTGACAATTTTTGTAAATAAATAAAATGTCAAATTCCAGCTATAATCAGAAAGAGGTAGCAATATTAAAAAAGCAAGAACTGTTACTATCCCTCTCAAACGAAAGCTGGAATCTGGCCACACTGAATTTTTCGTTTCGGATCTGGTTATTCATCTGTGCCTATACCACAGATAAATAACCAGATCCGAAACGAAAAATTCAGTGTGGCCAGATTCCAGCTTTCGTTAGAGAGGGATAGTAATAGTTCTTGCTTTTTTAATATTGCTACCTCTTTCTGATTATAGCTGGAATTTGACATTTTATTTATTTACAAAAATTGTCAAGATTCTGTGGTCAAGATATTGTAAGTTTGTTTAAAGTGTTATAATTTATCAATAATTAAAGTGATTAAATCATTTTAATATTGATAAAAAATCTAAAGCTAAAGTTATTAATTTCATTTGAATATTTTTGTGTGTGTTTTTTGTTTCAAAATAGCAAATAAGGGTTGAAAAATCAACCACAACAACAAAGCAAAAAATCTAACAAAAGATGTAAGTTTAACAAAGTTGTTTTTAATGTAAACTAGATTTTAATGAAATTATCTGGTTTCTTTCAGGAGTCGCCGCTGCATAATGGGTTGTGCCGAAGGAGAGAAGCTGCACCAATTCCCGAAAAATCCGGCCAAGTAAGTTTGTATATAAGTTTCATTAGTGACATGCTTGCGGCAGGTTTTGTACATTAGAGGAACTGTGTTCCTTTTCAATGTACAAAATCTTATTTAATTTAGTTTGATTCCTAGATAATTGGAATTGTATGTTTGATGAGATTTTATCTTACCAAACATATACATATTACAGTGTTTCTCCCAATAAGAAAAATTTAAGGGATTTAAAAAAAAGTGCGTGTGTTAATAAGTGTTTTAAGCAGATAAGAAAACAAGTGCAAAATGACTAAAAAAGATTTAACAAAATAGTGAAAGTATAAATTTAATTGAAAATACAGAAAGAATATTAATTGTCGTACAAGAAAATAAAAGCTCCTATGTTTATTAAAATATGTTTATTAAAATAAAGGTATATTAAAATCTTCTTTTTTATATTTTAACACAGATTGTAACGATGCATTGCTAATTGCCCTGAGATGGAAATCAATAATTGCTGGAATTATTTTAAAACTGCTGAAATAAAACATAAAATTTTGCTTATTATAAATTGTTTCTTTTTTTATTAAATATTAAATAAAAATGAATTGTATTTCGTTTATTTTTTATTTTGTAATTTAATTTCAAAATTTTCCTTTAATTAAAAATTTTCATTGCATTGATTAAAGTAGAGATTTTTTAATAAATATTATGTTTTTTTAATGTTTTTTTTTTGCATAATTTTGTAATTAAAACTATAAAATACTTAAAAGTAGACATAAGCTTTATTTTAGTAAGAGATAAGTTAAAGTGATATTTTTTGTTAATTCTTGTGTTAAAATAGATTTTTTGTAACCAGCTGATTAGCAATAAAGTGTGATCAAAATTCTTTTTATTTTATTTTGTTTTTTTGTTTAAAAGCTAAAATGCTAAAATTAGGTACAATCTACAATATGTTTCATTTACATTTATGATTTAGTTTCTTTTTGTTAATAAAAACATTTTGACAAATTTTGATTCTAAATTATCAATTTCCATTTTCAAACGATTTTGGGCAGATAAATCGTCTGGTTTTTCGTCCGAGCTTGCAGATGTTTGAACTTTGATACTTTCGTATGGTGCCAATAGCATCTATAAACAAGAACATTTATAAACAAGAACTAATTTAAGTACTTCTACTTGCTCTCACCATAAATAAATGCAGGAACATATTTTTTTATATTTTCTAGGTGTTCTTCTTCAATTGGCCATGAACATTTGAAGTCGGCACCATGTGGAATATTAAAAGTAACATCTTTTTGATATTCATCTCGAAGCTCAATGATTTTGTTAGAATGAAAGAAATAGCTGCCATCGTAATCAATACGATCCCAATCACTATCCATGGCACCTAAACATGGTGGAACGTCTGAATCACGTAAAACTTTTTTAAAGTATTTTAGTTTCTTAATTTGACCAATAATGTTCCTTTACATTGATCAGCTCCCACAGTCTATATGAAGCATCTTCAGATAAACGCGCACAAACATCGCCCGACAATTCAACGTCACTCTGATCATGCTGTTCCCACATAATTTTGATAGATCTTGGTTCCAATCCTGCACAACTTTTGTGATTGCTCTAGAAAAAAACAAAAATAAAAAATTAAAAATAACATAAGTACAACTGTTTTTCCCATCTCACTCTTGGATTTGTATTCCATTCATCTCTTGCCACAGAACCTCCTGATTGCATAGCAGATTCAAACATATTTCCTGTCCCTCCCATTCCACCACCAGGCATTAATGAAGAAGTGGTCGTGGTTGGTGTTACTGAGTTAAATTGATTTGTTTGATTTCCCGATTGCTGTGTATTTATTTGTGTACTTGCTGTTGAATTGGTCAAATTGCCGGTTGCATTTTTAGTGGAATTACCACTGCTGCTGTTTTCTAGTTTACTTGATTTTGCTCTAGATTTTGTTGACTTTTTAGTGGATTTCGTTTGTGTCGTCTTCGGTGTATATAATATAATAAGGAGAGTTTTATTCTAAAAGTGCAGTTGAAACAGTTTGAAAACATTATTTTTTAATTGTTCTTAAACACTTTAACATTATAAAAACATTTTATATTAATTTTTATAAATTTCTTTCACTAATATTTATCATTTTTTTTAATTTATCTTAAAAAACTAAATTTTTACCACAACTTTGTTATACATTTTTTGTTTGATAAAATAAAAACATATGTTTGCAATAGGTATGTGTAGCGGTTTCTTCCAACTCATTGCTTTCAGCGTTTTTGAATATTTTTTTATTCACTTAAACGAAAGCTGGAAGAAAATATGATAACACGCTTTTTTAAACGTCACTAGTGAGTAATCTGGTTATTTATCTGTGCCTATACCACAGATAAATAACCAGATCCGAAACGAAAAATTCAGTGTGGCCAGATTCCAGCTTTCGTTAGAGAGGGATAGTAATAGTTCTTGCTTTTTTAATATTGCTACCTCTTTCTGATTATAGCTCGAATTTGACATTTTATTTATTTACAAAAATTGTCAAGATTCTGTGGTCAAGATATTGTAAGTTTGTTTAAAGTGTTATAATTTATCAATAATTAAAGTGATTAAATCATTTTAATATTGATAAAAAATCTAAAGCTAAAGTTATTAATTTCATTTGAATATTTTTGTGTGTGTTTTTTGTTTCAAAATAGCAAATAAGGGTTGAAAAATCAACCACAACAACAAAGCAAAAAATCTAACAAAAGATGTAAGTTTAACAAAGTTGTTTTTAATGTAAACTAGATTTTAATGAAATTATCTGGTTTCTTTCAGGAGTCGCCGCTGCATAATGGGTTGTGCCGAAGGAGAGAAGCTGCACCAGTTCCAGAAAAATCCGGCCAAGTAAGTTTGTATATAAGTTTCATTAGTGACATGCTTGCGGCAGGTTTTGTACATTAGAGGAACTGTGTTCCTTTTCAATGTACAAAATCTTATTTAATTTAGTTTGATTCCTAGATAATTGGAATTGTATGTTTGATGAGATTTTATCTTACCAAACATATACATATTACAGTGTTTCTCCCAATAAGAAAAATTTATGGGATTTAAAAAAAAGTGCGTGTGTTAATAAGTGTTTTAAGCAGATAAGAAAACAAGTGCAAAATGACTAAAAAAGATTTAACAAAATAGTGAAAGTATAAATTTAATTGAAAATACAGAAAGAATATTAATTGTCGTACAAGAAAATAAAAGCTCCTATGTTTATTAAAATATGTTTATTAAAATAAAGGTATATTAAAATCTTCTTTTTTATATTTTAACACAGATTGTAACGATGCATTGCTAATTGCCCTGAGATGGAAATCAATAATTGCTGGAATTATTTTAAAACTGCTGAAATAAAACATAAAATTTTGCTTATTATAAATTGTTTCTTTTTTTATTAAATATTAAATAAAAATGAATTGTATTTCGTTTATTTTTTATTTTGTAATTTAATTTCAAAATTTTCCTTTAATTAAAAATTTTCATTGCATTGATTAAAGTAGAGATTTTTTAATAAATATTATGTTTTTTTAATGTTTTTTTTTTTTTGCATAATTTTGTAATTAAAACTATAAAATACTTAAAAGTAGACATAAGCTTTATTTTAGTAAGAGATAAGTTAAAGTGATATTTTTTGTTAATTCTTGTGTTAAAATAGATTTTTTGTAACCAGCTGATTAGCAATAAAGTGTGATCAAAATTCTTTTTATTTTATTTTGTTTTTTTGTTTAAAAGCTAAAATGCTAAAATTAGGTACAATCTACAATATGTTTCATTTACATTTATGATTTAGTTTCTTTTTGTTAATAAAAACATTTTGACAAATTTTTTTACCTAAATCTGCATTAAGCATTTAAAATTTAATTTAATTTTATGTATAATTAAAATTTAAATAAAAAAAACTGCCAAGTCCTTAAAGTTATTCAACTTTTTTTACTCCCAATTAACAAAATACAAATGTATTTATATAATTATTTCCCCAAACTTGCCTCTTTCAGTGCTTATAAAACGTCCTTCAAAAAATCTCTTAAGTCTTCTTATTATGTGATACAAGCATTCTCTTTGAAAATAACCATTTATAGCTGATAAATGTCCCAGTGTTTCGCATAAATCATCAACTAGTTTTCCATCTACTGGGGAAGCAAAATATTGTGAAGTTTGATAATTATTATCAGCCTCGCCATTACCAAAACTGCATCCGTTTATTTCCTCTTCATCGATATCAGGTTGTAACTTGTAAATTTTGTCGTTGTCATTACTTGTTTCAATATGATTTTCAGTCGAGTCTGCTTGATCCATAAACTTTGATTCTAAATTATCAATTTCCATTTTCAAACGATTTTGGGCAGATAAATCGTCTGGTTTTTCGTCCGAGCTTGCAGATGTTTGAACTTTGATACTTTCGTATGGTGCCAATAGCATCTATAAACAAGAACATTTATAAACAAGAACTAATTTAAGTACTTCTACTTGCTCTCACCATAAATAAATGCAGGAACATATTTTTTTATATTTTCTAGGTGTTCTTCTTCAATTGGCCATGAACATTTGAAGTCGGCACCATGTGGAATATTAAAAGTAACATCTTTTTGATATTCATCTCGAAGCTCAATGATTTTGTTAGAATGAAAGAAATAGCTGCCATCGTAATCAATACGATCCCAATCACTATCCATGGCACCTAAACATGGTGGAACGTCTGAATCACGTAAAACTTTTTTAAAGTATTTTAGTTTCTTAATTTGACCAATAATGTTCCTTTACATTGATCAGCTCCCACAGTCTATATGAAGCATCTTCAGATAAACGCGCACAAACATCGCCCGACAATTCAACGTCACTCTGATCATGCTGTTCCCACATAATTTTGATAGATCTTGGTTCCAATCCTGCACAACTTTTGTGATTGCTCTAGAAAAAAACAAAAATAAAAAATTAAAAATAACATAAGTACAACTGTTTTTCCCATCTCACTCTTGGATTTGTATTCCATTCATCTCTTGCCACAGAACCTCCTGATTGCATAGCAGATTCAAACATATTTCCTGTCCCTCCCATTCCACCACCAGGCATTAATGAAGAAGTGGGCGTGGTTGGTGTTACTGAGTTAAATTGATTTGTTTGATTTCCCGATTGCTGTGTATTTATTTGTGTACTTGCTGTTGAATTGGTCAAATTGCCGGTTGCATTTTTAGTGGAATTACCACTGCTGCTGTTTTCTAGTTTACTTGATTTTGCTCTAGATTTTGTTGACTTTTTAGTGGATTTCGTTTGTGTCGTCTTCGGTGTATATAATATAATAAGGAGAGTTTTATTCTAAAAGTGCAGTTGAAATAGTTTGAAAACATTATTTTTTAATTGTTCTTAAACACTTTAACATTATAAAAACATTTTATATTAATTTTTATAAATTTCTTTCACTAATATTTATCATTTTTTTTAATTTATCTTAAAAAACTAAATTTTTACCACAACTTTGTTATACATTTTTTGTTTGAAAAAATAAAAACATATGTTTGCAATAGGTATGTGTAGCGGTTTCTTCCAACTCATTGCTTTCAGCGTTTTTGAATATTTTTTTATTCACTTAAACGAAAGCTGGAAGAAAATATGATAACACGCTTTTTTAAACGTCACTAGTGAGTAATCTGGTTATTTATCTGTGCCTATACTCTCAATGGTCTCCAAAGTGATGCCACTTTATGACGACAATTCATGTCTGTTTATTTGTTGTGTATTTATCTGCTTACAAATTGAAATGTCCGCTCCCGTATCTAATTAAAAACTTAGTTTCATATTATTACCCCTACAAGGGACACTTATCAAATTGCCTGCCTTTGTTAATACTCTGTTTACTTTTGGCCGCTTTGGATAACTCGGTACGTTATCCGGCCTTTTTAGTTTCCCTGATTATTACAATTATTTGAACTACCTGAAATGTAGTTCGTTTTACTGTTGGTTCTTAGTGCATCATTTCTGTAGCTCCTGAAATCATTGTGTTCAGATTTATTGTTACTTTCATAATATCTTCTATTATTATTATAATTATTTGAAGTGTACCCATTGTTGTTAAAATTACTTGCAAATTTGTAGTAAGCCCTATTGTGACCAGAATTGCCGCTATAATTGTTTTGTCCAAATTTTCTGTTTTCCCTTCGAGAATTGTACTCATTATCAGGTCTCCATACTCTAAATACATTATTCACTATTTATTATTCACTACTTTGTATATATACTTCCATAGTTATGCATTTCTCTACTGCCTCATTCAATGTTTTCAGGCTGCAAGTAATTAATAAATTCCGGTATTCTACATTCACGTCTTTCATAAAAACATAAATAGCTATACTTTCGTTAACTTTAATAATTGCGTCTTTAGCCTCTTGCGTTGGATTTTCTATTGTTTTCACCTCAAACATTCTCAATTGTTCAGAAAGCAACACAATTTTTCTTTAAAATCAGCTATGCTTATATTTCTTTGCCTAATTGTTCCAAATTCTGTTAATACTTGTTGCAAAGACTTTCGGTTCGGGTAATCTTTAAAATAAACGTTTTAATTCAGCAAAATTTGTGGGTCTTTAGACCGCCCTACAATACCACGGACTTGTGCCGTTAATTTGAAATTATAAACGTACCTTACAAATAGTTCTCTGTCTCCTTTTCTGAGCAAATCATGCGAAAACTCTGTTTGCACTATAAAATCTTCAAACGCCTCATAAGATCCTTTAAAAACTTTGAGGTTTTTACCCACAATCGATATTTCGAACTGTGCCATTTTTTAATCTAATTTATGTCCCTCTACCGACTAAGAATAACTAATTCCAATTTTCTCTGATTCTTTAATTTCTTTTATAAAGTCATTTATAACAGGTAGTAACCCTGCACAAAAATCAAACAGTCTAACTTTAAGAGACTTGGTTTCTTCGTTTTCGTTTTTAATGGACCCAAGTGGGTTGGGGCAACACGGCTGCCTGCCTAACCTAACCTAGCGTTACTTTTATAATACTTTCTATTATTTTAATTTTCTGTGCCATATTTGTAAAATCGACTTTTATTCTTTTAGCGACTTCGAAAAATTAATTTCAATTTTCTCCTACTATTTACTTTCTCTTATAACAAAGCACAAAGATTAAACAGTCTAATTTTTAAAGACTTGGCTTCTTAGTTTCCTTTCAAAGTTTCGAAAACACTATTGGCCCTTTTTTCTATGTATCTCAATCGACTTAACTTTTCTACTTTAAATTGAAAGGAGTAAATTCTATTCTTATTTTTCCAAAAAATTTTTTCCAACTTACTTAATTCATTGTAATATATATTTAATTCTTCCATAAAATTCTTCCATAAAATTTGTTATTTTACCCAGCGGTAACATTATCTTCTCTTTTATATGTACTAGCTTTCACAGCCCTGGTTTACTTTATGCTATGGCAACGCCAAAGTAGTTTGACATTTCTTTTTTCTTTTTTTTTTTTTTTTTGTTTAATTTTGTTTAATTTAAAAAAGAAATTTAAATAAATAGTTAAAAGAAAAGAATAAAAGGTTGGTGATTGATAATTTCTGCCAAGACCTCGCAAGATCGTTGCCAAGATGGCGGAGGATCAGCTTGTACTATCCTTCGTAATAAGGCAAGCTCTCTCCGTAGCCGAACCAATTTACCACCTCTTCGATGTTGTGGTTTATTTACTGGCGGAATGCAGGTAAGTTTTTGTTCCAACCTTTTCTGCTGCCTTTTCCGATATTCATCTATAATTATTGGTTTAGGGCCTGCTTCAACCGGTGTTGGTACGTATGCTGCAGCATTAATGTTGCCGGCTGCCGGCTTGTATTCCTCTACAGGAATCTCTCTTTTGTCCAAATTTGGCAGAATCGCCATGTACTGGTAAGTGACTGTTGTTGATTTTATGTTTTTTTTAAGAACAAGAAAAAAAAAACGCCACTGGTCAAAAAAGTTTAATAAGGCAATCTTAATGCCTAAGCAAATATATATGCTTATCAAAGGTAAAAAAGACAATTTGAAGGCTAGATAATAATTAATTCTTATTTCCAAAAGTTCTTCCTAGTTTTCCACAGCATCTTCCCTCAATTTGACGCTTATTTTCTTGAATTTGTAGCAAACGCGTAATGCATGGTATTTTTTACATACCATGCATTTATAAATGTCTGGATCTTTCTATGCTAAACGTTCACTTCGCAGGTGGCGACGCTTGTCATTATAACGATGAGATGTTAGTCGTCTGTTGTTCCTAAAGTAAAGATAAAATTTTAAATATTATTGGTTATGCATTAGTGGACAATATAGCTTTTAAACATATGGGTTGTTATAAAACGTATTATTTTTGTTGGGGTAAATGAATTATAAATGTTATTTACATATTTTTTTTTTTGTTTAAATCGTCTTTTAAGTACGGTAAGTAACATATACGAACGTTTTCATCTGGGCCTGAGTAAGTTTTTTCGACTCTCCCTAGTCGCACTCGTAAGCTGGTTGCAAATCATCTACAACGACAACAAAATCTCCTGGCTTGAAACTGGGAAAAGAGTTTTTCCATTTGTAGCGCTTATGTAGAGCCTTTTACTGCTCCCGAAACTTTGCTCTGGAAGGGCCATTATAGGAGCCCCTCTAAAAAAATGACCAGGGGTTAAGGCAGTGAGATCTTCGGGATCTTCGGACAAAGCTGAAATTGGACGAGAGCTTAAAACTCCCTCAATTTTTGCTAAAATGGTACTAAATTCTTCGAAATTGAACTTCTGGGCACTCGCAATTCTCTTTAGATGATATTTAAAACTTTTAAACGCGGCTTCCCATAAGCCGCCCCATGTGCGGTGCATATGGAGGGATAAATTTCCAGTCAAACCCATGTGCTAAATATTTCTCTAAGACTTGATGTGTCGCGTTTTTTACAAATGAGTTAAATTCAGTTCCTTGTACTTGGCTGGCACTTACAATGTTTTTACCATTGTCAGATATTACCCTTTGGGGTAGCCCTTGCCGCCCCCGCTCGAGATGACAGATCAGAACAGAGTTCTAAGTAAATGGCCTTTGTGATAAAGCAAACAAAAACACATGCATATGCTTTAACAAAGGTGCTTTTGCGAAATGTGATATTTTGATTTCGAAAGGTCTAGCGAAATCAATACCTGTTGTCTGAAAAGGAACCGACAAACTACATCTTTCTGGGGCAGAGGTGCTATTATATGTGAGCTTGTTTATCTGTTGTGAATTATACAAATTTTGCAGTGGCGTATTATATTTTTTATTCGGAGCTTGAGCCTAAAAATATAAAATTCTGTGTTTACCATTCTACACACTTGATTACATTCAGCATGACAAAGAAATTGATGCAAGTAGGTGAGTTAAAGTTGGAAAAAGCGGGAGTTGCCAGGTAGTATTATAGGGTACCGCTCGTTGTATAGTAAATACAAATAGGCTAATCGGCCGTTGACTCTTAAAAAAAACTTAGAATCCAGAAAAGAATTCAAGGTCTTGTGTATACTTTTATTAGATAAAAACTGAGAGTTATACAAACATTTGTATTCTTCAACATAAAATGTTTTTAAGCTATAATAATGAGTCGATATTTAGCAAAATTCATGTCTGGCTGAGTTAGTCTGTCCTAGAAAGTTTGATTGACATCCGAAATATATAGCAAACGACACGTAGGGCACTAATGTAGGATGAGAAGTTATCTAAAATATTATTAACCTCAACTCCGGCATGCAAAAATTGCGTTTCCTTAGGTTTTATTAAATTTTTCAAGGGATTTCTGTTAGGCCATTCTGATGCCTGTTTCTTTAAGCATGACGGTCTGTACCACCAGAGAGAATTTTGTGTGAGCTCTTGAGGCTTGCAGCCTCGTGTTCCAAGATCAGCTGCATTGTCATGAGTTGGAGCATGTCGCCAAGCTAAACTCGGGGCCAGAAGATGAATTTGAGCAATTCTATTAGCTACATATGTTTCGAGGAAGAAAGAGGCTTGGAAAGCCACCCCAAGACTATTGATGAATCAGTCCATAAATATATTTCTTGTGATTTTATTTCTAGAGATGAGCTAATATAGTTTATAAGTTTCGCCAGTAAAACTGCGCTATTGAGTTTCAGACGTGGAAGGCAAACTGTTTGCATTGGCGTCACTTTACTTTTTGCTAGTAACAAATTTGAAAAAAGTGTTTCTGCCAGAGTTACAACCGCGAATATATACAGCGGCACAATATGCTGATTTGGAAGCATCGGAAAATCCATGGAGTTGTATATTGCCTGATAATGCATATTGTAACCACCGAGGCACTGATATCCTCTCGAATCTTAACAGATATTTAACAAGATCATTCCATTTCTTAAGAGACTCTGGTAAGACATCTTCATCATATTCGAGCCCTTCAAGCTATAATTGTTGCATAAAAATTTTTGCCCTGATGATTATGGGCGCGATAAAATTTGACGTTTAGTGATTTTCATGGCTTCATCAGGGGTGGGAGAGGCAGTAAGGAAATGAATCATACAGAGCGTTCCACCTGATACAAATGGTTTTAGTGGAGCTGGCCTCATGGAAACGCAAAAAATTTAGATTTTTTTAGATTGGCCGTGATGTTTTTTAAAGAAAATCCTGCCGATCTTAGTGTTTTGATGAGATGAGCTAGGGTCATACGTGTCATCAACATAAGTTTCCGTGCGAATAATTGATGCTGCCCTAGGGTATAGCGATTCAAAGTCTGAGGCGAGTTGTAATAGGGTTCTAATAGCGAGATGCGGGGCACAGTAACCCCCAAAGGTAAGTTGATAATCTAATCTAATCTATCATTAGGGTGATTTAGTATGTGACGATACATTTTCCAAACACTTATTGATATTTTCTCCAGTCATCAAATCCCTCTGTAGGGTTAGGCCTTTATCATTTAGAGAAAGCTGTGATTTTGATTTTCTCGAAGCATTAAAAACCACTCTTACTTTTGTGGTTTTATGCTCTGGGCGTACAACTGCGTGATGTGGCAAATAATACGAATAGTATTTGCCCTGAGATAATATATTCTGTGACTTGATTTCTTCCATGTGATCAAGAACCAAATATTCATTTAAAACCGCTTGATATTGAGACTAAAGGTGGTGATTTTTGGCTAGAATCTTTTCCATTCTGGACTTTCGAGCAAACGCTACAAAACGAGATGAGCGGAGATATATTTCTTTAGGATATTCAGCCTTGCGTGGTAACCTTAGCATAGTTAGCATCTTCCACTGAACTCGGATTAGTTTCAGGAATTTTTTCCTGTTCCCAAAAATTTCTTAATAAGTTATTGAGATCTGTAGTTTCGGACAATTGCACTGATGTTGTGTAAGACTGAATGGTTTGGTGTTATATTCCGAGGTTTGGCCGCTTATAATCTATTCAATGCCTTCAATATTTAGATAATACTCATAATCGTTGCCAATAATTAAATCTATTTGAGAAGATTTATTGAAGGTTGGGTCTGCAAGATGTAATTCAGAAAGTATGGGTAAGTATGAGATCTCAAAGAAGTATTCCGGGAGTCGTTAGTTACCTTGGACAATACTTTAGCTTTGACGGAAAACCTGAGATTGTGCCTTTTAGCATACAAAGTAAGTTCACACTCTTTGTTAGCCGTTTGTTTTTTACCACCAATGCCTATAATATAAAAATTGTTTTTTTTTTTTTTATAAGATCTATAGGCGATTTCGCATTCTTTCAGATAGAAAAGTTCTCTGGGAACCCGGGTCAATTAGGGCCCTGATGGTAAATAATTTACCTCTATGATCAATCTGCATCAATGCAGTTCGCAAGAGAATGTCCTCATTGCTCATGGGGCAAATTGCTTGAACTTGGCATGGTGTTTTAGGGGTTTCATTTGACGTATTGTGTCCTTGCGATTGGGTCATGTTATAGAAGATTTTTGGAGTTTCCACGCGAGGCTTCTTTTCTTTGAATGCTTTCCCCCTAGGCTGAATTAGGGCATTCTTTACCCACATGAAGCAAAGTATGATGGTTTTTCTTGCAATGAAGGAGAGTGTGCTTACTTGAGCAATTTGCCTTAACATGTGACACAGCAAGGCAATTATTGCAATATTTATTTCCAAATACGTAGTCGACCCTCTATCGAACAGTGAAGTTCCGGAATTTAGAGCATGTTCTTAAAGGATGACTTTCGTTACATAGCTTACACGAATTTTCTCTAAGATCGTCTTGAGAGATGTAAGCATGAGCCTTTAGTGGTGTGGATTGATAATTTGAGCTATTCAAGCCATCTCTAGAGTTTTTTATATTCGCAATATCTCATATCGGTAGACAAGGAATTGAGATATTTGAGACGATTTCAGTAAGTCTCGTGGAGCTGATGATGATTGTTCCCAAAGGCAGAATGTAATTTCGGGTAATTTCGTGAATATTAAGCGAACCAGAATTGAGTCCCAACTGTCTACTTTAACATCAAGGTTTGATTAAGTTTTGCGAATTGATTCGCTATCCTCTTTGACTGATACTGGTATGTCAAAGAGAATCTTGGTTTGATAATCCACTAAAGCTCGCTTGTTTTCATTCCGAGTCTTTAATGCGTTCCACGCAAGTCCGAAATTGTCGTGAGAAAGACTGTACCGTTTGACAATTGCACCAACTTCATCTTGTGTTTTATTTCGAAGGTGATATAATTTCGTGACCGCGGATAATTTAGGGTGATTAGTATAAGCCGCAGTAAACATGCCCCTAAATGAGGCGCATTGTTCGTAACTGCCCCTGAATACTTCTGTGTCGCATGGGGGGAGTTTTATACAACTATTAGCATCTTAGGTATTGTTCTGACTAACGGTTCGGTGTTGTGAGGCATACTGAGAAGTTGATTGGAATGGTGGATTGCCAAATGTATCTAACCTGTGAATTTTCGACAAGTCCAGGATCTGAGAACTACATGCATATTCACTACGCATATTCACAAGCCTCATAGTCTTCTCTGATGAGCTCTTTGGTTTCGATAGTAGTTTGAGATAAAAATACTTTTTCGTACGAGGAATCTAGCCTGGACCATCTAGAATCTAACTAATTTCAAGGACTGATCCCGTTTGTTCTTCGACCGGTGTTCTACTAAATTTTGCGCAGAACTGAAGCAAATGATTACAATCAAATTTGAACAACTCCATTAAAGAATTGTTAGAAGTTTTTCGACCTGAAGATGTTATATTTCTAAAATGTTAGATAATATTCTTCAAATATCGAACTGATAATTCTGAAGGGCTAATAGAAATTAGGGGCTAAATACTGATTATGATCAGAAAAGTTGAAAACACGCAATATTTCTTAATGAGTTAAATAGTCTTAGGATAGATGTTCCAGATGGAAATGGACCTTTAGTACCGCAAATGATACTATAAGAAAATTAAAATTTTTATTCTACATTAAATTGTGTGTGAAAGTTTTCTTAAAGTATTAACAGTACTGTGAAATAATAATTTTAATTAAAATTCGTTTACCTTCTTCTCTAAAAATTATAATTTTGAATTGTGCTAGTTCAAATATTTTGATCTTGTTTGCTTCGAAGAATTATTAGCATTTACTATATGATTCACGATTGTACCTATTATTTCGGACATGAGTGTACATTTGAGTTAATGAGAATGTAACTGTAGACAAGAGAATAAAATACAAACCAACAATCTAAAATTCAAATATTATTGTTCTCTTGCTTATAAAAGAAAGAAAATTTTGATCTCACTTTTTCTTCGTCATTAAAATTCTCTTGTTAACGACTTTTAAGTGGACTGTATGTTTAATAAGATTTTATTTGTTTTCCGATCTTTAACATTGGATATAAAATATTAAAACAACTATTTGGTTTTTCGCAAATGAGTTTAAACACATATACCAAATAAATAAAAATTAACGAGTGTAATCAAATACATACATATATCTAACAAAGTACATAGAGGAGCTCAGCTACTGATTTGTTTTTGTGTTCGTAGTTTAAGTTTTTCTTATTAAAATTTTTTTTTAAATTTTTATTTTGCTATTTATTTCGCTGTTTCAATTTACATTCATGTAGTCATTAAAATGTTATTGTAAATAATTTCTTGTACAATAATTAAGCAAAATTGTGTTAATTTTTTCCTATTAGAACTGAATTTAAATTAACACAAAAGAAACAAACAAACAAAATGCCTGTTGTTGTTTGAATTTTGTACTTGTTATAGCTTACATGTTATTAATGTAATTAATAAAGGAGCAAACTGGTTGTTTCTCTTTTCCTGTTTTAATTTAAGAGAGTGTAATAAATAAAACATTAAATAATATGAGTGCGGTAAAATTTTATTTTATTTTTTATGTAGAATGCATTGTTATTTCTAATAAAGCGTTAATATGTTGTTACGTTTATTTAAATTTTTAAACGTTTATTTTATTGAGTTCTTTTATTACAAATTTAATACACACAAAATAATTACTACTTTAATTAAATTACACTTTAATTTGTCGATTTTTTACATATTCGCAATGAGTACACAAAAATACGAGATGGCAGCTTTACCACTGTTTACCACGAGATCTTCACTGGTGACGTTTACACTAAGAATGAATCAGCCTGTATGACCGTTGCTTTTATATACCCAATGTTAAGGCTTTTGAATATGCCAGAACTTTCTCCATCTGATGGTAGAATATTTCTTTACTACGCATTTATCATTTGGGACAAATGATGATTGTTTAACATAGTTAAACCATGTATCGAATTAATTGAATTTTATAAATTATTGAATTATTATTAAAATTATCCATTTTTTTTATTTAGAATTTTGAATTGTAATATTAGAGGTTCCAACTCTGGGTTAAGCCATGGTGGATTGGATTTGACAAGTAATGACGTTTAACAGTAACGAGTAATTATAACAGTTTTTCCCTTTTTGTTCAACCAAAAAGGCGCCATGCAAGAAAAATCGTTTTGGTCTCTTCCATTTTGAAATCGGCTCCACATCAAAGAAGTTCAACCCACCACAGCTAAGCTCTAGTTTATACCTACAAATAAGTATTAATAAATACATACCTATGTAAGTAAATGATTTTTATGAAAATTCTTTGTGTTTTCTTCGATAAATCCATAACCCGAATATCGCTTATTACCCAAACAAAGTAAGCCCCTATTTGCTCTTTCCACCTAAAATTCCCATTTTAGGCAAATTAATATTTATATAGAGTCCTGTAGAGTAAAGACACATTAAGTTTTAAACATGGTCCTTTCGAGAAATTAAATGAATCAAGTTGATCTGTTGGTACACTCCCCAGTCAAAAAGCTTTTTCTCTTAAAAGAATACACTAAAAATCTACACAAATAATAAAATTGTAGAATTTATTTCGACACTCAAGTCAGTGTGTTTTTACAAGTGGCGTGGGAAATAAGAAATAAAGAAGCGATTTAAAGATAATAAAATAAAAAATAGATAAAATAGAATTAAAACAAAAATTAAAACTTATTGTTCCAAACTAAAGGAAAAATTCTGAAGTGAACGAAATTGTGTGTCACTCTGGGTATATTACCAAATATTAAAAAAGAAGGAAACCGCGTAGAACCTCAACGCATGTGAGTAAAATCATGTATTTTTCTGTGTTAAATAAATTTGTATGTACATAAAAAAACCACATAAATCATTTATATCTTTATAAGTGCAATTTCCTCATTTAAAAGTCTGGATAATTTCTAAAATAAGTAAAAAATAGATAAATGGAAAGAAAGATTACATATCACAATTGTAATCAAAATTTACAATCAAAAGAAGTTTCCAGATTCAAGTAAAAATACATAAGTAACGTTACCTCAAGTGCAATTTGTTTTTGTAAGAGAAGAAATATAAAACTACAAACATTTTGTATGTAGGTGCATCTTTTAGAAATGGGAAATAAATAAAATAATACCTCTTACTTCTTAGTGAAACTTAAGTACAAACAGTGTTCTCTTTCAACTTTAGTTAAAACACGCATCAATAGTACTCTTTTTATATTCTTTTTCATAATAGAGATTAAAACAAAACAGCTTTTGTCATACTTTTCGGCAAAAGCTTTTACTAAATAAAAGCTTATAGTTACATATTTCTTTTCGAAGAATTGATCATAAGGTTTTAAAGTTAATACGTATTTCGTATTTATTATTCTTGAACAAAATAACACAAAACAACAAAGTCGATCAATAACGATTAACACAGGATATATATTATTGAAGATAATGTATGTAAAGATTCGGAATTTATTATAAATAGGAAAAATAAATATATAATTGTAAAAATAAGTCCGCATGAAGTATGGAATAAATCTCTCGAAAAGCAGAGCAGTGTAGCCAGTTGGCTCAAAATAAAAAAAGCAAATTGTTGTCTACGATAGACTTAAGTGAAAGTTACTTTTAAACTACACAAATATAATTTGTGTACTCTGATTTTATGAATAAAATCAACGGGAATAACTATAATTTAATTGTTATATTTGAATAAACAGAAACCTCCGTGCTGATTTAGTTATTGAAGGAAAATTTTGATAAAGTGGTAAAATTTGAATTACGTTTGGCCTTATCTGTGTAAAGTGGGAAATGACTACGGCAACACTGATGTAAAGCGAGAGTGCGAAAAAAGCAAATTTAGCACATACACATGTAATTTTAGAAAACCACCACCTTTTATTAATTTTTTTACACCAGGGGATAAGAAAAAATGTCTTGTTGATTTGTTTCTTTACCACTATGGTTTGCTATCGTTAATAATACAGCTTTTAGAAAATTAAAAAACAAAAAAAGGTATTTTTTTAAACATATATAAAAGTTGAAACTCAGTCAACATAAAAATTTCGCAAATCCCAGCGAACATTTTTAAACATATATAAAAGTTGAAACTCAGTCAAAATAAAAATTTCGCAAATCCCAGCGAACATTTTTGATACATATATATAAGTTGAAACTCAGTCAACATAAAAATTTCGCAAATCCCAGCGAACATTTTTTTTAACATATATAAAAGTTGAAACTCAGTCAACATAAACATTTCGCAAATCCCAGCGAACATTTTTAAACACATATAAAAGTTGAAACTCAGGCAACATAAAAATTTCGCAAATCCCAGCGAACTTTTTTAAACATATATAAAAGTTGAAACTCAGTCAAAATAAAAATTTCGCAAATCCCAGCGAACATTTTTAAACATATATAAAAGTTGAAACTCAGTCAACATAAAAATTTCGCAAATCCCAGCGAACATTTTTTTAAACATATATAAAAGTTGAAACTCAGTCAAAATAAAAATTTCGCAAATCCCAGCGAACATTTTTGATACATATATAAAAGTTAAAACTCAGTCAACATAAAAATTTCGCAAATCCCAGCGAACATTTTGTTATATATATATAAGTTGGAACTTAGTCAACAGGAAAATTTCTCAAGTCCCAGTAAACATTTTGGTTTACATTCGGCGAACATTTTTGTTAAAGTTTAATCAATAGCAAAATTTCGCAAATCCGAGCGAACATTTCTGTTGTATATAAAATAAAAGCTGAACCTCTGCCAATAGGAAAATTTCGCAAATCCCAGAGAACATACTTCTTTAAGTTCAAAAGTACATAAAACACAATATTTTAAAAAAGTTGTTTCACAGATCCTGGCGAATTTATTTTGTTTTTAAATACATTAGTTGAAACTCTATTCATCAGCAAAACTTTGATTACCCCTTCAAATTGCTTTGTTTTAAAACTCATTTTTTTTATAATCGAAGTGTTTAATATTTTTTAATTGTTCACACTACATTAAATTTAATTGTGCATCCTAGAGAATAATTTCAATCCATTTTTGTGGTCATACAAAAATCAGTTAAAAAATGGCCGAGGAGTTTATATTTGATTCGGATGATTTGGTCACTTTCTGTTCTGTGTTTGACACTATCCCTAATGAGGATTTCACAGATTCCTTCCTAGAAGTAAATCTTCAAGATCTAAACGATCGATGGGCCAATGTTCAAAAGGCCTACAAAACTCTCTGTATGGACAAAGGGAATCAATTAGAAAAGGATTTAATAGAATCGGCGCGAGGAAAGTATGTTGCTTGTACGAAAGCCTTTCATAAATGTAAATCTAGGATTTTAGACGTACAGAAGACTCTCCTTGCACAAACTCCCATCCAAATCATTGAGCCCATTAATTATGATAATTTTCAATGTTTTCAATGGCGACATAGAGAAAATGTATCGTCAAATTCTCGTTTACAACAAAGATACTCAGTTTCAGCGGATTCTCTTTCGCGAAAGTCCAAATGATCCTGTGCAATATTATGCATTGAAAACGGTAACATTCGGAATAAATTGTGCTCCATATTTGGCCATTAGAACCCTCACTCAATTGGCACGTGACGTGGGGCGAGTTTACCCACAAGCGGCTCACATTCTAACCCAAGAGACATATGTAGATGACATTTTATCTGGTAGCCATAACATACAGTCAACAGTTGACGCTTTATCGCAAGTAGTTTTGGTACTAAAATCAGCAGGTTTCCCGTTAAAAAAGATTACTTCCAACTGTCCTGAGGTTTTAGCATCAGTTCCCAAAAAAGACATTTTAGATACCGATTTTCTTAAATTTAAAGAAACAAGTGCGACAAAAATGCTTGGTCTCCAATGGAACGTATTATCTGATTGTTTCTTGTACACAGTAGAACCTATTTACCCCACTAAGTCTATAACCAAGAGACAAATTCTATCAAACGTTGCCAAACTTTTCGATCCGGCTGGTTGGATTTCTCCTGTAATTATTAAAGCCAAAATGATCCTTCAACAACTCTGGCTAGACAGCACTGGTTGGGATGAGGAAATCCAGCTCAGTACCTTAGCAGTTTGGAATGAATTTGTTAGTGGTCTCCCTTTAGTTTCCTGCGTAAAGGTACCCAGATGGATTGAATTCGTTCCTTCGAGAATAACTCAAATTCATGGTTTCTGTGATGCTTCGGAAAAAGCCTATTGCGCAGCAGTATACTTTCGAATTCAGAGTGACTCAACTATAGTATCGCATTTAATGGTTTCAAAAACGAAAGTAGCCCCTATTCAGCCCCTTAGTCTTCCGCGCTTAGAACTGTGTGGAGCGGTATTGTTAACTAAATTAGTTAAAACTCTTTATATGTCCTTACCATGCCAAGACTATGACCTCGTTTTGTGGACAGACTCCTCTATCGTCCTAGGATGGTTGGGAAAACCACCCAGCACTTGGAAAACTTATGTGGCCAATCGCACGGCACAAATAATACAAAATGTAGGAAATATCTCGTGGCGTCATGTTCGTTCAGCTGATAATCCAGCAGATTTAGGTTCTCGGGGGTGCAGCCCTGCACAACTCATAAATAATCCTTTGTGGTAGAATGGACCAATTTGGCTTCAAAAGTCCCCCGATGAATGGCCAAAGCCCATAATAGTTGATGAGCCCCCAGAAGTAAAGAATAAAGCGGGAATTTTTCATTTGTTTTCTACCGCTGATAACGGAAAAGCGGAAGATGTAGGTAGTCATGATATATTGAATTATTTTTCAAAATGGGACAAAGCCATGAGGGTTATGACCTACGTATACCGATACCTTGACATCTTAAAAGGAAGACTAGATACTCAATCAAAAGCACCTTTAGCCTTGAGCCCGAAAAACGAAGATCTTTTATCCCACATAAAAAAAATACCATTGGTCAAGTTTAATGAATTCTCAAGAACAAAATATAAATTAATTCGCCTAGCTCAAATTATATACTATAATAAGGAGTACCACTCCTTAACTAATCATGGAAAGGTTAGCAAAAAATGTTCTCTATACCCTTTAAATCCGTATTTAGATGAAAACAAGGTCATACGCACAAATGGGAGAATAGCTAATGCAGCGCTTTCTTACAATGAGCGGCACCCGATTATTTTACCCGTTAACTCCATGTTCTGCAAATTGTTAATAAGTTTTTCGCATAATCTCCTTATGCATGCAGGAATAAATTTAATGCTTAGAGCAATAAGAGGAGAATACTATGTGTCACGATTAAGATCAGCCATTCGCTGGCACATTAGGCGATGTATTACATGTGTCCGCTACAAACAAAAGAGTAAATCTCAAATAATGGGAGCTCTTTCATTAGAAAGAAGCTCCTTCTCACTACCATTTACCTTCACTGGGTTAAATTTTGCTGGACCCTTTTCAATAAAAACATCTTTAATAAGGAATGCTCCATATCATAAAGGGTACGTTTGCGTATTTGTTTGTTTTTGTACAAAGGCTATACACCTCGAATTGTGTTCAGACTTGACCACAGGCTCCTTTCGTGCAGCTTTCACTAGATTTATTAGTCGCCGCGGTATGCCCCAAAAAATAATGTCGGACAACGGAACGAATTTTGTTGGGGCAGAGCGAACCCTTCGCCACGAATTCGAAGAATTTCTTAAAACAGCTTCCGAAGACCTTGTAGGGAAATATTCATTGCACGGCTTTCAGTGGTCATTTATTCCCCCAAATGCTCCCCATATAGGAGGACTATGGGAGGCCGGAGTCAAATCATTCAAAACCCACTTTAAAAAGGTAGCTCAAAACAATAGATACACTTTTGAAGAATTCACTACTCTTCTAACTCGGATCGAATCGGTTCTTAATTCAGGACCTTTGTCACCGATGTCCGATGAGCCTAATGAATTGCTGGCCCTTACTCCAGGTCATTTTCTGCGAGGAGCCCCTCTCATATTTTTTCCGGAAGCGTCACCCGAATCACTTACGCTTCGAGATCGATGGGAAAAACTTAAGATTGCACATCACCAGTTCGCTCAAAGATGGAAGGATGAATATCTCAAAGAACTGCAAAAAAGATATAAGTGGCAATACTCTAAAGAAAATATTACTAATGGTCAACTCGTTGTGATAAAGGACGATTTTCTGCCTCCTAATGAATGGAGATTAGGTCGTATTACAAAAACATACTTTGGGAACGACGGGTTTGTTCGGGTTGCTGACATCAAAACACAGGCAGGAATAATCACTAGAGCATTGACTAAACTTTGTATTCTTCCGGTTCCGATCGAAACCGTCTCAGTATAGCTATCTATTCCCACTTTAAACTCATACTTAATTCTATAATTATACAACTTCACATACACTTATTTAATCCTTAAACGTGCCATCAGTAATCATTCTCGTTCACAGGTCACCAAGAAATAAGGACATTCATCAATGTCGTCTTTGCTACAAATTTCATCCCCTAAGGTTCTGCAAAAGGTTCTTATTAATGACTATTGAAGAACGTCAAAGAAAAGTACGGCTGCTAAGGTATTGTAAAAATTGCTTAGCCCGTTCGCACCACACCGCAGAATGCACCTCAGCTGTTGTCTGTCAGAAATGTGGTTGGGCCCATCATACCCTATTACATCAAAAAAAAAGGTACTCTGCTCCGCAAAACCGTGAGGAATCCAGATCAAGTTCAAATGCAAAAATCCAAAGTCGATCAAGCCGCACAATTAAAGATCGTCTTGGATCGCGTTCAACTCAGCGAAGGCGTAGAAGTTCTGACGGATCAACAGGTTCATCAAACATGGCAGATCCAAAACGAATCTTACTAGGGGCACTTCGGGCATTGGAGCGATTAGCCAAGGTCATATAATCAGTTCTCCATTCTGGCCAAGGCGCCCAGGATGTTTAACATAGTTAAACCATGTATCGAATTAATTGAATTTTATAAATTATTGAATTATTATTAAAATTATCCATTTTTTTTATTTAGAATTTTGAATTGTAATATTAGAGGTTCCAACTCTGGGTTAAGCCATGGTGGATTGGATTTGACAAGTAATGACGTTTAACAGTAACGAGTAATTATAACAGTTTTTCCCTATTTGTTCAACCAAAAAGGCGCCATGCAAGAAAAATCGTTTTGGTCTCTTCCATTTTGAAATCGGCTCCACATCAAAGAAGTTCAACCCACCACAGCTAAGCTCCAGTTTATACCCACAAATAAGTATTAATAAATACATACCTATGTAAGTAAATGATTTTTATGAAAATTCTTTGTGTTTTCTTCGATAAATCCATAACCCGAATATCGCTTATTACCCAAACAAAGTAAGCCCCTATTTGCTCTTTCCACCTAAAATTCCCATTTTAGGCAAATTAATATTTATGTAGAGTCCTGTAGAGTAAAGACACATTAAGTTTTAAACAATGATTGTTATTTGATTCTACAACCTTCCGTTATTGTTTTGAATTTATTATACATGCTGTATATTTTTATTAGTCGTTATGGTGTTTGTGTAGTTGTGTCTTGCGTTTATTTTTATTGCTTTATGTTAGTTGTTTTTGTTTTATGATTAAGAAATTTCTGGCTTTGTAAACAGCCACAATAGGTCATTTCGTTTTACTTTGTCGGTGACAATTATTTTTATTTCTTTTTATGACCTAAATAAAGCTTCTTCGCAACAATATAATATATACAATGTCGTGCAAAACAAAAGCAACAAACTCCATATTTGAGTTTAGTAGTCCAAAATTTGCAACTCTCTTAAAAAAGTCCACCAAAAACATTCAAACGTAAAAAAAGAGTGTGCAAAACAAAAGCAGCAAATTGAACAATCATTTGCAAACATTTTTTTCAAAAATAACGAAACATATTTATGTAAACTAGTTCTTAGAGTTTAAATTATTTTATAAATCATTTTTTAAATTAGTTTCTCTACGTTTATTGCACTGGTGTAACTTATTAGAATGGCTAGAGATAAGTATAAGTTAAAATCTCAAATAATTAATGATCTCGAAAAAGGAGAAAAGCAAGCTTCGGTTGCTAAGAAGTATTAATAGATCTATTATTTGCAGATTGTTTAAAAAGTATAAATCGACAAGAAAGCTTACTGTGACTCATTTCGGAGGGCGTCCACGAAAAACTTCCGAGCGAGAAGATAGTGAAATATATCGTATTAAAAAAAAAATTCGTTACGAAAAATCCGTTTGCCACTTCCAATGAAGTTGTTAAAACTTTTATGCTAAATGTGCACGACAGTACAGACCAGCAAAAAAAGTCATTTCTAACCAGGAAACATATTCAGAAAAGGTACTAAGCTAACTACTTGATATTGTTTGCTGTTATTTGAATTAGTACCAATTCTTTTGTGTGCTTTTATTTATTTAGATTAAATTTTGCTAGCAAACGCATCAACTGGACTGTTTAAAAATGGACAACCGTACTTTTCAGCGACTAGTCAAAATTTGACTTAATGAACACAGATTGTATGACTACAGTACGACGATTGCTTAAACCACAGAAATGTAAGATTAATTTTATGCACGGGGAGGGCAGAGTAATGGTGTGGATATGCTTCTCAGCAAATGAAGTTGGAAGTTTTATAAAATTTATGGTACAATGGACCATTTCATGTATAAAGAAATTCTTGAAACGAAGATGGTTCCTTAAGCTGAGTTGAACATGTCTCTTCGATGAACATGATAATGATACGAAGCACACATCCAGGTTGGTCAAGCAGTTCATTGAAGCGAGTGGGATTCAAGTTCTTGATTGGCCGGTTCAATCGCCCGACTTGAATCCCTTTCTGGGATACTAAAAAGGCGTAGCGAACCCTTCCAATATCTAGAAGAAGAATGAAAGCGTATTCCAAAGAATGTACTCGATAATCTAATTGAATCTATGCCCCGCAGATGTGCAGAAGGTATTATAAAAAAGGATCTTATAAAATCGCGTTATTATTGATACAGTATTTTCGAGTATATTTATGTATAAACTCTTCCTATATATATAATTTTCTTGATAAAAGTAAGAATTGCAGCGCATTAGGCTGCCATATTTAAGTAATATATTAACAGGCATGTTCTGACAATCGCAAATCGCATAAAACTTGCGATGTGAGTTGAAATCGCATGAAAGGTGTTCTGTAGTTCACAATCGCAAGAAATTTGGCGACTTGAAATCACAAGCACAGACTAAAGTGAAGTTATAAATTTCACTTAAAATAAGCTTTAACACAACAATAAAACTATACACAAATAAAAACTAAAATGTTTTCTTTTATTTTTATCATAATTTAAAATGCAGCATTACATTCTGCCAGCGTCTAATTTTTCTTGTTTTCTTTAGAAAACGTCCGCGTACATTTGAAAAATAATTTTTCTTAATAAAAGTTAAATTAAACATGAACCAAAGCAGAAAAAGTAAAGAAAGTAAAATTTTAATTGATTCATAATTTATTTTTATTTTTACACAATTCAAGTGTTAAATAATAAATTTAAAATATGCCCTTTGTTTTATTAATTGTTTGTGTTGGTTTTTTCTTGAGTACTTGCGATTTCATAAAAATAGCTGTTCTTATTGATGTTCGAAAATACATATATTAGTATTAGTGCGGTTAAATGTTTAGTCGGTAGTCAAATAAAAATGCGGTTATTCACATTTTAAAATCTTAAAGAAATATTCGGTGCTTATTAAATGGGCGATTTCGGTGTTAATGTACGTTTATAAATATATCTCAATTATTTTTAACTAAATCATAGTTATCATGAAAATAAACTCCTTTACCAATTAGAGAATTTAAATTTAACCTATTTGCACTGGAAAAAGCTTCTCCAGTAGCTGCACTTGTGATCAATATACTTAATATTTAGAGAGCAAACTTGGCAATATTCATACAAATTAAAAAAATATATAACTTTAACTTCGATCAAAAATAAATTACGAGATACATTTTTATTATAAATTTAGATTTAAAATCTGCTTCGTGACATGACAAAAAATCTCGGTTATCAAAATATGATTTGGATTTTGAGTTTTAGCCATAATAATTTCAAAATCTGTTTCGCTTTGTGGTGTTGTTCTTCTTTTTAGTGTTGAGCAATTTACAAAAATATATTCGTTGTATTATGAACACCTAGCCTAGGAGCCAAAATCGGTCACAATATACTACTCAATAAATCAGATGCAACATAAATAGAAAAATTCTTGAAAAGCAAACGACTTCGAAACAGAGAGGCATCAAATAAAAATGTATAATGTAAAAGGGGTTAATAATAATTATTTTCAATCTTGTTTACTATGATAACTGACAAAAAGGATAAATTAATATAATCGTAACATAGGTAAAAATAATATCATATAGCGCACATTTTAGATTTTTGTTGTATTTGTTTACTTTAAATTATAGCGGGCATATAGTTTTTTCCATATAAATTAACCCTTTCGGTACAAGTGGTACGCATATGTACTACTAAATTTCGAACATTTCTAAAAATTTTAGTACTCACATTTTTCGGTTTCAAAGTGTAGCACTGTGTTTTCTAAACGGTTTTTATAGATTTTAAAACGGTAATTGTAAACATTACTGCAAATACGTGCTCAGTTTGTAGATTTTGACAGAGTCAGACTCATGTTGCAATTATTGACCTTTTTTTACGATTTTGCAATAATAGGACGTAAATAGCAAACAAAATAATGAATTTCAACCAAAGAAAGTGAGTTTAATTTATAATATAAAACGGGTAAAAACTTTTTATAGTTTATTCTCATTTATATGAAAAAATTTTTGGGGTGGTACATCAGTCCGATAGTTGGTACATATGTATACCAGCAGTCCCCTGCAACCTAAAAATTATTTTCTGTCTTCCCACAGCCTGTATCAGAAAATTATGAGTCCCCAAGATATTAAAAAGTCCCTGGAGGATGATTATGAAACCGATGGTTTCGAAGGCTTTTCTGCTTCAAGTAGTGATAACTACAATCCAAGTGACGACTGCGATAATAGTAAAAGTTCGTCAGATGAGGAAGCATAAGAGGATAATATAGAAGAGATTATTGGAAGTATATCTTTCAAAAATCAAGTAGATAATACCATTTTCGAGTGACATACTCCTGAAGATTACCTTCATCACGCAGCTGCAAAATATCCGAACACATCCCGCGCACATCAAGTATTATTGAAATTTTTCATATGCTTTTGCCAAAGTCAGTTTATATGTGTATAGCTCAGTGAACAAACGAGCGTATTCAAATATATGAAAATTCATATATTCCGAGCTATGGGCCTCTGATCTTTTCATAGAAACGTACGATTTTCCACCATATTTTTTAAGATATCAATATAGGTATCATTTAAAAGCTTTTGAAGAGATCTTTTAGCACTTAAAAGTCTTTCACAGAGAGAAAACCAATTCCCACATCCAATTAATATTCTCTTTTATTATTAATCTTTTTTATGTAACACGGTGTCCACAACTGATATTATCTTCGCTATAATGTACGAAAGAACAACGGCAAAAAAGAACTAGGAACAAATATTTGTTGTTTCGCGTCATACAAGGAATGTTATGATATTTTATTTTATGCAATCGGCCACAGAGTGCAAATATATATGTATGTTTGTGTATTATTTGATTAATTTTGTTTGTTTTTATTGTTTTTTTTCTAAATTTTGTTTAATAATAATTAAAACAAATTACCTAAATCACTGATATTTCTAATCACTCACAAGCATCCACATAAGAAAATATCTATATATTAAAATATCTAAGCAATAAAATTTTAGTGCTAATTAAATTTCAACATTTTATATTAAAAGCTATACAAATAAAAGATTAAAAGTGATATATGCTGTTTCTTTATTTTATAAATACGAGAAGTACTAATACCCTGTTTAGACACACGCTTTAATTTAGACAATTAAAATTTAAATTAGGTAATTAATTATGCTGCTCACACATATCCAATTTAATTTACTCAATTGAAATTTGATAGTAGAATATACTTCTGTTCCATAACAAGAAGCTGTTACTAATTGTTATTGGAAAGTGCTTACTTCAGTACTTCAAAAGAAGCAGAGAAAGAGTAAAAAAGAGTAAAGATGTAAATATTAATAATTTTGTTACTACTTTCGTTACTGGTAAGAACAGAACAGCTGATTTAGTTCTGTTTTACAAAATAAATTAATAAATATTTAATATTTTAAATTGAAAGTGCTTATTAGCACTTCCCACGAAAATATTTATATCACGTCGTTGCTAGACTATGGCTTTTTTGCCATAACTTGTATGGCGATTTCAAAACTGAATATCTACAGCTGAAATTTTGTACAACCACACAGCAGAAAATATAAATAACATTTATAGTTTTCGGTTTAAAATACAAAATATTTTGAATTGAAGCTAACGTTTGTATAATAGTTAGAAAAAAGCTGAGAAAACTATGTACAAGTAAACGCATGGATAATAAAACAATAAGCAAAAGTAATAGAATATAATAGAATAGAATAAACTACAACTTTCACAAAAAAGACAGAAAAATTTTAAAAGTATTTAAAAAAAATGCCCACAATCGATGACAAAGCTCTTGTAAATGCAAACTGTTGCAATACAAAATGCTTTAAGCATCGAAAATAGCTTTTTCTGCTGTATTTTATAGTTGTTTGTTGTTATCGTCAGTTCGCCTTTACTTTGACAAAAATGCGTTTATTTACTTTTTTCATATGAAATATTAATGTAAATTTTTGTTTTAAGGCCTCGTAACTCTCACGTTTCGAATCAGCTGTTCCGTTTTTCTAACCTAGGTTAAGTGTAAGTGGGTACTCTTTCGAAAACGTGACGTTGAGTTGCGGACGAAACTAATAAAATTGAAATTTCTCTACGTTTTTACGTATCAGTGATACCAACAAATTTAAAAAATATAATTTATAGCGTTTTTATGTTAATGTTGTTTTTCGATTTAACCAATAAAATTGATAAACAAAAGGAAAGTCGTTATTATCATTATTTTTTGTATTATTATTGTTAAAATTTTTTTATAGCTTCGTTATCATTATTGTCATTAGAACTAGTACTTTTAGAAGTCGAAGAATATATAGAGTAAATTTAGACACATTTATAGCATATTTTAAATCACTAGTCATCTTATTCGTGGTTGAGAAAAGACTGTTTTATTATTCTTTCTTATTTCTATTTTGTGAGTTTAGTTACAAATTACAAAGTTGTATTATAATGTACTAGCCAGGGATGGACATTCATTACACCTCCCTTTCATTGGAAAAAGGAAGAAGCAAACAAAGGGTACCTGGCTTGTTTCCTTCTTGTTTTTTCATTGCATATGTACATATATCAAAAATTTTTTTTTTTTTGTTTAAATAAATTCATGTTTTTTTTTTTTGCTTAAAAATCGATTGACATATGTTTAACAATAGATAAAGGAAAAATATTCAAATTGATCATTAAACAATACAAACTGTTACTGGGGATTCCTTCCCCTATTAATTTTATTGGTTTCAATATTGATTTTAAATAAAAATACGTTATACTTTTACTGTTTTATTTGTTTTGTATTTGTCATTATTCAACATTTCCTTATTCTGTTTTTATGGACCATTTTCCCTTTTTTCGTTATTTTATCATATACCTTTACATTGCAATTTTCGATTTCTTTTACTACATATGGGCCCTCATAAACATTTTTAAATTTATCATATGGTTGCCTTTGTACAAGTACCTTATCGTAAATTTCTAACGTTAACGGTTTTGCGTTTTTATCATAATAGATTTTGTTTCGCAGTTTATTTCTTTCTATTAATTCCTTTGCTAACTGATGAGTTTTTTGTAGTCTATATTTTACTTCTTTGCTATAATTTTCGATGTTATATATTGGATCAATTGTTTTCTTATGCACTTCTATAGGCAGTGTGGGTGATTTCCCAAAAACTAGTTCATAGGGAGTAAACTTGTTGTCATATGCAGTATTTGATGTGGTATTATGTAAAAACGTGAAGTATCGCAAATTGGTGTCCCAGTCAGTTATGTTTTCGTTTATATATGCCCTGATATATTCATTGAACACTCTGTGGTTACGTTCTGCTGTTCCTACCGTTTCATGGTGATACGCAGTTGAAAACTTTAGCTCAATATTTAGGAATTTGCAAAGTTCTAATAATATTTGATTTTTAAATTCTGGAAATGGACCAATTGTATCCAAAACAACTATATCAAACGCTTGTTGCGGCGTTGGTGTTAATACTAATTTCTCTTTATTGGCAGTTTTTACTTCATTTAAAGTGAATTTTTCACATTGCTTTACATATTCTGCGACATCTTTGGTCATATTTTTCCAGTAAAATTTGGTTCTAAGCTTAGCATATAATTTCTTTCGTCCACAATGGCCTCCTAAGAGTTTATAAATAAATAAAATAAATATTTCTTTTGATTTTCTTCAAACACTTGTTCTATGGGATTGGTCAAAATGATTTCTATGTTTCGTAGTACTTTTTTAAGTTTTGAATGCTACAAATTGTCAAATCTATCTTTAGGATATTCTTCTTGACGGCTTCTTGTTCAAGCCTCAAAAGCATTTTATCTAGATCTAATGTTTTGTTATCAATTTGAATATCTACAGATAGTGTCGGTTTAAATTTTTTGAAAACATTTATGCGCAGTTTTGATAATTCGTTACTTAAAAAAAAGAGATTAGTTTTTATTTTTGGAGTTTTTGTTGAGAATTCATGGGAAATTTTGTCATAAATCGGAATCTTTTGTACGCTCGCAGTAGTTTCATGTGTCACGTGTTGTGTTTGTTTTGACATACCTCTAGTTAATACAGCCAAAATTTGTTTGTTGGTAGTTTTCAAATCATCAATTGATATACGAGAAAGAGCGTCTGCAGCTACATTGTCTTGCCTTTTATATGCTCTATTATGAAATTGTACTCCGACAGTTCTAATCTGAATTTCGTTAATTTTGACGATGGATCTTTAATGTTAAAGAGGTACACCAGAGGTCTGTGATCTGATCTGACTGTAAATTCTGTACCATAAACGTATGGCCTGAATTGTTTGATTGCAAAATGAATAGCTAATAACTCTTGTTCAATGGTCGGTTTCTTTTGTTTTGCAACGTTAAAAGATTTTGATGCAAAATAAATTGGTAAATCGCATCCATTAAAAATTTGGCTTAAAACTGCTCCACAACCTATTTTTGATGCATCGACTGTGATTATAAATTTTTTTGAAAAATCTGGATACTGTAGTAATTTCGGAGATTTCAGGCTTGATTTTAAACCTTCAAAAGCGTGTTGGCACTTGTCGTCCCAGATAAAGTGAACATTCTTAGTGTTATTTAGTTAAGCGGTGCTGCCACTGAAGCAAAATTCTTTATAAACCTTCTATAGTAATTTGCAAACGCTACAAATCTTCTTAACGCATCTTTGTTGGTTAGAACGGGGTAATTTTCAATGCTTTTAATTTTTGACTCATCCGGCAATAATCCCTTAGAGGTACATTTATGACCTAAGAATGTTACCTCTGGTCTGAAAAAGTTGCATTTATAAGGGTTTATTTTAAGGTTACACTTCCTAAAAATTTCGAAAACTTCAGCCAGATTTTTAAGATGGTGCCCGATACTACACCCAGTGACGATTATATCGTCCACATACAAAAACGCTTGATTTGGGGATAAACCTGAAAATGCGATAGACATCATGCGTGAGAAAGAATTAGGGGCAACATTTAACCCAAACGGTAGCACTTTCCATCGAAAGGAAACCGTACTAGTACTAAATGAGGTGATGTCTCTGGAGTCAGAATGAAGGGGAATTTGGTGAAAGCCAGAATACAAATCCAATGTTGAAAAATGTTTCAGAAGAAATCGACGATTCAACTGTATGTGTCTTGGTATATGATAATATGTTATTGTAAGTTTCAATAAGCGATTCTATATATTCGTTAATTTTTGTTTGATTTTTGGAAAGAGGTCTATTCTGTTAAACTAGCTTCTTTACTTTATGAAAATTTGAAACCAATTCATTAAAACTTTCTTTGTCAAAATGTGACATAGGTTTTTCTAAAATAAAAAAAATAATATTTTCACTTAAATATGCAAATTTTAATTTGAAATTTATATTTCAATTATTGAGGTTTAGCTATAAACCTGAAAAAATTAAAGTCTTGTTATTAACTTTTGGTGATGAAAACCTTTGAAAAACCGCTAGTTTCGTATAAACCCCTTTATTTGTGATTTTTCAATAATGTGAAAAACAAAAACACTAAAATCAGTTTTTATTGTTATTTAGTTTTATAAATTATATATATATTTTTTTATTAATTCATATTTTTCCTTTATTGTTTGTTTATTTTTACAAATATACTTAAATATACGTATATATGTAGTTATGAAATTAATCATATGCATATTTGTTCAATGAAATGATTTAATTATATGCTATTTACTAAATACATATGTTATTAAAAAAATATATTCAAGTATTTATTTTTATATTATTATGTATAATTTTAAATTAGTTGTTTCTACAATAAATTGTTTTTATTGCATTAAGGTAAATAATAACATTGTTCCGACGGGGTTAATGTTTATTGTTCTATATAAATAGGTAGAAAATATATGTATGTATATGTTAACAGAAATATAAAAATAATTATGCCATAGACTAGGAATATTGTCACACTGTTGCGTTGTTGTTTCTATTTTTTCCTCAGTTTCTCGCTATTGTCTCGTTCTTAAATTTGTGTTGTTTCTTCTCAATATTCTTCTTCGGATTTGTTTTTCCTATTTTTCGTATTTTCAGCTCTTGTTTTTGTACATACCTTTCGACCAGTTGATCTATATGTTTGTTGTTTTTTATGTTGATTTCTTCATTTTAAATTGTTCTTGTAGAAGCCTTTGTTTCTTTTCTTTTTTCTTATCTCTCTTTCATTATTTGCAACAGTTTTTTTTTGTCTTATTTTATTTCGATTTAAAGTTTTTTCCTTTTATTTTATTTTGTCAATGATTATTTTTGGGTATTTCCCGTCCATTTTATTAAATAATTTTATGATATTCTTTTTTCCTACTGCTTTTCTTTTACTTTGTAGCCTGTTTTTATTGATTATTTTTCATTTTCAAAACAACAAACAATTTTTATTTCTTAGCTTTTCATTGCTGTATTATGTTTTGTTTCTTCACTGTGTTTGTTTTTCAGGTCTTTTCTATCGGTTGTTGTCATTTTATTGTTTCTCATTTCTCACCTTTGTTGACCTTTTTTTTTTAATAGATACACTGTTCACATAAGTGTCATTTTTAACCTTTTGTTAATATCAATTTGGTATTTTGTTTCTTTTATTTTGCTCTTATGTCACTTGACAAAAATAAAAGACATTTGTTTTTTTTCAGATTTTATTCAGCATTTTTGTGTGCTGATTTTCACTTTCTGATTTTGTGTGGCTTGGAAAAAAAATTTAGGTTTTTTTCATTTTTATGCACTGTTTATTCTTGTGTTTTTTTGTTACTTATAATCAAATGTTCTCTTTTTGTATATTTTCTTTCTTTTTTTTCCATTATTTTTGATTTTCTTTATGGTTCTCTTTATGAGCTCCTGTGTTCAATTTTAATTTTGTACAAATGCTCTTTTTAACGGTATTCAGGAATAACTGTAGATTAAAAATTTTTTGTGAATTTTTTTTCCGTTAGCATAAGCGATTTTTTGGGAATTTTTATTAAAAGTACAGTCTGCCATAACTAAATATTTAAATGACCTTTTGTTATATTGGTTTTTTTCACCTGAGACCACTTTTCTTAACCTAAAGCAGCATTAGCCAACGTTTAATATGGCCTTTTTTCTTCCCAATACGTGCTTTATTGTAATTTGTATTTATTGTAATTTTTATTGTAAATATTAGAATTTATTGTAATTACCACGCATTAACTTTTTTTTAATTTTGAAATTGTTTGCAAAATTTATGCCACTTTTCTGTTTTTACTGTTTGAAAATTTCTATTTTTTACCTGCTTTACTATGCCACTTTTTTTTACTGTGCCGAGTAATAATTTATTTTTGAATCCGAAGATTGCTGAATAAAGCACGGTCGCCATATAGCATATTTTAAATCACTAGTCATCTTATTCGTGGTTGAGCAAAGACTATTTTATTATTCTTTCTTATTTCTATTTTGTGAGTTTAGTTACAAATTACAAAGTTGTATTATAATGTACTAGCCAGGGATGGACATTCATTACACCTCCCTTTCATTGGAAAAAGGAAGAAGCAAACAAAGGGTACCTGGCTTGCTTCCTTCTTGTTTTTTCATTGCATATGTACATATATCAAAATTTTTTTTTTTTTGTTTAAATAAATTCATGTTTTTTTTTTTTGCTTAAAAATCGATTGACATATGTTTAACAATAGATAAAGGAAAAATATTCAAATTGATCATTAAACAATACAAACTGTTACTGGGGATTCCTTCCCCTATTAATTTTATTGGTTTCAATATTGATTTTAAATAAAAATACGTTATACTTTTACTGTTTTATTTGTTTTGTATTTGTCATTATTCAACATTTCCTTATTCTGTTTTTATGGACCATTTTCCCTTTTTTCGTTATTTTATCATATACCTTTACATTGCAATTTTCGATTTCTTTTACTACATATGGGCCCTCATAAACATTTTTAAATTTATCATATGGTTGCCTTTGTACAAGTACCTTATCGTAAATTTCTAACGTTAACGGTTTTGCGTTTTTATCATAATAGATTTTGTTTCGCAGTTTATTTCTTTCTATTAATTCCTTTGCTAACTGATGAGTTTTTTGTAGTCTATATTTAACTTCTTTGCTATAATTTTCGATGTTATATATTGGATCAATTGTTTTCTTATGCACTTCTATAGGCAGTGTGGGTGATTTCCCAAAAACTAGTTCATAGGAAGTAAACTTGTTGTCATATGCAGTATTTGATGTGGTATTATGTAAAAACGTGAAGTATCGCAAATTGGTGTCCCAGTCAGTTATGTTTTCGTTTATATATGCCCTGATATATTCATTGAACACTCTGTGGTTACGTTCTGCTGTTCCTACCGTTTCATGGTGATACGCAGTTGAAAACTTTAGCTCAATATTTAGGAATTTGCAAAGTTCTAATAATATTTGATTTTTAAATTCTGGAAATGGACCAATTGTATCCAAAACAACTATATCAAACGCTTGTTGCGGCGTTAGTGTTAATACTAATTTCTCTTTATTGGCAGTTTTTACTTCATTTAAAGTGAATTTTTCACATTGCTTTACATATTCTGCGACATCTTTGGTCATATTTTTCCAGTAAAATTTGGTTCTAAGCTTAGCATATAATTTCTTTCGTCCACAATGGCCTCCTAAGAGTTTATAAATAAATAAAATAAATATTTCTTTTGATTTTCTTCAAACACTTGTTCTATGGGATTGGTCAAAATGATTTCTATGTTTTGTAGTACTTTTTTAAGTTTTGAATGCTACAAATTGTCAAATCTATCTTTAGGATATTCTTCTTGACGGCTTCTTGTTCAAGCCTCAAAAGCATTTTATCTAGATCTAATGTTTTGTTATCAATTTGAATATCTACAGATAGTGTCGCTTTAAATTTTTTGAAAACATTTATGCGCAGTTTTGATAATTCGTTACTTAAAAAAAAGAGATTAGTTTTTATTTTTGGAGTTTTTGTTGAGAATTCATGGGAAATTTTGTCATAAATCGGAATCTTTTGTACGCTCGCAGTAGTTTCATGTGTCACGTGTTGTGTTTGTTTTGACATACCTCTAGTTAATACAGCCAAAATTTGTTTGTTGGTAGTTTTCAAATCATCAATTGATATACGAGAAAGAGCGTCTGCAGCTACATTGTCCTTGACTTTTATATATGCTCTATTATGAAATTGTACTCCGACAGTTCTAATCTGAATTTCGTTAATTTTGACGATGGATCTTTAATGTTAAAGAGGTACACCAGAGGTCTGTGATCTGATCTGACTGTAAATTCTGTACCATAAACGTATGGCCTGAATTGTTTGATTGCAAAATGAATAGCTAATAACTCTTGTTCAATGGTCGGTTTCTTTTGTTTTGCAACGTTAAAAGATTTTGATGCAAAATAAATTGGTAAATCGCATCCATTAAAAATTTGGCTTAAAACTGCTCCACAACCTATTTTTGATGCATCGACTGTGATTATAAATTTTTTTGAAAAATCTGGATACTGTAGTAATTTCGGAGATTTCAGGCTTGATTTTAAACCTTCAAAAGCGTGTTGGCACTTGTCGTCCCAGATAAAGTGAACATTCTTAGTGTTATATAGTTAAGCGGTGCTGCCACTGAAGCAAAATTCTTTATAAACCTTCTATAGTAATTTGCAAACGCTACAAATCTTCTTAACGCATCTTTGTTGGTTAGAACGGGGTAATTTTCAATGCTTTTAATTTTTGACTCATCCAGCAATAATCCCTTAGAGGTACATTTATGACCTAAGAATGTTACCTCTGGTCTGAAAAAGTTGCATTTATAAGGGTTTATTTTAAGGTTACACTTCCTAAAAATTTCGAAAACTTCAGCCAGATTTTTAAGATGGTGCCCGATACTACACCCAGTGACGATTATATCGTCCACATACAAAAACGCTTGATTTGGGGATAAACCTGAAAATGCGATAGACATCATGCGTGAGAAAGAATTAGGGGCAACATTTAACCCAAACGGTAGCACTTTCCATCGAAAGGAAACCGTACTAGTACTAAATGAGGTGATGTCTCTGGAGTCAGAATGAAGGGGAATTTGGTGAAAGCCAGAATACAAATCCAATGTTGAAAAATGTTTCAGAAGAAATCGACGATTCAACTGTATGTGTCTTGGTATATGATAATATGTTATTGTAAGTTTCAATAAGCGATTCTATATATTCGTTAATTTTTGTTTGATTTTTGGAAAGAGGTCTATTCTGTAAAACTAGCTTCTTTACTTTATGAAAATTTGAAACCAATTCATTAAAACTTTCTTTGTCAAAATGTGACATAGGTTTTTCTAAAATAAAAAAAATAATATTTTCACTTAAATATGCAAATTTTAATTTGAAATTTATATTTCAATTATTGAGGTTTAGCTATAAACCTGAAAAAATTAAAGTCTTGTTATTAACTTTTGGTGATGAAAACCTTTGAAAAACCGCTATTTTCGTATAAACCCCTTTATTTGTGATTTTTCAATAATGTGAAAAACAAAAACACTAAAATCAGTTTTTATTGTTATTTAGTTTTATAAATTATATATATATTTTTTTATTAATTCATATTTATCCTTTATTGTTTGTTTATTTTTACAAATATACTTAAATATACGTATATATGTAGTTATGAAATTAATCATATGCATATTTGTTCAATGAAATCATTTAATTATATGCTATTTACTAAATAGGTATACATATGTTATTAAAAAAAATATATTCAAGTATTTATTTTTATATTATTATGTATAATTTTAAATTAGTTGTTTCTACAATAAATTGTTTTTATTGCATTAAGGTAAATAATAACATTGTTCCGACGGGGTTAATGTTTATTGTTCTATATAAATAGGTAGAAAATATATGAATGTATATGTTAACAGAAATATAAAAATAATTATGCCATAGACTAGGAATATTGTCACACTGTTGCGTTGTTGTTTCTATTTTTTCCTCAGTTTCTCGCTATTGTCTCGTTCTTAAATTTGTGTTGTTTCTTCTCAATATTCTTCTTCGGATTTGTTTTTCCTATTTTTCGTATTTTCAGCTCTTGTTTTTGTACATACCTTTCGACCAGTTGATCTATATGTTTGTTGTTTTTTTATGTTGATTTCTTCACTTTAAATTGTTCTTGTAGAAGCCTTTGTTTCTTTTCTTTTTTCTTATCTCTCTTTCATTATTTGCAACAGTTTTTTTTTGTCTTATTTTATTTCGATTTAAAGTTTTTTCCTTTTATTTTATTTTGTCAATGATTATTTTTGGGTAATTCCCGTCCATTTTATTAAATAATTTTATGATATTCTTTTTTCCTACTGCTTTACTTTTACTTTGTAGCCTGTTTTTATTAATTATTTTTCATTTTCAAAACAACAAACAATTTTTATTTCTTAGCTTTTCATTGCTGTATTATATTTTGTTTCTTCACTGTGTTTGTTTTTCAGGTCTTTTCTATCGGTTGTTGTCATTTTATTGTTTCTCATTTCTCACCTTTGTTGACCTTTTTTTTTAATAGATACACTGTTCACATAAGTGTCATTTTTAACCTTTTGTTAATATCAATTTGGTATTTTGTTTCTTTTATTTTGCTCTTATGTCACTTGACAAAAATAAAAGACATTTGTTTTTTTTCAGATTTTATTCAGCATTTTTGTGTGCTGATTTTCACTTTCTGATTTTGTGTGGCTTGGAAAAAAAATTTAGGTTTTTTTCATTTTTATGCACTGTTTATTCTTGTGTTTTTTTGTTACTTATAATCAAATGTTCTCTTTTTGTATATTTTCTTTCTTTTTTTTCCATTATTTTTGATTTTCTTTATGGTTCTCTTTATGAGCTCCTGTGTTCAATTTTAATTTTGTACAAATGCTCTTTTTAACGGTATTCAGGAATAACTGTAGATTAAAAATTTTTTGTGAATTTTTTTCCCGTTAGCATAAGCGATTTTTTGGGAATTTTTATTAAAAGTACAGTCTGCCATAACTAAATATTTAAATGACCTTTTGTTATATTGGTTTTTTTCACCTGAGACCACTTTTCTTAACCTAAAGCAGCATTAGCCAACGTTTAATATGGCCTTTTTTCTTCCCAATACGTGCTTTATTGTAATTTGTATTTATTGTAATTTTTATTGTAAATATTCGAAATTGTTTGCAAAATTTATGCCACTTTTCTGTTTTTACTGTTTGAACATTTCTATTTTTTACCTGCTTTACTATGCCACTTTTTTTACTGTGCCGAGTAATAATTTATTTTTGAATCCGAAGATTGCTGAATAAAGCACGGTCGCCATATAGCATATTTTAAATCACTAGTCATCTTATTCGTGGTTGAGCAAAGACTGTTTTATTATTCTTTCTTATTTCTATTTTGTGAGTTTAGTTACAAATTACAAAGTTGTATTGTAATGTACTAGCCAGGGATGGACATTCATTACACATTTGTGTTAAACATAACAAAAACTACATATAAGAATGTATAATAAACATACTATAGAAATTAATTAATGAAGAATAAAAGCAAATACTGAATTTGAATTTTAATTATTGAAATATCAAAACTTAACAATAGTTCATTAACAAGCAGCTGCTTATTTAAAAAAAAAAAAAAAAAACAAAAAAAAAAAAACATTTTTTTAAGTTTTAGTCATGGAAAAAAGAAGTATAAATTTTATATCAACTGAGGTTGAATATAATATGATCTTTTATAAGCCCCAAAATTTTATATGTTGATCTCTCCTTGTCTTAAAAAATTTGAAAGAAATTTGGTAGAGTACGTATTGTACGTGGTTTTCACAAAATTGTCTATACATATAAGGAAGCAGTAACAGAGTCATTTCTGTACATAAAATCATTTTTTAAAAATTTTGATGTTGGTGTAGATAGTAATCGATATGAAATAAAAACACCTACTTTTAGAATTTTTGTCTGTCTGTATGTGTTCGCACACGTAAAAACTGCTGGATGGATTTAAATAAAATTTTGTGAGAAGGTCCCTTCGAACCATGACTCAAAGATAGAAGTCATAAAAATGTGCCATATCCTAGGGAAAACAGAGAAATGTGAAACTGAACAGCACATTTGATGTTTCTAAAATTTTAATATTGTTTACTGAACCCTACCATAATATAATTGTATAATATATTATATATAATTGCATTTAATATTATTATAATTTTTAGAAAATAAGAAATGAAATGCTGGCAAAGTCGCTGGCACTGCTAGAATCCAAGAAAACAAATATTTTTGCGTTACATCTTTGTTTTTCATCCGCACTTATTTTTTAATATACTTATTTACGTAGCTACAAACTTGTATATTTAATTTTATTAAAAATATTAAAATAATTATAATAATGGACACAAACTTTCTTATTTGCTTTTTACTTAAAGCTGTCCATCATGTAGTAAGTTACAACCAATATACTGTATAGTGTACTCTTGTACAGAAATAAATATTTCACAGATATGAATATACGAGTATGAAAAAATAAAATATCGTGCATATGTATATCCATTTCTTCATTCTGCTAGTATCTGATTTTTACTTTTTACAGTTTATCACAATTAATAACGAACATAACCCTATTTGAACAATAATAATTTAATGATATTTTAATATTACTATATAAACACACAAATATATAACTAACTTTTTTCTTTATTTAGCTTACTTTTCAAAATAGCGCATCTAACAGCACGCTGATTGATAACATTGTTTGAAGCAACTTTACTAAAAAACAAAATATTTTGGTTTTCTTTTCGGCAAAATAAATGCCATGTTTTTGTACAAAATAAACCATATTTTTACAAAATACACAAATACCAAAACATAAATTAATAAAAAGTATTTTTATTTAATTATCGCAATCACTTATTGATAGCGTTTTTGTTTATTTTCTCAAAATTTAAAAACATATGGTACGTTTACGTGTAAATAGTAAGTAGTCCGCAACATTACGTTAGAGTAACGAGGCCTTTACTCTATCATTGCCAGTTTCTGCCGGAAATTTATTGAACAGACCTTATTTTAACATTAAAATTTTGTGTTTGTAAATTTGGAAGAATGAAGTGTTCGGCTTAAAAAAAAAACTTTGCTTGCTTTTATTTGAAATATAGAACTCTTACAGTCAGTACAATCAAGTTCTGACTGCACGCTAGCTTTGAATCTCCATTAAATTTTTAAAAATTTTTCATTTCATTTAATTGGAAAATATTTAATTTTTCATATTTATGGCATTTAGCTTTGTCATTGTATAAAATTTCCTCTCACTGAACACACTTCACAAGGGTTGTATGAGGAAACTTAAGGCCGGGGCACATAGAATCCGTCATACGTTAAACTTTGACAAATTCAACTAAAGTCAAAGTAACGACGGATAAGGTTGGCACAATGAATACTTTGCTGACGGATGTTATACCAAAGCTTGCTCTCTATTTTTATTCACTTTTAAATTTAATTTGTATTTTATTCACTTTTTAAATTAATTAAATTTGTATTTTATTGTTTACCACCAAAATTGTTTAATTAAAATCACAAAACACAATTGAAAAGCAACAAGAGTTAAAAGAAAACAGAGAAGAGGAAGCAGTTGATAGTTGTCAAAGTATTCAAAAGTTAAGGCCGGGGCACATAGAATCCGTCATACGTTAAACTTTGACAAATTCAACTAAAGTTAAAGTAACGAAGGATGAGGTTGGCACAATGAATACTTTGCTGACGGATGTTAAACCAAAGCTTGCTCTCTATTTTTATTCACTTTTAAATTTAATTTGTATTTTGTTCACTTGGTAATTTAATTAAATTTACATTTTATTGTTTGCCACCAAAATTATTTTATTAAAATCACAAAACACAATTGAAACACAGCAAGAGTTAAAAGAAAACAGAGAAGAAGAAGCAGTTGATAGTTGTCAAAGTATTCAAAAGTTAAAAGTAAACAACTTTCGTACTTTGCGTTGGCGGACACGTATTGATTGTGACAACGCTCATAAGAAAACATGTATTTTAACTTACTTGTCAGTTGAATTTGTCAAAGTTTAACGTATGACGGATTCTATGTGCCCCGGCCTTTAAAACTTTACCAACTTTCGTACTTTGCGTTGACGGACACGTATTGATTGTGAAAACGCTCATAAGAAAACATGTATTTTAACTTACTTGTCAGTTGAATTTGTCAAAGTTTAACGTATGACGGATTCTATGTGCCCCGGCCTTTAATCAATCAATGACTCAATTAAGTACTAATTGATTTCTTATATATTAAATTGAGTTCAATTAGGGTCTTAATTGCGTAAATTCCTTTATTGCGAATTTAAAACGTATGTCTGAACAGGATATAAAACACGTTAGACAAATACATATGGAAAATAACATAAAAAGCTGAAATTCTGTCGTTATTCAGTGGTATATCCGAAGTTAATTTTCTCAGTAGTTGGCTTGCACTAATGACGTTTTCATGAATATTAAAAATTGTAATATGATAAAAAATACATATTCAAGTAAATTATAATTTTTTGTTTTGTTTTAAAGTTTTTTTTTTTTTTGGTAATTTACGAAAACGTTAAAATTATTTCTGCTTAAAATATATATTCGATAAAATTATTATTTAATAGGCTTTAAATGCAAAATGGTTACTCATAGGAGGTATTTATTGAATTGTTTTCTTTATTTCAATGGTACCTTTTGAATTTTGTTTAATCTCAAAGCAAGGATTAGAAACTAGACACAAACCATTGGCTAAGCAAGAAATCGTGCAAGAGACAGAATAATACTTTTCCCTAATTTGAATTCTTTAATAACAAAGTATTCGATTAAAACTCGACACAAACGATCTTGAGTGAAAAAAGTAACATCTTCTAATTAACCTGGTATTTTTTGGTTTTTGTTTTAACTGACAGCAAAGACTGCAACTGAACACAAACGAACTTGACCGAAGCAAGAATTCGTGTAAGGGGGAAAATGGTACTTTTCTCTAATTTCACTTGTATATTTCGGATTTCTTATATAAACAAAGCAAGAACTATGAAACAGGTCACAAACGATCTTGAGCAAAGCAACAAATCGTGTAAGGTACATAATGGTAATTTTCTCTTATTTTACTAGTACTTTTTGAGTCTTTTATGTAGCAAAGTAACCATACAGAAACAAACTTAAGGGAAACAAAAAGTCGTAAAAGGGACCGAATGAAGAAAGCCCTTTAGGTGATTGATTTTTCAGAACTTATTATATTTATTTTTCATTTGTAATCTTAATAACCTTAAAGTTCTTATCAACGAGAAACTGTAATTTTTGAGAGAAATTTGTTAATAAACCACGTGTAAAATTATTGAACACACAGGTCAAATAATGCTTTAATATTAGTTTTTTGGAACAAAGTGTAATAATAAACTTTTACTATATTTTTATAAGTTTCCATTATGTTTACTTTTTTATTACAAAATGGTTTACGGAGAAAACGTCTAGCTTAAAAGAACGAAAAAGAAGTATACTTTAGTGGTCACGCTTTCACGTCAAATAATTTTTCAATGTGTATTCCCATAGAAAATATAGCAATAAGTTGTTACATGTACATTGGCTGGAATATATTACTACTGGGTTAAAATACTTACCGATAAATAATAACAAAAGACACACTATTCATATCATATTTAACATTTATATTCAGCCAATTCAATTATGAATTCCGTGGGAATTAAAAAGTGGCATCACCATAATTTGAAGGCAGATATTTTGTTTATTTACATTTAATTTTCTTTCATAATACATATTACCTACTTTTTTCCCTCGTTTTCTTTTCGCTTTCCGCAGTCAATAAAAAAGGGAACAAATTTATAATAGGAGAAAAAGGAAAGGCGAAAAAAGTCCCACTGAATTTTTTTTTTCAAATACAATACAATCACCCTTATTCTGCGTTTCGATTCGAATCGAAATTTTCTCCGTTTGGAACATTTGGTATTCTGAGTTCAGTTTTATTTCATTTCGGTTTGTTTCTTCGATTGTATGTATTCTGTGTCTCGATCGTAGCTACGTTTTTCTAATTTGTGTATGTGCTAACGGAAATTTTTTCGATTCTTGAAGTTTTTCAAAATAAGGGTAAAATTAAACAAAAAATGTAAGTATAAAATACAATTAACTTATTTTGTAAGCAGTTTTTATTTAGTTTATTATATAACTTTTACTTAATTTATTACGGGTCGAAAACTACAACACCTCAGCAGTACGAAAAGCTGGTAAGTTTAATGGAAGCAAGGGGCGATATTGCTTGTGGTTACTACAAGCGTCCTAAGGAACAAACCAAGGCATTCTGGGAAAAAGTAGCAACTACGCTTAACGCAATAGGGCCACCAACACAAAATGACTCTGCTTGGAAGAAAGTATGACATTTTAATGTGTTGTATATGAAGTATAATATTTTAAAGGTATGGATAGACTGGAAAACTTTATCAAACGGAAGCTGTCAACAAACAAGAAAGAAATGATGAGCAGCGGAGTAGGGTCGTGCCGACTACAGCGTATTAGTCCCCTTGAGGAAAAAGTTATTCAGTTAACGGGCTTAATAACAACTACAAGTGGGATTAGCGGCACATTGGATTTTGGCGTGAATAGCGAGATAGTAGAAGATGCACGTGCTTCCGAAGTGGATGTTTCCTCTCGATCAAAAGACCTCGATAATGTCCCTACAACTTCCAAAAGACGTAAGCAGCAGACCAGTACAAAGGATTGTACTTTTTCTTTGCTAAAAGAGCAAATTATGTCCCAAAAAGAATATCATAATGAAGTTAAGAAATTCAATAATAAAGTTTTAGAAAAGTACGAAGAGATGTCTACACATTTACGATGTATGAATCGGGCTTTGGAAAAAATTGCTGATACTTCTGTGAAGCAATTTGAAGAAGAGCGCAGGCACAATAAAATTAAAGAGCAGCTGTTGGCGAAAAAAGTAAACATCAAGCAAATGTTAAAATGGGAACATCCGTCAGTTGATTTAGATTTACTGTAGTCAGTAGTAACCATTGCTGCTATAATTCGAAGTGCTGCAATTACAAATTTTAAATAAAAATATTTTTTGTTTTTTTTTATCTTATCTGAACTGGATTTGCCTTATTTTTTATCATATATTAAGATTAATACACATACATACATAGGAATAAATACACATTAGTAATCCAATTCACTAATTTCATCTTCATTCTCGGCGGACTTCATAAAAGCACTTTGCAATGCAACAGTGCAAAGAAATTTGCTTATAAGTCAAAGAAACATTTTATATCAACACTGCTTTGTCAAATACTGCATTGCCTTTTTAGTATATTTATAAACGCACAAAAGTTTTCTTTAGAGTGACCATTTTTGACTTCAGATTATTTGGTAAATTTAAGTTTTTTTAAATGAATACAAGCCAATCCTGTGCTATTTTTTTCCACTTCAGCGATAATGAAAGTTTAAGTACAACGTTAATAAAAACATTTTGAATTAAAGAAAGCGTCGGTGTATTACACTACTAAGCAGCCAAAATAAAAGAAGAAAAATTCCTAAAACTTTAAACTTTTGCAAAACTATGTTAAATATGCAAGACGACGTATTTTATTCCTACTTTCGAATGAACAGTAATACTTTTCAGGTATGTATTTATTATTAAATGCTATATGATTATTAAAAATTAACTTATACCTTCAATTGTAAGAAACTGCAAATTGCCATACAACCCGGGTGGCATTCGCACTGTCTTGGGCGTATTGTAATTTCGTTACAAAAAGCTTTGCAAATCACTATTTGGAAATTAAGCAACAATTGCTCGTTTAGAGATGTAAGTGATCGTTTTGGTATGGCAATTGGTCTTTCTTATAAAGTGTTTGTTAAAACAATAAAGCTTATCTGCGACTCAAATTTCCAAAGACTCCAGCTGAACAAATTAAATTAAATGAGGAATTTCAAAACCTGCGTTTACCTTTGTCTTAGGATGTATCGACGGAACTCATATTCCGATTTCTCAACCACTCAAAGATGAAATTAGATATCGCAACAGGAAAGAAACATATTAATCATTGCACAGGTAAGTAGTTTACTGTTCTACAACCCTAGAGTAATTTGTAATGAAAATGTTTTTCCAGGCCATTGTAGACAGTCGTATGAAATTTATAGATGTATTTATTGGCTGTCTAGGTGCATGTCATGACTCATCAGTTTGGCAAATGAGTTCTATTAGAAAAGCTTTAATAAACAGGAAATAAATATAGTGGGTAAAAGCCAAACTCGTACGCCGCAAAATTTTTTTTCTTTGTCTGATTTTTTATACCCACAAAATAATTTGAGAAAAGTTCAGCATTAATTTTTTATAGTTTATTTCACTAACTTTTAATAACCAAAAGAAAATAGAAAAATTATAATTTTTAACAATATTATTTAACGGCAAACATAAACAGCAGTAAATTCAATGTCAAAGCCAAACTCGTACAGTATTTTTAAAATGCAACCCATTGACAGCAATCGCAGTCAACTTCGCAAATGTTTTTTTTTTCTATTTTGGGGAATTCCCCTTACAGTGAAAGTAGATAGTTTTTGTATAAAATTTGCACAAATATCAAACTAGCACAGATATCAGAGAATTGATTGTGAAGCACTCCAAAGATGGGAAATCTTTGAGAGAAATTTCCAAAAAAGTAAATAGAAGTCACTTTACTATTCAATGTGTGCTAAAACGTTACAAGATCAACAAAACTGTGAAAAGTACGTCGAAATCGGCACACAACAAAATTTTAACATCAACTGATGAGCGCTACCTTGTGCGAAAGACTAAAGCAAACCCCTTTTAAAGTGCTGCGAAATTAGCTGCTATCGCTGAAATTGAACTGGGGAAAGTAGTTTGCGTTCAAATGATTAGAAACATGCTCCATCGGGCCAATTTGAATGGTAGAAGAGTACGAGATAAACCCCTTATTAGCAGCCGAAATAAAAAGGTACGTCTGGAATTTGCAAAAACCCATCATTCGAAAGATTTTTCATTCTGGAAACGGGTGATGTTTACCGACGAGAGTAAGTTCAACATATTTGGGTCCGACGGTAAACCCTATGTGTGGCGTAGATCGAATGAGGAGCTCATTTCCAGAAATATGAAACCAAATGTAAAACATGGCGGTGGTGGCGTCATCGTATAGGGATCCTTTTCGGCGGCTGGACCTGGCACACTTCATTTCATTGATGAGATTATGGATTGGAATAGATATTTTGAAATGAGATATACCTTTGTTAAGCGAAAAGTTGGGATTAGGCCAAGATTGGTACTTTTATCAAGATAACGACCCCAAACATAAGGCCCACAATGTACGGACCTGGCTGCTGTATAATACCCCAAATGTTTTGGACATAGCAGCACAGAGCCCACATATAAACCACATTGAGAACTTGTGGAGTTATCTTGACACAAAAGTTCGCCAGCATAGAATTTCTGACATGGACTTAAAAAGAATATTACGTGAATAATGGGAAAAAATTGAGCCCAGTTATTGCGAAACCCTTGTAAAAAGTATGCCCAATAGGCTAGAAGATGTAATTAAGAATAAAGGATGCATACAAATATATGAAATATATTTTCTTTTTGCTTTTGGTTATTAAGAGTTAGTGAAAAAAACTATAAAAAATAAATGCCGAACTTTTCTCAAAATGTGTTATGGGTATATAAAATCAGACAAAGAACAAAAATGTTGTGGTGTACGAGTTTGGCTTTTACCCACTATATTTGTTCTAATTACCATTTGTTGGGCAATGGAGGCTATCCATTAGAAACATTCCTATCGTGATAATGGATTTTTATCACCAATGCAGTCAAAATTCAACACGATTTTGAGCTCAACTCGGGTTGTTGTGGAACAAGCATTTGGCGTCTTAAAAAAGAAGTTCAGAATACTAAAGTATATCTAGGTTCAACGTCTATATATGCCAAAATTTATAACAATGGCATGTATGATTATCCACAAAGTAGAGGAAGATACATACCTCGAACCCCAAATAGTTGAAGGAACGGCTGCACTAGGGAGAAAAGAAGCAAAAGCACGGAGGGATGCATTAGCTACTTTGTTTTCGGCTTAATATAAAATAATTTTTTTTTATTAAAAATTTCCCCCAGAAAAGTTTATAAATCAAGAGAATTTTTTTTGTCTAATAAAAAACATTTACCCGTATTATTTATATTATATTATAGAAATAAAAACTAATTATAATTAAATTATCCGAGTTTTAATTAAAGAACAATAAAAAGGTCGAATAAATAGCACGAAAAACATCTAAACTTATTTTCTTTTAAAATTTCTAATTGAGATTTCAAGGTTTTGTTTTAAAGATGGTTTTTGTGAATGTTAATTTAAATTTTACTTATTTTAAATAATAACAGTTGTTGGTTCAGTATAGTTTTAATTCATTTCAATTAATTTAGACAACAACAATAGAGCGAACGATAAATTTTTACATAGTAAAAAATTAGAATATCAAATAAATTTATAATTAACAAAAAACTAAGGTAAAATACAAAACTTAACAATGAATTCATTTCTCAGATAGATAATATATACTTTAAACTTGTATGTCTATTCTGTGGTCAAAAATTAAGTAAGAGTACTAATAATAATATAATAAAGATGATTAAAATATTAAGAATTTTCTGTAATTCTTTGCAATAAGGAACGAATCTCCTTCATTTCAGTCAATTTTTCCTTCTCTACTGCTAATTTTTCTTCCTCCATATCCAAAAGTTTTTTCATAACTTTGGCATCCGCCTCAGATTCTTTGTCCAAAAAACCTAGAATATCGCCTCGCTTTCGCTTACATGTACTTCTCGGTGTAGAGGTATCGATATAAGATATGTCCGTACTAGACCCTGCAGAGTTATCGGGCGTCAACGGGCCATCACCCAAATCATCTATTAATGTTTGAAGGGTACATTCGATCATTTCAATGGGCACTTGAACGCTACAACGGCTGCCGAAGACTTCGTCTAAAGTTTTAAAAAACTCCCAATTTTTGGATCTCTCACCAGAAGTGTTGTTTCGTTTTTTTATCCTTTTGTAAGTTCCCATTATTTTAATTAAACATCTTGTTGTTTTGTCTCTGGAGAATGGAAAACTGGCGTCCACTTCCTTGATTTCACGCATTATTTGTTTCCAAATTGTATTCCTTTTCTTCTTTTTTGCAGTGAAATCTGGCTCATGTCTTAAGCGTACATCTATTAGTAGCTTTTTCCTTTCGTGGTTCCACTTTTTTTTACTGTGCAAACAAAAGAAATTATAAAATTTCATATTTATAAACAAAACACAAATTTCAGTTACCATAGATCCGCCATTTCCAGCAAATTATCAAAATTAAATTGCCGCCTAGACATACGCAAAGTTTTAAAGCGTCACGAATAAAAACAATGCACAAATTTGACAGATGTTTCTCACTGAAAAGCATTGCCATTCATTAATGAACTTGCGTCATTGCCAAAACTATTTCTAATGTATTCATGAACACTACACATTGCAGTGTTGCATTGCAAACTGCTTTTTTGAAGTCAGCCCTCCTCTTGAAAAATATCTGGTTCGAATTCATGCGCGTCAAAATCTTTCACCCGATAGTGTATACAAAGATTGTAAAGGGGCACAAACAACATTTATAATTAGGCTGGCCTTCTGTGGAGAATAATGCAGTTCTCGAGAACCCAACAAACATCGAAATCGGTTTTTCAAAACACCAATCGTTCTTTCTACAATGTTTGTCGTCTTCGAGTGTCGCGTATTGTAGTTACTTTCACGGCTTCCTTCATTTGCAGATCGAAAGGGAGTCATGAGCTAGGGTTCCAAGGGGTATCCTGCATCATCTGATAATATTAGTAGTATTACCTTTAATTCATACACAGTATTACGTAAAATAATACCTAATAGCCAAGTATTTCTTTTTCCGTCCAAATATCTTTTTTTCAATTCAGCCCTTGCTTTGCTTAAATTCCATATATGTACAACATGGTTGCATCCCGGGTATCTTGCGTCAATACATCTTATCATGTAGTTATCACATATCTAAAAAATAAATCCAGCTTACAGGCTCTGCATAAAAATTAAAAAATACTATAATGGCATTAATGTTAAAAAATCCTTTCCTGTTGTAGTAAAGAAAATCTTCTTGTGCACAGTGGGGCAGAATCAAAATATTTTGGAAATAATTCAGCCATTTGAAAACGCTAGGCCGATTGATTCAAAATTTGGCACGAGCATAGTAGAGGAGTACTTGAGCTTAAGTTTTGAAGGTGGTTACCCTCCACTTCCAGGAATGGCGCTATGTGGTCTCAAAGTTGGACACCTCGCTCCTGAACATTTTTCTAACGCTCGGCATTTCTTCAATTTTTGTCTGATTTTCAAATATTTTACATGGTCTTAAAGCTCTCGTAAATACCTACAAAACGGTGCGTTAAACTGCATGTTTATGTTTAAAAATGATCGAGTTATAAGCATTTTAAAATTAAAATTTTTGAGATTTTCCATACCCTGGTCCAGTTTTTTCGAAATATTGGGTACAATTTGCAGCAAATTTGTTTGAGTTTTTTACCGTTTTTTACTTCGAACATAAGTCATCATAAGATTTGCAGGGAGCTCCACATAATGCGATGTAGGTTGAGAATTTCGCAACAGTATCCATCCAAGTAAGATACTTTACTTTAAACTGATTTTTGTTTCCGCAAACTGATTTCATTTTTTGATCAAATAATTTTAAAAATTTTTCCAGTTTTGCAGTACCAATGACATCAACTCTGCAGTTGTATGTAGCTTTAATCAGTTTTTTCATTGTCTTAATTCTATCAAGTCCTTTTGTACCATCAGTCCACAAAAAAGAACGCAATGTCTCAAACTTCAATGTGATCGGCTTGATGTTTTTTTTTTAAATATGATATCTATTGTATTTATGCAAATATTTATATGCGTGTTCAGGTCATCGAACAGTTGGGTACCTTAAGAAGCAAAGCAGCTAGCTAAAAATCAAAAAAGGCACTTAGGTAAGACATAATTAGTCATAGGTCATCCTAAAACGAACACCTGCACCATTATTTTTAACCCTTACATTTTTAACCCTTTTTTCAGGTATAATTGTTTTTTTACACAATTTTTTACACAGGCATGAAAATTTTTACTTCCGTAACATAAATGTATAAAAGTGAGATACATATTGACACACTCATATTTAAGAACGCATAGTTTTGCACGTAAGAATGATATTGAGGTAAATCTTTTTTTATTTAATAAGAAATTGCGTCATCTTTATTCACATGCATAAAATTTCGAAAAATTATGGTAAAAACGGTCCAATTTGAGAAAAGTAAAAATATTAAATATGCTATAAAACTTTTATTAATTAAGCAAATCAGATAAAATTTTCTGTGCATATGTAGTTTATTAACTAAAATCAAACGGTAAAAAAATCTGCAACATTAAGCTAAAGGAAATCCCATAATTTCCAAAATAAAGACGAAAAATCCCAAAATTGGAATTTTTTACTCTTTTGCCCATAAAGTCCACATATGGACTAGGGGTCACGAAAAACTTTTTGAAACAATTTGGAGTATATATAGCTTTTTTATAGTATTCTTCTTTTTCCGATCCCAGCTTTGGGATTTTAGAAAATATGGGGTAAAGTCAAAATTTCGATGTAAAATAGGTCAAGTTGAAAGACTTACATCTTCTACAAGAATGATCAGTTTTATACGAAATTTGGTTTAAACGTACACACATATAGTTAGCTTTAATAAAAATAAAAAAATTTTATATATTCCTTAAAAAAATTTTTTTCTATCTAAAAAATTAGATTAGTGTCCCATTTTAGGCTAAAATACACAAAAATGCAATAATTTTGGATTTTTTAAATTGAAAATCGTATAATTTTTAAGCCAGAAAAGATATTACTTTCAAATTTTTTTTAGAAAATCTTAAATTTTGTTTGCTATCTACGGTAAAAAACTCAAACAAATTTGCTGCAAATTGTACCCAATATTTTGAAAAAACTGGACCAGGGTATGGAAAAAATCAAAAATTTTAATTTTAAAATGATTATAACTCGATCATTTTTAAACATAAACATGCAGTTTAAAGCACCGTTTTGTAGGTATTTACGAGAGCTTTAAGACCATTTAAAATATTTAAAATCAGACAAAAGTTAAAGAAATGCCAAGCGTTAGAAAAATTTTCAGGAGCGGGGTGTCCAACTTTGAGACCACATAGCGCCATCCCTGGAAAGTGGAGGGTAACCATCTTCAAAATTTAAGCTCAAGTACTCCTCTACTATGCTCGTGCCAAATTTTGAATCAATCGGCCTAGCCGTTTTCAAATGGCTGAATTATTTCCAAAATATTTTGATTCTGCCCCACTGTGTTGTGTTGGTTTTATGATTTTTATATGTGTGCCATCAACACACATAGTGATCCCTGGAAAGCTAGCCTTAGCATAAAAATCTTGTTTCGCCTGAGCCTTTTCCTCCACAGTCTGGTCAAATTTTATCCATGCGAGAATAGCTTTGCCTGCATTATATCAAGGAAAAACGATAAAGACTTTGACACTGTTGACTGAGCCATCCCCACATTATAATCAGAACCCACTCCGTGTTGGTAGCTTCCTTCAGCAAAAAATCTCAAAGCAGCTACAACTCGGTTAAGCGGTGACAATGATGACAGTGTGATTGACTTCGCCTCTGCAGCAAAAGTATTTAACACATACTTAAACGCGTCTTTATTAAGCCGAAAGTTTTTCTGAAATCTGTAAAATTTAAGTATTATTTTAACACATGCGTATGTATATTAAACAAAAGTCTCACAATTTATCAGTCATTTCGAATGGATTACAATAGTCTCATAACTTCTACCAACAAACCGCTATTACACTAACAATTTGAAAAAAAAAAAAAACAACTTTCGCTCCACTAAGAAATATGCTTATTTACATAATTGATTATTTTTATTTTTTTTGTCCATTTCGTATCTGCGTTGATTGTCTATCCAACTTTTAATCTGCTGAAGTGTCCTTTTTTAAGAGCAGGTAATTGGCATATGGCTTTTTGAGACTGTTGTAAGCTAGGAAGTTTTTCTAGTTTTTCTACCGCTCCAAATATTGACCAAATGGCTTCTCTTTCTGCGTTAGTCGATCTGCAACGTTTGGTTTTGCCGAATGGAGACACTGAATATAAACGAATATAATTACCATTGATACTTTAAGAAAATTAAATTAAAACTATTTTTAAGTTGAACAAAATAGTACTTTTAATGTTTTTATGATAATATTTGGCTTTTTAAAATAAATAAATCTAGAACTAAGTAAAAAAGTAAGCACAAGCGATTCTGAATTGAACAATCGTTACAGAAGGAGAATTGCACTTTTTAACTTCTTCCTTAACAAACCAACTATAACGCCGGACAAAATTGATCACGAGTCATTGGAACTTACATACAGTAAAAGTATTATAAATAGAATTGAACTTTTCTATATTCTGGTGGTAAATTTTGAATTTTTATTTCATCAAAATCTTATGAAGATATAAAAAATAAATTCAGTGGATTTAAGATTTTTAAAAGTGTTAAATTTGTATTTGTCTACACCGAAACATGCAGTGAAGCGCGGAAAATTATGTGAATTACCCTCGTTTGTGCTTACGTAAAAGTTTCTACAACCTTTTTGTCAACATAATGGATGATATTTGAATAAATAAAACATTTATGTGCTGTTTTTGTATTTCAGGCAATCAATTCGTTTGAAAAATTTATATAAAAAAGACTCAATTTTTTGAGTAATTTCCATATAAATTTTTAAAACGTATTGATCGCCTGAAATACAAAAACAGCACATTAATGTTCGTACTAGAGTATTTGAAACCGGTATTCGAAAACCGGTTTTGTCTTAAAACATAACCGAATATTTGGATGCCTTAGTTCCTACAAAGATTAAGATTTCTATGCGCTACTACTTCTACGTTTTCTGGTAGACGATGTGCTTGAGTTTTGCAATATGCTCTCATTTATATCGCTATTTTCATCTTCGTCGACCTCTTCGAAATCCTGGACGTCTTTTTCTTCTCCTTCTTCGTCAAAAGCCATCAAAAGTTTTGACACACAAATAATCTCATGTGGTGCCCCATGAAATTAGCTAATTATATTAAGCAGTGAAGTATAGATTGCAATGTGTTTCCTTAATGTTGTGCCTCTAACGCTTTCGGGGATTTGCGCTCCACATTCTTCGGAGAAGATTTTGAGAAGCTGACAAGCTCTATAGTAAGGTTTTGATAAATTTGATATTATTTCCTAGCCGAAGATATAGTTATTTTGAGGAGTTATACCCGCATCAATTCGAAATTTCAAAATTAGTTCAATTGCATGTACACATGTGGGGCACAATAAAATACTTACCGTTCTGCCGAGCTTGCCACGTAAAGAAATTCTAAAACTTTAATGGTTCATTTGAAAATTTGCTTAATGTTGCCTTATCAACACCGTCTGTAATAACTTCTTTATTGTTAAAATTTTCAATGGTAAGCCTATCTATTTCACCAGGTCTTCTGCGGTTTAATATTTGAATGAATATTAATGTTGCTTTAGTTAATTCTTTCCAAACTAAAACAAAAAATGAATGCAAAAATTTTTCCATGAAGCTAAAAATTTTTTCTTTTAAATACGTATATAATTTTTTAATGTCTTTCTTAGGGGGTAAAACGGTTTTTTTTTTTATTCTTTTATGGTTGGTTTGGTCTTCAACTGCTTTTTTATTTATTAAAGAATGCATTCCTTCCTCCCACAACAAAAGAAAATTTTCTAGTTTTGCTTTCAGGTCTTTATGTTCACATTTAATTAGCAACAGTTCGAAGAGCCGTAACGCATTTATCAAATAAGGTTGGTTTGAAAATATCTTTTAGTTCCGTTGTACTCAAGTCCATTTTTTTTGTTTCGATAATGAACCACCAAGTAATCGTAAATTGGCTCGAATCATGTCGTGTTGGTGTTGTGAAGCATATTTTTCAGCCAATTTTTTATCAAATTTTATAATTAATTCATCGTATCTTACAGATTTTGTTATATCATCGTTCCGAAACACAGGAAAATTTTTAATTTTTAAAGTTTTGTTTGCCACTGGATCAATATATAGCGTAAATTTACAACCTGCGATCACATTTCTAGCTCTGGCTTTTTAGAATTATCGCAAGCCGACACATGAATTCGCGGAGTTCTTTTAGAAACAAAAACCCTTGCATTTCTTACAGCAAACGTAATCATCAGCGCTATTTTTACATTTAGTTTGTTGCCGTCGGCTAACGATAAGAATTCCACTATTGTGACCAGCCGATGTGTTGTGCTCAAAGTCTCCTTGCTTTCTTAGATTGTCTAGTTTTTAATTTAATTTTTATTAACAAAACTTAAATTAAAAATGAACCAAAGCCGAAAAAGTAAAATTTTAATTGATTTATGATAATCACCGGTTCAACCCCTGGCTGGGACTAAAATTAAAAATAATTTTATTGTCTAGTATTTTCAACCGTTCATTATTTTTGTAGGCAGCGACAGAACTCTTTTAATCTTATGCCTTAGAAGCAAATGTCTCCCAATGTCAGTTTGCATTTTTTTACAAAACACACAAAAATGTTTTTATAATTAAGACTTGGAGTAGGGAATGGTAATTTTATTCAATTTAACAGGATCCTCTATAATTTTTACAGAATCATCTTGTCCGTCGTCTTTAGTTGTGTTAGCCGAAAGATCTGGTATAAATACGGAAACAGAACTATCATCAAAAGCGCTTAACCCTTTCGGTGATTCTATGCCATATGGCATAGCCACTTTTTGAAGCCCATTTTAGGTCGTAATGCGTGTGGGTACACTTTTTTATTGATTTGGTATTTTACTTTGAAGTGTTATCTATAAATAAATTAAAAAAAAAAAATTGATTGATGGACCCTACACATTGTTATGTTTCAGAGAGCAAGCGTTCCTCGTGAGATTCACAATTTGCAAAAAAAGAATATGTTATACTTTTATATATTTTGTTAAATAAAATTGTTAATTTGTTAAATTTTTGTAATTAATTTAGTAGATAAACATTGCCTTAGTCATTTAGGAAAAAATTTGATCCGAAATATAATTCAATAGAGCTGCCCGATTTTTTTTATTTCATACTATGCCATATGGCGTAGATTTTTCCCAAAGGAAATTTTTACTTTGTTGTATAAGTTCATAGTGACTAGACGTGTTGACAATGCCTAATAAACTAAACACCGAAGAAATTGAAAATATTTTAATTAGTTTTGATAACTCAGATATATCTGATTTTGATGATGAGGAAGTAGAAGAAAATAATGTTTTGGAGTCACTATTGCAAACTTTAAATGATAGAAATAACAATGCCATTTTGATCGAAGAGTTAACTAATCCGGATGGGAATACTGATCAATTTGAGAAAAATTTGGATGTAGGAGATGATTTGATGGATTTTGAAGATGCCTCGGATCCACCATTCAAAAAAATTATTTCATATAGATGGGCAAAGACAGAATGAAATACTCCAATCTCAGGATTTTCAGAAAGTTATCCAAAACAAGATGTAAAAACTCCTGTTTCATATTTTCTAAAGTACTTTCCATATGATTTTATTGACACTATTGTTCAGGCAACAAATCAAGCGGAACCGCTGTTAATGTTGAAAAAAGAAGAGATTCTGACATTAATGGGATTGGAAATCATTATTGGAACAATCGGATATCCTCGATTACAAATGTACTGGGCTGGTGCTACTGAAATACCAGCCTTTCGTAAACACATGACAAAAAATCGGTTTCATATAATACGTACTTGTCTAAAGTTTTGCATAGAGGGGAACTCAACCGACAAACTTTTTAAAGTTCGTCCACTTATAAATACGTTTTTGAAAAAATCTTATGATATTCCAAAAGATGAAAACTGCTGCTGTGATGAAATGATGATTCCATGCAAATCGAAAACTGGATTGAAGCAGTATATGCCTAAAAAGCCTATTAAATGTGGAATAAAAATATTTTGCCTATGTAGCTCAAATGGAATTGTTTATGATCTGGAAATATATCAGGGAAAAAACACAATTGTTGGAGACTCAAAGTTAGGTTTTTGTTCGGATATTTTTATTCATTTATGTAAAACTATTCCGGAAAATAAAAACCACAAGATATTTTTTGATAACTATTTTACCACTATAAACTTATTAATATATTTGCGAGGAAAGGGAACAGGCACCACACGAGGAACCAGAATTGGAAAAGCTTCCCTAAAACCAGAAAAGGATTTAAAAAAGTTAGGAAGAGGTAGCTATGACTATTGCATTGAAAGGAACCAAAACATTATCGTTTTGAAATGGCTAGATGGGGGCTGGTTCAATTCGCTTCGTCTATTTATGGTGATAAAGACACAAAAGAGGTCACCAGATTTTGGTTTGAGCAAAAGAAAAAGATCGTTGTATCACAGCCTAACGCTATAGCTGTGTATAATAAATATATGGGAGGAGTCGACAGGATGGACTTTTTGCTATCTTTGTATCGAATTTCTATTCGGACAAAAAAGTGGACCCTAAGAGTTTTCGAACATTTTCTGGACTTAGCAGTATGCAACTCTTGGTTAGAATATCGCAGTGATTGCGAAAATAATAACATAAGAAAAAAAGATCAAATGAATTTATTAGCGTTCCGGAATGATGTAGCTGATGGATTGCTGGCATTGGCGGCAGTTCAAAGTGTCGCACGAAAAAGAGGAAGACCCAAGCAATCGGAGGACTTAGACCTTTCTAGCACTCCATCAACTTCGAAATCAAGACCTTCATATGAATGGGCACCTTCAGGTTCGATTAGTTTCGATGGTATTCAACATTGGCCTGAGTATACACCTGTAAAACGTATATGTAAAGTACCAGGATGCAAAGGATATTCCAGATACTTGTGTGCAATATGTAACGTTCATCTCTGCATTCCAAATGGGACCAGAAATTGCTTTAGATTTAACCATGAAAAGTGAGGTAAGTTATAGAATTATTTCTATATTTGAATTTGTTTTATATTATTTCTTTTTTTCAGAGAACTATACGGATGCAGACATAGTCTTGAACCAGAAATTGACAATGAAATCCTATTTTTTATAGTTTTAGTTACAATGAACTCTTATTTTTTATAGTTTTTTGCGTTTGCTTATGTTTAAGTTTAAAAAAATAATTTTAATCCAATAAAGACAACAATTTTAAAACTGAATTAAAAACTTATATATTTTATTTTTTTTCCTTTAAATAGATTCTATGCCATATGGCATAGTGTCCAAAAACCACTTTTGCAAACAAAATGTTAAAAAATTAGTTGTGATTATTCATAAACTGGGCTTAAGTATATAAAAAAACTAAAAAATAGATTTTTAAAACCAAAAACAAAAAAAAAGCACCGAAAGGGTTAAGTTAGCAGTTGTTTTCGATTTGAGCAGGCGAGAAGATAACAAACCACTGTTGAAGAAGCCCAACGGTAGCTTAAGCATATTTTTACAGTATTACTTACGCCCTTTAAGTCGCCAAATTGTGAAAGGAGTATTGAAATATTGCGTCTATGCTTAATAGAAGTTGACGAGGAAAGTAAAAGCAAAGAATATAATCTTTCAGATAACGATTAAAATCTTTTCTTGGAATCAATTGCATTTAACTGCCCATTTCGAAAAATGTTTCTTTCAGTTTTTGATGAAATTGAAAACAAATAAATAAGGAACATGATATAAATCCATATCGAAATGATGAAATATGTTTTTCGTATTAAAAAAATATTGTCCTTATATTGTTCTCTGGAGTAATATTATGGGTATTCATGTTGATTCATCTGGGGAACATGTAAGAAATGCCCCTGTTGAATTCGCTTTCTATTTACAGAAACATATTTTCTTACCTCAAAAGTCAGTGGGAGATGATGTCTTTGTGAAAGTTATGTGAATGGACTACCTTAGTTCACTGAAGGAATTGCGGTAAAAATATAAAATGTTTGGGTCAATCCGAGAAAATTGAGGATATATTTACCTCAAGTTTAAATAACTTAAGCGAAGAAGATACTAGCACAAGGCTAAAAAATGAACACTGTTATGTTACTTCAATACCCATCAGCAAAAAAGTTGAAGATGTTGAGATAGTAGAAAAAGAACACAGTTATCCACAAAATAGCTCAAATATTGAACCAGTGAAAGAATGGAAAAAAGACTTTAAAAAGCAAAAGGTGGTTCGATCTAAAGTGATGTTTGCTTCAAAAGCAAGCAAAAAAATTACAAAAATTCAGAAAATAGAAAGTAAAATAATTAAACAAGATAAGTTTTACCTGTTTAAATTTTATTTACTATATACTGAAATTAATAATATAAATAATGCAATCGAAGTTGATTTTATGGATTATTTAGAAAATTTCAGACTGGAATTCATTAAAAAATGAAAATTGGTTAACAAACTTTGTACTAGATGCTTGCCTCTTAGCAATTTTAAAGGACAGTAGATCAACTTTATGTTTCTGCCGGATGCTTTTAACATTTGCAATTACCCATTTCTGTTTAATGCCGCTGCGAAAACAACTCTTTTGCAAACCGATCAGGCAATACAAATGTATCAAGCCATGCAGAATGCCTCAAATGATGTAAAATTAATTTATTAAATAATTATTAATTTTTTTTTTTTATAAATTTTAAATTTCATATAGAGTTTTCTAAGTTTTAAAACCTTTGGATCACCTGTTTCTCAACTCATTGTTTTGAATGTTTCAAGAGAAAATCTTGTTCAGGACAAGATACGCGAAATAGCGCAATACAAGCAGAGCGATTTGAAAAAACCTCTAAAGGTGAAATTCTGTGGCGAGGAGCCTGAAGATGCTGGTGGCGTACGCAAAGCATTTTTCATTTTGCTTTTAAAAGATCTTATTGATCTAAAATATGGTATGTTTAAAGAATACGAAGATTCACGTGTTGTTTGGCTTACCGATGTTACATTCGAAACCGAAACAATGTACTTTTTAATTGGTGTTATCTGTGGCCTAGCCATATACAATTTCACTGTTATTAATTTACCATTCCTTTTGGCATTGTACAAGAAGCTTTTAAATGTTAAAAATGATTTAAACGATTTAAGAGATCTATCGCCGACGTTAGCTAACTCTATGCAACAAATATTAAACTATAATTATAATGATTTTGAGGAAACATTTGATTTCTGTGGACTTTTGACAAAACAACTTCTCTAGAAATAAGAAATTTTTGCAAGTTTTTTATATTAAATATAAATTTTTAAGACGGTTCTTTTGGTGTAATCCTTGCATTTCTACGCAATTTGGTTAAAAATCTACAGTATTCGGAAAATCAACTTCTTTCATTATATTTGGAAAAAATGTTTGATAAAATATCTTATCTGACAGAGTATAAAAATTTTTTAAAATGCAAGAAATAAAATTGTTATATCCGTTTGACAAAACATCTAAATTGTATTTAATATTTTTTTGCTTATATACATTTTGTTTTAACAAAACAACTTTTCTTCAAAGAAGTTGTTTTATCAAAACTGAAATTTAGAAAATATGTAACTTGCTAGAGACAAGATAAATTTTTAAATACTTTATAGAGTAAATTAATTTTGACTAAACGACTTGTGTGGAAAGAAGTTCTTATGTGAAAACAAAATCTGATAAAAAGTAAAAACTTGTTTGCAAATAAGTGTTTTTGTGAACTTGAAAATTAATGTTTTGATCAAAAGAAGCTGTTTTGGAGTTCATGCGTGGTATAAATTCTGCCTCATTTCCAGTTACAACAATTTCAGTAGTGCACTACAGGTTTTTGTCGTTTTTATTATTTGGCACCATTGCCATGTTAAGTCATCTGGCACTATTGCCTTTTCTTATCATCTGGTACCACTGCCATTTAAAAAGCACAGCTAGGTCAAAACAATTCGAAAAATAGTAGGCGTTACGTTTTAAAGCTAAAGTGATTGACTGAATTTCATTCCCCGAAAATATATAAAAGCTATGACCAAGATTCAAAAATCATATAATTCCAGTGTTTGTAAAGATAATGAATTAGAAGAAAACGACAAAATGAAACCTTTTCTCAAAGGGTCTGACGTCGAAATGAATGATGATAAACCATCACAATTTAAACAACAGTCAAATCAAATAAGTGACGAAGACATTTTCCACGAAACCGATTTTGATGACTCGGATTATATTCCATCGGAACAAGCTTATGATGGTATGCAAAATAGTACTCAGGAAATGGAAGAATATGTCAGTGAACCGAATGAAGATCACGAACTTCCAACAACATCAAAAAAATCGAAAAAGGTTACCAAAAAGTACATAAAATTAGATCACTGCAAGAAAAATTGTCACTCAAAGATAACTTTAGATGAGCAAAAACATATATTTAAAACCTATTGGAATCTTGGAGACTATAGCAAAAGACGTCTATTTATTTCGCAAATGATTGCTATAGAGAACAAGAAAACTGCGACTCTTATTAAAGCTTCGAGACCACGAAACCGACAATATGTGTACAAATACTATTGTGAAAAAAAAATGGACAAAAGATTCGGGTATGTCATAAGTGCTTTCTAAAAATATATGGACAAACAATCCAGGCGATTAAAACTGTGAATTTACATAAAATAAAACAAATTTCTGGAGGACTTATACCAGATGATAGACGTGGAAAACATGATCCACCTCATAAACTCTCGATTGATAAATATAATGAAGTTATAGATCATATAAACTGCATTCCGAAGTACGAAAGCCACTACAGTCGTCGACATACAAATCAATTATACTTCGAACGTGGTCTTAACTTGGCAAAACTATACCGGTTATATACAGAAAAATACTCTGATTGCGTATCGGAATCAAAATATAGAGATATATTTACTACCCTAGATATTAAGTTCAAGAAACCTCAGCTTGATCTGTGTAATACATGCGAACTCTTTAAATCCAAAATAAGAAACTCTGTCGACGAAGATGAAAAAAAATCGCTGAAGTTAGAACAAAAAAAACATCATGACGATGCAGATTTTTCGTATGAATGCAAGAAAAAAGATAAGGAACTCGCAGTAAATAGCGAAAATATAAGAATGTTTACATTTGACTTACAACAATGTCTTCCAACTCCTTATTTACGTGCTGCTTTGTTTTTTTACAAGAGATCATTGTGGACTTTTAACTTAACCGTGCATGATGGAGCAACGAAAAAAGCCTTGTGCTATATATGGAACGAAACCATTGCAAAGCGTGGTGCAAACGATATTGGGTCTTGCATATTTAAATGTCTGTTGGATTTACCAAATTCAGTTCGTCATATTGTTTTATATAGTGATTCCTGTCCTGGTCAGAATCGCAACTCATATCTTTGCGCAATGTTTGGAAAAGTTTTGGAAGATCACGCAAGCATTCAACTTATTGATCATAAATTTCTTGTCGTGGGTCATACGCATCTTGAATGTGATACTGTACATGCGCAAATAGAATAGAAAAGAAAAGAAAAAATTTCTTCGGATCTATTGAACATTCACACGATTGGGCAAACTTAATATCGGCGACCAATAAAAATTATACTGTCCATGAATTAAGACAAGATGATTTCTTCGATTTTCGTGCATTACTAAAGGACAAATATACATGGAGGTCACATAGCATTTCAGGTATAATTTTAAATACCTACATTCTTTTCAACACAATACCATTTTTTTAATCTTCTGATTTTTAGGTGACAAGTTTGAGTGGAAAAATGTTCGATGGCTGAGATACGAAAAAAGCAAGCCTGGAGTTTTGCAGTATAAATTTTCATTGCACCCAGAAGAGTCATTTCAGATGCTAGATATAAACTCACGTCGCCGTAAAGAATCATCTCCCCAATTGGCCACAAGCTACAATTCCCCTTTGCCTATAACACAAAATAAAAAGAAAGATTTATTAGATATGCTGCCATTAATTGGTACAAATTACCACAGTTTTTATCAGAATATTAAGGCGGAAGGTGATATCCCCATTGAAGTTCACCCAGACCTTGACGAAGATGGAGGTATTCAATAACAATATTATGCTTTTAAAATGTGTAGAGTAACAGTTTTTATTTCCTTCCTTTCGAACGATTTTTTGTTAAAATTTGTTTCCCTTACAGAAATATAATTTTGTACCAATATTGTCTAATTGAATTCAAGTATTTATGTTATATGTATTAAATATAATGATATTTTTTAAAATAACCTATTTCTACTTCTTTTATTAGTTCGATTTTAACAAAAAAAAACTTGCCTTGATATAAGCGCAAAATATAAATCACGTTTTTGTTTAGAACCGTTTTAACAAAACAACTTGTGCAATGTAAGTTAATTTTTTTGTTGAAAAAAATTTCGACAAAACATCTTATCTTTTTATTCTTAATTGTTCTGAAAATCTGTTGGCATTAGAATAGAATTATTGATATATTCACTTCAATTTAGTATTTAAATTTAATACTAGACTCTCACCTTTTCACCAAATATTACAAAATCAAAGTTGTTAGATATTTTAACAGTTTTTTCGTTCTCCTGTAAAATTGCAGTTTTTGAAAGAGGTTGTTTTGTCAAAAGTCCACAGATTTGCATTTTGAAATAACAAGAGAAAATTTTGGAGAATCAAAAACAAAACCCCTTAAAGCAAATGGTGAAAATATATCAGTTACCAAGGAAAATAGGTAAAATCTAAGCTTATTGATTTTAAATTACACATAATTTTTAATTATTTGATTTAATTTGATATTCTTTTAGACAGGAATTTGTTGATTTATACATATGTTGATTTCATTTTCAATAAGGCTGTCAATGATCAGTTTAAAGCTTTTCAAAGTGGCTTTGTAAAGGTGCGACAAATAATATTTTTTGTACTTAATTTTAAGTTTTAGATTTTATTTCTTAAAATATTCAAATTGTTATTTTTGCATTGCAGGTTTGTTCAGGTCATGTACTTAAAATTTTTGGACCAAAAGAACTGATGGCCATGGTAGTTGGCAATGAAGATATGATTGACAAGCTTTAGAATTAAATTGTGAATACAAGAATGGTTATACATCTAGCGATGAAACGGTAAGTTCTTTTTAGTTTAAATTTGGAATTTGATTTTGATTTTTTTATTTCATAATAAATTAATTACGCTTAATATAACTCCTTTCACTTGTTTTACTCTCGCTCATCCGTAAATTATGTTCAAAGACATTTCGTAAGGCAGTTGTTTGAAAAAACTAAAGGGTATCCGTAAATTAAGGCAAGTTTTAAATTAAATAGAATATATTTTTTTCTCAAATACTTTATTTATTGAAATAATTGGTACACAGAAAAAGGGGAATGTATTGAAAGGGTCAGCAGGCAAGTGGCTTTTAACACTCTGCTAATATTTTTCCTTCTTCAAAACACGCATTTCAACTAAAAAGAAATTTAATAGGACTAAATTAAATGTCTCATGCAGCAGTATAAATATTTAACGAACGTTAAATAAAACTGATTGACGTGAACTTGAATTTCACATGTGGGTTCTCTAAATCTTATATGAATTTCAACGTTTCTTATGATTTTCTACAAGCCAGCATTAAGTGTTGAAATATTCGCAAATGACGATTTAGCATGTTCGAAACACTGCTATAAAATTACTTACTCCCGAAGTTATGTAAAGTTTAACAGAAACATAAATTTTCTTTGTAAAATAATGTAAAACAAATTTTAATGCTACTTTAAATTAATTAGCAAGAACGAGCATATTATGCAGACGAAGTGGCGTGATGCAATTATTTTAACTCCCGGGTAAGTGTGATTTGAGCTCACATAAGAAAAGGTTTCACACCATTTATTGGTCGCCCATTCATTTATTTGTTGTTTAAAATTAAAAATTACGGTTCAAGGAGGAAGAAACCATAAAAATTTATTTTTTTATTTTTTTTCTTATATTTGTTTTATAGAGGGAACTAGCAGCGTGTAGGTTTTAAATGATTGGCTATTTAACAGTTTAAAAGATGAGACCAGAGACCATATGGGGACAACCTTTAATTTTTTTTTTGGTCTTTGTTTGTTTACGATTTTCTAGGTAGTTGTATCGTATAGGCCAAAACAAATTTGAACGGACACCACAAATAGCAGTGTGTATTACTGTGTAGTTCTCCTCCTATTAAGACATATGGTGTTGAAAATTACAACCCAAATGCTTTAAAACCCAAATGCTTTTAGCCAAACATAATTAAAAGATGCTTAGCAGTTTCTTCTAGGGACATTGCAGGTTGAGCAAGCACCTAATCAGGCTTGGTATTAGAAGCAATAGCCGGTGTAGGTTTTGTGATTCTGACGGGGATACTCTAGTTCTTATTCAGAAGGATTGTGATGCTTTATGCCACAATAGATATAACCAGGTAGACAAGTACCCTCAGTATTCCTCAGGAAAATAGACCTAGATAAGGTGCTTTAGTACTTGGTCATTTAAAAAAATTGAAGAAATAGATATGCTCTGAAAATAAATAAAATGTAATATTTTTGTTAAAAAGGTCCTTTTACTTAGGTGTTTAAATACTTACCATAGTATTTGCTCCTGTGTTGGCGGTTGTTTTACAACCGTTGTAGGCAGTGGTGCGGTAGTGTGCTGTAAAACAACAGGTGTCTGAGGCACAGATATGGCGGATATGTATAAGCCACCGCTGCTTGCTGCTGCTGTTGTTCGTTGTGCTGCTCCTTTTTAAACTTTAAAAAATATTTTATTTTTTTGTGGCAGTGAAAAAACCGCCAACACAGGAGCAAATACAATGGTAAGTATTTGAACACCTAAGTAAAAGGACCTTTTTAACAAAAATATTACATTTTATTTATTTTCAGAGCATATCTATTTCTTCAATTTTTTAAATGACCTAAATTATATATTTTTTTTAACTTTTTTTTGAAATGAAGTTATTATTATTCACGTTTTTGTTGGAGCCTTGGTACTGCTTTCGCGAAGCTGTACTGTACCAAATGGAGAGAGTCTGAAATTAAGGTAATAAAAAAATATTCGAATTAGATTTTACACATTTAAAAAAAATCACATTTATAATTTTCTTTCATATCGTTTTCTTAGAATTTCCTGCGGTTTTAGTAAATTTAAAAACTGGAAAAATAGAAGCAGATTTCCATAAATACATTAGGCCTATTGAATCATCAAAACTAAGTGTATTTTGTACTCAAGTCACTGGCATTACACAGAAAACTGTCGACAGAGGCATACGACTGCAGATCGCTCCTATGATGTTTCAGGTATGGTTACGCAAGGAATTAAGAGCTCGCCATTTAATGTTACCAAAGGTATCTAAGGACAACAAGATTGGCAATTGTACCTTTGTAACAAGGACCGATTGGGATTTTGGCATATGTCTAGACAAAGAATGCAGCAGAAAACGAATTAAAAAACCACCATATTTTAATCAATGGATAGATATACGTGTCATCTATAGGGAGTGGTATAAACATAAGCCTCTTAACTTTCTAGATGCCCTAACCAATGTAGGCCTTAATTTTGAAGGAAAATAGAGCTCTGGCATTGATGATGCCAAAAACTTGGCCAGCTTAACACACAAATTGATCAATGATAGAGCAACTTTGGTATTAACCAAAGACTTGACACCTTTTCAATTGAATCTAAATTGAATTTTTTAAGACCATAATCAGCCATAACGGTATCTAACAACAATAGACTTAGGGAATATTTTTACCACAAAAATTAACTTAACTATATTTAAACACTACGCCACAGACGTAATTAATTTACATACAGTGCATAAAACGGAAAATCGGACATGCCTTAAACATTTATATTGAGAAACATTACAAACAAAATACCACTTCTTTTTTTAACAAAACGTATACTTCTATTAATAAAGATAATATCTAAGTTACTGATAAGAAAAAAGCAAAATATTTTATTTTTTTATTAAATATTAGTGATAAATAAATAAATTTAGTTGTTTTTTTTTATCTCAAATGGAAAATCGGACAAAGCGGTAAATTTGTAATTACATAAATAAAAACGATTAATGATAAATAAATAAAATAAAAAGGAATAATTTTTAGTATTTTGTAGCGTTGCCCTTAGAATCAATAACTTTTTTAATAAGAAATATTTTTTACTTAAAAAAGTAGTATTAAAACTTTTTTATTACAATAATGGATTTAAAAAGAATATTAAAGAAACAACGAAATTTTAAAAATAATTTTATTCAATTTTTATATTTTTTAACTTTGATTGCTCTGATACATACAAGCGATTGTTGTACTTTATTTTTTTAACAAAAGAAAAAGGAAACATGATATTAAATAAATATTAATGCATTTTTATAAGATTTAAAAAGTTTTTTATTTTTTTTTTTCTTAATTGCAGAAGGCGGCCTTAGGTTGGGATTTTTAATGCTAAAAAACACTTCTTAAATTGCGATATTGATCTTTAGGTGTTTTCTTGGAGCGTTTAAGGCCAGAAATATGTATTTTTTATATTTTACACTTAAAATAAAAAAGTGTATTACATTATGTGATATCTGAAAATTCTCGTTTTAATTCTAATTAAACTGGGACCTCTCAACGTAATAATCAAAAGGAATAAAGTTACTTAAGGGGGCCATAAAAAATGTAATATGTTTTTTTTTATTTTTTGCTTTTTTTTATTGAATATATTCTACATATTGTTGTAACGAAGAAATTCGTCCTCTTTCTACGTTCATGCTGATGTCATTGTATGTACATCATTATTTCATGTGTTATTTACTTGTATAAATATGTTAACTTACTTGAATGTGATGCTACTTTGTTTGCTGGGCTAGTACAATGCATAAGATGTAAATTCATTTCGTTAACAAATAACAATATTGATGGTCCATGTGGTTGTTGTAAGAAGTTGTGTGTGTATGAATATCAACCACCATGCATACACCGGCTATCAACAGTAAAATAGTAGCATCGCACTTAGTATACCTTATAATTCTCATTTGCTTTATTTGTAAATAAGTATAAGCGAGCAAAATTTTCAAACATTAGGGAGAGATTGCGATCCCTATGGGACTTACACTCGCAAGTTTCCTGTAAGTCTTGAAGATTATATTTATTAAATTGTAAAGCCAACTGGGGTTACTCTGGTAGAGCCAGTTGATAGTTTTCTGACTATTAGTCAGAAATTACCATAAATTACACAGCGGTTTCGACTGACTGTTCTCACAGCGACTTCGGTTGACTATTCTCACAGCGGCTTCGGCTGACTGTTGTCACAGCAACTTCGGTTGACTGTTCTCACAGCAACTTCGGTTGACTGTTCTCACAGCGACTTCGGTTGACTGTTCTCACAGCGACTTCGGTTGACTGTTCTCACAGCGGTTTCGACTGACTGTTCTCACAGCGGCTTCGGCTGACTGTTCGAGGAACTATTGTTTTATTGTAGAGCATAGTTTTAAGTAACATTGTACGTATTTTATCTGAACCTGTTATCATCCGAACCTGCTCATCGAACCAGTTTACCCGAACCTGTTATCATCCGAACTTGCGGATCGATCTAGCACACCCGAACCTGTTATTAACCGAAGCTGCGCATCGATACAGCAGATCCGAACTTGTTATTATCCAAACTTCCGAATCAGTTTCATCCGAACCGGTGTGCGATCCGAAGCCGAACTCCTGCAATCTTTAGTTAGTCGATTATAGTAGTGATTTTCGTATTAAGTTTATTATATTTAAGGAGAACTTAATAAAAGTAAGAATATCTATTTAACCCAAAGAAGAGAAAAAATCTGTGTTATCACTTAAGGTTTGTGGATCCGTAAGTAGAGCCCTGGATACGACGGAGCCACTTCAGCCGACGAAGGAAACCACGTTACATTGTTCTAATAACAGATGTAATGGTTTACACTATATTCTATATGTCTATAAAGTAATTCAAAGCTGACAACCAACAAAATAGAACAATTAAATAAGAAAATGTAGGAAAAATAGGTACCATTTATGGACGGATGTTGTTAAATAGCCCTTCCTTTGAAACTATGTCTGATTTCAATCCAAACTGATATCACTTAATCTGCTCCCGTATATATGGTGTCGGAGCTGAATATTATATAAATCACATACGAAATGTATATGAAATCCTTATAAAATTGTAAAATTTTTGAATTCCAATTCATAAAAAATATGTATTTTTAAAACAATTCGAATTCTGAAGTTATTATAGCTTTCATACCCTGTGTTGGTATACGATCGCTACCGGACAGGTAGAGTAAAAATTTCTTTTTCTCTTCTAGAGGCAAATCATGAAATACCTCCCAAAACCATTTAATCTAAAAGAGTATGTTTTTATATAAAAAAGTGGTTTAAAAGCTTTTGTTTAAGGGTTTCGTATGTAAAAGGTTAAAACAAAAACTCTGATACTGTTTTTTATATAAGCTAATTAGGCCTATTTAGATAAATGTAATGAAAACCAAATTTATTACATTTTTTTAATCCCGACGTTTCGTCAATTTTTTGTTGACTTTTTCAAGGGATATTCGTCTGTATTTAATAAAATTATTATTATTAAAATATATATACAAAAAACAACAATCAGAACTTACAATAATTTAAGCAATATTACATTTAAAAGTAAACAATAAAAAGAATTTTACAAAAGACAAACATTTAAACATTGCACTAATTCTTTTATTAACAGTTGTACTTTTTAAATGTTTATTTTAGTGCAACTCTATAGCTTGCGCTTATCTTGTCAGTGTCTTCTTTATGATTCATTGTTTTTGTAATTTTTTGTTGTATATGTAAGCTCTCAATTATGAAACGTTTTTTCTCCACTTTTTCTTTGTCAAGTATTTTAATCTTATCGAAGTCAGCTGTGTGTCCTGTTTCTATGATGTGTTGAGCTAGTGCAGTCGATCTTTTTCTTTTTTCAATGTCCATCTTGTGTTCGTTCATTCTTGTATGTAAAGCTCTTTTCGTTGTGCCAATGTATATGAGATCACAGCTTTGCTCTTCTTTTCCCTTACACCTTATTTCGTACACAATGTTGTTTTGTTGTAATTTATTTACTGGCGCTTTTACGTTAGTAAATATTGATTTTAGAATTTTGTTTGGTTTGTACGCCAAACTAACTTTTTCTGTTTTTATTGTTTTTCTTATGATTTCGTTGTCAGTGAGCCCCGGAATGTACTGTACACTGAAAAAAGTTTTTGTATCTTTAACCGTTGTGTTACATGAATGTTGATTTTTGTTGTTTATTATTTCGTTATACGTAGATTCAATAAGAAATTTTATTAATTTTGTAGGGAAGCTGTTGTCCTGTAGTATTTGTTTAATTCGTTTAATATTGTTATTGTGGAATTTATTATCACTGATGTTCAAAACTCTTCTTATTAGGTTTTTTGCGGTGTTTATAATTTGGTATTTTGGTTGCGTTGAGTTAAAATTCATTATCCTACCAGAGGCTGTTTCTTTTTCATTCCAGTCAAATATTATTTTGTTCTTTTTCCTTATTAGTTTTGTATCCAAATATGTGATGATTCCTTTTTCTTCTATTTCAATTGTAAACTGTAATTTATTGTGATATCTATTTAGGGTTTTTAGAATTTCGTCCTTGTCCTTAAGTTTTACTATAGCCAATATATCATCCACATATTTAGCTATATATTTAATATATATATTTTTAGTCTGTAGTTCAGCTATAGCATCGTCAAGTAATTTGTCTAATATGATATCAGCAATCGTTGGAGACAAAGGATTGCTCATTGGCATCCCAAATATTTGGTTGTAGATTTGTCCATTATAATTAAAATAATTGTTGTCAATTAAACAGAATTGTAAAATTTTTTGGAACTTAGATTTCCTAATCTTCGTGTGCTGCTTTATTGTGTTCCATTCGGTCAAGATATTTCTAATTGCCATATTAACTGGGATGTTCGTAAATAGGGAAATCGCGTCAAAAGATATTAATATTTCGTCATTTTCTATACATATGTTTTTTAAATTGTCAATCATTTGAGAAGAATTTTTGATATTATATTTATCTGAAACTATATTTTTCAAAATTTGTCCTACATGTTTGGATAATTTGTAACAAGGTACTTGAACTGATGATACAATTGGTCTAAGAGGGGTATTTGGTTTGTGTATTTTTGGTAGGCCGTATATTCTAAGACTATTAGCAGATGAACATAATAGTTTCTTTTTCAGCATTGAATCAATGTCACCAGTTTTGAATAGTGAACACACTATGTTATTATTTTCTTTTTGGAGTGCTGTAGTAGGGTCAGATCTCAATGTCTTATATGTATTTTTGTCTCCTAGTAATTCCTCCATTTTTTGTGTGTACTCATGCCTGTACATAACAACCGTTTTGTTTCCTTTGTCTGCTTTAGTTATAACTAAATTTGGGTGTTTCTTTAAGAAAGTCCTAGTGTTATTGTAAATTTTCAATATATACTTTTCTTTTGGCGTACTTTTTATTTTTCTTTTAAATCTATTAATATTATAGGCGAGTGTATTTCTTGCGATTTCTTTTTCTTTGTCCACTTTTTCGTCCATTACTTGTATACATTGTTCAAGATCCGCTATTATATGTAAGGGAGAAAAATTCTTTTTGTCTATAGGAATTGCAAATTTTTCCCCTAAAGAGAGTATCCACTTACATTCCAAAGGTATGTCAATATCCGTTTTATTCTCAAAAAATTTTTTGTTAAATTTAAGCCCGTATATATTGAACATATTTTCTTTCAGTGTATTTAGTTTATTTATTTGCTTTTCTTTTATCTTGTTAGTTATGTGTTTTGTTCTCTCTTTTTGTTTACGTATAAATGTTTCAAAGTCATCCTCTGTCAACATCTGTTTAATGTTAACTTTAATATGTATAATCTTCTGTTTAATAATTGTAATTGTGTTTATAGTTTGTGTGATCTCCAAATTTAAAATTTTTTTGTGAAAATTGTATTCAATATTTTTTAATTTTCTTTTTAAAGTTTCGCATTCAAACAATTTTTTTACCTGTGATGTGGTATTAATGGTGTGTTTGGGTATGATACCATAACTCCTACAAGCTAAGATGAACTTTAATCGTTGTTGTTGTTGTGCAAGTCTCTTTGTCTCATTGCAGAATTGTTTCATTGTTCTGCAGGTTTCGTTGTCATATTTGAGTGCTATATGTTTAAAGTAACCCTTCATATTATTTTGTTGTATATGTAAGACGAATGTTTTGTTTTTCGGCAAGCTCTCCGATTTCTAGATATTCATGTTTATGTCTTTATTGGCCAATATATATATTATTGATTGTGTTACTGTTTTTTATATAAGCTAATTAGGCCTATTTAGATAAATGTAATGAAAACCAAATTTATTACATTTTTTTAATCCCGACGTTTCGTCAATTTTTTGTTGACTTTTTCAAGGGATATTCGTCTGTATTTAATAAAATTATTATTATTAAAATATATATACAAAAAACAACAATCAGAACTTACAATAATTTAAGCAATATTACATTTAAAAGTAAACAATAAAAAGAATTTTACAAAAGACAAACATTTAAACATTGCACTAATTCTTTTATTAACAGTTGTACTTTTTAAATTTTTATTTTAGTGCAACTCTATAGCTTGCGCTTATGTTGTCAGTGTCTTCTTTATGATTCATTGTTTTTGTAATTTTTTGTTGTATATGTAAGCTCTCAATTATGAAACGTTTTTTCTCCACTTTTTCTTTGTCAAGTATTTTAATCTTATCGAAGTCAGCTGTGTGTCCTGTTTCTATGATGTGTTGAGCTAGTGCAGTCGATCTTTTTCTTTTTTCAATGTCCATCTTGTGTTCGTTCATTCTTGTATGTAAAGCTCTTTTCGTTGTGCCAATGTATATGAGATCACAGCTTTGCTCTTCTTTTCCCTTACACCTTATTTCGTACACAATGTTGTTTTGTTGTAATTTATTTACTGGCGCTTTTACGTTAGTAAATATTGATTTTAGAATTTTGTTTGGTTTGTACGCCAAACTAACTTTTTCTGTTTTTATTGTTTTTCTTATGATTTCGTTGTCAGTGAAGGCCGTGTCAGATAGAACTTTTTCGCTTTGCGTGACGTTTCAAACTTTGAAAAAAAAGTGTAAAACGCAAGAGGTATGTCACAATAAAAACTTTGACAGCGCTTAATTATTGTTTGTTTACGTTAAAAGTGCATAGTAGTTTTTATATTTTCATTAAAATAATATTAAAAAATGTTATTGGAGGACATATTGGAATTGGTTCTAATCCTAATCTTAATGAATGAAGCATTTTTATATAACTACATGTGTACATAAGAATATTAAAATAAACTATTTCCTATAGTTAAAATAATTTGTTACAAATTAATACTAGAAGCCTTTTTCAAAAATAAAGGAATAATATTTAATAAAAAAATTACATTTTAAAATACTTACCTCTTTTACTTTAGATTTTGCAAAAAATAATATACAAATGTATAGCAGCTAATTGTCAAAGCGCGCCAAAAGATGAGTGTTGACCAACTTTGCGCTTTGCTTTGCGTTAAAAGTGCTTTATGTGACATGTTTCATATAAGTTCATACATTTTATCTTAAATGTCAAAGCGAATTTGCAACGCAACGCAAAGCAAAAGTTTTATCTGACACGGCCTTGAGCCCCGGAATGTACTGTACACTGAAAAAAGTTTTTGTATCTTTAACCGTTGTGTTACATGAATGTTGATTTTTGTTGTTTATTATTTCGTTATACGTAGATTCAATAAGAAATTTTATTAATTTTGTAGGGAAGCTGTTGTCCTGTAGTATTTATTTAATTCGTTTAATATTGTTATTGTGGAATTTATTATCACTGATGTTCAAAACTCTTCTTATTAGGTTTTTTGCGGTGTTTATAATTTGGTATTTTGGTTGCGTTGAGTTAAAATTCATTATCCTACCAGAGGCTGTTTCTTTTTCGTACCAGTCAAATATTATTTTGTTATTTTTCCTTATTAGTTTTGTATCCAAATATGTGATGATTCCTTTTTCTTCTATTTCAATTGTAAACTGTAATTTATTGTGATATCTATTTAGGGTTTTTAGAATTTCGTCCTTGTCCTTAAGTTTTACTATAGCCAATATATCATCCACATATTTAGCTATATATTTAATATATATATTTTTAGTCTGTAGTTCAGCTATAGCATCGTCAAGTAATTTGTCTAATATGATATCAGCAATCGTTGGAGACAAAGGATTGCTCATTGGCATCCCAAATATTTGGTTGTAGATTTGTCCATTATAATTAAAATAATTGTTGTCAATTAAACAGAATTGTAAAATTTTTTGGAACTTAGATTTCCTAATCTTCGTGTGCTGCTTTATTGTGTTCCATTCGGTCAAGATATTTCTAATTGCCATATTAACTGGGATGTTCGTAAATAGGGAAATCGCGTCGAAAGATATTAATATTTCGTCATTTTCTATACATATGTTTTTTAAATTGTCAATCATTTGAGAAGAATTTTTAATATTATATTTATCTGAAACTATATTTTTCAAAATTTGTCCTACATGTTTGGATAATTTGTAACAAGGTACTTGAACTGATGATACAATTGGTCTAAGAGGGGTATTTGGTTTGTGTATTTTTGGTAGGCCGTATATTCTAAGACTATTAGCAGATGAACATAATAGTTTCTTTTTCAGCATTGAATCAATGTCACCAGTTTTGAATAGTGAACACACTATGTTATTATTTTCTTTTTGGAGTGCTGTAGTAGGGTCAGATCTCAATGTCTTATATGTATTTTTGTCTCCTAGTAATTCCTCCATTTTTTGTGTGTACTCATGCCTGTACATAACAACCGTTTTGTTTCCTTTGTCTGCTTTAGTTATAACTAAATTTGGGTGTTTCTTTAAGAAAGTCCTAGTGTTATTGTAAATTTTCAATATATACTTTTCTTTTGGCGTACTTTTTATTTTTATTTTAAATCTATTAATATTATAGGCGAGTGTATTTCTTGCGATTTCTTTTTCTTTGTCCACTTTTTCGTCCATTACTTGTATACATTGTTCAAGATCCGCTATTATATGTAAGGGAGAAAAATTCTTTTTGTCTATAGGAATTGCAAATTTTTCCCCTAAAGAGAGTATCCACTTACATTCCAAAGGTATGTCAATATCCGTTTTATTCTCAAAAAATTTTTTGTTAAATTTAAGTCCGTATATATTGAACATATTTTCTTTCAGTGTATTTAGTTTATTTATTTGCTTTTCTTTTATCTTGTTAGTTATGTGTTTTGTTCTCTCTTTTTGTTTACGTATAAATGTTTCAAAGTCATCCTCTGTCAACATCTGTTTAATGTTAACTTTAATATGTATAATCTTTTGTTTAATAATTGTAATTGTGTTTATAGTTTGTGTGATCTCCAAATTTAAAATTTTTTTGTGAAAATTGTATTCAATATTTTTTAATTTTCTTTTTAAAGTTTCGCATTCAAACAATTTTTTTACCTGTGATGTGGTATTAATGGTGTGTTTGGGTATGATACCATAACTCCTACAAGCTAAGATGAACTTTAATCGTTGTTGTTGTTGTGCAAGTCTCTTTGTCTCACTGCAGAATTGTTTCATTGTTCTGCAGGTTTCGTTGTCATATTTGAGTGCTATATGTTTAAAGTAACCCTTCATATTATTTTGTTGTATATGTAAGACGAATGTTTTGTTTTTCGGCAAGCTCTCCGATTTGTAGATATTCATGTTTATGTCTTTATTGGCCAATATATATATATTATTGATTGTGTTACTGTTTTTTATATAAGCTAATTAGGCCTATTTAGATAAATGTAATGAAAACCAAATTTATTACATTTTTGTAATCCCGACGTTTCGTCAATTTTTTGTTGACTTTTTCAAGGGATATTCGTCTGTATTTAATAAAATTATTATTATTAAAATATATATACAAAAAACAACAATCAGAACTTACAATAATTTAAGCAATATTACATTTAAAAGTAAACAATAAAAAGAATTTTACAAAAGACAAACATTTAAACATTGCACTAATTCTTTTATTAACAGTTGTACTTTTTAAATTTTTATTTTAGTGCAACTCTATAGCTTGCGCTTATGTTGTCAGTGTCTTCTTTATGATTCATTGTTTTTGTAATTTTTTGTTGTATATGTAAGCTCTCAATTATGAAACGTTTTTTCTCCACTTTTTCTTTGTCAAGTATTTTAATCTTATCGAAGTCAGCTGTGTGTCCTGTTTCTATGATGTGTTGAGCTAGTGCAGTCGATCTTTTTCTTTTTTCAATGTCCATCTTGTGTTCGTTCATTCTTGTATGTAAAGCTCTTTTCGTTGTGCCAATGTATATGAGATCACAGCTTTGCTCTTCTTTTCCCTTACACCTTATTTCGTACACAATGTTGTTTTGTTGTAATTTATTTACTGGCGCTTTTACGTTAGTAAATATTGATTTTAGAATTTTGTTTGGTTTGTACGCCAAACTAACTTTTTCTGTTTTTATTGTTTTTCTTATGATTTCGTTGTCAGTGAGCCCCGGAATGTACTGTACACTGAAAAAAGTTTTTGTATCTTTAACCGTTGTGTAACATGAATGTTGATTTTTGTTGTTTATTATTTCGTTATACGTAGATTCAATAAGAAATTTTATTAATTTTGTAGGGAAGCTGTTGTCCTGTAGTATTTGTTTAATTCGTTTAATATTGTTATTGTGGAATTTATTATTTGTGCAATGTTTAAATGTTTGTCTTTTGTAAGATTCTTTTTATTGTTTACTTTTAAATGTAATATTGCTTAAATTATTGTAAGTTCTGATTGTTGTTTTTTGTATATATATTTTAATAATAATAATTTTATTAAATACAGACGAATATCCCTTGAAAAAGTCAACAAAAAATTGACGAAACGTCGGGATTAAAAAAATGTAATAAATTTGGTTTTCATTACATTTATCTAAATAGGCCTAATTAGCTTATATAAAAAACAGTAACACAATCAATAATATATATATTGGCCAATAAAGACATAAACAAGAATATCTACAAATCGGAGAGCTTGCCGAAAAACAAAACATTCGTCTTACATATACAACAAAATAATATGAAGGGTTACTTTAAACATATAGCACTCAAATATGACAACGAAACCTGCAGAACAATGAAACAATTCTGCAATGAGACAAAGAGACTTGCACAACAACAACAACGATTAAAGTTCATCTTAGCTTGTAGGAGTTATGGTATCACACCCAAACACACCATTAATACCACATCAGAGGTAAAAAAATTGTTTGAATGCGAAACTTTAAAAAGAAAATTAAAAAATATTGAATACAATTTTCACAAAAAAATTTTAAATTTGGAGATCACACAAACTATAAACACAATTACAATTATTAAACAGAAGATTATACATATTAAAGTTAACATTAAACAGATGTTGACAGAGGATGACTTTGAAACATTTATACGTAAACAAAAAGAGAGAACAAAACACATAACTTACAAGATAAAAGAAAAGCAAATAAATAAACTAAATACACTGAAAGAAAATATGTTCAATATATACGGACTTAAATTTAACAAAAAATTTTTTGAGAATAAAACGGATATTGACATGCCTTTGGAATGTAAGTGGATACTCTCTTTAGGGGAAAAATTTGCAATTCCTATAGACAAAAAGAATTTTTCTCCCTTACATATAATAGCGGATCTTGAACAATGTATACAAGTAATGGACGAAAAAGTGGACAAAGAAAAAGAAATCGCAAGAAATACACTCGCCTATAATATTAATAGATTTAAAAGAAAAATAAAAAGTACGCCAAAAGAAAAGTATATATTGAAAATTTACAATAACACTAGGACTTTCTTAAAGAAACACCCAAATTTAGTTATAACTAAAGCAGACAAAGGAAACAAAATGGTTGTTATGTACAGACATGAGTACACACAAAAAATGGAGGAATTACTAGGAGACAAAAATACATATAAGACATTGAGATCTGACCCTACTACAGCACTCCAAAAAGAAAATAATAACATAGTGTGTTCACTATTCAAAACTGGTGACATTGATTCAATGCTGAAAAAGAAACTATTATGTTCATCTGCTAATAGTCTTAGAATATACGGCCTACCAAAAATACACAAACCAAATACCCCTCTTAGACCAATTGTATCATCAGTTCAAGTACCTTGTTACAAATTATCCAAACATGTAGGACAAATTTTGAAAAATATAGTTTCAGATATATATAATATCAAAAATTCTTCTCAAATGATTGACAATTTAAAAAACATATGTATAGAAAATGACGAAATATTAATATCTTTTGACGCGATTTCCCTATTTACGAACATCCCAGTTAATATGGCAATTAGAAATATCTTGACCGAATGGAACACAATAAAGCAGCACACGAAGATTAGGAAATCTAAGTTCCAAAAAATTTTACAATTCTGTTTAATTGACAACAATTATTTTAATTATAATGGACAAATCTACAACCAAATATTTGGGATGCCAATGAGCAATCCTTTGTCTCCAACGATTGCTGATATCATATTAGACAAATTACTTGACGATGCTATAGCTGAACTACAGACTAAAAATATATATATTAAATATATAGCTAAATATGTGGATGATATATTGGCTATAGTAAAACTTAAGGACAAGGACGAAATTCTAAAAACCCTAAATAGATATCACAATAAATTACAGTTTACAATTGAAATAGAAGAAAAAGGAATCATCACATATTTGGATACAAAACTAATAAGGAAAAATAACAAAATAATATTTGACTGGTACGAAAAAGAAACAGCCTCTGGTAGGATAATGAATTTTAACTCAACGCAACCAAAATACCAAATTATAAACACCGCAAAAAACCTAATAAGAAGAGTTTTGAACATCAGTGATAATAAATTCCACAATAACAATATTAAACGAATTAAACAAATACTACAGGACAACAGCTTCCCTACAAAATTAATAAAATTTCTTATTGAATCTACGTATAACGAAATAATAAACAACAAAAATCAACATTCATGTAACACAACGGTTAAAGATACAAAAACTTTTTTCAGTGTACAGTACATTCCGGGGCTCACTGACAACGAAATCATAAGAAAAACAATAAAAACAGAAAAAGTTAGTTTGGCGTACAAACCAAACAAAATTCTAAAATCAATATTTACTAACGTAAAAGCGCCAGTAAATAAACTACAACAAAACAACATTGTGTACGAAATAAGGTGTAAGGGAAAAGAAGAGCAAAGCTGTGATCTCATATACATTGGCACAACGAAAAGAGCTCTTCATACAAGAATGAACGAACACAAGATGGACATTGAAAAAAGAAAAAGATCGACTGCACTAGCTCAACACATCATAGAAACAGGACACACAGCTGACTTCGATAAGATTAAAATACTTGACAAAGAAAAAGTGGAGAAAAAACGTTTCATAATTGAGAGCTTACATATACAACAAAAAATTACAAAAACAATGAATCATAAAGAAGACACTGACAACATAAGCGCAAGCTATAGAGTTGCACTAAAATAAAAATTTAAAAAGTACAACTGTTAATAAAAGAATTAGTGCAATGTTTAAATGTTTGTCTTTTGTAAAATTCTTTTTATTGTTTACTTTTAAATGTAATATTGCTTAAATTATTGTAAGTTCTGATTGTTGTTTTTTGTATATATATTTTAATAATAATAATTTTATTAAATACAGACGAATATCCCTTGAAAAAGTCAACAAAAAATTGACGAAACGTCGGGATTAAAAAAATGTAATAAATTTGGTTTTCATTACATTTATCTAAATAGGCCTAATTAGCTTATATAAAAAACAGTAACACAGTCAATAATATATATATTGGCCAATAAAGACATAAACAAGAACCTCTGATTGTTTTCGTTATAATGTCTGTCCGTATTATTATGGCCGCTTTAAAACAAAAAAATAAATTCCAGTAAAAATAAAAGGGTGTTCCCAAAGAGATGTTTTTTTACATCTATCTTTAAAACCTTTAAAGAAATAAAGAGGACACTGTTGCACCTGCCAAGTACTAAAGCACCTTATCTAGGTCTATTTTCCTGAGCAGTATTTCTATAGTTAATAAATTTGTTTCTTCCTGTACCACTTCTACTTCATTTATTGTGTTGGCATTAGGGTTTGTTATTTTGGACTGTGATTTACCCATTTTAATTTTTAAAATTATTAATAATAATTGTTAGTAGTTTTTTATTCTTCTATTCTTTCGCAAAATCTCACTACTTCTATTTTTCCTACCCATTATTAGGAACCATATTACAATATATTTAATATTTTGTAAAGTATATATTGATCATCTATTCATATAAATTTATTAAGCAAGTTTATTAATTTTTTTTTTTAATTGTTAGTCATTTTTAATTACAATTTTTATTTTTCTTCTTATAATAATTCTTAATTTTTCCTTTAAGTTCGTCTGCCTCTTCCCACAGTCTACAAGCTGACTCCCAGGTTGGTGGAGGATCCGCATTTATGCATCCTCTAATGGTAGCTAGTTTCCTTTTTTATTTTACCAGCTGTCCGCCTCTTCTATGTTTTGGCTTTTCCGTCTTTGGGATTGCCGTTAATTTTTCTTCCAATATTTTGCCTGCCTCTTACGGTATTTTTTGGTGGCACAAGAGGTTTTGGGACGTATGCCTCTGTCATTTAATGTTCGTCCTTGATTAAGATGGCAGGATATATGTTGTCTTTTGTTTAAAGCTGGCACGATCCTTTTTTTATTTGCTTAGGTCCATTTTGGCAGGATCGCCATGTAATTGATTAAGTTTTTCCTATCTAAGGATTATATGCCGGCGCTTACAAACGCCACTGGCACGAAAATATAAATAAAATAATAAGCAGTTTTATGATTGCTATAGTATTTTTTTTACTTGAAGCTTAAAATGCAGCTCCGTGAATCTCACAATTAAGATTGATTTACTGAGGAAAATATTCCTCCTTTTATACTTGAATTTTGATAGGTAAGCATTTACAATACAATCATTAATTCTATTGACTTAAGGCTAATTCTTATTGCTAAACTAAAATAAATCGTGGAATATATTTGTGGAATATGATCCACTTATTCATGGTCATTCATTGACCTAAATTCAAACATATGTGATTGTTTGTTGATACATGCTTCACATAAACAGCGGTATAATAACAAAAGTACAAAAGGTATTTCATATGGCTAGCGGTACGACAACAAAGTGTCAAATGTCCGCTTTACTTGTGCGAGTATTTATGTTTTTGATTTATTAAATATGAATCCTTTATTTATATACCGTGATGCTGGCAATGTCGACTGTACAATCACACTATTGTATATTGTTTAAAATTTATTTTTAATTTTGTTTATAATTATTATTTGATTTTTAATAAAAATATTTTCTTAAATGTATTATTTCCTTATATTTTATCTTATTGACTATTATTATTTTTTTGAGTATCTTAATTTTTATTTTTGTAAATGGTTTTAAAATTTGTTAAAAATCTTAAGTCTATTCATATGGACTATTTGTTCTTTTTTAGTTTTCTTATCCACTATAGTTACATTATTTCTTAAATGTATGCTTTTAATTTCATACGGTCCCTTATATTGGGATTCTAATTTATGACCTGTGGCATTTCTAAGTAAAACTAAGTCTCCTATTTTAAACTTATAATCTAATATTTCCTTATCATAATTTAATTTTTGCAATTGCCTATTTCTATCTAATAACTGTTGGGCCCTCTTATGCGCTACTTCTAACCTAAATTTTGCCTCTTTGGCATAGTTATCTACATTGTATAATGGACTAATTCTATCTACCTCACTGAATTGTTGAAACATATTAGGAAGGTTTGCAAAAACTAATTCATAAGGACAGTAATTGTGTACTGTGGATGGTGTTGTATTGAAACAATATGTAAAATGTTTAAGCCACTCATCCCAGTCGGTTTTGTCTACAGATATGTAAGACCGTACGTATTCGTTAAAAGTTCTGTGACTTCTTTGTATCGTACCTAAAGTTTGGTGATGATGTGCTGTTGAGGTTAATTTTTTAATTTTAAGCAGATTACAAAATTTCATCAATATAGCATTTTTGTATTCAGTACCCATGTCCGAGATGAACGTCTTCATTGGACCGTAGGTAAGAATGAAATTTTCAAATATTGCCTTAGCAATTGTTTTGGCGTTTTTGTCTGGTATAGGTATGGTTATGAGATATTTTGTTAAATCGCATATTATTGTAATAGCATATTCGTTTCCATGGATTGAACGTTGAAATGGTCCTATTGTATCTACAAACACTGTATCAAATGCTTGTACAGGTGTTGGTGTAAGAATCATTGAACCCTTGACATGTTTGGTAGTTTTAGATGTTTGAAATTTTTGACATGATTTTACATATTTTGTTATGTCTTTTGACATTTTTTTCCAATAGTAATACCTCTTTATCTTTTCTATTGTTCTGTACACTCCACAATGTCCTCCTTCTACGGGATCATCGTGATATTTCCGCATAATATCTAGAATTGCCTTGGCATTCTTGTTATTTATTTGGGTCACCTTATTTAATAGCGCTTTTTTTAATTTATTTAACTTTTTATTGCCCATTTCCTTAAAATTATTTATTGAGATAAATACGAAAATTTTCTCGGTAGTTGCTACTTGTAATTTCTCAATTTTCATTTTACCGGCCACTTTTTCTAGCCTAGGGAAAAATTGTCCTGTTGGCTTCGAGAAGCAAGGTTAAATGAAACGCAACTTTTAAGAGCGACAAATAGAACAATCTTTATTTTATTTAGAACCACAACTTCATTTATTGTAGAACACAATTTAAATTTTATTATTTTTAATTTTTATTCCGTATTTGTACGCTTTAAAACAATTTGTGTTTCACTCGCCCGTTTCTCTTATTAAAAAAGCCCTGAATAATGGAAGAAATTCCTTTAAAAAGCAAATGAAAATAGTTTTAAAAACCGCTATTAAGCAATTGGGCAACGAGAAAGAGGAGCAAAGCAAGCATACATACATGTAAATATGTACAAATATATATTATTCATATTTGTGTGTATGTTTGCTTTGAGTGAAAACAAGAAATTATTAAGTAAACATGAAGTAAATAGAAACAGTAAAGATTTTTTAAAAGTATTAGGGTGGCGGCGGTAACATTCCCCCCTTCGTAAGCGAATTGTGGGGCCACGAGCTTGCAATCCTAAATATTACCGACGTCTAGAACAGCTACCTTAGTCACGGGCCTATCCAATGTGCTTGTACTGGTTTTGACTTTAACCCGCCGAACTTGGCCATCATTAGCAGTAGTTGTCTCGATAATGACACCCTTGGGCCAACAATTTCTGGGAAGTGTATCGTCAACAATAACGACTATATCACCGACGGATGGGGGTTTCACCTTCTCGAACCACTTGCTACGGCGGACTAAAATCGGACCGTACTCACGAACCCATCTGCTCCAGAAGTGATTGGCAAATTTTTGCGTCTGGTGCCATCGCTGACGGAGATCATAATTGGTTTCACATAGGGGCTTGTGCCCATCAGCAGAGCCAAGTAGAAGATGGTTTGGTGTTAATGCGTCGTCTTCAGTTGAATCGAGAGCCACAAATGTTAAAGGACGGGAATTTATTATAAACTCGATTTCACACAAGGCGCTTCTTAAGGTCTCATCATTAAATTTGAAAGCAGGACACATGGCGTAGAGGATTGTTTTCACTGTACGTACTAGCCTTTCCCAAGTACCACCCATATGTGGGGCCGCAGGTGGATTGAACCTCCATTTGATTTCGTGATGTTTTGTGAAGACTTGATGTAAGTCGATGTTTTGCTTTTCCTCTCGTAGGACCCTTTCGACTGATTTGAAGTTAGTACCGTTATCGGAGTATATCTCCTTCGGGGAACCACGTCGACTTATAAAATTTTGAATGCACATGATACACGAGCTGGTATCTAGGCTGTGGGCGACTTCAATATGTATAGCGCGAACTGTCAAACATGTAAAAACAACGCCCCATCTTTTTTCACTACGTCTCCCTACTGCTACTTGTAAAGGGCCAAAAAAGTCGATACCGACATAAGTAAATGGACGCTCAAAGGAACCCAATCTTGCTGCAGGTAGAGATGCCATTAATGGAGGACGTGGAACTGCTGACTCGTTCTTACAGCGTTGACATTTTCTTCGCATACTTTTATAAAGTGCTCTTAGCCTTGGGATGTAAAATCTTGACTTTATTTTGGACATCGTAGCTTCATGAAGACAATGATGATAATCTTCATGGTAACTTTGGACCAACAAAAAGGTAATGTAGTGACCATCAGGCAAAATTATGGCGTTGTTGCAATTCAGGGACTCGACTCTGCCATAGGCACGTATTACTCCGTCTTCATCGAGAAAAATATTAAGCTGCTTAAGTTTACTTCCGGTAGGCAGCTTCTTACTATTTTTGAGGCACCATATTTCTTCGTCAAACTCGCTGGCTTGGGCATATTTAAACAAAATGTTCTTAGCCCTTTGTATGTACTCAAAACACATGAGCTGCGGCTTTTCACCTCGAATTCTGGACTTCAATTTTTCAATGTAAAGGACGAAGTGAGAAAGAGCCAAGTATAGTCGTTTCCAGGACGAAAAACATTTAGTATTGATTGTGAAACCACTCGTCTTATCGATAGTAAGAAGATAATTTCGTATTTCTTCATTATTGACGACGTTGAGTTCTGGACATTTGGGCCACGTATGCTTCTCATCTTTTAGAAATGCAGGACCATTGAGCCATATACCGTCGTCTGAACTATGAATTTTCGTTGCACGGTCTGCAGGGTTTAATTTGGACGCTACCCAATTCCATTGCGTCACGTTGGTAGTTTCTAAGATTTCGCCAACTCTGTACATGACGAACGCCTTAAAATTTTTGGGATCCATGGAGAGCCACTATAGAACGGTTTTCGAATCGGACCCAAAGAAGCTCTCTTCACAGCTGAGACGCGTGGTGCTTCGAATTTTTGACGCTAGCCTTGAACCAATTAAAGCAGCTTGAAGCTCTAGTCTTGGTATGGATATTGGTTTTAGCGGAGTCACCTTCGATTTAGCAGCTACGATTCGCACATCGACATCATCATTGCACTGGATTCTGAAGTAGCTTACTGCAGCATATGCATTTTCACCAGCATCGACAAACGTATGCAGCTGGACCTTGGAAGTTATTTTTAGGAGCCCCGAGTAGCACCGAGGGATGAATATAGATGATATCCTAGTCAGATTAGATAACCATGAGGACCATTTCAGTAAAAGTTCTTCGGATAAGTCGTCGTCCCATTTTATTCCTGAGCGCCAAATATCTTGTAGGAGCATCTTCATTCCAATCGTATAATGGGCTACGAATCCCAAAGGATCGAAAATTGACATTAGGACTTGCAGAAATTCCCTCTTAGTAGGGACCACATGTGGCTGAAATACATCCCTTCGGAGCCTCGAGAACCTAGAATTATATTGGAAAACGTCATTATTTGATTCCCAATACATACCAAGTATTTTTTCTATAGCCTTGAAAGAGGTTTGAGTTGTTGAGCCATCATCGCTTAAATGTTTTCGTACGCTTTCAGAGTTTGTTACCCAATTCCTCATATGGAATCCACCAGATGCATGTATTGTGCGTACTTGGACCGCTAGTTCCATTGTCTCTTCCTCGGTATCCACACTGTCAATAAAATCGTCCATATAGTGGTATTGTTGAATTGCTTTAACGGCTCGTGGGTACTGGTCACGAAATTCATCTGCGTTCTTATTCCGAACGTAATGGGCTATACAGGGTGCGCAGCTTATACCAAATGTTAGGGCCTTCATTACGTACTCACAGCGCTTATTGTTGTCGCCATTTTCGAACCAAAAAATCGTTGAGCATGCATATCGTCGTCTCTAACATTAATACGATGAAACATTTCTGCAATATCGCCACATATAGCGAATTGACCCACACGAAATTCTATTAAAATGTTGAAAAGTGACGTAAGTAAATCAGGACCACAAATTATAAAGTCATTCAGGGACTTATTATGCGACTTCGCTGCTGCGTCCCAGACCAGACGAACTTTGCCAGGTTTATTTGGATTAAGAGCGACAAATATTGGCAGGTACCATGTGCGACCCTCATATGATGACCTTTTTGCTTCTTGCACCTTTCTCGCGTATCCTTTAGAAACTAGTTTGTCTATTTCCGCTTGCATAGTCTGCTGTAGTAGCGGGTCTTTGACAAATTTCTTTTGGAGACACTTTAGGCGATGGCTTGCTACTTGATAGCTCTCGGGCAGCAAAGGGACATCATCTTTCCACAGTAGTCCAACTTCGTATTGCTGCATCTTCTTGATGGCTGTAGTTTCAAGTATCTTCAAAGCCCTGTTGTTTTCGAGCGACAAAATAGATTTCCCTTTCGGGGCATCTAGGTTAAAATATTCCTTGACTTCATCGTGCAGAACCCTATATCGATTTTCGCACTCACAGGTATGGATGTTCAAGGACGAAGCCTGGCTTGGATCGGAGCCGCTACCCTGAAGGGTCCACCCCAATCGAGTTTTTGTTGCAATGGGCTGATCGCGACCACCTTCCCTTATTTTCAAAGGAACAGCAACTTTCCAGTTATTAAGACCAATTAGGATCATGGGTTTAGCGTTATTGTACGATTGAACCGGTAAACCTTTGAGATACGGATAGGCTTTCACGATGTCATCAAAATTAATTGACTGCATGGGCAGACCAAGATTGCTTATAGTACGAACATCATGAAGTGTAAATCTACTATCGCTGCTTGGACCAGATACCTCAATATTAATTTTGACGGAGTTGTTTTCAGATCGTGTTGTATTGCCGGTCCATCGTAGTTCCAGGGGTTCCTTCTCACCAGAGAGCCCCAATTTGTTAAAAAGACCTTGTTCCATTAAGGTCACTGATGATCCTTCGTCTAGAAAGGCAAACGTTACTAAAGAACCACCATTGTAATGTATTCGAATCGGGAGTATTCTGAAATACGGTTTATTATTGCGGTCGTTGTGAGCATTCACGCTTCCACTGGGAGCAGATGTGGCCATTTGCTTTGTGTTTGAATAAGCCGACGTAATATATTTGTGCAACAAAGGATGGTGTTTTGCGTTACAATTTGCAATATCACACAATTTCTTCGAAAAACACTTGCGCCGATGAGCATTCAAACACTGGCGGCACAATTTATTTTCTTTCACCACATTCCACTTTGAATCTAAACTTAATGATTGGAACTCACCGCAGTTTTGGACCTTGTGTTCCTCACTCTTACAATAAACGCAGAGTAAGTATCTGGTAGCAGGTTGTTCTGAATGAGTGTTGACCGGAGCACTTCTCTTGGAGCCGACAGGAGACACAACTTGGCTAGCAGCAGCAGCTATATTATTGATCCAAGCGCTGAAGGATTTCACCACTGGAACCTTGTCGTCCTTAGCATGCATCGCCCAATTGAGCTTGTGGTTGTTGGGCAACTTATCGACCAGCGTTTTTACCAGCAACGGGTTGTTCAAATGGGCCACCAAGTTACATGCCTCCATTGTTGAGCAAATATTCCGTATGGTTAGAGCATATTCGATGATGCTATCGAGCCTATCCTTTAGCGGTGGAATCTTGGTTGCCTTTTCAATCATGCTATCAAGAATGTGCTCTGGGCGACCAAAACACATCTCTAGAGTCTGGATGATTTCATTCACCATAGATGGGATGAGAAGTTTACTTTTCACCAGCTCCTTTGCTCGGCCCTTGAGGCACGACTGCAATCGCATTAGATTCTCACCGTCAGTATAACCAGCGATCTCAGTACTATTTTTGTAGTTGCTAATAAATAGGGGCTAGTCTTCGGGATTACCATCGAAATTCGGTAACTCCTTAGGTATTACCTGTCTGGCTGCGATTTGTGAGGCAGTTGGCTGAAAGGAACTTTGATTACAAAAGGAATTCAGATTTTGGGACACATCACCTTGGGATAGGATACTATATTTTTTTCTCCAAATACTTCCGCTGCAATTCCATTTCCTCTTCCAGCATCTGCAACTGTAATTGTGCGTGAGCTGACAAAGAACCACGCGACGTACTTGCGCAACATTGACTATTTATATTTTGTCCACACTGTTCACCTGCAGCTGGTAGTATCTTGTCTTTAGCCACTACTGGATTACCTGGAGCACCTTTGTTGAAGTATTCATGCACTGGAAAGGATCTTAAAATATGGCTAGTTGGTGATGAGGCTGCCAGTGAACCTGCACTGAACTCCTCTGTAACATTAACAAGTGGCAGTGTATTCGTTCCTCTTGTCGAAGTTTGCGTGGGGACACTATTTTTTAACGCAACGGGCTGATCCTTACCGCAGGAGCAATTCCAGCTCACGTCGGCCACATCACTATTGACTCCAACACACTCGAAATGGAACCACTTGTCGCACGAGTCGCACTGCACCATACGATCGGTGTCTTTTAATTCGCACTTGTTGCAATTAAAATCTGTTTGAGCCATTTTCTTTTTATTTATTATAGACTCGATTTTAATTTATTTTATTTTTCATGCACACTAGTTGTTATTTGATTTAAAAACTTTCTAAATTGTTTTAAAGAATTGTTGGCTTCGAGAAGCAAGGTTAAATGAAACGCAACTTTTAAGAGCGACAAATAGAACAATCTTTATTTTATTTAGAACCACAACTTCATTTATTGTAGAACACAATTTAAATTTTATTATTTTTAATTTTTATTCCGTATTTGTACGCTTTAAAACAATTTGTGTTTCACTCGCCCGTTTCTCTTATTAAAAAGCCCTGAATAATGGAAGAAATTCCTTTATAAAGCAAATGAAAATAATTTTAAAAACCGCTATTAAGCAATTGGGCAACGAGAAAGAGGAGCAAAGCAAGCATACATACATGTAAATATGTACAAATATATATTATTCATATTTGTGTGTATGTTTGCTTTGAGTGAAAACAAGAAATTATTAAGTAAACATGAAGTAAATAGAAACAGTAAAGATTTTTTAAAAGTATTAGGGTGGCGGCGGTAACATGTCCTAAGTCAAATTTCCCATTAGTAAATATATCATTAATATTTATATATTTGATTACGGTTTTTCTTATTTTAATATAACATCTTGTAGGCGTAATCTTCAATTTATAATATTTTTTGACGTCAGAATTTTTAATAGGTACGTAAATATTGGGCTTTTCATTAATATTATTCTGCGGTTTATTGGAGGTATTATTTCAGTCTTTATTCGCCATGGATCTTGTTGAGATCCTTAAAATTGAATTGGCTTTTTCTGTCATGTCTTTTAGATCATTTATGGTTATGCGCGACAGTGCGTCCGCTACGTAATTGTCTTTTCCTCTAAGATATTCTACAGTAAAGTCGTATTCTTCAAGATCAAGACGCATTCTTGTTAGTTTAGACATTAAGTTTTTCATTGAAAACAAGTATGACAGTGGTCTATGGTCTGTACGGACAGTGAAATCTTTGCCATAGATGTATGGTCTGAAATAAGTAATAGCCCAGTGTATAGCAGTTAGCTCTTGTTCGATGGTTGCCTTATTGCTTTCGCCCTGAGTGAATGTTTTTGAAGCGTAAGCAACTGGTAAATGTTTGTCTTCAAATTCTTGTGTAAAGACTGCTCCACAAGCATGTTTGCTTGCGTCTGTTGGTATACAAAATTCTTTTGTGAAGTCTAGATATTGTAGCAGTGTTGGACTCATTAATGCCTTTTTAAGATATTTAAATGCATGATCACACTCTTTAGTCCAGTTGAATGATACACCTTTCTTTAATAGTTTTGCTAGATGTCTGAAATGTTCTGAGAAGTTTTTAATGAATCTTCGATAATAATTGCAGAAAGCTACAATCCTCTTTGCGCTATCGGCGTCCTTTGGTGTTGGATAGTTTTCGATTATCGAGTATTTACTATCGTCTGGAAGAATTCCCCTGTCCGTGCATTTATGACCAAGGTAAGTTACTTCTTTCCTAAAATTTGAACATTTTTTGGATTTAATTTTAGATTATGTTTTCGGCATAGGTCAAAGACATGAGTTAAATTGGAAAGCATGTGCTTCTCTGAACATCTCAGGACGACTAAGTCATCCATGTAAAGGAAGGCTTGGTCTGGCTTAAGACCGCTGAATGCAAGAGTCATCATTCTTTGAAAAGAAATAGGAGCTATTTTTAGACCGTTAGGTAGTCTAGTAAACCTAAAGGACCCATTGTTTGTTGAAAAGGACGTATAGTCCCTTGAGCTTTTCTCTAAGCTAATCTGGTGGAATCCTGACATTAAGTCTAAACATAAAAAATATTTGGCTCTACCTAATTGGTCTAGAATATCATCTATCCGTTGCAACGGAAATTTATCGGCTATCAGTTTTTTGTTTATTTGTCTGTAGTCTATAACTAGTCTCCATCTTTTTTGTTCAGAGCCTGGAATGGATTTCTTTGAGACTAGTAAAATTGGACTATTATATTCTGACTGTGACGGTTCTACTATTTTATCATCTATCAGTGTTTTAACCTGTCTGTCAATTTCTTCTTTGTGTGATTGCGGAATACGATAATTTTTAATGTAGGTAGGTTGTCTTTCCTTTATTCTTAACTTTTGTTCATAAAATTTGTTAGTTGTAACTGTTTCTGTTTCTAGACCGAAGATATCACTGTGGAAATTTATCTTTAGAATATTTAAGACTTCTGTTATTCTATTTTGTTTTTTTTTTGTTTCTTTGATTTTTAATTATTTCATAATCAGTGATATTTTCAGTTTTGATATTGTTCAGTAAAATTGTGATTACGTTATAAGTAGTATTCATGATACGAATAAATGCATATTTTGTTTTTACCAGAGTATTATTTGCAATAAAAATGCCTGGTGAAGGCTCTTGATTTGGTATTAGAAGTTCGCTTTCTGGAGAATTTAGTTTGGCGTACAACTTCTGATCTAGCTGGTAATATTATTTCATTGCATGTATTCGTAATCGGAATTTCTATTGGTTTCGGAATGTTGAAAGGGCGTAGGATAAGATAATCGCAGTTTTTATTAAAATTTAATACACAGTTATACCTTTTGATAAAATCCATACCGATGATTCCATCACAAGGTATGGGAAAGTTATATTGTACTACTTGAAAATTGTGCGGTAAACAGAAATTTTTGAATTTTAATTCGAGAAAAAAATTTCCTATTGACTTAATTTTACCTTGCCTTATTCCGCTTAGTTTTGTTGTGTTATTAGTGTTAATATCTTTAGCAAAAACATAATTTGATTTTATAAGTGACATGTCTGCTCCTGTATCTATCAGTAATTTTATGCTGGTTTGTTTGGTGTTGATTTGAATGTTAACAAAGAAACATAAGTTAAGGTTTAGATTGTATATATTGTTGATTATTGAATTGACCTTAGGGGAGGATTCGAGTTTTCCGAATCATTGTCATTTGCGTCTGTTGCATGAACGTAGTTTCTATTTCTTTGGTTATTATAGCTTTGTCTATTCCGGTTGTTGTAACGATTGTTTCTGATATTTTTATTATTATAATTTGCATTGCCTCTATTAAATGTTTGCAAATTACTTCTGTTACGGTAATTATTAAATTTGGGTCTTTGCCCAAAGTGTAGTATTGCGTTTTGCTGACCAGTTGCTTCAGTGCAACTATTGACAAATTTACTAACAGCTTTATTCATGCTGTTAAATTGTCCTGCTTCCATTATATGTTTTACCTTATCTATGGTGCAGTTTTTGGTAACCGCCTTTACTGCTGTTTGAGTTGAATATTTCGTAGCTATTTCTAAGGGCAATTTATCCGCAATATATGCGTTTTCTAGTTGTTTTGCTAAATTTTCTATTTCACTGCAATAGGCGTTTGTTTTATATTCATTATTTTCGACGTAAGTACTACAACTGATTCTTCTTTAATACTATTTTTTAATTTAGTAATAATATCCGCAATAGTGTCTTCAGTGTCTATTAAGTTTCTAGCGTTCCCTTTCAGCTTAGTTTTTATAAGGGATACCGCTATCGATTCATGCCCTCCCTTTATAGAGTCAACCAGTGTTAACGAGTCTATAAAATAACGTAGATTTTCGGATTTGCCGTCAAAATCAGAGATTAGTTTTGAGGCTGTGCCTAGAAAATCGACTATTGTTTGTGCCATATTATCTGTCTGTATATTTGGACTGGGTAATGTGAATTTGTATTCTATTGCTTCATGTATAGAAGTTGTTAATTCTATTTCTATTCCCTTTCTCGTTGCTAGTTTTAGTGCTCTATTTGTTAAGTCTTGATTTAGCTGCTGTTTTATGAGCCTATTAAAATGTACGTTAAATAATACTCTTATCTCTTTTAGACATTGACACACATTTTCAAAGTGAGTCTTTGTAGTTTCTTCCTTAATTGATCTATCTATATTTAGACATTTGTATGCTCTGTCGAAATTTTCTTTTATTATCCTTGCCTTGTTAATTATATCTTGCCAGTCCATTTGGATCTTCTATACTTTTTCCAAATCTGTCGCCCTACTAATGTATTTCTTTTTTATATTTTTAAAGTGCATCTTATAAATTGTGAATAAAAAATTTATACCTACTAGAATAGTAATTATAAAGAGCAGTATTTCTATAGTTAATAAATTTGTTTCTACCTGTACCACTTCTACTTCATTTATTATGTTGGCATTAGGATTTGTTATTTTGGACTATGATTTACCCATTTTAATATTTAAAATTATTATTAATGATTGTTAGTAATTTTTTGTTCTTTATTTTTTCGCAAAATCTCACTACTTCTATTTTCCTACCCATTATTAGCAACCATATTACAATATATTTAATATTTTGTAAAGTATATATTTATCATCTATTCATATAAATTTATCAAGCAAGTTTATTAATTTTTTTTTAATTGTTAGTCATTTTTAATTACAAATTTTATTTTTCTTCTTATTATAATTCTTGATTTTTCCTTCAAGTTCGTCTGCCTTTTCCCACAGTCTACAAGCTTACTCCCAGGTTGGTGGAGGATCCGCATTTATGCATCCTCTAATGGTAGCTAGTTTTCTTCTTAATTTTACCACCTGTCCGCCCCTTCTGTGTTTTGGCTTTTCCGTATTTGGGATTGCCGTTAATTTTTCTTCCAATATTTTTGCCTGCCTCTTACGGTATTCTTCTATTGTTACCGGCTTTGGCCCCTGTGTAGTGGGCTTGTATGTCGGTGGCGGATTTTTTGGTGCCACAAGAGGTTTTGGGACGTATGCCTCTGCCACTTAATGTTCGTCCTTGATTAAAATGGCAGGATATATATATATATATATATATATATATATATATATATAGTTTTTGTCTTTTGTTTAAAGCTGGCAGGATCCTTTTTTTATATGTTTAGGTCCATTTTGGCAGGATCGCCATGTAATTGATTAAGTTTTTCCTATCTAAGGATTATATGCCGGCGCTTAAAAACGCCACTGGTACGAAAATATAAATAAAATAATAAGCAGTTTTATGATTGCTATTGTATTTTATTTACTTGAAGCTTAAAATGCAGCTCCGTGAATCTCACAATTAAGATTGATTTACTGAGGAAAATATTCCTCCTTTTATACTTGAATTTTGATTGGTAAGCATTTACAATATAATCATTAATTTTATTGACTTAAGGCTAATTCTTATTGCTAAACTAAAATAAATCGTGGGAAATATTTGTGAAATATGATCCACTTATTCATGGTCATTCATTGACCTTAATTCAAACATATGTGATTGTTTGTTGATACATGCTTCACATAAACAGCGCGCTATATAATAACAAAAGTACGAAAGGTATTTCATATGGCTACCGGTACGACAACAAAGTGTCAAATGTCCGCTTTACTTGTGCGAGTATTTATGTTTTTGATTTATGAAATATGATTCCTTTATTTATATACCGTGTTGCTGGCAATGTCGACAGTACAATCACACTATTGTATATTGGTCATTTTGACTATGAAGTCAGGCTACACTACAATAGTGCACTAACTGTACCAAAATAACCAACATAATAATAAAATACAAAATTGAAAAGCAGTAAAAAATCAAAAATATAAATACCAAAAAAAAAAAAAAAAAATTAATGAGAACAAAAATTTGAATTGTGGAAAACTACAGTTATTTCCAATAAAAAAAACAGATCGGAAGCCAAGCCAACAAGACGGAAGGTTCCAGAAAAATAAGTAAGTCATCAACAAGAAGGAAAAAACCCAACGGTAAATGCCGACAAGAGGGATGATTGAAACAACTTTAGTTAGTTAGTTAATTAGGAGTGGCAGCCTCTCGCGACGAAGCTCACTTGAGCACAAACGAATGGCCCGTTGTGATACCACAAAGAAGGCGGCCTGACTCCCTTGACCCAGCCGAGAACCATGAGGATTCACGGATGAACTTCGCTATGTCCCTTATAGAGTGAGATGATAGCTCCGTAAGAGTTCCAAAGAAAGGAGAGCCCAGAATTCTTAGTCTTCTTCGAGCCAGGGTTGGGCAGTGGCACAGGAGGTGCAGTACGGTCTCTTCCTCATCCTTCGAGCCACAGCTACGGCAGAAATCATTAAAAGGCAGACCAAGTCTTTCAGCATGCCTGCCGATTAGACAGTGTCCAGTACGTACCGAGACCGTAATACTTATGAATTTTCTGTCCAGTCTGAGCAGCTGCCTGATCCGCTTGAGGTCCAGTGTAGTCCACAGTTGTCTGGAGACACAGCAGGAACTTTCACCTACCCATACTTTGCGAGCCAAATTTAGGTAGTGGTTCTTTATGGCCATTTTCACCGTTGCCAGAGGAATTCCAGCGTCTGGTAGCGGGGAGACATTAGGAAGCAATGTGCCCCGTCGTTTAGCAAGATCATCGGCCTCACAGTTACCCTGGATATCCCTGTGACCAGGGACCCAAAACAGGTCAATCTGTGATCGTTCCGATAAAGTGTTCAGTAATGAGCGACAACTCAGGACTAGCTTAGATGTACTATATGCACCAGCAAGCGCCCTGATTGCCGCCAGACTGTCCGAAAATATCCGAATAGCAAGACCAGAAAGATCGTCCCTGAGCGCTATTTCGGATGTTTTCAGAATGGCCATTACCTCGGCTTGAAAGACACTGCAGTAGTCAGGGAGTCTAAGGGAGAGTCTTAGGCCAAGATTATTGGAGAAGATTCCGCAACCGACTCTGTCGTCCAGCTTCGAGCCATCGGTGTAGATGTCAACAGTACCACCCACAACCAATTCGTTACGGATATATTTGGAATATGGATCTGAAACCCGTGGTCCAGAGTGGGATTAGAAGAGATGTAGTCCACCATTGATGGCAGTGGCACATCCCGATCGATAATCTTAGAGTGCCCTATGTCCAGCCTGAGCCATTGTGAGAGGGCATTAAGTCTGGCTGCACAGCATTTAGCCTGTTGCAATACCAGAAATTTGGTGGGTAACCAGTGGAGAAGAGCATACAGAGCCTTTGTCGAAGTAGTTCGAAGAGCCCCAGTAATCAAAATGGCGGCTGTTCTCCTGACTTTGTCAAGAGGCTTTTGGTTGACCAATCTCTCAAGAGCGGGCCACCAAAACACAGCACCATAGAGAATATTTGGCTCTATAACTGCCTTTTAGAGCCAGGAGGTTATTCGAGGCTGAAGTCCCCATCTTGGTCCCATAGCTCTCTGGCAGAGGAAGAACGCGCAGGTCAGTCTTATGGGCCTAAAGTCCTTGGCTTTAATATGAGATGTTTTTCCCGCTTTAGGAATAAAACAACTCGGGCCACACGCCAACTTTCCGGCATGAAGGTATTTTCCAGGCAAGCATTGTAGATCCGCAATAGCCATGGTTTTATGAAGTCCATCCCATGTCCGCTGGGATGATATTGTCAATTCCAGAAGACTTGAAGGCTTCAAATGACATGATGGCTCACTCTATGTGAGCATTGGTCACCCGGAAAGTGGGTGGACAAACCGACGCGGAATTCACAGTCCCCATCACTTCGCCAATCCCTTCACTACCAGGGTCAGTATCAGTATCGAGCAACGTCTTCAAGGTATCGATTACAGAGTCCGTCCATTAACTGTCCGGTCTCTGAATACTCTCAGTTGCTCTCGGGGACGTGCTACGAACCCTGCGTAGCCTGCTAGTTTCGGACGAGCTTTCTATGTTACCACAGAAATTTTTCCACGAGGCTCTTTTGGATCTTCGTATAGCATACTTAAACTCCCTTTGTTTATCCTTACAGGGCAGCCAGTTTCCACTATTTTTTGCCCTATTAAAGAGTCTTCTTTATTCCTTACGTAACTCTGCAATCTCCGTAGTCCACCAAGGGGGTTTCGGTTTACTTCTTGGCTTCGGTGGATTGCAGGCCGCTTTCGCCGCAGAGCATATCTGCAAGGTCAAGAATTCAACCGCCCGATCAATATCGCAATGGTCATTAATCTTGAAGGGAGCAGGCCTTAGGCCAAGCTCTAAAATGGACCGAAATTTATTCCAGTCCGTTTGTTTCCTACTTATGTAGGAGTGAGACACTCCGGAACCTACTGATTCCAGATCTAAGTTATAAGATAAATATCTATAGTCAGAAAAGGATCACTCTTGAGAGACACTCCAATTTCTGACAAAATCAGACCAGCCACCACCTGTCAGGGTAAGATCGAGAACCTCCCTTCTACTTGAAGTGACGAAGGTAGGTTCGCTTCCCCTTTTGACAATACTTAAGTCATAAAGTAATATAAAATCAAAAAGAGACTCACCCCGTTCATTGACATCCGTGCTGCTCCACATATGGTGATGAGCGTTAGCATCGGCCCCAATGATGACCGGCGTTTGACGGTTGTTAGCCTCTGCAACCAGAAGCTTTAGCAGGTCATGTGGTGGTGAATTACCATGATCATGGGACATCCTTCGAGCCCGTCTCCACTGCTATGGCAACGTTGTCTCTGCCACTGAATCTGCGAAGAAAGAAAGCGTTAACATTATACTTAATCATAATACAGGCCCTGGGTTTACCTTGACCTTTGACGTAGACAGTTTTGTAGCCGTCCATAGATAGTCCGGAAACCCGATCATTAATAACCCATGGTTCCTGGACCAAAACAATATCCTCTCCTTTCTGTGACAGGCGGAGGACTAGGGCCGCAGAAGCAGCGATGGAATGATGAAGGTTAATTTGCACAACCCTCATCATCATTTTTTTTTGGCCGTAAGGGTAGCGTCGGAATCGCCCTCGCTAGACAGGAGTGATTCCTCGCTTTTTGCCAGGTATTCGGATCCGAGACTCATTTGCCGGAAAAAGTCACCAGCAAACTCGGATGAAGAGATGACACTTCTTGTGTCGTCCGACATATCTGAACCGCACATAAAGGCCGGAGCCAATTGTATAGGTTCAGTTTGTCCGGCGGCAACCTCTGGTACCAGAGGTTCCGTGGAAGGTTTAGAATTTTTCCCTGTATTATCCCCCTTATAGATCCTGAGAGAGATCGAGTCGAAACCGTAGTTGATCTCCCCCTTACAGGCGTTAAGTGGGGCGAGGGACTCGTCGTAAATGACAATGATTGCGTCGCGAAAGTGGCCCTTTGGCTCGCTTACTTTAGCGACCTTCCAGTCGGCTGTAGGCAGCTCTTTATTGCTGAGTTTAATCAGCTCCAGAATTTCATTCGGAGTGGAGGGATCTGCCGGGATTCGGGCGAAGGATCTTGGACGGTTCGGAATCTGATCTTTGGATACAGCTAAGAGCTTAGCACCCGACTAGATTTCACCTAGGCTGTCAATTGCCTGCTTGTACAGGTCCGCTGAGCGTTGATCAGCACAAGCGATCAATTTAACATGCCCCTGATACCAGCCCGCGTCACGGCATGAGGGGGAGGGGCCAGGATTGGCTGAAATTATGTCCTTATAGACACTGCGAAGAGCCGCTTGGACTAACCTCCAATTATCTGGAGATATAGTCCCGTCACTTTTACCAGTGTCTATTATAGCCAAAACGAGGGTATCCTTAACTATCTCGCTAAGGGGACGTGAGGACGCCGGTTTAGATGTTGAAGTTTTTGACCTTTGTCGTTTCTGAGGTGCCAAGTTAGGTGGAGGGCGAGACTCCAAGTTCTGTTTGGCCCATTTAAGTTTTGTCTGGTCCCTTTCAGACAAAGTGATCGGATCTTGCCCACCAAGCTTTTGCAGGATCCGGTAGGCAGATCTTCTGGTACTATACGCCCGTGTCGACGCGTTGATGTGTGCACGAGAAGAGGAGGACGAGCTAGGGCCTAGACTACCAGTTGTTTGGGCTGGCTTTACCAATGCCCTTACATCAGTAGTTGGACCAATATTTCACTCTGTTCTGTAGCAGGGTGATTGAGGTGCTCGAAGAGGGCATTACGCAACCCTTGGGGATTGCGGTGCGGGATGTTGAGGCAGACAACAGAGTCGCTGCACCCAGCTGTGGTCTGGAGGTAGAGGTCACAGACGAAGGTTGTTTCTGGAATACCGGCTTTTGCCGTTTCAATACAGCCGGCTCCCTTTTAGGGTTGGCCTTTGTGGTCTTTTTTGTGTTTGTGGTTTTGTCCATGCGAAATGGGTCCCCACTCATAGCCGCTATCTCCACCCGTATGTGTAGTCAACTCAAAGGTCCCATGATTATCTATGCAAGCAGGGAGGCCATGCGAGGGTTGGCACCAGCCTTCATGGGGACAGGTGCTCAGAGCTAGACCGTTGCTAATTGGGAGTAAACTCAACCAAACCTACACCACCAACTTAACGGTGACGGGTATTGAACGTACTATGAGGCCTGCCAGGGTTTTAACGGGACGGAGATAGTTATGACCTTAAACTGGAGCCGTTCCTACAGGGTTTCACCCCGGTGCTACTAGGTCCAGGAGTCATAACCACCAGCCCAAGTCAAACAAAAACGTGCCGAAAAAATCGAAAGAAAGGTCTTTCGACAGAAAAAGCTCGTGGCAGGGGGGGTATAGATCATCATTCATATATCCTAAATACTTTTTTAAAATGTCTAAACACATAACATATCCGTGATCTATTAGCCTTAAAATGCGTTAAGTCCCATCCCATAATCTATCTCAGTTTGTCCACAACTACCAAAATCCCTCAGAGAAACGATGTGTGGTCATTAAAATTTTCAATGATTTTTTTCATATATCCTAAATACTTTCCTAAAAATGTCTAAACAGATTACATATCTTTGATCTATTAGCTTTAAAACGTGGTAGGTCCCATCCCGAAATCTATCTTAGTTTCTCCACAACTACCAAAACCCTCAGAGAAACGATGTGTGGTCATAAAAATTTTTAGTGATTTTTTTCATATATCCTAAATAGTTTTCTAAAAATGTTTAAATAGATTACATATCTGTGATTTATTAGCTTTAGAATACGGTAGGTCCCATTCCGTAACCTATCTTAGTTTGCCCACAACTACCAAAATCCCTCAGAGAAACGATGTGTGGTCATAAATATTGTTCAATGATTTTTTTCATATATCCTAAATACTTTTCTAAAAATGTCTAAATAGATCACATATTTGTGATTTATTACCCTTAAAATGCGGTTGGTCCCATCCCGTAATCTGTCTTAGTTTGTCGACAACTACCAAAATCCCTCAGAGAAACGATGTGTGGTCATAAAAATTGTTCAATGATTCTTTTCATATATCCTAAATACTTTTCTAAAAATGTCTAAACAGATTACATATCTGTGATCTATTAGCTTTTAAATGAGGTGGTCCCATCCCGTAATCTATCTTATGCCTCTATTACCGTTCTCAACTCAACTAAGTTTGGTCGTCTGTCAGTCAACCCGACTTTGACTCAACCAAATTATTTTTTGATATTGTAGAACACAATGATTTTTAGTTGTGTTTGTTATGGTGCTGCCGGCATGTAATGTCGATTTCATGTTGGCAGCACCATGCATTTTATTTGTAAAATGAAGAAAAGATAACACAAAAAGAAGTTTAAATCAAGTTTTTATGAAAGAATGGATTTAAGCGTGGATTTATATAAGACGAAAATCGTGATGCTAATACAAATGTTCTACGTATACGTAGAAAAATACGCGATGATTCCAATCCTCTTGAACTACCCAGTGCGAAGTAAAAAATGTCAAAAATAAGTAGCAAATATTTATAATAAGTCATTTTTCAGAAATTTATTAGCTATTTTCGGGTGAACAAAGAAGCATTTTGTTATGTAATAGACGAAATTTAGGATCATTTGAAGTAACCTGTGCAAACTAGTCGAAATTTAAAGAAGTTTCAGAAGCCTCACTTGTTGACGGAACAATGTTTCCAACGCCGAGAGTGTGTTCAGATTGTGCTACTTGATCATTTTGTGATAACAGCTGAGATACGCATTCCTCATTCCTGTTGCTTATTAGTTCCTTTTTTTATTATTAGCAAGTTTTCCTTAATAATTGCTTTGTAATGAATCCAAACCTATATGAACTAAAAATTCTAATAAATTGTCTGTTTATAATAATAAAAATGTCATATACTTATACGCTGCCATTCGAATGACGTTTTTGTGGATGGGCCCAAACTATTTAATTCAACTCCCACGCTTACTTACACTGAGTTTTACTCATCCTAAATTTTTGCTTTCCTTTAGCAATTTCTAGATTTTTTTCCATCAGCTGCACAAGTCACTCAAATTGGGGTCTGGTTGTTATTTTTAAAGTCCTGCGTATGTGTATTAAACATTTAATTTATTATATTAAGATAAAAAAACACCTATACTTACGATTTTTCTATTTTTTGTCTTTTTTGTATTGTTTTTTAAAAGGAAGTGTATTAAAAATTTAATAGAAATCTTTAACCGACAAAGACTCAACTGCTAATAAGCAGTTGTGTTTATTTATCGTTTTTATCAACCAAACTCATACAAAGTGGTGAACCGCAATACCATTAAACACAACTAAAAAATCAAGTAAACAACCAAATAGTCAACCGCATTCAAGTTGTGAATGGCAATACCGATCTATGAAAGACGGCCAAATTATTAGAAAAGTTGTGAACCGCAAACAACTTTAAAGCGTTTAAAACTGTACTACTTAAAACTACATACATACGAGTATATTATTAGAGACTAATCCCCATTGTACATATGTATACTTATGTATTTGGATTATATACTTATATCTATTTATATTACATATGTATATACAATCTATTTACTTATTTAAAATTACCTATACATATTTCCACTAAAAATTAGCTATGTATAGTAATAAAATACTTAAAATCATAACAAAAAAACATACATACCTACAATTATATAATTTATATTGACAAAACATAATTTAAAGAGAAAAACGTGCACCAATTTTATAAAGCCAATAAATTTCTTAATAAATATCTCCATAAAAGTTTAAAGTTCATATAAGTATTTATACTCGTATATGTATGTATATACCTACATTTCTACTTCAATCTTTGCAACATGCTAAAATAAAAATATTCAATATTTAGTATATTTTCTCTTACACATGTACTTAAGGAAAATGCGTCGAAAAGAGTAAAGAGGAAAATAAATAAAATAATACAAAAAAAAAAAAACCAAACTAAAAGTTTCTCTTATTATATTGATATTATAAATGAGAAAGAAAAATAGAGAAAACATAAACCAAATGCTTCTCTTACTACATTGATATTGTAAATAAGAAGGGAAAAATAACAAACCAATTGTTTTTCTTATCATATTTTGAATGAGAAAGAACACAGAAATATTTAAGAGTAAACAACATAAACTACCAAGATAACTTTAACCCATTACAGACAAACGCTATTTACAGTTTTAATCTTAATTATTCGGACTTTATTCGACTAAAATGTAAAGAAACTGTACAATCCTGTAGTTTTTAGTAGACTCTCAAGCTGATATTTCAATCATAAAAATTTCTAGCCTGAAATCAGGCATTAACATAAACTACAAGAACACAGTAAGGATAACTGGAGTAACAAAGCATTCAATCTCAACGCTTGGCACAATAACTGCAGCCCTTCTTTTCCAATACTATTTCATTTTCCAAACCTTACATGTCGTCGATGATGAATTTAATATTCCATCTGATGGAATTATCGGTAAGGACTTTTTAAAAGCAAATAAATGTCATATCAATTATGAGGATATTTCATTTTATGTCATTTTAATTCTACGATAATAGGCTAAAGGTTCGCATAGAACATGGGACGAGCAGTGACAATTGCATAATTCCACCCCGATGCGAAGTTTTTAGAAAGTTCAAAATAAACAACATAACCGAAGAACTTTTTGTGAACTCACGAGAAATTTGTGAATGCGTGTTTTTAGCTAAAGGTATTATCAATGAGAAAAACCAAATTTTAAGAATAGTGAACGTGACAGACAAATTTAAATGTATAAAAAATACCGATATAAAATCAGAAAAACTTTCGAATTTTAATGTTTATTCAATCAACGAAGTCAAACCCCAGACTAAACGCACAGAAAATCTAAAGAATATATTACAAGGTCAAATGCCAAGCGAGGTCAAGGAAAACTTGATGCCTTTATGCGAAAAATATGCTGACGTCCTTGCATTAAAAGAAGATAAAATGACTATTAATAGCTTTTACGAACAAAGTTTATATAAAATATTATCGTATGCCACATTCACAAAGGGAAGAGATCGACAGACAGGTAAAACATTTACTAGAAAACAACCTAATCGAACCAAGTCAATCAAATTGCAACAGCCTTTTGATCTTAGTATCAAAAAAAATACTGATAGTAAGAAATCGTATAGAATGTATGTCGACTATCGGGCAGTAAACAAAAAATTGATAGCAGGGAAATTTCCGCTACCTAGGATAGATGATATTTTGGATAATCTTTGGCGTGTCAAACACTTTTCGGTACTTGACTTATTTTCTGGTTTTCACCAGATACCATTACACTCTGAATATAGAGATATCACATCGTTTAGTACAAATGCTGGCTCATTCCTTTGAAAAGTTCTGCCTTTCGGGTTAAATATCGCACTGAACTCATTTTCGCGAATGATGTCCATTGCTTTTTCAGGATTACCAGCAAACCAAGCATTTTTATATGTCGACGATATTATCGTTACTGGGTGCAATATGCAACATCATTTAAATAACCTAAAAAATGTCTTTGATATCTTCAGGAAATATAATCTTAAAATTAACCCATACAAATGTAATTTTTTTAGACCAGAGGTCACTTTCCTTGGTCATAAATGCACTTCAAGAGGTTTATTACCTGACGATTCCAAAATGCAAACCATTAAAGATTATCCAGTACCACACAGACAAAGACGCAGTCAGAAGATTTGTGGCGTTTGCGAATTATTATAGAAAGTTTACAAAAATTTTTGCGTTATGGGCAGCGCCACTGAATCACATAACTCGCAAAAATGTACATTTTATTTGGGATGATAAATTTCAAAAATCTTTTGAATGCTTGAAATCTAGTTTAATATCTCCAAATTTATTGCAGTATCCGGACTTTTCTAAGCAATTTGTAATAACAGTAGATGCATCCAAAATCGGATGTGGCGCAGTGCTGAGTCAAAATATTGACGGTAGCGATTTACCCATTTATTTTGCGTCCAGATCGTTTAATCCGGCGCACAGTGGCTGAAAATCGTTTTTCGTTGGCCAAAAGTAAATTTTTTTTGTCACCGATTTTTAAAATTTTTACGTCATTTTGTAGTTAATATATCCAAATTAAGGTAGCCAAAAAATTATGTTAAAATATTGATAATTGTGGGCGTGGCATGCTGTCAAACTCAACTTTTTTTTAATTTCAGAAAAAGGTGTTTTTCTTTGGTTTTTTACCAAAATTAAATGGTTACTACTCGCAAGCTATCATCGATAATGGTCTGCGGTTTTTTTTAAAATGTTTGTAGGATTATTGTTCTTAGTTGTTGTAAGTAGGCACAGCTCTAGCGTTTAATATTAGGGGCGTTATGAAATATTTATGAAACTACTATATTTTCCTCAAATTTAAACTTTAGTGGAATAGAACTTCTAGGGAACAAGAAACGTATACAACCACGAGAAAGGTGAAAGTGTCCTCTTTAAGGCTATATATACTTTTGCACCCGCCACGAGCCGCCTGTAGAACACTTTTTTCATTGTAATGAAATTACTCATATACAATGGTGTATTAAATTTTCATTTTTTTGCCTAAAAGTTTATTTTTTTTTAGTTTAGACTACGTATAACTAAAAAAATAAATATAATACCTTTGAAAGGGTTTAATGGCTTTGTTTTGATCAGAAAAAAATAAGTAATAAAATTATCACAATGTGCTCTACAGAGCATATGATCTCTTTCTAAATTTACCTGTTATTAAATGTTAGGGTCAACCAAAGTCATAAACAATATTATAACAATAATTGCGACATTAAACCACTAAAGTTAAAAAACAACCCCATATTGACGCATGAGTGCAGTTTTGTTCAATTTAAGCGCTACCTGCTATGAAATTAAAGATCAGTGTGTGAAGAACATGTATCTAAAAATTTATAAAGGTACGGATTCGTTAAGGGATTACTCAGTAATATCTTAATCCTTTAAGTGTACGGATAAAACATAACAAACGCAAATAAAAATATTCAGAAGAAAATGTAGAGCTTCAGTTATAAAGAACTGGCCGAAGTGTATTTTAAAAACAAAAATCAAGAAGATGTTCTTAGTTACGTTAAAATAAAATTAATCTTAAATTCGTGTGGCACCGAAATGCAAGAGCAATTATATAATTTCGTCAAAGCACTAAAAAAACGCTACAAAGAAGTTATGTACAGTAAACAAAAATTTTATATAAAAAGTGCAAAGTGGTTAGAAGGTCAACTTACTGTCGCTGCAGAAACAACAAAGCAAGATAAGGCTGGAAGACCACGCAAATCATTAGTGGACAACTGCAGCGATAGATCTAAGAGGCGGAAGCTTAAAGATATTAACGATGCGTTTGGTTCTACAAATATAAAAGAATCTTTCCTACAAAAGTGGATATCATTGAAAAAGTTGTTAAAGCTAGTCCACCGAGAACAAAACGGATTCTTAAAAGTATACCAACTCCGAATGATGCAATACAGTACACAAATGAGGAGACATTAGCATTATTTCTGGATTTGAAATTAACAAAACAGCAATATATTAAACTCAGATAGCGTGCGATTGAAAAAGGCTCAAATATATATCCAGCATATCATCACATAACCGCTGCTAAAATGGACTGTTTGCCATCAAAGGACACTATTACAATCACACAAATTTCGGAAGAGGTACAACTACAATCTCTACTTGATCACACAGCCGAACGCTTGCTGCAATCAATAACAGGAAATGAGTTGAAGAAATACGGAAACACAAAGTTAATTCTTTTTTGTAAATGGGGATGTGATGGTTCTTCGGGACAAAAACAATATAAACAAGCTGTATGTGAAAATATTTCTGACTCAGATATGTTCATGGTATCATTTGTACCATTGCGATTGAAAAAGATTTTGGAAGATTCAGAGCCTTCGACTAGTACAACGCAAACAATGGATATTTGGAAAAATGAGACACCATCTTCTACGAAATACTGCAGGCCAATCAAATTTCAATTCAAAAAAGAAACAAATGATGTTACTAATAAAGAAATTAGTGATATCAAGGCCCAAATTACAACACTACAGCCATTACAATTACAGTTAGATGGGCAGCAAATTGAAGTAAGCTACCAGATAGTCCTGACAATGATAGATGGAAAAGTGGGTCAGGCTTTGACTAACACGAAGGCTGCATCCAGCTGCATTATATGCCAAGCAACATCAACCCAATTAAACCAAGTCCTAGCAAAATAATTAGATAATACTGATGCATATGAATTTGGATTATCACCACTACACGCAAGAATACGACTTATGGAACACATACTAAAAATCAGTTATGATTTGGATTTCGGGTCTTCAGTATCAATAAGAAACAACGAGACCAACAAAGAGTTAAGAAGTTCAAAAAAGAAACATGTTCAAGATGAATATCGCAAACGTGGACTGATTATAGATCAGCCAAAACAAGGGTCAGGCAATACAAATGATGGCAATACTGCAAGAAGATTCTTTTCAGATCCAGAAACAGCATCTGAAATAACAGGAGTGGATTTTAACCTTATTTTCAGATTTAAAATAATACTAGAAGTACTTGCGTGCAATGAAGAAATTGACTGTAGAAAATTTGGAGATTATGCTAAGGAAACTGCAAAAATATATACAACTAACTACCCATGGAGAAATATGTCTGCAACAGTTCACAAAATCCTCTATCATGGTGAAGATGTCATTAAATATCATTTGGTGCCACTTGGAGATCTATCAGAGAAGGCTCAGGAAAAAAGGAACAAGGATTCCATATTTTATAGAGAGCACAATACTAGGAAAATTTCACGGAATTCAACAAATGAAGATCTATTTAATATATTATTGGCAACGTCAGATCTGTTCATATCCAGTATTCGAAATCAATGGAAAGTGGACCATCGGGATTTAGATGAAGAAGCCAAAAAACTGCTAAAGAACAGAAATAGCACAGAACAAAATATGGAATATTTGCAATTAATATTTAAGTCAAACGAATAAAAATTATAATTGCCTTTCATTATTCTTTAAGTACGGAAAACATTGTATTAGTAAAAAATAAGTTAAAACGTTATATTCGACCGAGTCGAATCTTAAATACCTTCCAACTATATAGGATGATGGAGGGGTAAGGGGGTGGTGAGGTTAAGGTAGCGTAGAAGATCAAATTATATTTTCTTGTTGCTTAACCAAAAAAAATTTTTTTTTGGGGGGGTGAGGTGAAGGTAGCGCAGAAGATCCGAGTACATTTTCCATTCGTCATGAAAGCTTAAAAATTAATTTTTATGCAATCTAGGCTTAGGTAATACAATTTGTTAATTATTGACACTATTTTTCATATAATATGCTATATAAACGCCCACAAAAAGGGGGAGGGGTCCAAAAATAAATTTTTATGATTTTCTGGCTCCAGGGTAAAGACCTTGAACCTTCTTTGACATAAAAATGTTTCATTTGCTTAACAAATTTACAAAAAAACTTGTAAAAATGTGTAGTTTTTCAGGGGTTGGTTTAGTTCTTCTTAGGGGAATTTTTCCCCCTGGTCCGACTTGGCCCATTTACGAACTTAGCCTGCCTTATCCTTCAAGATAAATATGTACCAAATTTCAAGGTTCTAGCTCTTTTCGTTTAGACTGAATCGTGTTCATACAGACAGGCGAATGGACGGACGGACGGACGTATGGACAGACGGACATAGCTATATCGTCTTAGATTTCATCACTGATCAAGAATATATATACTTTTTTGGATGTTAGAGGGATATTTTACTATGTTACACACAGAATAAACCCATATTTCACTCTATAAGTTAAAAAAATTAAAATGTTCAACTTTGACCTCGAATTCCTTAAAAAGTCCTCAATCAATTTTAATGTAATTGAAACTGAATCAAGCTGAACTAAATATCTATCCATTAAAAAAAAATTATTTTAATATTTTGATCGGTTCAAAAGTTACAGAATTTTGGCCAACGAAAAACGATTTTCAGCCACTGTGCGGCGGAGCAAAAGAAACCAACCATTGAGCAGGAATTTCTGGCAATATATTTTGCAATAAAGCAATTTAGACCATAGGTTTATGGAACTGAATTTATCGTGAGATCGGGCCACAGGCCTCTAGTTTACTTATTAAATATGAAAAATCCTTCGTCAAAATTGACAGAAATCAGATTAGAGTTAGCAGAATACAACTTTTCAATAGTGTACATCAGAGGTAAAAATAATGTTGCAGCAGACGCACTCTCGCGCATTTCAATTGACGAATTGAAGAATAGACAAATTTTTGCAATGACAACACGTGGAAAGTCTAAACAAATGCAGTACGCAACGGAAAACCCTAAGACTGACACAGAAAAGATAACAATATACGATAAGTTTTCTCATGAATTTTCCAAAAGAATACCAAAAATTAGATCCGAAATTGTATATGACAACAATAACTTACCAAAACTACTTATCGTGAATATTCACAAAAATTTTAAAATTATATCATCTCTAAGAATTTTTTTTTTGAAAACGAAACATCGAATTTAAACGAGATGCTTTTGAGGTTCCAAAGAGAAGCCGTCATACAAAATATTCTTAGAATAGAATGGCCAAAGGATGATATATTCTTCACAATCTGCAGTACACAAACATTGAAAGAGCATGGTATAAAAATATTGAAAAATTTAGAAGTTATATTAACGGATCCTATCGAACAAGTATTTGATATTTCAAAGAAAGAAAATTTGATGAATATTTATTACATCGATCCACTCATAGGAGGGCATTGTTGACGGAAAAAGTTATACGCAAAGTTAAAGACGTAGCTATTTTTGTTAAGAACTGTGACAAGTGCAACAAAGACAAAGTAAAACCAGGAAATAAAGAAAAACTAACTCTGACCCCAACACCAACCACAGCTTTTGACATAGTAGTTTTGGACACAATTGGTCAACTAGCAGAACCCAAATTCGGGAACAAGTATGCATTTAGCGAACCACGAATTGCAGATACAGTATCAATTATATTACGTAACATGTTCCAGAAAAATAAGAACCTTATTATCGTAGCGTTACTGTAACCTGTCTAGAGCCTTAGGGTAATTTTCTTCAAATTCATCACATTTCTTTATTGTAGTCTGTCGATTTAAAATTCTTTATTTGTAGCTTTTCTTTTACCTAATAAAGAAATTTTTATAAATTATACTTTGTCGCTTTTATAATAAGCATATTTTTAAGAATATCCTACGAGCCTGCATAGGCTTTTCTTTAAATTAAAATTTGTATAAATTCAATCAGATTGTATTGGATGAGAGTCGAGTAGTGGTTGCTAAATGTTTTAATTAATAAAAATTTATAATATCTCTCGGTCGAACCCCATCTCTTTCTCAAAATAATCAGTCGTATCATGAATAAAATTTCACATGGAAATTTTCGAATGTGTGAACAATTGGTATCATAAATAATTTAACTTGTGAAAATTTCCGAATGTTTACATTTTCAAACTCCGAAAAAAAATGCTTGTGAATTTTTTCGTTTTAAATAAATTCCACGTGATTGTGAATGACTCACATGTGAAAAATGTTGACAAATTCTAACGAAAAACATTCACAAAATTTTGTTTGTCGAGAGAGGTTGGAAAAATGTAAGTTTTTAAATAAAATAAGAAAAAGTGGTTTTGATTGCATATATTTAATTTGTTTTGTTGTTAAAGGAGTAAAACTGTAAAAAAGGAGCAAATTAATGTATTATTCGGTGAAACGCTGGAAAATGCAGACATCGCAAGAGGATTTGTAAGAGGAAATAAAACCAAGGTGAAAATGTAGACATCCCAGAGATTTGTATCTGATTTTTGGGAAAGTACCAAAAACAAATTAAATAGCGTCGGTCCGCCTGTAAAAACAACTGCAGAATGGGAAAAAGTAAGAATTCTTTAAATTATTGGTATTCTTATGCGCTTACAATAACAAAAATATTGCATTTACAGGTTTGGCTAGATCAGAAAATTTATTTGCGGAAAAAAGCCTCATCCCACATGCAATACAAAAAAGGTACAGGTGGTGGACCGTATAAGGAATATAAATTTTCTGTAAAAAAAAGAAAAACCGAAATGACAACTGCCGAGATTGCCATGATAGGAGTGGAATCACAAAAAACAATTTGTGAAGAAATTGTGAAGTTTAAATCTACTGCCGAAAAACATTACGGTGATGTAGTCAAGTTTTAGACGAATTTATAGAGCACTCGACAAAATTAGTGAGCACCAAAAATTAAGTTATGAGGAAATGAAGAGACACCACCAGGAAATGGAAGCATTGCGAAAGATGGAATTAGATTTAAAAAAGTCTGAGGTGGAAAGTAGCTTAAAAATAAACGGGTTGATGATGGAAATAGAAGAATTGAAGTTACGTCAGCTTCAAAATATTAATGACGAGTAGGTGATATACTGCCAAAAAACTGACAATGGTTGTGCAACAATTTTTATTTAGTATAATATTTATTTGGATTTTAAGATAAATAGCTGTGATGAATGCCATATTTGAATATTTATACCATAAGACTGTAATACATGTGTTTATGTGCGGAAAACCCTTTTTTTCATCTTCCACTTTCTCTGACATTTCTCTTTTTAATCTTCCCTCTCCTTTTTTTCTTTGGCGCCTATGCTTTAAATTTGTATAAAATCTCTTTTTACCTTCTTTTTTTCACTTTTGTTCTACCCGCCAACCCGAACGTAAGTTTTACAAAATAATAAATAGAAAAAAAACCCCAAATTAAAACTCATTTGTTTTTATTATATATTTTTGAGGAAAATATTTCACACAAACATTTTTTGGTCCAATCGACCCGGATTTACCAAACCCCGGTGAAATATTTTTCTTTAAAAATATTTTTTATTTGCAGAACAACAAACCCGAAGGAAGACAACAGCTCTTGTTGCCTCTTCATAATATATATTTCAACATTTAAAACCCACCCCTATTTTTGCACGAAAGAAAGGTAAGTCATTTGTTTTAAATTAACAAGTGATTTATTTGCAAAAAAAAGTGTTACATTATAAGGCAAAAAAAAGTGGAGAAAATAAATTGTGCATTTAAGAATAAACAAATATTCAACCATATTGAAAAAAGCGAAGTGCATTTTTACAAAAAACAATAGTCGGCTACCCGTGTGAATTTTATAATTTTTAACATAATTTGTGCTGTATGTTAACTAAAGTCTGTTTTGTTTGTTTACTCATTATTGAATATATTTTTTAGTACTGTCGTTTTTGCTCGGTTTTAAGCCTGACAGTGTAAATTTACTTTAATTATTTTTTATTTACATATAAAAAGGTTTCAGAGAAAAAAATATACCCCATTTTATCAAATTCAGTTTGATTTTTTTACTCAATTATTGTTTGCTTATTTTTTCAAAAGTTTTATTTTTTACCCGTTTATATTTATTGCCTAATTTATTAGCTTTTGTCGGTATTTTTTTTTCCTCAGAAGTAATCCTGCACCCATATTTCGTTAATTAGCTAATTTATATGATTTATCCACAAACCAATTTTTAAGATGGCGACAGTAAATGATTTGATTAGGAATTGCGATCGTTTGGTCGATTTTGAGGCCTACGTTAGTATTGTTCCACCCGCGGAACATAGCATTGGTTCTTAAATATCCATGAGAAAGAATTGCATCGCTTATGGGAAGTAGTAAGAAAATCCTACGATGCTTTATTAATTTTAGCCGAAAGTGATCCGAAGATTCAGATTATTGAGGTGAAGCAAAAATACATGAGTTCGTACGGTACGTATGTACGTGGCGCCTCCCTCATAACGGATCACTTAGAGCGTTTAAAGGAATCCTCGAAAAACGAGAAGGCTCAGGAGCCTAATTTTATTCCATCTGCTCATTTACCCCCTTGCGAAATAGATCCCTTTTACGGAGATTATTTGAAGTGGCCTTCATTCCACGAATCATTTAAATGTATGGTAGCGGATAACCCCAGAATTGACCCTGCTTCGAAAATGTATTACCTTTTGCAATACACTAAAGGGGAGCCACATAAAATGATCCGTACATGCCCATTGACTAAAGATGGTTTTCCCATTGCATGGAAAAATCTCATGGACAGATATGAGAATAAACGCGTTCTCATTAACGCCCAGTTGAAAATTCTTTTTAATATCAACCCCATTACCCGCGAAACTGGCCCAAATATTAAAGAACTGCAGAGAACCATTAATGATTGTATTACTAATCTGTCGCTGCTCAATGTAAAAACTGATAGCTGGGACGTTATTTTTGTCTACATTGCTTCTACAAAACTCCCCGATACCACATTAAGTCTGTGGGAACAGTCAGAGAAGCATGATGTGGACATGCCATTATGGGATGAAATGGATAAGTTCCTAACATTGCGTTACAAGACCCCGGAATCCGTTTATGATATTAGAGGATCCCATCTAAATCCCCCTCAAAACCCCGTTAAGAATCATGTTTCGAGTAACACGAAAAAACCCTCTAATGATTCCCGAAAAGTTAAAGCATTTGCTGCTAGGACAAATCAGAGTCAGAATGTGACGCAGTGCGTTTTATGTCCCGAGAAACATCCCCTTAGGCTTTGTCCTGTATTTTTAGGTCAAACTGTTGATGATCGATTATCCACTGTAGAGAGGCTTAGATTTTGCTCAAACTGTCTAGCGTCATCCCATGAATATAGAGCGTGCAAAAGCGTTAATGTTTGTTATATTTGTAAGCAGAAACATCACTCTCTTCTGCATAAAAATTTTACTCGAAACCCTGATCGCCCAAGTAACTTTACGCATCCTAATCCATCTCGCTCGAACCCATCTAATCCTTCCAGTAATGGAAATACTTTCAAAAGTTCTGGCACTCATGGCTCAAATTACAGTCCACCCCAAGTTAACTCTGATGAGAAATCCTCGACTTCAAGCGCAGCTCGATCGTTTCAGTCTTATGCCTCGCACTCTATTTCCCAAAAGTTGCAAAGGAAATTATGTTTACCCACAATGCCGTCTGCTATGGCGAAAATTACTGGTCTTAATGGCAGTTTAACGGCGACTACTTCTAAGATATGCTTAATCACAATTGGTTCTAAATCAAACCCAGATTTTAGACTTCAATGTGAGGCATATGTCGTAGAGAAGTTGACTGGCCGGTGACCCGTCTAATTTCTCTAAAATCGATAAGACTGACGTTAGTTTTACCCGTATGGATCTGCTCCTAGGGGGAGATGTATACCCCCAGATATTATTACCCGAAGTAGAAAAGCACCCCGATGGCAACCTTATTGCTCAAAATACAATGTTTGGTTGGATTGTTACTGGTAAAGTTTTTCACTGCAACCCCCTGAATACGGTTAATTCATATTTTAGCCATATTGATTTAAATAATCAACTATCTCGGTTTTGGGAACTCGAAGAGGTACCGAAAGCAACTCAATTGTCCGAAGCTGAGATATTTTGTGAACAATATTACCAGTCGACAACCTTCAGAAACCCCGATGGCCGTTATGTAGTTTCCCTACCCTTTAAACAGGAATTTTCAAAAAACCTTTGTTTAGGTAATTCCCGTGAGATTGCGCTTTCTCAATTTAAACGAAATGAAGCTCGCCTTTTACGAAACCCCGAACTTAAATCACAGTATGACAAAGTAATTGGCGAGTATATTGAATTGGGTCATTTGCGGGAAATTTCTTCTTGCCGTTTAGAAATGAACTCTTATTACTTACCCCATCATGCTGTGTACAAACCCGATAGTGTGACGACGAAACTTCGTGTCGTGTTTAATGCATCCAGCCCGTCTTCAAACGGCGTCAGCTTAAACGATACCCTCTACCCAGGCCCTGTACTACAGGCTAACCTTACAATCTTAATTCTACGGTGGCGTCTTTATCGATTCGTGTTTAATGCTGACATTGAGAAAATGTATCGGCAAATTATTGTTCATCCTAATCATATCCCCTTTCAGCGGATATTATTCCGCGAAAGTCCCGAAGTCGAAGTCAAGGATTTCGAGCTTCAAACGGTGACATTCGGAGTGAACTGTGCACCGTATCTTGCCATTCGGACTCTAATCCAATTGGCATGCGAATGCGAAGCTCAAAATTCTGCAGTGTCCGAAATATTGCGAACCCAAATGTACGTCGATGATGTTCTTGCTGGTTCACATGAGCTAGAAGAAGCAATAATACGACGTAATGATCTAATTAACGTTCTTGGCTCTGCTGGCTTTGTTCTGCGGAACTGGGCTGCGAATCATAAACGTTTATTAGAGGATTTACCCTGCGAGAGTCTGTTAGCAGCAGACTTCTTGAAATTTTCGGACGCGAGCACGACTAAGACACTTGGCCTGCGATGGAATGCCTATTCCGACAGCTTCTATTTTAAATTTGTTGCGCAGCCGAATAGGGACTTTGTTACAAAACGTGCTGTCTTGTCAGAAATAGCAAAGCTATTTGACCCAGCCGGTTGGCTTGCCCCTAAGATTATTGTCGCTAAGATAATAATGCAACAGATTTGGAAAGACAAGACAGATTGGGATTAATGTTTAAACGCCTTAACTCTAAACCAATGGCACGCTTTTTTAGAGGACTACCCGCAAATTGAGAAAATTAACATTCCAAGATGGGTTAATTTTCACCCCGATTTTGATGTAGAGATCCATGGTTTTTGCGATGCTTCTGAGAAGGCATACGCAGCAACTCTGTATATACGAGCTATTTGCCCTAATAAGAAAATAACAGCACATCTGCTTATGGCTAAGACAAAAGTTGCGCCGGTTAAATGTGAGACATTACCCCGTCTAGAGCTCTGCGGAGCAGCATTATTGGCGACTATGGCAGAATCGCTTTGTTCTCAAATGAATCTAGCCAGGAAAAGGATTCATTTTTGGACTGATTCTACCATAGTTTTATCCTGGCTTCAAAAACCCCCGTGCCACTGGCCTACTTTTGTTGCAAATAGAGTTGCGTTGATTCTGGAGAAAGTCGCCACTGAGAATTGGTCTCATGTTGACTCTCGGAATAACCCCGCTGATATGGCAAGCCGAGGATCTCTTGCTCAAGATTTAGTTGAAAACACTTTATGGTCCTCAGTGGTTAAGCCAGCCTGCGGAAAATTGGCCCCGGACGAAAATTACTTATCACACTAATCTCGAGACAAAAAATATAATGACTCTTTTTACCCACTCTAATAGCCCTGATGATATTCTGAAGAGGTTTTCTAGTTTACCCCGAGCTATGAGAGTCATTGCCTATATTTTTCGTTTCTATAATAGAGTGCGAAAGTGTGATTGTGTTTATGATTCCCAGCAGTTATCTAGGTCGGAGATAATATTTGTGAAAACACATTTCCCTTTTATCTCAACATTTTTACTTACCTGAATACTCATGCCTTCTGAAGGGCGAGAGTTTACCCCGAAATAGTAAATTAATCTCGTTGAATCCTTTCCTTGATTCAAGTGGGCTCATGAGAGTAAATGGTCGCCTTGCTCAGGCAGTAGGTCTGACGTATGATGAACGTGTTCCAAAAATTCTACCCTATTATGCACCTTTTACTCGGTTATACTTAACCTTTGTCCACAAATACTCGCTGCATGGTGGAAATGCGTTATTGGCACGACTTGTTAGAATTGAATTTTGGGTCCCTAAACTCAGGAATTTAGTTCGTACGATTGTGAACAACTGCAAGGAATGCGTTATTCATCGTAAGCAGACTAGTCATCAGATGATGGCTGCTTTACCCCCGGAAAGAACGTCTATTGGGAAGCCCTTTGATTATACAGGCGTCGACTTTGCAGGTCCATTTGACATTAAATCCTACAGTGGAAGAGGTTGTCGAATGTCCAAAGGTTATGTCGTAGTGTTTGTTTGCTTTAGTACAAAAGCAATACATTTAGGAGTGACCGAGGATATGAGCTCAGAAGCTTTTCTGGCAGCATTTACCCGTTTTATATCCCGTCGTTCGGCACCTCGACAAATGTACTCTGATAATGGCACAGCTTTCGTTGGTGCTGCAAAGTTACTCAGTATTGATCGAAGAAAGTTTTTACAAGAAATAGGATCTAAAGTTCAGACCCTTAGTCCCGATAATCCGTTTAAATGGCATTTTATTCCCCCTGGCGCTCCTCACATGTGTGGTTTATGGGAAGCCGGGGTAAAGAGTTTCAAAACCCATTTGAAAAGAATTTCTAATTCACAGAAATTTACTTACCCCGAATTTGAAACCATGTTGACTCGTATTGAAGCTTGTTTGAACTCCAGACCCTTATGTGCAATGAGTGATAACCCAACTGATTTGGTTCCTTTAACCCCTGGTCATTTTTTAGTCGGACGTCCGCTACTGGGGACTGCAGAGCCTGACCACTCAGAATTATCCTTAAGCCTTGCCAACAGGTGGCAGAAGCTTAAAATTCTTCACCACCAATTTGCCATAAGGTGGAAAGAGGAATATTTGAAGGAGTAGTTGGCGATTTGGTTGTAATCCGTCAAGATAATTTGCCCCCAAATTGTTGGAGATTAGGTCGCTTAGAGAAGGTCTATTCTAGTCAGGATTCTAAAGTTAGAGTCGCTGACGTGAGAACAGCTTCTGGCATTATTACTCGGCCAATTGTGAAGCTTGTTCTCCTTCCCAATTCAAACCCAAATTAATAATTTTTTTTTTCTCCCTATTCTCTTATTTTTTATAACCCCTAGATTTTCAAAATGTCTCAAACTTCGACCCGTTTTGAAGTTCACCGTCCTGTCAATGGTTCAGCAGGGAGTAAACCCGAAATAAAACCACGTGATGAAAGCCTTAGAGACTGCCGCATTTGTAAAAGTGAACACCCCATTCGGAAATGCCCAAAGTTCCGTAAAATGTCGGTAGCAGAGCGATGGAAAGTTGTTGCAAAATATCGCTACTGTTTTAATTGTCTGGCTCACTCTCATATGAGGGATAAGTGCGTCAGTAGAGAACGGTGTATGGAATGCACAGCCGAGCACTACACGCTTCTGCACCGTTTTCGAGATGACAGACGAAAAATACGCACTGATCGCCCTGAAGGGACTCAGACGAAGAACCATAAAAAGAAGAACAAGAAGAAGAAAGCCAAAAAAACGAAACGTAACAAGGTCGATACAAACACTCAACACTTGGAGCAACAAATAGAACAATTGAAACAAGAAGTAGCACAATTGCAACAGAAATCACAACAAATTCAACCACAAGTCCAGCCGTATGCCCAGCCACAGCATTCTAATTATGCCAAGGAAACTGCGACGATTATAATCAACGTTTCGAATGGACGTATATCCTAGGAATTTTTTTTCTTTTTTTTACCTATTGTATTTTTTTTTTTTCTCTCTTTTTAATAATTGAATTGTATTCTGAATTTGAATTTTTATTAGTAAATTTTTTTTTAATTTTTTGTAAATTATTATTACTTATTTTTAATTAAACTAACTCCTTACCCTTTGTTGCACGAGTGCAAGGGGGGCGGGATGTTTATGTGCGAAAAACCCTTTTTTTCATCTTCCACTTTCTCTGACATTTCTCTTTTTAATCTTCCATCTCCTTTTTTTCTTTGGCGCCTATGCTTTAAATTTGTATAAAATCTCTTTTTACCTTCTTTTTTTCACTTTTGTTCTACCCGCCAACCCGAACGTAAGTTTTACAAAATAATAAATAGAAAAAAAACCCCAAATTAAAACTCATTTGTTTTTATTATATATTTTTGAGGAAAATATTTCACACAAACAACATGTACCTTATTATGTGATATTAAACCATTAAGTTTTAAGATATTTTAATTTTTTTATACTCTGAAGTAAAGAACCAAGTTTTTTAATTATTTTTTATGTTTTTTATATTTTTCTAATAAACTAATAATGAATTACACAAACGTTTTTTAATCAATTGAATTTAAAAGCCATTCGGCAATGTCGTTTCTTATACGTTGAGCTATATTTTTTAAGGTTTCATGAGATTGTACATCTTCACTTTCGGAAGGTTCAACCTCTGAAGAAGCTACCAAATTAGATCCCAAATAATCATCGGCGGCCTTGTAATAAATACAAATTTTATGCAGCGCTGCACAAACATTTACAATTTGTACTGCTTTTTTGGGCTATAGTGAAGTTCCCTTGCATCAGATGTACATCGCCATCTGTTCTTAAGGACACCGTTGGTTCTCTCAATAATATTGCGACATTTCGTATGTGCGTCATTAAACCTTCGTTGTTTTGGTTCTACAGGTGTCCTATATGGTGTCAAGAGCCATGGTTCCAAGGGGTACCCAGCATCACCTAAAAGATATACATTTCAATTAATTTTCCTATTATGTAAATATACAACTCTTTAAACACACCTAACAACCAACAGCTACTACGATCTTGTAAGTAAGTTTCCTCCATTTTGGCTCTTAAACCTGACATTCTCCAAATGAGTGAATCATGGTTGGCACCTGGATGTGTAGCATCTACAAAACGAATTTTCATCTGATTGTCGCATACCTTGAAGATATTTTTAATATTAACTGACGACATAAAAGAAAGAATATAAAATTAAGTAACATACCAACAACACATTCAGGCTATAATTGCCTTTCCGGTTATAATATAAATGCCTGTTCGTGGGGGCAATTATTTTTATGTGAGTGCCATCAATGCATCCTACTACACCCGGTATTTTATATTAAAAAAAATGTTTGATTATTTCTGTTGAAGAATAAGAGTGAACACCATTATTATATACTTTGTATATATTGTTTTATATAATTTGTATTTCATGTTATTACTGAAAAAATAAAATTTTTCATTCTTTATTAAACTTTCAAACAAACAATAGGTTATGGGCCTTTCCGTGAAATAAGAGTTTGAATATAATAAATTAATAAATATTTAAAAAAATATCAGTGATAATTTGTGCTGTGAATTTATACACATAGTGAAGGAGGAAAATGACATCAAGTTTTCAAATTGAAAAACTCCGTGGAAGTGAAAACTTTGAAGACTGGAAGTTTTCTATTCAAGCATATTTCCAGATGAAGGGATTGTGGAATGCGGTTATAGATGCTGAAACTAATAGTGAAAAGAAAGTTCAGGCAAAGGCAGAACTTATCTTATTAGTTGATAAATTAATTTATCCGCATATTCGAGAATGCAAAAGTGCAAATGAAATCTGGATTACATTGTGTAAAATTTTTGAAGATAGCGGTTTAGTAAGACGAGTCGGCTTAATACAAAAGTTCTGTTCAACAAAACTAAACGACTGCAAGAGCGTTGAAGAATATGTAAATGAAATTCTGACAACAGCACACAAGCTGAGAGCTGCTGGTTTAAAAATGGATGAAGAATGGGTTGGATCGATGATGCTTGCTGGCCTTCCAGAAAAATATAAGCCAATGATTATGGGAATCCAAAGTTCAGGTATTAAAATAACTGGTGATGCTGTTAAGTTAAAATTACTTCAAGATGTAAAGGCTGATTCACAGGATTTAGCTTTGGCTACTAACAAAAAAGGATTCAAGAAAAGAGTACCAAAGTGTTTTAATTGTAATAAGTATGGACATATTGCTACTAAATGCCCAAGTAAATATGAAAAAACAAATATCAAGAAAAATGCAAATGCTATGATGGGAGTTTTTACAGTTCGTGAATTAAACAAAAATGATTGGTTTTTTGACTCTGGTGCAACAGCTTATATGTGTTCAAATGCTTCATTTTTCAAAAGCAATTACGAAGAACAAAATACTGAGGTAACAATTGCCAATAACTCTGTTATGAACGTTGAAGGTGTTGGTGATGTCGATGTAATTGTACAATCGGACAAAAATTTGAAAGAAAAGGTTAAGTTTCGTGATGTTTTGCATATTCCTGATTTATACATTAATTTACTCTCAGTTTCTAAAATTGTTGAGAATGGTTACAAAGTAGAATTCAATAAAAAAGGTTGCAAAGTCTTGAATGCTGTTGGTCAAATTATTGTGACAGGCGATCTTGTGAATGGCATGTTTAGAATGAACATAGGAAATGATAGTGCGTATCTATCCGAAATAAAAATTAAAGAGTCTGAGTTATGGCATAAACGTATTGGCCATGCTAACAATGAAGTTTTAAGAAATATGAATTCTGGATCCGTTACAGGAGTAAAATGTGATATCAGTAAAGAAAATTGTACGACATGTCTGAAAGGAAAATTATCCAGATTGCCATTTAAAGACCTTGGAAGTAGATCCACAGAAGTACTAGGCCTGATACATACTGATCTTTGCGGTCCAATGGAAGTAAAATCAATCAATGGTTCGAGATATATTCTTATCTTTATTGATGATTTTAGCCGAAAAGTTTTTCCATTTTTTATTAAAACAAAATCTGAAGTAGCTGATAAATTCTTAGAATTCAAGAACTTTGTTGAAAACCAAACAGGTAAAACTATTAAAACTTTAAGAAGTGATAATGGCACAGAGTATTGCAACAACAGAATGAAGAAGATAATGATTGGAAGTGGAATCGAACATCAAACAACGATTCCATACAGCCCACAACAAAATGGTATGTCTGAGCGTATGAATAGAACAATTATTGAGAAAACAAGATGCCTTTTGATTCATTCAGGCTTACAAAAAAAGTTTTGGGCAGAAGCAGCCAATACAGCCGTGTATTTAATAAATCGTACTCCATGCAAAACACTTAATTATATTACACCCGAAGAAGTTTGGTCAGGTAAAAAACCTTGTTTAAAATATTTAAAAGTTTTTGGATGTAAAGCTTTAACTCACATACCTAAAGAGAAGAGAAGGAAGCTTGACTGTAAGGCAAAAGAAGCAATTTTTGTTGGATATAGTGCTCACATGAAAAATTATCGTTTCTATGATCCTGCTCGTAATGAAGTGTTTTTAAGTAGAGATGCAAGATTTTTGGAAAATGAGTTCTTCGACCATAAGTTACATGATGATAAAGCGGATTTTTATATGTACGCGGAATGTGATTTAGTGGGGGAAAAGCAAGATGATAATAATATACAACAAGAAGAAGTTCTTGATTTAAATCCAGTTGTTGAAAATAGAAATATTGTAAATCGATTAGGAAGTACTGAAAGCCCTCTCATAGATGAAACATCAGAAGATGGATCATCAGAAGAACATTTTTCAGATGCTATTAGTGGTACACCTTTTGAAGGATTTGAAACTGAAAGCACATTACCACAACCCTTAAGAAGATCATCAAGGACTCGAAAGCCAGTGCAAAGATATGGTTTTGAGTGTAATATTGTATATACAGAACAAGAATCTGTCACCGTTAGACAAGCACTTCAGAGTGAACAAAAAGATAATTGGATAAGAGCCATGAATGAAGAACTTAGAGCTTTGGTTGAAAACAACACTTGGGATATTGTAAGTCTTCCTAAAGGAAAGAAAGCTATAGAAAGTAAAATGGGAGTGAACACCATTATTATATACTTTGTATATATTGTTTTATATAATTTGTATTTTATGTTATTACTGAAAAAAATAAAATTTTTCATTCTTTATTAAACTTTCAAACAAACAATAATTTCCTTTTTTTCTGGATCCTCAGGCCAAGAAATCTATTAAGGACACAACTTTTCTTCAAAAACATTTAGCACTTCAGTTAATACCATGCTGAATAATGACTAGACCAACTCTGCTGTCATTTCCGACTCCCTTTTAGTATGAGCCCTCAGCAAAAAAACGTAAACACGCTCCAAGTTTTACAACCGGTTGTACTGCAAAACTTTTTTTTGTAGCCGGCAACGATTCATGCAGCACCCCCAACAGATATTTTAAAATATCTTTGGAAACACGATAATACTTTTGAAACCTGAAAGAAAATATTTTTTATAAATAACTATTAATAAATAATAATATCTTCAGATGTATACATACAAAGAATTTGGTATTTCCAAAGGGTTGGAGTCATCTCGAAGATTTCTTCTTATAGAACGTTGTTCCTAAATAATTTCTTCCTCTTCTAATGCTAATAATGTCGCAAAACTATACATTGTTAATTTCTGTTAAAAGACACGATTTTTCTTAAATTTATAATTTATTTTACTTACCGCTTTTAAATTGTTAGGTACTCCGAATAAAAACACATATGTTTTTTAAAAACAGGTATGTTATTTTCATTCACAAGGAATTCATGATACAAAAACTTTTATTCGGAAATTTCCACATGCGGAATTCATGATAACGCTGAATAAGTCTGCAACAGTTAAAACACAAGCGGAATTGTCATGTATAATTTGTGACAATGACTTATACGTAGATTCCGAGGAATGTTAAGTACAGTGAACCCGCGAAAACGTGAACACTCGAACACATGAACCATTCGAAAACGTGAACAAATTAATTTTTACATTGACTACTCTAAAACGTGAACAAAGTCTGAAAGCTCTAAAACGTGAACAAAGTTTTCTAATTTTTTTCGTTCTATTTTTTAATTTTGAGAATCCCAGAACACATTTTTATGTTTACGTTGATTGTTTTTACAAATACATGCAAATGTATATGTACATATGTACCTTTACTGATTTAGTTGCGCCATGACATTTGATCTATAAACACACAACCTGTCAGTATATTATTACTCGTATTTTGCTAAAGTACAAATTTAAATTCTGAGTGCTAATAATTAATTAAAATGTCATCTAAAAAGCCAAAAGTTTTAAGTCTAAAAGAAAAGGCAGATATTGTTTACCTATTACAAAAAGATGGTAGTGTAACTGGCTTAGCTAAAAAAATCAAGTGGCAAAATCAACGATTTGTTCGATTAAAAATAAGGACAAAGCAATAAAAACATGTGTTAACAACACAATTTGTGGGCCAGGAGTTCGCAAAACATTACGCTTATCAGAGCTTCCGAGAATGGAAAAAAAATCTTTATAAATGGTTTGTTAACATGAGAAATAAGAAAATGCCAGTAAGTGGACTAATGCTTAAAGCGAAAGCCAAACAACTTCATGAGCAAATTAATTAAAACAATCGTGGATTTAATGCAAGCGACGGATGGCTACAAAATTTCAAAAAGAGGTATGGTGTTGGACTGCTTAAAATTAGCGGCGAAAAATTTTCCGCTCAACCACATCTGGAAGATCCGTTTAAAATAAAGTTAAGAGCAAAAATGAATGAGCTCGGCTGTTGTCAAGATCAGTTGTACAACGCTGACGAATCCGGTTTATATTGGAAACAGTTGCCAGAAAAAACGTTTGTTTCATCTTTGGAAAAACTGCACCAGGCGCTAAAATGGAGAAACAGCGACTAACTTTTATGTGTTGCTTAAATGCATCAGTATCACAAAAGCTTAAGCTCTTTTTTATTGGAAAGGAAAAAAGCCCCGATGCTTCAAAAATTATGCATGCCCTGTTAACTATAACGGCTCTAAGTCTGCTTGGATGACGTCTTCATTATTCAAGGATTGGTTTCACTATTCATTCGTACCTGAGGTAAGTCAATTATACATGATTGAAAACTTTTAAATTTGCAATATTTTTTTTAGGTTACGGATTTCCTATAAAAAAGGGTCTGCCAGTAAAGGCTCTTTTATTTGTAGACAATGCCCCGTCGCATCCTCCTGAAAAAGAGTTGATATCTCAGGATGGTTCCATTTCTACAATGTTTTTACCTCCAAATGTAACCTCATTAATCCAGCCAATGGATCAAAATGTTTTTAAAATTACAAAACTGTATTATAGAAACAGCCTTTTGGCTTTATTTGCAGGAAATGAATTAAATTTGTTGGAGTCAATCAAAATGATTTCATTAAGAGATGCAATAACTCTCTTAGACTCTGCATGGAGTCGAATCAAAGTCTTAAAATGGGCTGAAAATGAAAAGGTTGACCAAACTGAAATAAGAGTCTTGAATAATCTTAAAGAAAAGGCTGTACTAAAAATGTTAAAACAAAACACATACCAAAAGAAGATTTCTTTGTGTAAAAACTAATAGGATACAAAACCCGTTCTTTAAAGGGATATTAGTTTTTTTATTTATTTTAATCAATTTTTATTCAGTTGGTAAGAATTACATTTGTTAGTACATATGTACATATTTGAGTTTTTTGTTTTTTAGAAGTGAAAAAGTATAAATGAAAAATTTTATTTTTTGATCCAATTTTAATATCTAATATTTAATTGTTTGTTTGAAGTTGCGCTTTTTTGTTCTAAAATTTTCACAATTGAAAACATGAACAAATTTGAAAACGTGAACACCCTTGGTAAAAATTAGTTCACGTTTTCGCGAGTTCACTGTAATCGCAGTACATTTTTCGACGCATTTGCATTGCAGCGGTTTTGTCTAAATCTGCAGAATATCCTATTTGCTTTAACCCTTATGAATTATCTTATTTACACCAATACAATGAAACGGCGTGAGTTTCTCTTGATATTCAGGAGCAAACTAACATAGATGTTAATCTATTGTCGGCGTCGTCACATTTTAATGTTGATATGTGTCGACGGATTCGAATTATTATTCTACTTGTCGGTATTGACAGTTATCGATTAATGCTTAAAGATTTTTTGTATTCTATAACGAATGTGACGGCGATATTGTATTGACGTGACTCTGTTTTTTGCCGACGCCATTTTACATAACGACTGGAAGTGATTTAAACCAAACATAATATTAAAAATGGAAAAAAGTAAAAAAGTGAAGGTTAAAAATGCAAATCAATTTGAAAAATTAGTGGATTGATCGACGAAGAAAAATGGGAAGAAATTAAAAAAAATACTAAAATCTCTTGGTCCACCTGGAAGATTAGCAGATGGATGGCAAAAAATAACAAATTAAAGATTCGAATAGTAATTCATAAAAAAGTTTGTAAATATTACTTTTAAGGTATGGCGAGATTTAAAATTCAAAGTGAAAAAATATGGTTGCTAATAAAGCGCAGTGTAAAGCCGCTGGTGGCGAAATGTTTAAGCATTTTTCACTCAGTCCATTGAAAGAAGCTGTGGCAAACCTTTTAAACTTCAGAAGCATTTGAGTCCTGAAGGAGCAGTTCAAAGACTTCAAATGGTTCACATGGGAAACGATTCTTATGAAATGGAATTGCGTAGGTCAAAATTGTCGTTGAAAAATCATTGAAGGTCAACCAACAGTTAAGGGAAAATCCTTGCACGTCTAATGCTTCTACCAATGATACCAGTTCTGCTCAGCCTGTTCCGTTGAAAGTAGTTAAACAGAAAGCAAAAAAAACATGCTTTAAACAAACTAATTTACTGAAGAAGCACAGCCAGAAACAGGCAAAACTACTTTCCGACATTTCAAATTCGATGTCCCCAGTAATAGAGATGTTGATAAGCGACAAAAACATTATTGGAGGTTGAAAATAAGTAGCCCAAATTATTGACAAAGAAAGCAGAAGTAGATAGAGCTCGAAAGAAAAGAGAAAAGGAGATACACGAAAGCAAGTAAAAATTAAGAAAATAAATTAAATTAAAAATAAAATAAAATAAAGGCTTAAAATAATGATAGAAGAAAAGGTACTTGAAATTTTAAACAAAAAAATTTAACAAAAAAACTTAGTGATGTGCATTTTCATTTGATAAAAGTCGATAAACCGTCGACGTCGTCACAGAGATGTTATAGAATGAAAACTTTTTATCAAATTGACGACGACTTTGATACGAAGTAATATTGATACTAAAACGATAACGATGACGACGCCGAAAACTAAAATAAGGATGAATATTTCTCAGTCTAATATAAACGTAGCTTCACGGCCGTATATCCGAAGCAAGGCTAGAGGAGCTATGGGTAAAGGTTTTAACAATAGAAATGCCAATAAGGACCTACGAAGTGGTAACATTTCAGAGGAAACGGCTTGCAATTTTTAAAACGTAGCACTTGAACCAGGAATTTCTGATTGCCTGCAGGGAATTCGGCAAAGAAAGTTTGTGTTAGGCTGACTTCCAAAATGTTAATTGCTTTGCATTCGAACGAAGTATACTGTTTCATAAAGCCGCTGTACAAAATATTTACAATGTATACGATTTCAAAAAAGCAACCAGGCATCAGTTTTTAAGTTGATGCTTTGTTTTGTATTCGTTTGTTTAACTCATAAAAAATAAAAAAACAACCACAAAACGTTTTTGTTGGCAAAGAAAAAATCCAACTATAAATAATGACCGACTTACATAAGTAAGTTAATTTGTTTTTAATAATTAATATATATAAATAGCAAAAATTTATTTTAAACAAATTGCAGCGAAAAAAATGAAATCATGAGCAAAAAAAAAAAAAATTGCTTCTAATAACAAGGTTGCGAAATAAAGCTGATTTTTGCGCAAAGCGCAAGAAGCGCACCGTTTTGTGGGAAAGTCTTGAGAGAAATTAAGGATGTGGATGAGACCTTTCCCTTTTCGAGGGATGATGTCACCAGAAAGTTTTTAAAAATCTGTGGGACTTATAAAAGAATTAAAAAGCGCAACAACACTTCTGGAGAAGTAGCCACATCTTGGCATCCGGCATTTTTGCAATAACTTCTAAAAATTAACAATTTTTTGTATTTTTCTGCACTGTGTTTTGGCTTCAGTAAAACATTCCTTTTTCTTTTAATAGATTTTATTACAGCGAGGAAATTTTGTGCAGAGTTTCCACTCGAATTTTCTGATAGTTTAAAAAAATTACCAAATAAAAATTTTACTCCCGACCTTTTCATTTTCGTGTTTGTCAATAATAAAAATGGTGCATTGCAACATTCCTGTTTCATAATGAAAATTTAAACAAAGCATAAAGTTGCGTAGTATCGGAACTTTGCATATGAAAAAAGTTTAAATGCCGCAGTAAAACTGTATACAAACTTTGTATTCATACATTTTGGAAGTCAGCCTTATTTTACCAAACGGAGCTAATGCAACTAGTTATATTGATCAGAATCAAAAGAGATTATTCTTGTTGAATTTAGTATTACAAAGATTTTGCAGAATCTTAACCTTGTTCCGCGAGAATCAATATTCCGTCTAATAGACATCAATCTAACCATTTCGGTCAGCCAGATCCTCAAGAAAATCGTCCTCGGAACAAGTAATTTTGTCCTACCTCCGACTGCTAATCGCACAAGCAGTCTATTAATCGCGACTTTCCACAACAGCGGAGACAAAATTCCGCCCTGTGGTGTGCCCCTTACCGCCATCCTAGTGACACTCGCCATGCCAAAGGTGAATGTTATAATCCTGCAATTCAGCAGGCGTGTTACGAACTCGATTATCAACTGGTCGACCCACAAGCTCTCTGAGAGCCTGAGTGATCGCAGTCGGGTCGATATTGTTGAAGGGCCCTTCAATGTCCATGAACGCTACCATGGTGTAGTTTTTATGCTCGAGTAAGCTCTCTTTATAACCCACGAGCGAGTGTAAAACCGTCTCGACCGATCTGTAAAGCCGTTTCAACCGACCTACCCCTTGTTGATATGGAGAAAGAAGGCTGCTATCGATTTTCATCATGTGGATCTCGATAAGCCTTTCCAGTGTCTTCAGCAGAAAGGACGTCAGACAGATCGGTCTAAAGTCCATTGCCCATGTGTGCGATGTCCTTCCCCCCTTGGGGATGAAGACCGCGTTGCACCACCTCCATTGATCCGGAATATAGGACCAGGGGAGGCAGGCTCTGTACAGTTGTAAAAGCCATGGGGTGACTAGATCCAAATTGATCTAAAGATCGGCCGGAATAATCCCATCCGAGCCCGGAGACTTGAATGGATGGAAAGTGTTAATGGCCCAGTGTAGTCTATCCGTATCTATCTGTACAGAGTTTTCCACACTGTTCATCCTTACAGGTTCATACTTTATTTTCATTACCAAGTGACAACCCGGAAAATGTGTATCCAAAAGGACCTTCAGTGACTCTTGTGCACTGATTGTCCAAGTGCTGTCAGCTTTCCGAACGTACCCTGGAATTGACGGATGCTTTGCAAGTATTTTACGCAGCCTGCTTGTCTCTGAAGAGCCCTCTATCCCACTGCAGAAGGCCTTCCAGAATCTGCGCTTTGCGTTCCTTGCCTGATTTTTAAAGTTGTTCAAGGAAGTCTTATAGAGTGGCCACTTTCCCGATCTCTTTGCTTCATTGAAAAGTCTACGAGACTCGGCTATTTCCGTCGACCACCAAGGTGGTCTGCACTGAGACCCTTCAATTGCATTCTTAAAAGCACTGGTAAGTCTGCTCACGGCATCTTCAATATCCCCGTGTCCCTAAAGACCATGGGATAGTCCAATGCATCCATAAGAATCGTGTTCTGATCCTTCCAGTTCGTCTTGCGTCTGTTAACATAAACAGCAGTAGTGCCCTTCACGATAGAAAAGACAACGTAACAATGATCAGAAAAGGAACAGTCTTCGGAGACTTTCCAATCCTCAATCAAGAACGCATAGTGTGCATCAACAAGCGTGATGTCTAACACCTTCTGCATGTTTGATACCACGGAAGTTGGTTCTAAACCCCTATTCGCTACTACTAGATTATAATGTAACATAAAATCAAGAATACACAGATGTGATGGTGCGCATTTGCTTTGGCGCCTATGATGATACGTGTGTGCTTCGCCTTCGCTGCTCTGATCATACTCCTGATCAATGAACCAGGTGGAGGACCCATCTGGTCGTACGGCATATAGGTGGAAGAAATCCACATCGCTGATTCCTTTGCCTCCCATGCCACTGTCACCGAATCCTTCATCACTGTAATCAGATAAAATGAATATATTTAGGTGACTTTTCGCTCTCTTTCTATTATTACCTGAAGTTGCGATATACAGTAATTTGTAGCCTTTTGCATTTAGTCCACATGTTTCGCCGTTCTTTAGCCACGGCTTTTAAATCAATGCGATGTTTTCGCCTTGTTCTGCCAGACGAAGAATTAATGCAGCAGCCGCTGCTTTAGAGTGGTGGAGATTGATCTGGATCACCCTCACCATCTTCTTGGCCGGATCATAAATGACGGTGACGTTAACGTCGTCTGGATCGGAGTTTAAAAGAGCGTCTTCGTCCTTCGCAACGTCCAGGCGCTCAAAGAGCTCTCCAACCAGGCAAGAGCCTAATTGGGACCCTCTGTCGTCTCCGTGTCAGCGGGTTCATTTATGTCCACCGGTTCACTCATGTTTGAACTGGCTTCCACCGGTTCGTGGTAAACAACCACGTCCTTGTTTTGCGACACCTCTAATTGGTCACTGGAGTTTTCGGGTTTGGGTTTTTCATCACCTCGATCCTTGACCATAGGTGCAGTGCATCCGTATGTGGCCGCTGCATCAGCTAATTTATTGCCTTTTATACCAACTTTATGACTAATTATCAAGTCGCGGGATTTGTTTGCCATTTGATATTAGATTGATTACTAACAGCTGTTAGTACGGAAAGCCTATCAGTAAAGATCAGACCTTTGGTTTTGGTCTTAATTACTATGTGCATTGGTTGAATGATTTCAGTCGCCTCGGCTGTAAAAATTGAAGCTGTGTTAGATAGTTTCTTCGTTATTAGTGTATTTCCTGCTTGATAAACTAAAGCATATGCCACATTCTCATTATCTTTTGATGCGTCTGTATAAAGTGATTCCAATTAGGTCCCCCGATAGTTGTGGCTAGTTCTTTAAACATTTGCAAATTTATTTCATTGGTTGCATTTTGCTTCTTGAAGAACGTAAGTCATGTTACACGAAGTGTTGTTGAATAAGCATGTGGGATGCCTGGTGTTGTATCTATATAGTTTATCCCTATAGTTCAAGATGGTATTATTGATAATTTTATAGAGATGAAAGCGACTATAGCGTCTATGATAGAATTGTTAAAAAGAAACTTAGGTAGCAACCTGTTGGAAAATTCGGTAAATTTGTTTTCCAGCGATGGAAGTCCTGATTCAATTAATATTATTTGTATAGGTGTGGTCCTAAAACCATAAGTACTGACTCTGATAGTTTGATGGTAAATTGTTTAAACATAATTAAGATTTGATTTTGAACAGTTGCCGAAAAGAAAAGGGCCATAATCTAATTTTTTTTCTTTCGAATCGAAATACAGAGTAACCCCCCTGTATTTGCTTAGTATATAAAGAGCGTATCTCAGAGTCATATGCACAACCATACAAAAGTTGAAAATAGATGTGGTAAATTATGGTTATTCGCCCCAAATTAAATAAGCTCCTTAATATTTTGAAATCTTTTTATTTTGTCTAAACAATTAAATTAAACCTTTTATGTAAATATAAATAAGTAAAAAATGGCTTTAACTAATTCCACAAAAAATAAAAATGGAAAGAAAAAAATAAAACTGTTAATTATGTTAGAAAATATTTGTGTAAAATTTGAAAACAACGATAATAACTGGCATTTGGCCTTGAGTTTTTAATAATTATTCAAGGTAAAGGAGTACAGATTCAGAACATTTAAATTAAAATAATACACAGCATCTTTAAATCAAGCAAAACAATATACACAATGATTGTTTAAATAATCAAAATAAAGCTTTTTGACAACAACAAAATATTTTTTTTTATAAGATTGTTGATTTTTTTTTTTTAATTTTTTCTTAATGCTATTTTTAATTCGAAACTTATACAGATAATCTAGAGCTTATTCAAACACTTTTTTCAGCCCAATTAATGAAAATAATTCCTTAAAAAAGCAATAATTATGCTGTTGGTTTTGGACTAATTTAATGCTATATAATTATTTTCAAATATTTCCAACTCATTTTGTATGTAGTTGGCTTTATTGCGTAATAACTTTATTTGTTTTTGGTTGGATTCTAATACGGCTAATTGAGCTTCTAAGGTTTTTAAGTTTTCGTTCATATCGGTGGTAGCTGAATCAACCGTACGACATAAGCGAGCAAATGTGCTTGATAGTTCCCTAGGAAAAAATTATGTATACTATATGATGCTAAATAGAAAAAACAAAAACATACTGTTGAACTTGATGACTGCAATTCGCTGATGTTAGGTCCACAATCATTTTTAATTTTTTAGTAGCATGACGTACATATTGGGCCTTAAAGGCTCTCTCCTTAGCCGAGTTGGTCCACGAAAGTCGTTCGTATAAGTATATACATCCATACAAAGCTCCTACTCCTAAAAAAATACGCCAGCCAATAGTTTTAAGCATCTAAATAAAAAATACAAAAATAAAAATACATTTCTTTGTAATACGGATTTCTTTAACGTACAACGCCAGCCACTATAAGACCACCAACTGTGCCTTGGGATCCAATTGAATTCAATGCAAAACGTGATATTATCGACAACTGTTCTTGGGTTATATTTCCCACTGGCGTGGGTATAAGACACAATGGTGTAGCGTTTGTTGGCGAAATTGGTGATATAGGATTGTTCTAAAATATTAAATTAGTATTTATTTTATTACATATTGGTTTACGTGTGCATTTATGCAAACCATGGTCACGCCTCGACTTTGCATAATGGATGATTGTTTTTTGAAGCAGTTGTTCCGCTCTCTCACTTTGCCAGTAAAACGTTGTATCATGGCTGTTATGCCCCAAGAGAACTTGAACTCTAAATCCTCTTGAAAATCAGCACATAAGTTTTGACAATTTAACGAGTACAACATTTCGAACGGTTGGGCGCGTGCAACAACTTTTGTTGGAGATATTAGTTTTTCATTAGGTACTAGGGCATGCATACGTGCTATAATTTCAAAAGATATAAAATGTTGAAGATGAGGGTAATAACATAAATATTTATTTGCAATAAAAATGAAAATTATATCAATTATAACTTAGAAATAGTAAAATGATCCAACATATGTATGATATTAAATGATCCAACATATGTAAGAATTAATTGTTGAGTTTTTGCCAGGTCAAGTAAATATCTCACGAACTTCGCATTAATTCGAGCAGTTTACAGGTTTTTTTTTTTTTGCAAGAGGTATAACAATTATTAAATTCGACAAGTCTGAGTTTGACTGAAAGTAGGATCTCACGAATGACGCAAATCACAGATTATTAGTATATTTTTCATGCCAATCGTGTGATTTCACAATTTAATGTCCCATACGACAATCGAGAACAAAATTGTGCTGATTTGTCGCAATCAAATACAACTCTAGTAAGGCAATTATAAGAATGGTTCTAGATAATCATAATGTAAAAAATGCACCAATATTATTGCGTTATCGTGCGTCAATCAAAAAAGAGAATTCGCGCCAATAATAAGGTTCTTATAATCAAGTTTAATTTGTAGTGCTATATTTTTATATATTTTATATGCAGGAATTCGTTGACTGCATTGTAATGGATGATTCTACTTGACTTGGACATTTTTTCCCTCGAACAGTGACCACAAACACCTTTGCACAAAAAAAGAATAGCCTTCCGCATATTTGTGTCTTGTTTCTTTATATGTGGTGACACTAATTGCAAAAATTCATTAAACGTCCAATAAAATTTTTGAACAAAAAATTTTGGTTTACTATTTCACGACCCTCAGTTTTTTTGGATGCTCTAGTGCTTCTTTTTGTAAACCGCTCTCTGCCCTACATACTTCTTTTGCTATTATTTTTTTTCAGTTTTTATATCTTCAAATATACAGATACTTATGTAAAGCTGAAGAAAATTTTCTTTAGAGAACAAATTATCTTTACGTAAGAAATAGATAAAATGCAAAATGTTTTAAAATTTACCCTAACAAAACTTAATTTGGCATCTACCACAACAGCTGTTTCTCAGATTTGACGTGCAGTAGAACAATCGTGTGACTGCAGTATAACAATTAATGCAACTAAATCGTTTTGTGTCAATTCACGGCAATCAAATTTACACAAATAATTGTGTAAAATTTGTGCTTTGCGCCAATTGTGTTTGTTTTATAAACTTGTTAATACGCACATGGTAAAACATACTTTAGCTAAAACTTAAAACAAGGCTCTGTAAAAATTACGTTATTAATAGGGAACGTTTAAGTTTTTTATACTTATTTTTATTGCGGCATAACTTGCAGCTTATTACGGGTAATTTCACGAAAATATCACGAGTCTACCTATTACGGTTCCAAGGAATAAACAAAACAGAGGGAAGGAGAAGGAATTGGCAAACAGAGGATAAAAAGGATTCCGAAGTTTTTTCTTTGCCTATTTATATATATTCAGGCCTTTTCTGAAAATCCCGTCATTTCAAATCCCGAACGGTTTTAAAATCAAGCCAACAATTGGGTGTTCTGAAAATCACGCGATTTTCAATTTTTCTGCGTGGTTTTAACTGTTTGAAAACACAAGAAAACAACTGATTTTTTTTTTGATGTGTTTTGTTTGGTTACTTTTTTCCATTCGTAATTGAAATATTAGGGAAAATTCAAGAAAGTTAGAAGTGCCTGAAGCTTGTTGGAGCTAATTAAAGCGCTGAAAACTCGGCGTCAAATAAAAGTTCGTAAAATTAGAAAATTAATATTTAAGCAAAAAAATTAGGAAGTTGCCACAATTTTTAATAATTAAAATTTGCATTAGGTTTATTAATACCTCCATGAAATAATATATTGTTAGTTTGAAAGTTTGACAAAAAGTAATCAATTTTATTTTTCAGTAATAACGTATAATACAAATTATTAAAACAGGGGGGTTATTATGTAATTCGATTCGAATCGAAAAGGTATTCGAAAAGAATTTCCGATTCGAAAACAAAATTGTATTATATAGTACGTTCGAAAGGGTTACACAGTTGCATTTAAATATTTAAGGGTAAAACCTAGTAATGCCAATGTTCAGAATGTCAGACACTTGGCTGTACTCTGCTTTTCTCTTTTTAAACGTCAAAATTGCTTTGAAAATATCTAAATAAAATTCCAATAAATTTGTGCTAAATTTATTCAAGGATATAAAAGTTAACAAATGGATTGTGTTTCGTTATGGGAAAGTGATGAAGAAACTAACATAACTTCAGAAAGAATACAAAGAAAGTTAATAAGAGATACATCAAATATTATGAATCTCACTGAATACTCGTAAGAAATTTATTTGAAATAAGTAATAAAATATCATATCATGTACAAAACTACTTTTAGTTTCATCAAGAATATTCGTCTTAACAAAGGCGCATTCATGTATGTACTTAATTCTATAAACCACGACTTAAAAGCACCTCAAAGATCTAGCGCCGTGCCTCCAATGCTGAAATTGGCAGCGACGTTAAAGTGTCTGGCACAAGGTGGTTACCAGCACCAAATCGGCCAAGATCGTTTATTAGGAATGTCTCAATCGTATATTTCCGTTTGTCTATCGAAAGTATGTGAAGTAATTGAAAAAAATCTTTGTCCCAAGCATATTGTTTTAGAAATGACCGAAGAGAAAAAAATGGAAGCAAAAAGATTTTTTTATAATAAATGTGCAATACCGGGAATAATAGGTGCAATAGATGGAACTCACATTCAAATAATAAGACCAAGAAACAATGAACATTTATATTTCAACAGAAAACTTAAACCTAGTATAAACGCTATGGCGGTAAGTTAAATGCCTATGCATGTGTACGTATATGCCTAATTATTTATATTATTTCTATACTTTCTAAGATTTGTGATCATGAAATGTATATAAGAGCTATAAATGGACGTTTTCGAGGAGCTTGTCATGACTCTCATATCTGGAATTTATCTGAAGAGAGGCAAAATTTAAAAGAAAACTTTCAACTTGGAGATACTGGAACCAGAATAATTGGTAAAATTCGCATATTATTTTGTTTAACTTTTATAAACAAGTAATTAACTTTTTTCAGGCGATTCAGGTTATCTGTTGGAACCATGGATTTTGACGCCTTACAGAAATGCATCTGAAAATTCTCCTGAATCATTTTTCAATGATCAACATTCCAAAGGAAGGTCCATCATAGAAAGGACATTTGGTATTCTAAAAGCTCGTTTCCGTTGTCTTTTATCAGCAAGAGAACTCATTACTCTCCAGAAAAAGCAGTTCAAATTCTTAACGTCTGCTGTTTATTACATAATATTTGTTTATTGTATGATGTAGAGTGAAAGTTTGCAAATTGAGAATAGTACTATTACATCTTCTGTTAGCAGTAGCACTGAAAGTAATTTGGAAAGTAATTTTTTTAATATAGCAAAACTTATAAGAAATGAAATAAGGGATAATATGATAAGAAATTAATAAATACAAAAATTAAAAAGAATCAATTTTTTATTTCATTAACAAATAAGAAGTGTATCGTATCAAAAACTTGTAATTCATTGAGATTAGCATTTATCTATCTACCTAATAAAAAAAATATTCTAAAGCTAAGTTAAAATTTTAGTAAAAGTATTTAATTATGACCGTATTTTTTGCACTCTAATTCAAACATTTTTTGTTTGAGCTCCAGTTGTGCAACTTTACGCTTCGTTTTTTCTATTTCATTTTTCCTCAAAAATTCAAACTTTTCTCTTTTTAACTTGTAAATGCGTTCATTCAAATCGCTTTTACGTTTTAAATATTTGTTGTTGGTTGAAAGGTTCTTATTAATTTCCTTCATCTCTATTAGGCAACTTCTTTGATTTTCCTCTAATTTATTCAACAGTTGTATTGAACTTTCTTGATACTTAATTTGGTTTTCAACTTGCTTTTGTAATAGCATGTCCTTGCTTGAAGAATTGCTACAGGTACGTCTACGTGGAGTAGTGACATTTAAATCTTTTGAGCTTTGTTCATTAGAATTTGCCATACTGTCATTGCAAGATATTTCAATACTTTCTTGAATTATATAGTTATCCTCAATATTATTTTCTGTATTGTGCGTAGACGTTTTAATATTTGTGTATGCCCCAAACCTTGATGCACCATTAATTCCTTCAACATATTCATCGATTGAAAGCAATTCAGCAGTTTGTTGCTCCAGCGCTGTTAATAAACAGTAATTGCTTGGCCCTCCTCCAGTTCCTGAAAGGCTATTTTTATTGCGACGGGACTTCACTTTAATATGCTGTTTGTAATCCGCCCATACCTGCGATTTTAAACATAAAAATTTTTGTACATATTGAGATGTAAACACTTCAAATTTTTCAATTACATACTTTTTTCCACTTTTCTATTTCATGTGTAGGTGGGCCTGCAGCATTTAAATCTTGAGCTAGTTTTTGCCACAATTCCCTTGACTTACTTCTGGCGTTTGAAGCGTTTAAATGGCCTTTTGCTAAATCAGAATGCCGCGTCATAAATTCTACCAATATTGTCTAGGCTTTGTGTAAACACTTTTTTTTGGCGTATCCCTTGCACAAACCGAAACAGAATTTTTATTTATTTATTTATTTACTTAATAATATACATTTATACATACATTATTATTTCTTTATATTTCCGCAATGAAAATGGCATTCGAATGAATAAATGCGTTAGAAACAAATTTGACACTTGTTTTCGTACTACATAGTTACTACATAGTTGCAGTTTCGAAAGGGATTTTTTTAATACGAAAGGGGGTAAAAAAAATCGCGTAAGCAAATAATTTTTTACGAAAGTTCGAAAAGAAATTTCCGATAATCGTACTGTCTAATGCAATTTTTCCGAATTCGTATATTTTTCGATTCGAATCGAATTACATAATAACCCCCCAGTATTAACAAGGTATATACTCTTTAAAAACACCACTAGATTGAGCACTTATAAACATAAGACTGCAACAATGGTAATGCTTAAAATTTGTTAATTACTTTGTCAGGATATCTGCAACCATCTCTTCAGCTGAAAGGTCAACTTTTCTTCAATAAGTTCTCTCATAAAATGGTGACAAATGCCAATATGCTTTGTTTTGGAGTGATATGTACTATTTTTAGTTAAATTATATCACTTTTATTGTCACATTTAATTTTTACTTCTGTTGTCTTCGTAAGTTCAGAGAATAATGATCTCAACCATAATCCTTCTTGACCTGTAGCTGACAACGCCATATATTTACTCTGCTTCTGTTTTAGAAATTGCAGTTGTTTGTTGCTTTTTGCTATTCCAAGATATACAACCATCTTGAAACTTAAAAACGTAACGTGGTTTTGACTTTCTATCATCATTGCCTCCCGCCCAATCAGGATATAAGTATCCTTCAACGTATTCTTTGGAATTTTGTTAAAACTGCAGCATGTGCTGTACTTCTAAGATATCCTATAACACGTTTTACTGATTGCCAATGTGCTCTATCAGGGTTTAATTTACTATGATTGCACATTTACATTCTTAAAGAAGAAAGTTAGATGTACACAATGCACTGGCTGGAACATAATCTATGCGGTGGTTTCAGAGGTATCTGCATTTATGTTGATTTCGTTAAAAATTTAATGAACTTTGATTTTAATTGTTAAGTAAAAATTATGCTCAAACAAAGCGTTCACATTCGAAAAGAAGAACGTTAGGTGTACACAATACGCTGCTGGAACAAAATCTATGCGGTGATTCCAGTAATATCTGATTTTATGTTGATTTCGTTGCAAGTTTAATAAAATTTTCATTTACTTACAAACTAAAAATGATGCTAAAGCAAAGCGGAAACATTTTTAAATAAAATCGTTAGATGTACAAAATGCGCTAGCTGGAACAAAATCTATGCCGTGATTCCAGTAATATCTGAGTTTATGTCTAAAAATTTCCAATAAACTAATTCCGTTCAAAATTGCATAAAAGTAGATTTTTCTTGGAAACTCAAAATGATACTTAAAAAGTGTGAATACGTTCCTAAAGAAGAACGTTATACAGAATGCGCTGGCTAGAACACAATCTATGTGGTGCTTGCCGAGATATCTGAGATTATGTTTAAAAATTACCAATAAACTAATTTCCAACACATTCTTAAAGAAGAACGTTAGATGTACACAATGCACTGGCTGGAACAAAATCTACACGGTGGTTTCAGAGGTATCTGCATTTATGTTGATTTCGTTACAAATTTGATGAACTTTGATTTTAATTGTTAAATAAAAATAATGCTCAAATAAAGCGTTCACATTCGTAAAAAAGAACGCTAGGTGTACACAATATGCTGCTGGAACAAAATCTATGCGGTGATTCCAGTAATATCTGAGTTTATGTTGATTTCGTTGCAAGTTGAATGAAGTTTAAATTTAATTGCAAGCTAAAAATGATGCTAAAGCAATGCGGACACATTCTTAAAAAAAAACGTTAGTTTTATAATCAGCTATTGTTACAATTTTTAATAAATTACAAATTTCTGTTAGTATAGAATTTTTATATTCAGTTCCCATGTCCGAAATGAACGTCTTCGTTGGACCATAGGTGAGTATAAAATTTTCAAATATAGCTTTGGTATTGTTTTAGCGCTTTTGTCAGGTATTGGTATAGTTACTAAGTATTTTGTTAGATCACATATCATTGTTATAGCGTACTCATGTCCATAAAATGATTTTTGGAATGGTCCTGTTGCATCTACGTACACCTTGTCAAATGGTTTTGAGGATGTTGGAGTAATAGTCATTGGACTTTCCAGATGTTTAGTACTTTTTGCTATTTGACATTTATGACATGATTTTACATAGTTATATATATCTTTTGACATATTTTTCCAGTAGTAATATCTTTTAATTTTTTCTATTGTTCTATATATTCCACAATGTCCTGCTTCTATAGGGTCATCGTGATATTTTAGCATAATCTCAATAATTGCCTTGGCATTCTAATTATTAATTATTAAGATAAATAGAAAAATTCTCTCACTAGGTTCAACTTGTAATTTACTTATGTTTACCGGCCATATTCGAGCCTAGAGAAAAATTGTCCGAAGTCAAAGTTCTCTTTAGTAAACAAATCATTAATTTGTATATATGTTACTATAGATTTTCCTCGTTTGATGTAGCATCTTTCGGGGGATATCTTTAGTTTATAATATTTTCTGACGTCAGTGTTGTTTAAAGGTTAATATATACTGGGTTCATTATTATTATTATTTTTGTTAGATTTATGCTGTATATTACATATTTTATAATTATTTTCTTTTTCTTCTTTATTTGTCATCGATCTAGTCGTGACCTTTAGTATAGAATTATTATTGTGTTTCTTTTAAATCATTAATTGTTATGCACGATAAGGCGTTTGCAATATAGTTATCTTTTCTCCCAAGGTATTTAACCGTGAAATCATATTCTTCGAGATCAAGTCTCATTCTCGTTAATTTTGAACTAGGATTTTTCATAGAAAACAAATAAGATAGTGGTCTGTGATCAGTGCGAACAAGAAAATGTTTACCATATATATATATATATATATATATATATATATATATATATATATATATATATATATATATATATATAGTCTGAAATGTGTAATAGCCCAATGTATGGCAGTTCGTTCTTGCTCAATTGTAGACTCGTTACTTTCACCCTTAGTGAATGTTTTTGATGCGTAAGCAACTGGAAGGTGTTTACCTTCGCATTCTTGAGTTAGAACTGCCCCACAAGCAAATTTGCTTGCATCTGTTGTTATAAAAAATTCTTTTGAAAAATCAGGATATTGGAGCAATGTTGGGCTTATTAATGCTTTCTTGAGGTACTTAAATGCTGTATCGCACTCTTTTGTGCATTCAAAGAGCATACCCTTCTTAGATAATTTAGTTAAATACAAAATAAAAAAAATTACAAAAAGCTATAAATCGTTTTGCGCTATCGGCATCTGTCGGTGTTGGATAATTTTCAATTACGGAATATTTGCTATTAACCGAAAGTATTCCCTTATCAGTACATTTGTGACCAAGGTATGTTACTTCTCTCATAAAAAATGAACATTTTTCTAGGTGTAACTTAAGATTATGTGCTCTTCCTGATTGGTCTAAAATATCTATTCTTGGCAATGGGAATTTATCCGCTACTAATTTCTTATTTATTTGTCTATAATCTACAACAAGTCTCCAACTTTTATTTTCTGAATTAGGTAATTATTTCTTCGGTACCAATAAAATTGGACTTTTGTATTCCGAATATGAAGGTTCTACTATTTTGTCTTTTATTAATTTTTCGACTTGTCATTAATTTCTTCTGTGTGAATGTGGTATTCTATAGTTCTAAATGTATACTAGTTATGTATCTTTGACTCTTAACTTTTGTTCATAAAAATTGTTAGTGGTTATCGTTTCTGTTTCTAAACCGAAAAAAGCAGAATATGAACTGCAAAGTTCCGTCAATGAGTCTTTAAATTGTTTAGGAAAATTTTTCTTTAAAAACTGCAAGACTTTAGCGTCTATATGCGCTTGTTTCATAGAATTTGTGTCTAATATTTTGTAGTTTGATGTTTTCAGTTTTTATTTGACTCTAGTTAATTTTGCTAATGTTATTATTAGTATTAAGTATACGAATAAAAGCTCTAGTTGTCTTTACTAATGTGTTTGCAATAAAAACTCCTGGTTCTATTTCTTTCTATTTGTTTGGTATTAGTTCATTATTTAGTGATATTAATTTAATTTTGCGTATGACTTCAGATTTTGGAGGTAAGTTTATAATCACACCATTATTTGTGATTGGTATTTCTATTGGTTGCGGAATATTAAAATGGCGTAGGATAAGGTTAGTAAGTCGTTATTGAAGTCTAACATACAATTATATTTTTTTATGAAATCCATACCGATGATGCCATTGCATGTAATTGGGAAATCATTATGTACTACCTAAAATTTATGTGGTATTAATAAGTTTTTATATTTTAGATCGAAAAATATAGTTCCAATTGACTGTATTTTACCTTGTCCTATTCCGCTTAATATTGTGGTTTTATTAGTATTTATTCGATTTTTGTTGAAAAGTGTTTTTTTTTTATTAATGAAATATGGGCCCCTGTGTCAATTAGTAATGTTACTGGACTGTTTGTATTGCTTATTCCTAGTTAAACAATGAGACATAAGTTGAGGTTTAAGTTATTTATTGAATTCGTCTTAGGGGAAGATCCTAGTTTTCCGAATCAATTTCGTTTGATTCTGTTGCTCTAACATAATTTCTGTTTTTATAGCTATTGTTAAGTCTTTGTCTGTAATTATTTTTGTACCTAGTGTTATAATTATTAGTGTTGTTATTCTTATTATTTTTTTGGATAATTATTTCTTCTACGGAAATTTGTGTAATTTGTACGGAAATTATTATTCCGATTTTTTTCCTTGTCTGTAATATAATATAGCATTCTGTTGGCCAGTTGCTTCTGCTTCTTCATACTATTGAATTGTCCTGCTTCCATGATAAGTTTTACCTATCAATAGAGCAGTTTTTAGTAAGTGCTTTTACAGCAACTTGTGTAGAATATTTTGTTGCTCAGTCGGATGATAGCCCGTCTAAAATGTAAGCGTTTTGCAGGGATTTAGTCAAGTTTTCTATTTCGCTGCAGTAAGTGTTAGCAGTTTTATTGTTTTGTTTAATATTCATTATTTTTAAAACTAGAACTTCTACTGTCTCACCTTTGACCGAGCTAGTAAGTTTGTTTATTATCTACGTTATTGTATTTTGATTATCAATTATCAATTAATTACTTTGTTTTAATGAGGGATACTGCAGTTGATTCATGTTCACCCTTTTTTGTGTTCACTAAATGCAGTTAATCAATAAATGAACGTAGGTTTACTGATTTACCGTCAAAGTCTGTAACCAACTTTGTGGCTGTATTTAAAAATTTTTTATTGTTTGGGTCATATTGACATTATTTGTCTCAAGGATTATTCTATAAGGTTCACTTTCATGTAGTGAATTTGGTATTTCAATTGAAATAGCCTTTTTAGTAGCTATTTTTAAATTTCTGGTTTTTAAATCTAGAAAAAATGTTTCGGCTTCTGCTTTATAAGCTAATGTGAGCCTGTTATAATTTACGTCAAGTAGTACTTTAATTTTTTCTAAATTTGTGAAGAGATCCTGAAAATGTTGTTTGTTTCTTCCCTAATTGGTCTATCAATATTAAGACACTAATAGGAGCGTTCAAAGTCTCCCTTTACTATCCTTAATTTTTGAAGAATATTTGCCATTTTGTCTAAAGTGTTTGCTTTGCTAGCATATCTTTTCCTGAGTGATTTTTTATGTAATAGATATATTTTAAGTAAAAGATTTAATGCTGCTATTATGGTTAGTAATAATGTAAGTATCCACAGCGAGTTTGTTTCCTGAGTATGGTCAACTATTTCTAAATTAGTAACAACATTTGCATTGGGTTTTTCTAATTTTGATTCTGTTTTACTTATTTTCGAAAAGTAAATTAAAGTTTTAAATTTTAAAATATTTTATTTTTTAATGAACCTCTTATTGTGCGAACTTTATTTATTCTAGTTCTATTAATTACATCATCTTCTGCCGGTTCTTGATCTTTTTTTTAAACTATTTCTAAGTATTTATTTTAAAGGACCTTATAAAATTAAAATAAATGTCTTACACTATTACTATTTAAAGTATATATGATTTTTGTATATAGAAAAGTGCTATTATGTGATATATTTTAATTGTTATTACTTTCAGAGAAAAAAAATTTGCATTCAATTATAATTATTTTTCGGGGAAAAATAAAAAAAATTATCTTTCTTGCTGCGGATGGACGCACCACTTAGTTAGTTGTAATTCTTTTGTTTTCTCCTGATTAAACAGGAAATCGATTTTAGTCCACATAGTTGTTGCTTGATTCCAACTGGGCGGTGGTTGCCTGGTGGTATATCCTTCTCGTTTTTTCTTTGGTTGAGTAGGGGGTATTTTTGTAAAGTCTCCTTTTGTTGTTGCTTTGTGAATTCGTTTGAAGTACTTCTCAATGGTTATAGGCTGAGGTCCTGGTTTCATCCTTTACAAATATTGCCTTTAGGCCAGGTGGATTTATACCACTGTTGTTTTTCGTTTGTAAAAATATGTAATATTCCAAAATATCTACCTCTTGGCCAGGCTGAGTCTTCCTTCCTTCTCCTCTGGCGGGCTGTTTTATGGCTAATCCGCCAGGATAATTTTATTGTTCTTAGTGTTTTATTTTGTTAGTTGCGTATATTAATGCATACTAACAGCCAGGCAGGATCGCCATGTAATATTAAAAAATCTTTGTTTAAGTTTTATTGGAACTCAACTAAAGAGCTGTTTATTATTCAGAGCTCAATGAAGAGCTTCTTAGAAGGTTGCATTATTAATTTATTTTACAGAAATGCAAGTCATATATTACTTATAAGAATCTAGAGAAGTAACTTTAATATAAATTTTAAACAATATTGTGGAAAAATATTCAAGGTTGAAATTAGATCTATTGCTTAAAATTAGCACAAGAAAGGAAAATTTATGTGCAATATGATGACGCTTAAAATAAAGAACAACATTAACGTCATTGCACATTTGTACTTGGCCTTGAATGTTTCTCAAGTACTGCTGGCAGCTTTCACGTGATCGCCGTTAGTGGTTGGTTAGGTTGTGCGTTATTTGACTCTTTAAATTGTACGTGGAGACGTTTAAAATAATGCAATTATGTTGTGTTCTTTAAAAGAATAAAATCATGCTACAGGATTATTATCATGTTGAAAATAATATTCATTTCTACGAAACCCCAATTTTTCAGCACTGTCATGAAGATGCTCCCTTAAAATTGACAAATATACATGCCTATTCATAATACCATCTATAAAAACCAATTTCCCCACTACAGATGCAGACATGCAGCCCCAGACCATTAGAGAACCATTACCATGTTTTACTGTTGGCTTTATATTTTTAACATTCCGAAGAAGTTGAATTTACTTTCATCACTAAATATTAAGTTTTTCCAAAAGTCAAAAGTTTTAGTTTTGTGGAGCTCAGCAAAAAGTAAACGTTTTTTTCTGTTAACTTCAGAAATGAGGTATGTTTATCTTGCAACACACGACCGTTAATATTACTGGATCTCAGATTCCTACGGATCGTTTCATCGCTAACATTTATTCGCAAAGACCTCGTAAACTTCTCGTTAAATTTTGGGCCGATAAATGGAGATTTTACGGTTTAAGAATTTGTCTTTCGTTTTTAGAAATCAATGATTTAGGCGTTCCTTTCACGGAATATTTTGAATACTACCACGCTTATTTGCCCTTTTAATTACATTCTCTATTGTTTGCCAACACCGACCAAACATGTCACAAATGTATTTTGTTAGTTTCTCCTGATTATGGAGATATTAAATAATTTTTCTTTCACTAGAGTTCAATCGTATCCTTTAGGCATTTTGGAAGTTCACGTCTGCGCACAATAAGAATACGTTTTAAATTACCATGGTAAAAAGTATCGAATACCAACAGGCGGAAAAAACAAAAAGAAATCAACGCAAACTCGTCATAAATAACGGTGATCCTTGTGAGGCAAAATACTTTTGTGATCCTTAAACTGCCTGGTTGTTAAAAGCTAGAAATTGTTGTTCAGCAGATTGTATTTTATATATAGCAAAAAAATTCCTGAATATGTAATATTTTCTATATTATTAGCGGAGAAAAATGAAATTTATGCTAAAATAATGTAGGCAAAATATTTTTGAGAGTAACGGTATATAATACTAAAAGCTGTATGAAAGATTTATTAAGTTTATGCTTATGTGCCTTATTTAAGAACTTTTGGTTTTATCGGGAGTGCTGTCGTCACATCATTAACCCTATTTACTGGCGGAACTGTTGAGAGGCACCCTCGTATTTTTAAACTTTGTTTATAAGTTAATTTAATGTACTATTGAAATATGACTATTTAGCAAGTAAGCAATTTAATTATTTAAATTATTTTTAAGAAATGCTGTTTAATCAGCATTTTTAGCGTTAAGAATTTAGTATAAATAGCGATAAATAATTATTAAAAGTTGAGTTGTAAACTAGAAGTAATAAGAAACACTTATAACCTGAAATTCCTACGGGACCCTGCAGGTTATAATTAAATAAAATTAATATACTTAGATAATAGCCTGAAATTCCTACGGGACCCTGCAGGCTATATAAATAAATAAAAATTATAAAATAAATAAATAAAAGTGTTTCCTTGCTTACAAACAACTCCAACATTTTGGCGCAGCCGGTAATAAAAGAATAAATATCCTGCGATTCCTAAGGGACCCTCCAGGAATAAAATTTGGTTATAGAATTTTGATTGATTTTGAATCCTTTCCGAATGTGGCAATAATTTCATAGCAACGAAAGTAAGGAAACCATATAAATACGGAAGTGAAGCATTAGGGGTCATTAAGGATCTGTATACCAGTACGCCTTTAGTGTCTTCAAAGAAGTGTGAATTGGTGGAATTATTAGTAAACTGCTAATTACTTTGGCCACATTGGGAGAAGTTTTGATTCGATTTGTTTTGCTTGTGAACAAAATCGGTTAAGTCGGTGGCAAAGAAAAATTTAAAGAAACCACTAAGTATAGAGGTGAATTCCTAGGGGTCATTAAGCATCTGTATACCAGTACGCCTTTGGGATCTTTGCCAAAATACAAAGTGGTGGAATTGAAAAGTAATTGCCACAGGCCTAAGCCACATTAAGCAGGGCAAATTTAAATTTTGTATAGAGTAAACGTCGCGATCAGTACATTTTTTTTTTTTTTTACTTTTGAAGACAATAGCGGAAATGTTTTTGGTGCTGGTAAGTATGCCTTTAAAATTTTTAGATTTGTAAATGGACAACCCGAAATCAAGGACGGACGAATTACTATCTAAGATCAATAAGTATAACTATTCGGTTGACAGTCTGCAAGTTCTCGCATGGACAGAATTAAATAGTTTGAAACAAGGAAAGGAATTTACAGAAAGACATAGGGACAATATAAGGCACCAGAAACTAACAAAATTAGAGGAAGTTGGTTATGTGCTACAATTGATAGGAGACCTTAATAAGAACCAGTCGGCAGATTTTTGTAAAAGAATAGAAGAATTGGAGGTCACCAAGGGACTTTTAGAAAAACAGAGCCGCAAATTACGGGAACAGATTAATTATACGGACAGTTTATTAGAGCAGGCAGTAGAAGAAAACGCATCCTTGGTTGAAAAATTGAGACAAAAGGGGTTAAGTGAGAATGAATTTAAAAAACAACTGAAACAACAACAGCAAATAGACGTACAAGACGACACCGTACAAAGATTACAAACAGCTTTAGGAAATGCAAAGCGTGAACTCGACATTATACACAAGACTAGGTCACCCACTCCATCAATAAGGGAAGAATTAACAGAAGAGGATTCCAGAGTTCCTTATATAACAATAGGACACACAGACGGCATTTCTACGGTTACTGACGAGCAGGCAGAGGAGATTAATAATAAGGATACTCGTATAGAGGAGAAAGAAACGGCTCGTGACCTGATATCCAAAACTCGGAGCATCATAATAAATGCAAAAAAGGCAGGGAGCAGAGGCTATACCACAGAGACGACATCTAAAAAATTTAGCGAGCTAGCACAATACAAAGAAACATTCGATGATTTGAAGAGGACAGAAGGGATAGACAACACATTAATTCGAGAATTTGATACATTGGTAGCATCGGCACATGAAATTTTGAAGAGGCGCTCACCATCGCCGAGAGAAATACAAACTACAGACAGAATAAGTGAAGAAATTTCAACCAACAATATGACGTCTTTTACGGAACTTTTGAAAAATGTATCACACATGGTGCCAATTTTCTACGGTGCAGATGGCCCAGAGCTTACGACAGAATCAAATAAATTCATTGAAGGCTGTATGATTGCGAAAGATAAACTTTTGGAAGCAGGTAGTGTAGTCGACCTGCTAAAATGTATAAAAACAAGACTTTTTAGGAACGCCTACTCATATTTGCACAACAAAGATTTTGGAACAATAGAAGCCCTATGTTTAGCTGTCAGAGAAAAATTTATAAAGTCCAAAACCCTTAATGAAACACAAGAGTTAATATTTAGCAGTAAGCAAGCATAGACGGAAAGCGCGTATGAATTTGGCGAAAGATTAGAAAGGCTTCTTATAGACGCAACATAATTAATTGCTGCACAATGGCAGGATGCATCGCATCGGAAATCTATGATGGACCACTGCAATCAATCAGCGGTAAGAAGTTATATAAGGGGCTTACGTGACCCGAAATTGGTATCCAGGTTCATTGGGCATGAAAATGACAAATTATCTGAATTGTTGAAGATTACAAAGGATGCACAAAACCTTTTAGGCGCCAACATGCGATTGTCAAATGTAATGACAGTGCAAGCCCAGGAACCGTTGTACGAAACAGTCCAACAATTAGTGAATGAAGTTAGACAACTCTCACTAAGACAGCAAACGGTTAACAACTCAATGCCGGTGGATTACACACAAAGGAATTCTGTGGGTTCCCCAAAATTCTGCAATTTTTGCCATAGGCAGGGACATTTGTTAAACGAATGTTTTAGACGGCAAAACAACACTAACTATAATAAGGGAAGACGCCAGGAACAATCCAACAATAATATTAATAGAAGTCGTCAGGACCCTGACCGTAGAGGTAGAGCGCAAAACTCATTGCAATCATCAAGTCAAAACCAGGCCAATAATCGTTTTGGTGACATGAATAGAAGAGAGCAACGGTGCTACAATTGTGATGGTCTTGGACATTTTGCGTCAAGGTGCCCGGAAAATTACTATCATGATAATATGTTTAATAGAAGTGAAGGAAGAAGTAACATCAGCAATAGGGGCAATAGAAATAACAACGTACGAGAAGTGGCCAACAACCGAAATAATTCGGGAAACTCAAGGCGGCCCAGCCAAAACTAAGCGGCTGGGTTGCCGGAAATTCTTACTTACTTTCGAAGACTTTAGCATCTAAAGCGCCAGAAGACGCAGAAAAGAGCGACCACAAAAACAAATTGTTTTTGAGGTCTATGTCAAGGGTCATGCCAGGTGGGGAGAAATGTAGACTGAGCACCACAATTAAAAACAACAAAAAAGTACACTGGAGTGAGAATATACACACGTACATTCCAGAAACCTGCACAAACTATTTCACTTTCAAATCAGAGTCACAAAAGGAGCAAAAAATAAAATAAAATATAAAATATTAATAATAGTCAATCAAGAGTGTCATAGAAACCAAGTCGGTTTTGATGTTTCTCGGTTTTGAAAACGAATATTGGTTTTGTTGTCTTCGAATGCAAATAAAACCAATATTCGAATCAGCTGTTTACATTTGTATAATTGTGTACAATTTTAATTATATTTTTTGGATGAAATATAAAGTGTGTTTATTGAAAATATCCAGATACAGTTTTTTCGCCTTCGATTCATTTTCTTCTTGCAAGGATTCCAAAATTGCAACAGATTCATTGCCTTTTTAATTGCTCTATAAATGCGTCATAAGCTGCTTTAGTTTTCTTTTTCAGTTTGATTTAATTCATTAAACTTATCGTTCATTTATTTCTTTCTTTTATCGTCTTCATCTAGAATTTTTTTAAACGCTCTTCGGTAATTTCAGTTTTATATCTTTTTGCAGTACTGTTTGGTAAAACGGGAGACAATGGTTGGTTTGAAAATGTAGATAACACTACTTTCGCACATGCAGCGTTAAGACCGACTACTACGCCGCAAACACCTTCCACCAACTGCGATATGCCACGTAGCCGTGCTATAGCCTCTTCTGTTGTTGTCAGGTGATGCTTAGCAAATGGTACACCGCAAGTTGCCATAGACTTATTTCAGTTGCCTTATTTGGAGCTAGTTTTCTTATCTTGGTCTTCCACTCAGTCCATTTCTGTATGAGTAAAAAGACATTACTTTTAACAATACAATTTGTTCTGTGAAAAAATTTTGTTTACTTTTTCCACCCATTCACGACAAATTGTGGCGGCCCGGCACCATTTAGTGAATCAGCCAGTTCTTCCCACAGGGCATTCACTGTTGGTTTGTCGTGAAGCCTTAAGCTAAATCCGGATATTTTTCCATGAATTCCATGATTATGGTATTTTGTGTATTGTATTTATGTTTTTCCCTAGAAAATTAAAAGATCAATGCAAAAAAATTTTTTTTATAAAGCCAATATTCAAATAATTTACTTACATTTCTAAAAAATATCCCGCTGCAAAAAATAAAAACTTAAGCGCGCAAAAATGAAAATGGCAGCAGTTAGTTGCTAGGTTTATTTTCAATAAAAAAAACCATAACATTGGTTTCTGTGACACCTTAAACCGATACTAATTCTAGTTCGAACATAAAACAAATAAAGCATTTTTCTTATCGGTTTTAAAACCAATTCTGACAATATTGGTTTCTATGACAACCCCGAATAGTTAACTTATTTTTTAATCCAATTTAAAAAAAAAAATTAAGTGCAAAATATCCTTCCTAAATTTTTGCATAAATATTTTCTTATTTTACGAATTTTTATTTCACACCGAGTTTTAAGCGCTTTAATCAGAAATAAGGAAATAAAAAATACATACATGTGTACTAATATAAAGAAATAAAAATTCTCTATCTTACTATAGCTTCAGGCATTTTGACTTTCTTCAATTTCCAATATTTTAATTACGAATTTAAAAAAGTTAAAAAAAAACAAAACAAATCTAAAAAATAAGGAGGCTTATTATGATATTCGACTCGAGAAGCAAAACAATTTAAAAGATGTTTCGGATTCGAAAGTAAAATCGTATTATATAACTCGTTCGAATGTTACACGGGGTGTATTGAAAAAAGGAGTAAAAACTAGTACTAACCAATTTAATTTCAGTTAAAAACTAGAAAGTATTTTGGCATTAGTGGTGTCAGTGGTGTCAATTTTTAAATATAAAAAATGGATCTTTATTGTGGACCAGTGATAGCGATGACGAAAAAAAAGTGCTATTCCAGAGTGCAACGGAAAATTCGAGATTCTTTGGATATAATGCACCTAAATGACAAGAGGTAAGTAATTCCAACATTTACTTCATTACATAAGTAATTATAGATAAAACTTTTAAAAAATATCAGCGTTCAAGTTTATATTAAATAATCAGGCAGGTTCTGAAATCCACACGAAATTTTCACTTTATATTTTTCAAAGCATTGTTGCAAGGCAAATTGAATACTAGGTAAAATTGATAGCCCAGGTGATCGAATTCGCTTTACAAATTTTTCCTAACCAAAGTAAAAAATTGTTTACATTTTGTTGACGCGTTATTTAAAAACACGAAAAAATTTTAAATTTAAAAATCGGGTAAAATTGTTTAAATAATTCATTTTTTTTAATAGTGAATGTGCAAATAAAACATTAACCATTATCGTAGTTGGCGTAGGCGTTTTTAGACGAATGGCGTATTTGCTGGCGTATTTACAATTCAATGGTATCGTGGAAGTTTTACGCCTACGCCAATTTTGTAAAAGAGTCGTATTGTAACAGAATACCTAATTTTATTTTATTATGAAGAACCCTGTTATTAAAATGTCAACAATTCACAGCTGATTACAAAATAAGAAAAAAATTTAAAATACCTACATGCAAATATTCTTTTACGCGGGTAACGATAAAAACTTTAAATTTTGTAGGTATGCTGAGTATTGGTTTTTATTCATCTTCAGAAGATGAAGACGTTAATTCAGAGGCATGCTTAGAAAAGCATTTAAGGCAACGATGCAATATATTTTCTTTGCCTGACAAAAAGTAAGTTGTGTTGTATTTATTTATTAGTTGGTTAAAACATTATTTTTAGATTTGTTAGTTATTTTAGGCTTAATAAAACGGCCTTTAAATATGTTCTTCGAACAATTTCATCAAGATTAAAAGAACCCACAAAGAAATCAGCAGTTTCAAAAGAAGTAAAACTCACCGCAACTCTAAGGATACTTGCTGAAGGCAGTTACCAGAAAGGGGTTGGAAATGATATAAGTGTTAACCTTTGCCAGTCCTCTGTAAGCGATGCGCTTCATGAACGCATTGATGCAATATACAGTGAGCTTTGTCCCCGTTGGATCTCATTTGTAACAAATGGGGAAGTAAAAAATGAAATCAAAAAACATTTCTTTAGGAAAACTGGATTTCCTGGTGTTATAGGGTGTTATTGACGGGACTCATGTAGCAATAATACCCCCACCAGTTGAACGACGATTTAAATATCTAAACAGAAAGGGATTTTATAGTTTGAACGTAATGGTGGTATGTATAAAAAACAAACACATTTCCTAAAGCTTGTGCAATTTATTTTTCTTTTTATTAATTTTAAAAAGGTATGTGACAACAAGCTTGTAATAAGATATATTCAATCCCATTCTGCGGGGTCGTGCCATGATTCTCTTATATGGAATATAAGCGACTTAAAACACCACTTAAAAGAGCAATACCAGAGTGGAGAAAGAAATACATGGTTACTAGGTAGGTATGTATGTACAAATGCATAAATGTACATGTATTTTTAATGTGATATTTTCTATAAAGTAATTTTTTTATATTAATTTTTAGGCGATGCTGGTTATCCTTTAGAGACATTCTTGATGACACCTTTTCGGTCAACTGTAAATGGTTTTCCAGAAAGTAACTTCAACAATATTCACTTAAAAACTCGAAATATTGTGGAGAGAGCTAAAGGCGTCTTAAAAAATCTTTTTCGATGTTCACTGGTAGCAAGACAACTCCATTATACTCCAGAATTTGTTGGAAAAATTATTTTTGTTTGCGCTGCATTGCACAATATATGTATTCATTATAATATTGAGTGGCCTGAAGAACACATTGACGAAGGTATGAATGTACCTGACTATAGCGAAGAGGATGATTCAAATGCTTCAAGCTTAAGGTTAAGAATAATGAATGAGTTTAGAAACTAGTTTTTTAAATTTGTTTATAAATTATATTTTTATTATTATTATAAATAAAGGACTACAAGTCATTTTTTAAGCAATCAATTTCCATTTTCTTTTTTTAATTTCAAGTTCAGCTACTCTTAAGTTTTAAAAGTTCATTGCGGTGTTTTACTTTTCTTTCTAACTCCTCTTTATATAATTTTAGTTTCTCTTCTTTAATTTTGTAAAGCTTTCTAGTATATCTTTCTATTTCGGTCAAACTTTTATTCTTTTTGATATTCTACTTGTTTTTCTAACAATTTTAGTTTACGACTTTCTGTATTTTTACGAACTTTTTTTGAAGCACCAGGATCCACGTTCTCATCGTTTGAAAATATTTTAGACGAACAGAAAGCTTCTTCAGGCAGACTTAAATCTTTAGTGGTTCCCGAAATATTTTTTTTTTGTCTTTTTGCAGGCGTACTAGTTTCAGTACTTTCTTCAATTACGAAGTTGAATATTTCATCAGCAGAAAGTCGATGATCAGCGGAATTGCAACGAGCACGCTTAAGTCCGAAAGGTTCTTTATGCTGCACAATAGAATGCAATTCTAATAAACTTACTGCAGCCTTTTCAGTTGGTGTCAAAACAAACTGGTTAAAAGCATCTCCACCTGTTGCATGACTTTCGGCCTAGTTGTGTGACAGTTTTTTTTTTTTTAATTTGAATTTAAAATCTCCCCATACCTTTAACCAACCATCGCCTGTACGAAACGGAGGGCCTATACTATTTAGCTCTTCTGCAGCTTCAGTCCATTCTTCTTTTATATTAATTTTATTTAATCCTTTAGCCAGATAAGGTTTTTTTCATTTATTCCACCCACTTAGAAAATTGTGCAGGAGTGGTAAATTTTATACTAAAATAAATAAAAAAACACTAAAATTTAAATAAAAAACTTTAAATATGGTTTTTATTCATCTTACGTTTTATTTGACTCCATTTTTCAAAATATTTTCTCAATTATCAAACTCTGTCGTGAGCAAAAAAGTTAACGACAGTTTCTTGTAATTTTGACAGGCAAATACGCCCTTTGCGATACCGTTTTAGTAATAGATTTGCAAAGAGTGTCGTATACGCTGGCGTTTTTTCCAACCGCCATACAATTTTGTAAAAACGCCTGAAAAACGCCACAAAATCGCCAACCGCGATAAGGGTGATTGTGTGATAAGACACAAGAGTGTGAGTGCCCAATTGCAAACAAAAAACAACATTTATTGAAAAGAAAATGTTTCTTTGAGAAGCATTTTAAAAATTGTTTATTTTTTCATCAAAAGACACAAAAGAAAGAATGAAATGAAGTAGAATTTGTTCAGTAAATTTCATTTTCTTCTGTTTTTTTATATCATCACTGTTTACTGACACGTACACGTTAATTTACACAAACAAAATACACGCGTTTTTTGTATTTGTCCTGATGCGGTTACCTTGTATTCAATTTGCCTTGACATTGTTGCTATAAAATTATTTTTTAAAAAAACAATACCTTGAAAAATACAAAAGTGAAAATTTCGTGTGGAATTTAGAACGTGACTGAATATTAAAGATGATTTAAGGCAAGCAGAAAGATCAACAGCTATCCCACCCTTATTGAAATTGGCTGCAACTCGAAGTTTTTGGCGCAAGATGGATTATAACAAAATGGACAAGATCGTCTTACTGAACTGTCTGCCGTTTCTCTTCGCATGTCGGAGGTTTTCAAAAACATTTTTACGAAGTTTATATTACTGCAAATGTCAGACGATAAGAGAGACGAAGCGATTTTTTTTTCCCCTAAAAATGTGGAATACCTGGGATAATAGGAGCTATAGAAGATAGTCACATTCATATTGTAAGACCATCAGAAGTTGAAAACCTCTTTTTCAATAGGAAACTTAAACGCAGCCTCAATGCTATGGTGGAAAGTAAAAATTCTACATTACAACACGTAAAACTCTTAATTTTGTTTTAAGATCTGTGATCACGAAATGTTCATCAGAGCCGTTGAGGGACGCGGAGCCAGTCACGACTCACACATATGGAGTTTGTCAGAGGAAAGACAATATTTAAAAGAAAATACTTAAACGGTAATACTGCTACAAGTATACTAGCTAAAGCCATTGATCATGTCAGTTTCCACCTAAACCGTATTAAATAATTTGTGTTTTTGAAACCTTGGATTTTAAACCCATACCGAAATACCAGTGAAAAGCGTTTTTTAATTATCAACATTCGAAAGAAAGATCCATAGTTGGAAGCCAAGTTTCGTTGTCTCTTATTGGCAAAGGAATTACATTATGCACCAAAAAAAAGCCATTTCAGTTTCAAATGTTTACACACCATCTGTGTATAATTTAAAGTTGATTTGCCTGCTCTAGAAATCCCTAACGAAACTTTAAATTCTGCAGAAATTGAAAGTAATTTTAGTGATATTGCCAAAAACATAAGAGATAAAATATAAAATAATATACAAAGAAATTTATGAAAAAAAAAAACTACATACTTCATTTTTTATTTATTACATAAAAAGGGAATGAATTGAAAAAAAAATTTTACAAGGCAAAAATTTTGTTAACATAAAGGGAATGAATTGAAAAAAAACTTACAAGGCAAAAATTTTGTTAACATATGTATGTACATTTAGTAAGGATCAATTATAAGAAAAAAAGCAATTATTTGCCAATTTCATATTTTAGTTGCATCAGATCAAGAATTTATTTTTTAAGCTCCATTTGCAATATTTTTTGTTTAGGTTTTCCAACTCGTTTTTTTTTTAACTTTCCCTTAGCGAATTGGTATTGTCGTTCCTGCCAGTCACAACTTCTCTTTTAATACTTTTTACCATTAGATAGGTTCGGATTGGCTTCCGTTAAAATATTGTGACAAGCTTTTAAGTTCTGATCTATTTTAGACAAAAGATTTACAGTATTTTCTTGAAACTTTATCTGATTTTCAACTTGTTTTTCAAGCAGACTATCCTTATGTTGCCCTTTTTCCTTTTTTTCTATGCGAAGGGTAAGTAATTTCTTCTATAGAATTTTCCTATATTTAAATTCTCCACATTTGCTTCTAAATTATGAGCATCTGATTCACATGACAATGAAGTGCTCAAGGTTCCCAGGCTGCTCCTTTTTGGAGTAACCCCGAAATGCGAGGCTCCATCAATTTTACTTACAGCTTCATCAATGCAAAGTAAATTAGCAATTTTCACTTCAAGCTACGTTAGGGAGCAAAATTTACTTGGATCTCTTCCAGTTCCTGATAAAGGTTTTCCACGACCCATTTAAATTACAAATTGTTGTAACAGTTTAGAAATTAAAAAAAAAGTTATTCAAAACAACGCAGTCGTGGTCAAACGTTAGTGTAAACTAATACAATTAGTCGTAAACCTATTCTGATGAGCTTAAAAAAATGCATCGTTTTAATACGATATTTCTTTTACAGCATGTATTAAGATAACGGCACAATATTCCCGTTGGATTTTTTGCAAAGATTTTAGGTATACATGCAATTTTGAAATAAAACCAATTGTATTACTAGTTTATGCGTTAGTTTTAGACAGAGATGGTAAACAAAATTATTTTAATGCCAAACCTAATCAGATGAGCGTCAGTGTATATTTTTTAACAAAAAATACTTACATTGTAAGTTTATTTCATTTTTTCGTCTACAAAAACGCTTTCGAAACAAATACGACCGTTTCAACTTATTTTATTTCAGTTGTCTTATTACATAGTTGCGTGTACGAAAGACTACCTTTTCATTTTCGTATGGGAAAAAAACGTACGGTTAGAAAAATTATTTCCGAACGACCGGAAATAATTTTTTGACAATCGTAATATACAATACGATTTGTACAAATCCGTAATTTTTTTTCTTTCGATTCGAATTACATAAACCCCCCCCCCCCTCCAGTTGTTTTTTGTATGTCCGAACATTTAAAATCACGCCAAAAATAATAAAATCGCGTGATTTTCAGAACAGCAATATTAATGTTTCTTTTTCACGAACTTTTACTTCTCGCTGAATTTAAGTCGCTTAATCAGCTCCAATAAGGAAATGAAAGTAAATACGTATTTACTATTAAAAGCAAATAAATAAAATTTTGTTTTAGCTTCAGGCATTTTGATTTTCTAAAATTTTGGCCACAAAAAATTAATTTTTATATTGAAAACTTTGAAAGTTATTATGTATTATTATGTAAGTATTATGCGTCTTAGAGCTTAAATAAAAAATCTGTGATAACCTATTCAATGTTTTAAATTTAAAGTATGTTTGTATAACAACAAAGAATTTTTAAATTCAATTTAGATCCTAAAAAATTAGTTTTTATGTTGAAAACTTTGAAAGTTAACTGTAAACTGTGCGTCCTAGAGCTTAAATGAATCTGTGATTTCCTTTTAAATGTATTGAATCTGTGTGGTCACTTAAAAAATTAAAAATAAGTAGTCTTTTGACCAAAAAATCAATTTTCGTACTTAAAATTCAATATTTTTGTATGAAACAGCTTTATTCTGAGATCATTTAGAAAAAATCGTTTTCCAATTTGGTAAAATTTATTATCGTATCCATATTTCTTGTTTCCACATTAGGAACTGGATTATATATATCAAAAATAAAATAAATAAGGATTAATAATAAAAACTGTTATTGATTGCTAAATATTACCTAACAGCTCATAACAAAATATTAATTGTGATAGTATAGTTTAGTTTTTGGCAGTGTTCGTAGAGAAACTAAAGTTTAAGAATTATATTATGTATATTAAAACTGAAATTTACATATTCCATTTCTTCCGAATAGTTGTAAAAATAGTAGAGAAAGTATTGGTTAAAAAATAAATTGTGTATATACAAATTCAATTTAGCATACCTTATTTCTTCCAAATAGTTGTAAAAATAGCAAATTAACAATAGATAACTACCTTGTAAATAGGTATAAAGAATGCAAACGGAGGATATAGAGAACCAAAACGTGCATTTAAGTCTTAGTCTTTAACTTCACAGTTCCTTTATATTTAATCCCAATTCATAACTAACTCTCTATTTGAGAAATAATAATTCAACAATTATCATGATATATTATGACAAATGAATTAAATATCTCGGATTAATTAAGTGATTTCTAAAAATTTAAGAAAGAAAAAATTATTTTTTAATTTTTTATGTTTTCTAAAGAAAACAAGAAGAAGACACTAGGAGAGTGTAATGCAGCATTTTCTAGATCGCTACATTCGCCATAAGCATTCTTCACATTTATCTCAATAAATGACAAGTTTTATAGAATTTTCTTTAAAGCGATCAATATCTTGGTACTGGAAAAGTCAGCATAGTTATTATTTTGGGTCCTTGATTCAAGATCATATGGTACGTTCACGTATAATTTGTAACTAGCTAACGTTAAAGTCGTTCGCTTCGTTTACGTACTCACAACATTCACGGAAAAGTAATTGAATCTTAATGGATATTTAAAATTTGACAAAGAAAATTACATTTCACTCACCAGTCATTTCTCGTTGTGCTGCCTCTACATTCATTGCTAAAGCCATAGATAATCTCGCCCTAAGATTTGAACCCAAACCTGTTTCAACATGAGCATTCATTTCTCTTTTGTAGATGTTTAAAACTAACGGTTCAGGATGAAAGGGCATATTAAATTCATCAATTAAAACGCCCAAACGCCATATTTCATCATTCAAAGCTTTAGAGACTTTCTGTTCAACCTCTTCGACCATATTGTGTATTTTCAGTTTCATTTCTCGTGTTACGTTCATCATTTCCGTTTCAGTTCCCTGAATACGTTCGATGAGTAAATTTTTTTGATCTGCCTTTAAATTGCGGAATATTGAAATGCGCTCATAAATATTGTCCAGCATACAACGCATATCTCCGGCAAGTGTTTTGCCGCGAGAACTATGTTTTTCGAATTTAGTTTGAACGGCACTTTTTGAGATGCATTCTTCAAACTTACGTTCGAAATCTTGAAACTCGAAATAACGTAATTGAAAACCTTCGGCAAGAGCACCCTGGCTAGGAGAGTTGCCTTTAGCTTCCTCAATCCGGGCTTGAAGAGCTTCCCGCGCAGAAACAAAGAATACTCGTTCAGCAGCCTCTTTTTCGTTTGTAATTTTTAATTCTTTACTAAGAAAATCAATGCAACGTTCTGTGTGTTGGATTTTAACCTAAAATATCAAATTTATTTCAAGTACGTACGACTAATTCTAGAAGCTCACAACCAAATATTTTTTTAAGGCTAAGCTAGCCGTTAAAGGTCAATTTTGTTACCTTTTCAAGATCCTTTGGTGAAATTATTATACATTTAAAAAAATAACAATACATTTAAAAAAATAACAAATGCTTAACAATTGAAACCTAACAATAAATATGATCCTGGTTAATATTACTTACCGATTCTTGAGATTCTGGCTCATGAGCAGAAGCATCCCACCGATTATTTAGTATAAAAATGTTAGGTTTTGATAATTTTTGTGATACTGTGTGAAAGAACTGTTTTTCAGCTCTAGTCATTGTTGATTCGGCATTTAAAACCAAGACGAAAACATCGGCATTCAAACAATGATTATCAATCCAATCGTCTAAGTTTGCTGATACATCAACACCTGGAGAATCGACGAACACCACATCATCGCGCAGTAGACTGCAACGTTCACGTGGCCAGAATATTCGCACCAGTGAACTTTCTGAAAGTTTCTCTTGACACAAAGCATTGGCCAATTGCTTTATATTCTAAAATATACTAACTAATGTATTATATTATTATTTTATAAGGTTTATCCTTACCACCACGTTTAGCTTTTCTTCGGAACCTTCTTTGACCAAATAAGCCTCTGAACTATCACTGCCCTCCACTTGACAAAAACAATTTGTTGTATGACCAATGCCACTGGGTAATATTTTTTCACGTAACATGGCATTGATAACCGAACTTTTGCCATTTGATGTGCGTCCAAAAAAGGCAACTTTCATATGATCGCGAGCCAATACCTCGCGTATACCAGCTACTTTTAATACATAGCTTGCAAATAGTTCACTTTCAGCTTTGTCAACAATTTCAGCTTCAGCATGTAATGCTATTTATGTATATATCGCACCATTAAAGAATTTTAATCATAGCTTATACAGTATACATACAAACCATTAATAAATTGTGTTGTCTCATTTACATATTCTTCAATTTCGATATAAATATCATTTATCTTCTTTTTTGCTCTAACAAATACCTGCAAAGGTGATTTATCAGCGTTGATGTGCATTGTAAGATTTTCAGACATCAGCGCAGTGGAATCGCAATTTAATTTGTTTGATTCAGAAGTGTTACCGGCGTTTCCACCATTTCCAGTGACCACAGAAAGTGTACGATTCAAATAAGCCGCCATTGTTAACGAAAATATATGTTTTTTGTTTAATGCGCAAAATAAATTATCTTGCTTTCTGTCTTGATATTTTTGAAATACTTAAACCAATGAAATATATACATATATTTGATGACTAAAACCTAAAAAGTCAAACATTAATTGTGTATACATAAAACAAATATATACAAAAATATTTAATTGTGCCAGTTCGTTATTGAAGACTGCGAAGTTAAATTAGTTTTCTTTGCTGTTTTTCAAAAATACAAAATAAAATGACATGAGAAACTAAGTACTGAAATATAAAATATTTTTATATTTATCAAATAAAAATTAAATAAAACAATGCAAAAGTCAAGGTATATTTATTTTACTAGGTAGTGTCGTCCGCCCGGCTGGTTTGTAGTTGGACATGTCAAAAGTTGCCTTTATTTTCCTACTTTTGTTTACGAATTTAAAAAAAACACTAACAACAAGCATATGTAGAACAAACAGTCCACCCTAAATACGGGCGTTAGGCACGACGTAATTTAGCGTCTAGTTTTTACGCTGTAATGAGTAACTTAAATAAGAGCGCCAACGTTGTGAAACGAACAGTATTGTTTACTTATCTTATTTGCTAAAAACCACAAAATTAAAATAATTAAGAGATAAAATCGCGAAATTGACCTTAAAGTAGCTGTAATGTCATTACTGTTGGAAATACTTTTGTATATACCACAAAAAAAAAACAATAACACTTCTTTTGCAGCTAACTTCACTTTTTACGCGCAGTCAAAATTGGATTTTTCAATTGTCCAACGTTAGCGTCGCGTTATTTGGGTTGGTCTCATACATTTTGTATGTGCATGAGAATTTTTGACAGTTAAATAACGTCTTACGCTCGTATTTAGGGTGGACTGAAAGAGAGCGTTTGTTTTTAGAGCAATTATCTTTTATTTTCTGTTTGAGTGCATTTACACAGGGAAAGTTTACTTTGCAAAGTTTTGATTTTATGTAGGAGAGAGGGAGAAATAATGATAAGCAGTACAGACTTTGATGTACTCGCAAAGTTGCTTTGTTTTTCGTTCGTTGCTTGTACACAGTTGTATATATGTACATATGTGTTTAAGCACCAAATGCAAAACGTCCAAAAATTAAGAACGATCACACAGAAGAACACAAAATTTGTAAAAGAAAACTTTGTGTGTCTGAACTCCAAACAAAGTTTAAAAGAAAATTAACAAAACTTTGTCAAAGTAAAATTTCCTTGTTTGAATGGGGACTTTCTATTTTTGACATTTCCACTCACAAAGCAATAATAAAATGCCATTTTGTTTTTACAAATGTTGTATTTGTTGTAGAACCGCTATTACCTAGTAAAAGAAATATACCTTACAGTGCAATATGAAAAGTTATAGGAAGATTTCCCTAATTTCACTGTAAAAACTGAATAATAACCTGGGGCTGGGTCTTATGACTGTTCTTGTGGATATTATAACTAAAACTGAAAAAAAAATTAAAGTAAAAATTAAAATTAGCAACCAAATGATAAATTTTAAATCAAATTTTGTTATTATCAGAAATTAATATATACGCGAAATTAAGCTGGATTAAAAATATTCGTTTGACTTAAATATTAAAATAAATTAATATAAGTTTTAAAAATATTATTAATAAAAATATTATAACAAAGATGCAGATGTTTAATATACATAAAAGGCATTCATTCACGTGACTTTGCAAAATTGTAGCAACTAGATAATTTTTTAAAACACAAAAAGAAAGAGAACTGGCCATCAACGCCCTATAAGAAAACCTTTTATATGATGGATTATGGATGGAATAGTATGGAGAACCTACAAATCTTACGGTGGTCCCCCATACAATTTTTTATACCCTTCACCACAGTTTAAAAAAGGATATATTTATCTAAGTTTGTCATTCCGTTCGTAGTTTCTTCAATATCCATTTTCAACCCCATAAAGTCACCTTTATCGTGGTTGGCGTTTTTGTGGCGAAAGTTGGTCGTTTTTAAAAAGTTTTGTAATAGATTAATGATAGCTGATACGAGCTGTAGTAGCTGTAGTCGAAATACGCCTACGCCAAACACGATAGGGGTAAGTATATATATTCTGAGTTCTTATGTACAGCGAGGGCTAATGAGCTATGTCCGTCTGTCCGTCCGTGTTAGTGTTGAAATCAAATTAGTTATTGAAAATCAGCAAGATCGGTTCATGTCGTTCGAGGCAGCGGGTAAAACACAACGACTGCCTCTAATTTTTCCATTCATTTTGAACAATGAAGTAACTTAAATAAAAAAAATACAAATGTATATTGTAATAGAAAATTAAAAATATATAAGGAAAAAATGGCGCTCGCTCACATTTCCCGAGTTGTGGGCCTTTGAAATTTTCATAAACAAGTTCGATTGTCAATGTAGTCAATATGGGTATCAATTAAAAGCTTCCAGCACTAAACTTTTTAAAAATGCTTATCCTGTTAAGAGCCTCGATTTTTTTGTTGGATTAAAATACATGCCTTTATTACCCTTCACGAAAATCTTATATACCATTCACCATGTATGTAAGTCAAATTTAGTGAAGTATGTAACTCCGATAAAAAAAATTGAGGTGACAGAGAATTAAAATATTAAAAACAATTTTTTTTACATAAAACTGTCATTTTGAAACTATTTTAGTATTTTTTGAAAGATCTCTTTAAAAATGGTACTCATATTGATATCTTACAAAATATGACGCACAACTGTACTTTTTTATGAAACGCTAAGAGGCCCATATATTGAAGAATATGGTCGGGCTTAAATTTTTTACTTGATGTTCTTTTCTTATTTTTTAATTCCTTATAATTCAATATATATGTTTTTTTTTTTAATTAGAGTTACTTCATTGTTCCCGCTGCCTCCAAGGACATGGCCCGATCTTGCTGAGTTTCAATAGCCAAATTTTCAAAACTATGTCTGATCAATTGGCGTATTAAAATTTTCTCTAGCTCACCTAGTGTCTTGGCAAAATAGATTTCAACACTAACACAGACGGAAAGACGGACATCGCTCAATCGACTTCTCTATGCATAAAGACTCAGAATACATATACTTTATTGGGTCGGAAATGGATATTGCAGAAATCACAAACGGAATGACAAACTTAGATACAAACAAATTAAGTACTGTGTTAGTTAGGTTAGGCAGGCATTCGTGTTGCCACAGCCCACTGGGGTCCACTAGTTGTCCCTTTTTGTTACCTGCTATCAGAAGGGAGAAACAAAAACAAAACAAAAAAAAGAAACAGAGAAAGAAACTTAAAGCAAGACATAGAAAAATAAATGACGACAAAAAAAAGAGAAGGAAAGAACGGTGGGTGTGAAAAAACAGAAAATCCGAGAAAAAAATACAGAGAAGACCCCGCTGAATAACGCCAGTTAACCAAAAAGTGCGCTAATCCCATTGACTGAGTCAATATGTCCGGTGGTAAGACAGTAAATCACCCACTTTACCTGAAAAAGGAACTGATTCTACCTGAACCTAGTGACGATTTACCATCCCATAGTGTTGTGGCGTATATCTTAACATAAAATACTTCATTGAAAATTAAATAATTAAATTTTATTTGATCTACCTTGAATTGTTTTTCTTGTTAAAGAATTTGTAAAATTTTTTAGTGTCAATTGAAGTTGCTAAAATAAAGGAACACAATTTTGTTGTCATACCTTTCGGTGAAGACCGTCGTCACTGGTTGTTTATTTGATACGATTGGCGAGCGCTTTCGATGTAAAGACATCATTTTCAAGATAGTGTAAGGTGTTTGTTGCATAGATAGTGGTGGGTTCAGGTAGTTTTGTCGGTTAGGATGGTGTCTATTTAAAAATGGTATTATGCAGGTAGATTGCCTGATATCTGTCATGTTTATTGAAGGTATATAATTTTAATATTTCAGTCTTTTATTATTGGGTAGGTAAGTGTGACCATCTGTGGGTGTTTTGCGTTTGTAAGTTTGTTTTAATAGTTTTAGTGGTGTAAAAATTGTGTCGGAGGTTGTATTTACCTGTTCGTTTATAATATCTCCGTTAAACGTTCGTGTTTTGTATATTTCCATGTTTTCAAGAATGTCCAGTCTTCGTCCTTTTTTACTAGGATGTATTAACGTCATACATTCATCTATTTCCCTTGGCTCGCGTTCATGTCTGTTAAGGTGTATTGCGAAGTTAGTCTTTTCCGTTTATATGATCGTATGTGTTCTGTGAAACATGACAGATATCAGGCAATCTACCTGCATAATACCATTTTTAAATAGACACCATCCTAACCGACAAAACTACCTGAACCCACCACTATCTATGCAACAAACACCTTACACTATCTAACCAGTACTAATCAAAACGCGGCTTGAAAATGATGTCTTTTCATCAAAATCGTATCAAACAAACAGCCAGTGACGACGGTCTTCACCGAAAGGTATGACAACAGTATTTTATTTACTCGCGGAATAAATCCAATTAACTTAATACCGAACACAATTTTATTTGTTTTTTTTATAAACAATTAACGTAAGGAGCTTAAGAACCCTACATTGGTGACCCCAAATAAAGAACATGGCTTTGCTACACAGCCCACGCGCAGATAGACCTTTAGATTTACATCAGGATAGGGAAGATGGTCAGTTAAACCCAACGGAGCCTTTATTTAATGCGACCGGAAGGAACACACCGCAAATCGAAGTTAAAACGGTTCACAAATTACCTCCATTTTGGCAAAAGAATCCAAAAATCTGTTTTTTTCAAGTGGAAACTATTTTTGAACTCACATAACTTCAGACGAAACAAAGTTTCGCCATTTAGTAGCGAATGTAGTCTGGGTTTAGTATGCGATATTCTGGAGAATGCTCCAGCGGGAAGTCGGTATGAAAGCCTCATATCTAGAATCATTTCCTTATTCTCAAAATCAGATGAGAGAAAGTTAAAACGCTTGTTAAGTGGTCAGGTACTTGGTGATCAGCGGCCATCGCAATTTTTGCAAACAATGCAAAACCTTAGACAAGGTCAAGTAGGTGATAAAGTAATCCGTTCACTTTTTCTCGAGCAATTACCGGATAATGTACGTGCTATACTCGCTATTAGTGAACAGCAAGATATTAACAAGCTCGCTGTCCAGGCAGATAAAATTATGGATATGATGCAACCTGCTAATGTAGCGTCTATTGAAATGCAAACTCAGAATATAATCGTAGCACAAATTGAAGCTATCGAAAACAAACTGGAAAGCTTACATTGCTGCAGATGTAGGAACAAAAACAAAGACTCAATAAATCACCACTCGTGGCATCGCAACTCATCTCGTCGAAGATCCAAGTCCAACAGACGAGACTCCCAATATTGTTGGTATTACAATCGTTTTAGTGTCAAAGCAACGAAATGCATCCAGCCTTGCAGTTTTTCAAAAACCTAGTATGCGTTTCAGACATTGCGTCAGCCAAAATCGCTAACTCAACATCTGGCCGCCTTTTTATCACAGACAAAACTTCTAAAAGAACTTTTTTAATCGACACAGGCACCGACATTTTTGTTATACAAAAAAAAAAAGGACATATTATCAGTAAGAATTTTAATTCGTCTTCTAGTTTATTTGCAGCAAACGGTTCACAAATTCCAACGTTTGGCACGATGATACTTCAGCTCGGCTTAGGTTTGCGAAGAACATTTTTCTGGCTCTTTGTGATTGCGGATGTCACAAAATGTATAATTGGTTCTGATTTTTAAAACATTTTAACCTACTTCCTGATTTAAAAACAGGAGATTAGTAGATGGTACAACTTTGTTATCTACTAGCGCACTGCTTACCCGTGAACCTTCTTTGAATATAACAATTTTAAAAGACAAATCCAGTTTTCACAAACTTCTGGAGCAATTTCCAGAAATACATAACGTTTCACTATCGTTGGGAGCTAAAAACATGGAGTTTATCATCACATCGAAACCACTAGACCCCCTGTTCACGCTAAGGTAAGGAAATTAGATACAAAGAGATTAAACATTGCTAAAAGAGAATTCAAGAACGGCGAATGGCGTCGATGCGGAGATTATCGATTTTTGAATAAGGTTACTATTCCTGATCGATATCCCATACCTTTCATTACCAACTATTCGACGACACTCAGCGGCCGTAGCGTATTTTCTAAAATTGACCTTGTGCGTGCATATCACCAAATAGCAATGAATCCGGCCGACATTCCAAAGACAGCCATCATCACACCTTTTGGGCTTTATGAATTTCTGATAATGCCATTCGGTTTGCGAAATGCTGCACAGACTTTTCAACGTCTCATGGATGAAATCGTACGAGGATTGAACTTCGTTTTTGTGTACATCGATGACGTTCTCGTCGCTTCCCGCAATGAGGTAGAGCATTTTAACCACCTGAAAATACTTTTTACTTGTTTTTCTTGGTTTTCATATTACACCCGAAGGTAGGTAGTTATCCATCAAAATCAAAAACCGAAGCAATCATTAATTTCTGTGCATGATGAATTTTTATCGACGTTTCCTTAAAAATGCTGCTCAGTACCAGGCACCTCTTAATGAATACATGAAAGGGGCTACCAAAAAAGACAAACGAAGTATTAAGTGGACGCCTGAAGCAGAAGCTGCCTTTAAAACATGCAAAAAAATAATGATTGTCGATGCAAGTCTTCTCGCACACCCACGTGAGGATGCAGAAATAAATCTTAAAGTAGACGCATCAAATTTTGCAATTGGAGTAGTGGTTGAACAAGTTATCAACGGACATGCTCAACCTCTTGCGTTTTACTCAAAAAAATTAAGTTCCGCTGAATATAAGTATAGTGATTATGATAGGGAACTTCTCGCAGCTTATTCAGCAGTTAAGCAATTTAAGCACTTATTGGAAGGTAGAGATTTTAAACTTTATACGGATCACAAGCCGTTAACATACGCATTTTCTCAAAACCCTAATAAAGCCTCACCAAGACAGTTTCGTCATTTAGATTTTTTAAGTCAGTTCACAACGCTGGAGATAGCAATATAGTGGCTGATGCTTTATCCCGTATCGAACAATTTGATGCTATCGATTTTGTAAAAATTAGTAATACTCAGAAGACAGACGAGGAAGAAATTTTTAATAATAATACAGGACTTAAACAGGACACAGTATCGTAATATCGTTGATATAAGAAAAACATATTATTTTAAATACAATAAAATGAAGTGAAACATATTACTTTTGTTGAAAATATAATAAAGTAAAACCTATATTACTAATGGTGAATATCACTAAGCTTCTCTTTGAGGATATTGCCATTTATAGGGTTTGTGTAAACCAACTAGATATTCTCTTTTCACCTCTTACAAAATTCATCGATCAAAGCCTTGACCTTGCGGTATCGATTTACTATACTAATCGGGCCTTCGAAAATTGTTGCTAATAAAGCTGATCCAATCAAGAAATGTCCTGGTGTTAGGATGATTTGGTGCAACCCTGCAAGTAATACAAACGTAAACTACAACGAGCTCTGTGAATTTGTGAAAAATAAAATATTTATTGGTTAAAAAATAGAAAAAAGACTATATACACCTATAGATAAACCAAATATCACGGGAAAAAAACAAAAAAAAATAATAAAAAAATATCAATTATTTACACAAAAAACAAAATTTAAAATTTATGAATGACTGCAATGGCTGAATGCCATAAATGCAGGAGATCAATCCGTGGCGAAACAGGCATAGCATGTGTTGGAATATGTGGCAAAGTGTATCATTGTGGTGATAAGTGTTCAGGCTTAGATCAATATTCATCAAAGATATTGGAAGAAAATGCATTTCTGAGATTTATGTGTGATGATTGTGTCCAATATGTTCACAATGTAGATTATGCTTTAAAGGAAATTCAAGATGGTGTCAACAAAAACAAAGTAAACTTAGCTGAATATAAAACCGAATTTGAAGTGTCATTAAAACAAAATGAAAATGAAATAAAACAATTATTAGAGGCAATTGAAAAAAGATACGAAGAAAGATTAAGAAAAATAGATAATGCACAAAAAATATGTGAAAAGGTGTAAATGAAATTAAAAACCTTTGCGGCATCGTAAACGATTTTGAAAACAAAAATAAAGACATTTATAACACAATTGAAGAAAACAATGTAAAGATGTGTAATGAAATTAAAAAAGTAATAAAAGAAACAGGTGAAAAACAAAACAGAATGTCATTTGCTGATACAGTAAAAAAAATACGGTATTGCCAGATTTGAAAAAACAAGTGCCATTAATAATAAAACCTAAAGAAAAACAAAAAATTGTAAAAACAAAAGAGGACTTAAATAATAAGGTGGATCCAGTTAACCTGAATATAATAAACATTGAAACAGAACAAATGGAACAATTGTGAGACAGAGTGAGAATAATGAAGAAAGAGAAAAGATTAAAAATGATATTGAAAATAAAATGAGTGATGCATATGAAATAAAAGCGCCAAATGCAAATGATATGTCAATAATAATAACAGATATGTCATTTAAATACACTGAAAAAGATTTAATAGAGAAAATTAAGAGACAAAATCAGCAATTGCAGGAACATGAAATGAAAAAGTAAAATCGTTTGAATATAGAAAATATAATAGAACAATCTATAATGTGAAAATAATAGTAGATAAAGAAACGTACACAAAGATTAAGGATGCTCAAAAATTGAACATTGGGTGGGAGAGATGTAGAATATTTGATGGAACTGACATTATTCAATGCTTTAAATGCCTAGGGTGTAATCACAAGGCGGGCGAATGTAAAAATGAGGAAGTTTGCTATAGATGTCTTGGAAACCATCATAAAGCGAAAGAATGTAACAAAGGAATAATTAATAAATGTGTCAACTGTATAAAAGCGAACAAAAAGCTAAATATGGGACTAGATGAAAATCATATCACATCAAATAAGGAATGTCCATTATATCAAAATAAGCTGAGCATGAGGAAGAGGAGGTTGGGGCTAATATTTTAACAATTACAAGAGGTACAAGGTATTTACACAAATGTATGTGGATTAGTAAATAACTACAATCAATTGGAAATAATTGCTAATGAACAGGACCCAGATTTTTTAATACTTACAGAGACCCATTTAACAAAGGACATTGATGAAAGTGAAATACAACTAAAAGACTATAATCATTATAATACGCTCTCCAATTCAACCAGAACAGGAGGCGGTGTATAGATCACCAAGTGGTAGTGAAGCGGAGTTCTGTACAGTATTTGAGGAAATAATCGAAGATATATGTGAAACGAACTATGATATAATAATAGCAGGTGATTTTAACATAGATTGGAACAAAGAAGATACATATAAAATCAGACAGAAAATCTTTTAAATGATAACGGACTAAAACAAATAATTAACGAATATACTAGAATCACACAAAACACGAGCACAGTAATAGACTACGTAATAACAAATAATGGTAATACTTCAACGAGAAACAACAGTGCAAATAAAATATCAGATCATGAAGCTATAGATATAAAAATCGAATATATAAACCAAGAACAAAACCAAATAAATAGTAAAGTAATAGAAATATTTAAATATAATAAAGACCGTTTTAATAGAGAACTCATTGTAATTCTAAAATGTAGCGAAAGTGATAATTTAAATGACTGCGTTAATATAATTGATACATGTTTGAAAAATACGGTTAAAAAATTTACAAACAAAAAAAAAATGTTAATACAAGAAACGATACAAAAAAATGGTTGAACGAAGAATTAAAAATACTCAAGGAAGAAAAAATTCTTAAATACCAAATTGCAAAAGCAGATAATACAGATAATGCGTGGAAAGAATATAAAGCAATAAAAAATTTATATAAAAACAAAATTGAAATTGAAAAAAACAAATATGTGAATAATAAAATAAATAATGCCAAAGACCAAAAAGAAATGTGGAAGGAGATAAAAGACTTAGTACTTAAAAAAACGAGACTGTAATTAATATAAACTGTGATATTTAATAATATAGAGTGTAAAGATAACTATGAAATAGCTACCCTATTTAATAATTACTTCGTAAATAGTATAAAATTAATAAGAGATACAATAGAAAACGTGCAATATACGAACAAAATACCTGTGATAAACTCTAGATTTAAATTCCGTGCAATATCTTTAACAGAACTAAAAAACCTATGTGAAGGACTTAAAGATAAACCAAATTTTAACAAAGTCTCAATTAAGATAATTTTAGATAACTGGAACATTGTTGGCAAAAATATGCTTGATGTTATTAATAAATCCCTCGAAAATGGGGTTTTCCCAGAAAATTGGAAATATTCAATGGTAACTCCGGTAGAAAAAGTAGCTAAAACAAACAGATGTGATGAATTCCGCCCAATAAACACTTTAAAAACTTGCGAAAAAATTTTAGAAAAAATTACAGAAGAACAGTTGGAAAAATATATGGAAGTAAATAACTTATTTTCAAAATATCAGTCTGGATTCAGAAAAAAATATTCTTGTGAAACAACAGCTAATTATGTGATAAGTAAATGGAAATACAGAGACACAAAAAATCAGATAATGGCACTTTTTTTGGACTTTAAAAGAGCATTAAAGACTATTGATAGGGAGTTATTAATTCAAAAATTATATATGTACGGGTTAAGAGAAAATGAATTGCAATGGTTTAAATCATATCTTACGAATCGAAAGCAACTAACTAAAGTTAACGGTATTAAATCAGATAAAATTGATAATGAATTTGGTGTACCTCAAGAATCAATATTAGGAGCATTATTGTTTATAATATATATAAATGATATGCCCAACATTTTAGAAAAATGTGAAATTATTTTATATGCTGATGACACATTAATTTATGCTAAAGGAAATACAGAGGAAGAATGTGCAGATAGTTTAAATCAAGACATGAACAGCATAAACAATTGGCTCAAAATGAACGAACTAAAACTAAATGAAAGTAAAACTAAAATAATGGAAATTAACATGAACAGTAACGTAATTTTTAAAATAAATAATAAGATAATTGAAAGTTAATCAAATGAAATATCTCGGTTTCATAATCGACAAGGACTTAAAATTTAAACACCACGTTGAATATATATGTAAAAAAATTGTCAAAAAAAAAAAATAGGATTCTTTAAACGGGTGCGAAATAAAGTATCGATAATAACGGCAATTAATATGTACAATACTATTATAAAACCACATTTTGAATTTGGCTCCACAATACTATACACCTGCTGCACAATAACACAATTAGATAGACTGCAAAAACTCCAGAATAAAGCTATGCGTGCAATATTAAAATGTAACAGATATACTCCAATACAGATAATGCTTGATACATTAAAATGGCTAAATATACAACAAAGACTGGCTTTAAATACACTTCACTTTGTCCAAAAAATGAAGATAGGAAATGCTCCAGAATACTTAATCGATCAGCTAAAATATGTAGGAGAGGTTCAACCATACAACCTACGAAACGCAGAAAACTTTAGACTACAAAGGGTGACAACGACAGCAATGCAAAGAACGCTTTTCTTCAAGGAACTAAAACTATATAATATGCTGCCTAATTATATCAAAACGGAAAGAAATATTAACATTTTTAAAATAAATATCCCAAAATTTGTTAGAAATAATACAATTCATGAAAATTTATAAAATTGTTAAATATTATAATGTAAAGTTCAATTAAAAGTATAATAAATACTACTATTACAATAAAAAAAATAAACTGCAGCAGATTGAAATCCCTGGAACAAAACTGAAGTTGTTTTGTGATGTTTCCCAAGAACTCACTAGACCTTTTCTTTCTAAAGCCTTTCGGAAATCTGCATTTGATTTACTGCATGGTTTATTGCACCCTGGAATAAGAGCAACAAGGAGAATTATTTCCGAACGTTTTGTTTGGCCTTCTATGATTAAAGACATCAACAATTAGACAAGACTGCGAATCATGTCAAAAATCAAAAATATCGAAGCACACTAAGTCGACAATTGGGAAGTTACCAATAACATCAGAACGTTTTTTTGAAGTACACGTAGACATCTTGCGACCATTTCCACCATCGGAAGGTTTTCCGTATATATTTACTATGATAGATCGTTTTTCAAGATGGCCAGAAGCTGTGCCTATTTGTGACATAACTGCGGAAACAATTAGTCGAGTTTTTTTTGAACAGTGGGTTTTAAGGTTTGGATGTCCGAGAAAAATTATATGTGACCGCGGAAGGCAGTTTACCTCGAAACTTTTTAAAGAGATTTGCATTTTTCTCGGTGCAAAATGTCAACATACAACTGCTTTTCATCCAAAATGCAATGGAATGGTGAAACGATTTCATCGTACACTCAAGACCGCATTGACATGCCAAAATGAGGCACAGTGGACAAAATCCCTTCCTATAGTTTTACTTGGCTTAAGAGCCGCTTATAAAGACGACTTACATGCAACCACAGCAGAAATATTATACGGTGAACCATTAAAACTCCCTGGTGATTTTTTTGTGGGTAATACCAAAGAGCAACAATCAACTGAAATATTTTTAGAAAATCTTCGTAAAAAAATTTTAAAATTGCAACCTCAACAAGTTTTACATCACACTTCCGAAAAACCATTTGTATCGAAAGATCTCTTGGCTTCAACACATGTTTGGTTAAAAATAGACGCGCCACAAAAGCCACTTCATCCAAAATATCAAGGACCATTTAAAGTTTTGGATAAAACTAACAAGTATTTTTAAATTTTGGTGAAAAATCGTGAAGAAACAGTAACTATAGATCGGTTGAACACCTTGGAAAATATACCATCGATATCTTTAAATGTGCCAGCTTCGGCTAGAAGGGGGTAAGTATATAATTAAATTTTATTTGATCTACCTTGAATTGTTTTTCTTGTTAAAGAATTTGTAAAATTTTTTAGTGTCAATTGAAGTTGTTAAAATAAAGGAACACAATTTTATTTGTTTTTTTATATACAATCTTTGGAATTAACGTAAGGAGCTTAAAAACCCTACAGTGTAGACAGAGGGGGTGTTCTACTGTCTCCTCCTACTGACAACATCTGCAGAAATCACTGGCTCCAAATAGACAGTGCACAGTAATCGCAGCCTCCAAGTCGCGCATTCGACTCCTCGGTAACTGTAGTATTGTAATCGTCGTGTCCCGATCCAAAGAGGGCCAGATTGTTTTAGCTGTCAAACAAGTCAACTCGTTAGACCATCTGATCTGTGCCAGATTGTAGAGAGCAGCTTCGATACGCTGTCCGCAAACAGAGAGGGGTATACCACAGAAGATTTTAATGGCAACCTCTTCACGCATTATCTTTTTTTGCTAGTTCACTGACAACATGGTTGCCCAAGTCGGTCCCATGTCCCTTCACCCATTTTAGGGTGTGTGGTAAACACACCTTTAAGGGACATAATCCCGGCTTTACTGTCCGCACAGAAGAAGATATCACTATTGGATATGTTATAGTACCTTAAGCAGCACGCCGCTGCTTTAATAGCAGATATTTCCACCTGTAAAGCACTACATTCATTTGAGAGTCTGAAAATCATTCTTTTCCCAAATTTCTCAATATAGACTCCACCTCCGACTCTCGCCCCTCTTTTGGAGCCATCCGACTTTGTGGACGTTGATCTAATGGTCTTAGTCGTTAGGACCGCCTTTTCCAAGATAAAAATTCGCCGCATTGTCTAGTACCTTCCACCAGACAAGAGATTCATAGAACAAAATCGGCCTAAAACAGAACTCCACACTGTGGCGTGCCCCTTGCCACCAGTCTAGTGACCTTTGCCGTGCCAAAAGTGGACTTTATTATCCTGCAACCAAGCAAGCGTGTTACGAACCCGATAATAGGCCGGTCAACCCTTAGCTCTCTGAAAGCCTGAGTGATCGTAGTCGGGTCGATGTTGTTAAGGGCCCCTTTAATGTCAATGAAATAGTGTAGTTCTTACGCTCCAGTGAATACTCTACATAACCGACGAACGAGTGTAAGCGTGTTGAGATGAAGAAAAAAGGTTTCTATCAATTGTCATCCTCATGTGGATCTCAATATGTCCCGCTAGTGTTTTGAGCAAAAATAATGTTAGACAGTACTATACACAATTTTACATAAAAACCTCACCAGCTCTTAACCGGTTAAGCATTTTTTTTAAATTTTAGCATTTCTTGACTAGCTTTTAATCCATAGGCCCATAACTCGCAAAATATGGGCAAGCGCCAATTTTTTTATTTAATGGTTTTATAAACTATTCCTTAAGTTTTGTTTATAGAAAAAAAATTTGTTTTTGGACCTTACCAGATTTTTTTTCTTGTTTAATCGAAGATGCCCTTAAATAACCATTAAATGATACCTATATGTCTCACTTGATCAGCAAAACTCGAGATATGCCATATTATACATAAAATCTTTAGAGGTCCGTGAAAGTAATGGTTCCGTTAAATTTTTCAATTAACATTTTTTGTTTAGAGTTGCATTTTACAGCATGTATAAAACTTTTTATTGTTTTTGGAGCGGTGTCCGTAATCTACATTTGTTCCTTAACCAAAAGTAATCTTGGAAATATAAAATTTGTTTTTTATTACTTTTGATTTATTAAAAATAATCTCAAATAAGCCTCATTTAAAGATTTGTACGCGTTACCAATTAGTAATCCTGCGAAAAAGAAAATAATCATAATATAAATAAAAAATTACTTCACTTCTTAAAAATAATAATAATAATAATAATAATAATAATAATAATAATAATAATAATAATAACAAAATAAATAAATAATAAAAAATAAAAAATAAAAAAAGAAAATAAAAACATTAATAATCACTACTTGACAACTGTGATTCAAACATATTTATGTAAGAGTGTTTGTGATTTATTTGCAATAATTTTTTTATTGGAAAATTTTCAAGTAAATTAGCAAACAGCTGACGAAAAATAAAATAAAAAAAGAAAACACGGAGGACTTTAATAATAATATTAAAAAAACATGGATGAACCCTCATTCATACTTCTTCATTGTGATGATCAATTGGTTGTAGGCATGGGTCATCAGCATATGCAGATATGCATGACGAGCATGACAAGTATGGTGCAGGAGATGCAAAAATGCAGACCACGCTCTTACAGGCCATTCTCAATAGGCCATGAACTGCCTGAAAATATGTTTTTGAAATACAAACGGCATACGCCAACATAAAAACGAACTTTAGTATTTTTTTAAGAAAAAATTGATATAATGTTGATCTCTGAGACCCATATGATGTCGAGAAGCACTTTTAAAATAAGTGGATCCCAGAGACAGATCATGTGACAATACAATGGGTAGAGTGAATAAAAAGGCAGTTTATACTACATAGTACCTAGTACTAGCACTAGCATAAACTTTTCAGTACTAGCAAGGCTGAAAAGTATAAACTAAAAAAAGTGTGAATAAAACTTTGCTACTACTAGGTAGCTAGTAAAACAAAAAAACATTTTTTCGTATAAATTCTAAACAAAACTTGTACCAAAATATTTTGGTAACACTATAAATTTGTTTCGAATTATTTATTATTTTGATTACTATTTTATTTTATTATTATTTTGATTACTTATCACGATGGGTGACAAGAATAGCGCAAAATTTTTTGATACGCTTCAAAAGCATAGAATTATATTTAAAAAATCACAAGTGCCGTCAGTGAGAGTGGCAAAAGATAATGCCATTGCTTCACTCCAGTATTTGGGAACGTTTGGCCATGAAATTACAATTGCTCAATTGAAAAAAAAAAATATAAAACATGAAGAACGATGTAAAAAATAAATCTGACTTACGTGCTACAGGCAACAAACCAATACATTTAAAATACTGGGAAAGAGGCTTGCTAGAATTGATGGAGGAAGAATCGAATCCAGTCTTTAATAAAATTCCAGGTAAATTTACATGTTTTAGGGGAAAAAATTTTATTGTGACAACTGTAATTTCTTCTAGGTGCTATGGATGTGAGCTTCGGTACTGAGGGTAACATATTGTCGGAGTGTGTGGAATTAGATATACCAAACCCAAAGAAAAAAAACTCGGTGATGAGATCGAAGACATCAAAAGTGTTAAGAAAAATAACAAATTTGATGATGAAACAGAGGAGACAAAACATCTAAGCAACCAAGAGCTTCAGAGACTCGTTTTATTAAGACAGCTAAAGGTGTTGAATTTAGATATAAGTGAACGGGAGGAAAGAAAGAACAACAAAAATGGGAAGAAGAAAGACAGGAAAAAGATGAAGGTGTGATAAAAGAATTTGAGTTTAAAGTATTAGATGAAGGAGTTGTTTAGTCTTTGTAATTTTATAATGGAATCCTAACTCTTTAATTTATGTAAGATAACTTTCAAATATACAGAGCCGGACAAAAATATTCACACAGTAACTTATTTTGTTTTCAACCTTCTATATTATTGAAATAAATAGATGTAATAATCTGGTTTCCTACAAAATTATTTATTCACTTGTTAGTTAACTAAGTATAAATACTAGGACTAAATTCAATAAAAAGTGTAAATAAAAAAGATAAGTATTTCATACTAAGGCACTAATAGAGGCGGACAAAAATATTCACACATTATGTGAAGCTTGCATAAATATTCAAATTGAAATTAATTTAATACTTTGTAGAGTATCCTTTATTTTTGATAACTTCTTTTAAACGTTTTGTCATGGAATGCACAAGTTTTTTCGTGACGTCGCTACCAATATTACTCCATTCTTCCATTAGGATATCCTTAAGTTGGCTTTTGCTCGTTATGTTGCGCTTTTCTACCCGTCTGCCCAATTCATCCCAAAGATGCTCAATAGGATTTATGTCCGGAAATTGCGGTGGAGTGGCTTTGATATGGGGAACATTATAAGCTATCCACATACGAACATCAAACGCAGTATGTTTCGGATCATTGTCCTGTTGAAAATAGAAATTTTCCCTTATGCCAAGCTTTCCGGCGCTTTGCAGCAAATTTTCTTTTAATATATTTAAATAAACGGTCTTGTCCATTGTACCGTCGATAAAAACTAGGTTTCCGATCGCATTTGCAGACATACAACCCCACACCATAACCCCTCCACCGCCGTATTTTAAAGTAGAAACAAGGTTGTTTTTTTTTCCAATTCGGTATTCGGCTTCCTCCAAACTCGTGTTCTTCCGTCGGATTGAAAAATGTTAAATTTGCTTTCGTCAGAAAACACCAAGCTATCCCAGAAGCTTTAATTTTTGTTTTCGTACTCCTTCGCGAAGTTTAAACGTTTTCTTTTATTCACTGTACTAATCGCTGGTTTTTTCTGGCGACTCTAGAGCTGTAACCGGCACGGTTCAGGGTTCGTCGCACAGTTTTTGAATGAATTTGTTTTCCTGTTTCTTCTAAACATTCCGCAGTTAATTCAGTTAATGTAAGTTTAGGATTTTTTTTAATTTTTCTAACCATTTTCATTTTTTCTCTTGCTGTAAGCTTCCGTGGCCGGCCAATACGATGCATATTCTTGAAGTTAGCAGATTCCTTAAACCTTTTTACTATGCTGGCTACAGTAAATCGGCTTCTTTTTACTATTTGGCCGATTTCTGCATACGATTTGTTATCCCTATGTAGCTCTAATATTTTTTTCAGATTCTGTTGTTTCTATAGCAGAGTGCGTGTTTAATATTGAAAAGTGATCTTTATTAGTAGAAAGACAAAATGGTTGTGTAAGTACAATGGCGGGTATTTAACTGTTAATTACATAAATAAGTTGAATACATATAAAAATAATAAATACAAGATTAGTTGACATAAGCAGGGTGACTCCAATACTCCTCCTTAATCTGGAATTCGTTATTCTACTCCCAAAGATTTACGGAATTGCTCAAATTTTATTCTGTCAAGAGGTTTTGTTAAAACATCCGCAACTTGCTGATTTGTGCTAATATATTTGAGTTCAAATTGACCTTGGCTTAACGTGTCTTGAATAAAATGATGACGAATGTCGATGTGCTTCGTCTTTGGATGGAATCCTCCACTGAGCGCTATTGATATGGCACTTTGGTTGTCGCAATGGATTTTGAAAGGTTTTTGATTTTTGTTGAAGTGTGATTGTAAACCATACCACCATAGAGCTTCTTGAATAGTTGCTGATAGAGCTATATACTCAGCTTCACACGATGAGAGAGCAACGGTTTGTTGCCTTTTTGAACACCACGATATGGCTCCGGCTTGAGATAGGAAAACGTAACCAGTTGTTGATTTTCGATCTTCGAGACTTGATGCCCAATCGGAATCCGTATATGCAGTAATGTTGCTGTTGATAACATCCTTTGACGATTTATAAAGTAATTTTATCTGTGAAGTTCCGCGTAAATACCGTAAGAGGTGTTTGACAGCATTCCAATGCCGCGGTCCTGGATTAGCATTATAGCGACTAAGCTTATTTACGGCAAAGCAAATATCTGGTCGTGTGCATTGTGAAAGATACATGAGACATCCTATTGCTTCCTGGTACGGAACGTTTCGCATGTGTTCAATGTCTTCATTTGTTGTTGCACTATCACTTTTAGATATTTTCTCACTGGCGTTCATCGGAGTTTTTGCATCTTTCATTCCAAACTTTTCAAGAATTTTTTCTATGTAAAGTTCTTGATCGAGGGCTATGAAGTCTTGTCCACGAGATATCCTCATTCCAAGTATTTGAGAGGCGGTACTAAGATCTTTCATATGAAATTTTTGCTTTAAAAATTGTTTAATGTTTTTGAGCCAATTGTCATCATTGCAGAATAGTAAGAGATCATCCACATAAACCGCTGTCATCAAAATTTTTTTGTCTTCGAGTTTGTAAAATAGGCATGAATCATATTTTGATTTTGTGAGTCCAAACGATATAAGTGCATTACTTAGTTCTTGATTCCAAATTCTACTCGACTGTTTGAGTCCATATAATGATTTATTTAGACGGCAAACTTTAGACGGGTTATTTTGATCTATGTAAAGAAGTGGCTGTTCCATGTAGATTTCATCCTTTAATTGGCCTTGTAAAAAGGCTGTTACAGCATCCATCTGCTCTATTTTAAGATTCATCTGAGCAGCGACGGCAAAAAGGTATCGCAGGGAACTATGTCGTACGACAGGTGAGTATGTCTCATCATAGTCTACCCCCTTTCGCTGTGAGTATCCTTTTATGACTAGTCGCGGCTTGTAACGGTCGATGGAGCCTGTTATATCACGCTTTGTTCGGAAAACCCATTTACATTTGATTGCCTTACGGTTTGGCGGCAAATCTTGTAACGACCATGTTTGATTTTCCATTAGAGATTGATATTCTTCTGCAATCGCTAGCTTCCATTTATCTGAATCTGTACGGGATAGCGCTTCTTCTAGCGTTTCAGGATCTTGAGCTAAGGACTGAAATAAATTTGAGGCAGTATTCGATTGTCTTGATAATGAATTATGAATATACTTGCCTGTATGATTGCGCCCCTCACCGCAGAGCTTAGACGTTTGTGGACTATCAGCACAAGCCGGTCTATTTTGGTGCGATGGAGGCGCCACGAGTCCGGAAAAACCATGGAAGTCATCCTCTAATGATGAATTTTCTCCTGATCCTAATTCAGATTCAGCTGACTCAGTTGATGTGCTTTCGATGTCAGTAAAGAAATCATTTAATTTAGTTGGTTTTTGACGGTTTCTTTCACTGCGTCGTAAAACTGGAGAATTTTGTTGACTTGTATCAGCTGTTTGTTTTGTTGGTTTCGGTAGGCTCGCTGTATTCGGCTGTTTGACAATGTTTTGTTGACTTGAGATATTTGGCTGATTTGATGTGCGCGGTTGGCTTGCTGTGTTTGGAGAATTTGGCATGTTTGGTGAATTTGATATATTTTGCTGTTTTGGTTCACCCGTATTATCTGTATTGTTGTGCATATTATCAAATTGATCTAAATCCATACTTATTTTGCTGTGTTTTTTATTTAAAATTGATTTAGTTGGACATTCCGCATCACTAATATTTTCATCAATAAATGTTACATTTCGGCTTTTGAAAATTATGTTTTTGTTGATGTCATAGAGACGGTAACCTTTTGTATGTTCATCAAAGCCTGTTAAAATACATTCGTGTGCTTTTGGATCCCATTTTTTACGATTGAGTTTTGGTATGTGCACCATGGATACAGTTCCAAATACTTTTATATGTGCCAAATCTGGTTTTCTTCCACTCCAAGCCTCTTCAGGGGTTTTACCTGTTCCTTTTGAAGGTGAACGATTCAATAAATATACGGAATAAGCTACTGCTTCAGCCCAGAAGACTTTTGGTAATTTTGCGTCATAAATCATACATCTCGCTTTTTCGACAATCGATCGATATTTCTTTCGGCGACTCCATTTTCTTCAGGTGTGTGTACGTTTGTGGTTTGGTGACAAATGCCGTTTTTCTTAATAATTTGTTGAAAAGTTTTATTAAGATATTCTTTACCATTGTCGGTACGAAGAGTTTTTAATTTTTGTCCACTTTGTTTTTCTGCAAGTGTCAAAAAATTTTGGAAAACGTTCGAGACTTCAAATTCGCTTTTAGTTTTCAAAAAGTAGATAAAAATTTTGCGAGTTTTATCGTCTATGAATGTTAAAAAGTAACGTTTACCACCAAGTGATTCTTCTTCCATTGGTCCGCATATGTCGGAGTGTACTAACTCAAGAATATTTAATGCTCTTGTTGCATGTTTATTAAATGGTAGTCTTATTTGTTTACCCATGGGACAAATTTTGCAATCACCTGTATTTGTTGTTGTAAAATGAATACCAGTTGCCAATTCATTTTGAAGTTTCTCTAGACTTTTGCGGTTAAGGTGACCCATTCTTCTGTGCCATAATTCTAAGCTAGCATGAGAACTACAAGCAAAGGCTTTATTCTGAGTTTTTAAAGTACAATTTAATTTAAATAAACCATTTTCATGTGTACCGGTAGAAATAATTTTATTATATGGATTTATTACATTCACACCACTATTCTTAAATATTATTGTATGGCCTCTTTTAACAATTTGACTTACCGACAGCAAATTTGTTGATAGTTCTGGAATATACAGGACATTGTTTATTTCAATTGGTGAGTCGTAACAATCTGGTTGAAACACGATATTTCCCGATGCTTTTATTTCCATTTTACTTTTATTTGCAGTTGTTACGATTCCGCTGTCCTCATGAGAATTATCGAACAAATTTCGGTTTAAGGTCATATGTGACGTAGCGCCTGAGTCGAAATACCAGTCATCGCTGTGTGAATTTTCTAAAGTTGACAGAGCTACTGCTGAATATGCGTCAAAATTGTTTTCTGTTTGTTGAGCCTTTGTACGGCAATTCTTTGCAATGTGGCCAAATTTGTAACATTTTCTGCATTTTGGGCCTTTTTTATAAGTTCTTGTAGGTACTGGACGATTGGCGGCTCGAAAAGCAGAATTTTCACTAATATTTGGTGTCTCTTGAAGCAATTTTATTTTAATACTGTCACCGCTAATGCTGATTCCTGAATTTTCAAGTGCCATTATCATAGGACGATAACTTTCTGGAAGTCCGGCCAACAATAGAGAACCAACCCACTCTTCACTTATTGGAAATCCAATGCCATTTAATGCTTGAGCTGTAGTGACAATTTCTTTAACGTAGATGTCCATGGAATTGCAGTTTGAAAGCGTAATCAGCTTACGCAGGAGTGCTACTCGACGTGCTAAACCACTATCTTCGTAGGCGTTTGCTAGCTGTTGCCAAAGCTCTTTAGCTGTTTTTGCTTTCTGTATATGGACATAGCACAAGGGATCAATTATTAGTGTCAACTTACTTCTCGCTCTTCTGTCTTGATCTGGTTTTAACGGTGTCTTTGGGTTTCCTTGTTCATCGATCTCGTAGTCGATTGTGGTTGTCCAAAGATTATCCAGATCCAAATAAGCCTGTGCTGCAATTTTCCACCTGGGGTAGTTTTCTCTACCAAGCAACCTATCAATGGTTAATCCACTTGAATTATTTTCCGGCTTCGACATTTTTAACGATTTCCACTAGTCACTTTATTAACTTTTAATTTTTATTATTGAATTGTGGCCATAACCTTACTTGTGTCCATAAGCTACTCTGGGCCCATAACCTATAGCAGAGTGCGTGTTTAATATTGAAAAGTGATCTTTATTAGTAGAAAGACAAAATGGTTGTGTAAGTACAATGGCGGGTATTTAACTGTTAATTACATAAATAAGTTGAATACATATAAAAATAATAAATACAAGATTAGTTGACATAAGCAGGGTGACTCCAATAGTTTCCTTTTGCTTACGGGCCATTGTAGACAAAAAATTCTTAAATAAAAACGGCACTTTTAAATATTCCATTGCAAAAAGTATTGCCAGCACAAAAAAAAATTTGCTATGTTAGAAGATTAAACACCAAGATATGCAACTGTGTTAATACTTTTGTCCACCTAAAAAAACACTTTAAATATAAAATTAATTTTTTTTAATTAACATGGTAAGCAACCCCTTTTTTTCTACGTATAAATAGGGAAGAAATAAACAAATAAGTTTGTTGAAAACTATACCATTTTACTCGTTTATTAAAAAAATATAGAAGATTAAAAAGAAAGTTGACTGCTGTGTGAATATTTTTGTCCGGCTCTGTATATAAATATATAAAAGACTGAATTTATGATATAATAGAAATGAATCTTTAATGTTCAATAAAAATGAATTTATGTAATATATGATAACGATCTGAGTACATTTACAATTTCTTGCCTCTTCTTTTTGCCTAATACCGTGCAGTTATCTAACGGGTCTGTTGAAATTTCTACCTCTTCCTCATTCTCTTGAACAACTTCGGGGTTACTTTCAAAATCGTCTCCAAGGAATTTTCCTATGTTATGCAATACAGCACAGCTTGTAATTACTGATGCAACTTTTTCCAATGCAACACGCACTTTATATACGCTCTATTATAACACGATTTTTTGCATGTGTTTTATTGTACCTTTTTTCATCCTGATTATTGGAGTTATTAAATGGTGTTAATAGCCATGGTCGAATGCCATAGTCGATATCGCCTTAAATTATTGCATCGCTGCGCTGACTATTCATATAAGTGAAAATACGAGATCTCTTCAACACTCGACAATCATGCACGGATTCTAGCCAATTGCAATCAATTGGAAGTGAACTCCTCATTAGCATTGCAGGTAGCTTGAACGTTGATGCTGCAATAACCCTTCCGGTTAATATACTCATCGCCATGATTTGGTGGTTTTTGTATTGCAACATGTTTTTTTATTTATTTATATATTTAGTAGTATTTAAAATACTTTTACAAAAACATAAAACAATAAATTATATCCCTATATATTTGAGCTAAGCTCGTTATTATTTCTAACAAAATTTACAATATTTCTTCTAAAAGCATTAGTATTATTTTCAGTCTTTAAACAGTTCGGCATTTTATTATATACATTCAGCCCCTTGTAAAACAATGATCTTTGCATTGCACTAGTGTTTGCTCGCAGCAGTCTAAAATCCAATACATTCCTCAAATTATATGGCTGAGTTTCTCCAACATATATCAGCTGTTCAGTTAAATATTCGGGTGCTTCTCCCATTTTCAATTTTCGAATAAAATTTAGTGTATTAAACATTAATCTTTGTCGCACATTAAGCCATCTTAGTGTATTCAGCATTAATGTAATTGGGACAAATCTGTTGCATTTCAGTATAGCGCGCATTGCTTTATTTTGTAATTTTGGCAGTCTTGATATTTGTTGTTCAGAACAGCATGTGTATAAAATAGTAGATCCATATTCAAAATGTGGTTTTATGATAGTGTTGTATATGTTTATTGATGTTTTTATTGAGATTTTATTTCTTAACCGTTTGAAAAATCCTATTTTTTTTACCAATTTTTTTACAAATGTATTCAACGTGTTCTTTTAATTTCAGTTCTCTATCAATAAGGAAACCTAGATATTTCATATTGTTAACTTTTTCTATTATCACGTTATTTATTGAAAATATTCTAGTAGTATTCATATTTATTTCCATTAACTTAGTTTTATTTTCATTTAGCTTAAGCTTGTTCATTTTTAACCATTTATTAATGTTCTCCATGTCTGAGTTTAAATTTTCATAACATTTTTCGCATGTTTTTATTATTATTATTATAATTATTATAATTATTATAATTATTATAATTATAATTATTATAATTATTATAATTATTATAATTATTATAATTATTATAATTATTATAATTATTATAATTATTATTATTATAATTATAATTATTATTATTATTATAATTATAATTATTATTATTATTATAATTATAATTATTATTATTATTATAATTATTATTATAATTATTATTATAATTATTATTATTATTATTATTATTATTATAATTATTATTATTATAATTATTATAATTATTATTATTATAATTATTATTATTATAATTATTATTATTATTATAATTATTATTATTATTATAATTATAATTATAATTATTATTATTATTATTATTATTATTATTATTATAATTATTATTATAATTATTATTATAATTATTATTATAATTATTATTATTATAATTATTATTATTATTATAATTATTATTATTATTATAATTATTATTATTATAATTATTATAATTATAATTATTATAATTATTATTATAATTATTATAATTATTATTATAATTATAATTATTATTATAATTATTATTATAATTATTATTATTATTATTCTTCTAAGAATATGCATCGTATTGGCCGGCCACGAAAGCTTACAGCAAGAGAAGAAATGAAAATGGTTAGAAAAATTAAAAAAATCCTAAACTTACATCAACTGAATTGGCTGCGGAATGTTTAGAAGAAACAGGAAAACAAATTCATTCAAAAACTGTGCGACGAACCGTGCCGGTTACAGCTCTAGAGTCGCCAGAAAAAAACCAGCGATTAGTACAGTGAATAAAAGAAAACGTTTAAACTTCGCGAAGGAGTACGAAAACAAAAATGAAAGCTTCTGGGATAGCGTGGTGTTTTCTGACGAAAGCAAATTTAACATTTTTCAATCCGACGGAAGAACACGAGTTTGGTGGAAGCCGAATACCGAATTGGAAAATAACAACCTTGTTTCTACTGTAAAATACGGCTGTGGAGGGGTTATGGTGTGGGGTTGTATGTCTGCAAATGGGATCGGAAACCTAGTTTTTATAGACGGTACAATGGACAAGACCGTTTATTTAAATATATTAAAAGAAAATTTGCTGCAAGCGCCGAAAAGCTTGGCATAAGGGAAAATTTCTATTTGCAACAGGACAATGATCCGAAACATACTGCGTTTGATGTTCGTATGTGGATTGCTTATAATGTTTCCCATATCCTAGCCACTCCACCGCAATCACCGGACATGAATCCTATTGAGCATATTTGGGATGAATTGGGCAGACGGGTAGAAAAGCGCAACATAACGAGCAAAAGCCAACTTAAGGATATCCTAATGGAAGAATGGAGTAATATTGGTAGCGACGTCACGAAAAAACTTGTGCATTCCATGCCAAAACGTTTAAAAGAAGTTATCATAAATAAAGGATACTCTACAAAGTATTAAATTAATTTCAATTTCAATATTTATGCAAGCTTCATATAATGTGTGAATACTTTTGTCCGCCTCTATTAGTGCCTTAGTATAAAATACTTATGTTTTTTATTTACACTTTTTGTTGAATTTAATCCTAGTATTTATACTTAGTTAACTTACAAGTGAATAAATAATTTTGTAGAAAACCAGATTATTACATCTATTTATTTCAATAATATAGAAGGTTGAAAACAAAATAAGTTACTGTGTGAATATTTTTGTCTGGCTCTGTAAATATATATATATATATATATATATATATATATATATATATATATATATATGATATGAGGAAGCATTTACAGTATAACATTATAAATATAATTATATATAATGCAGTAAAAACTGCAATGAGACATATACATTTTCAATATACAATTTGTATTTATTAATACTCCATACTAAAACAGTAGGTGATATAACATACATGATTAAAAAAAAAAACAAATGAATGTTTAATTCAACAAACATACGTACTATGAGTCCAGATACATCCTGACTGAGAATTGAAAAGTTCTAACATTTTCCTTTTGAATGTTACAATTTATATCTAAAAGGTACGCAGGTTTCTGGGTAAAGAATTCCAGATACGTGCAGACCTAACAACAAATGAGAGTTCAAACGATGCGTTACGGATACGTGAAATAAGTTGAGGATTTATAGTTAAAGTAGTAAAAGAAAATAATTGAGCGATATGCAACGGATTTTGGAATTTAATAATTCTAAAAAGATAAATTAGCAATCTAAATTTAAGAAAATTCCCAAATGAAAGATTTAAAAAGCTCTTAAAGTAGTTAGACACATGTGCTCTAAGTCTTAGCCCATAGACAAATCTAACAATCCTGTTCATAATTAATCTGATCTTATTCCTATTTCTAGCATTGCAACATGAATAAACTTCAAGGCAATAATTAACTTATGACATCAATAGCGCATGAGCAGTAGTTCTACGAACATGTAAGGGAAGAAAAAGATTTAAATAATGTAAACGTCGCAGTATTATACTAACTTTACAGCTGATACTGTCAATATGTGGACCAAAAGATAAATTATCATCAATTATCACGCCCAAGCATCTCATACTATTTATTCACAATTGCTACGACAGATTCACAAAATCTCAACTCTAAATTAATAATTCCTGCTGTATTGGGTTTGAAAATTACCCCTTAGTCTTTCCCGGATTAACCTTAAGAAAGTTTACCACCATCCAATTATTAACCATAGAAAGAAAATTATTGATTTTATGTTGTAAAGAATCTAGAAACTGAGTTTCACCGAACCAAAATAATAATTATTTGCAAAAGCAAATAATTTGCAAAAGTTTACCTTTTCAAAAAGGTCATTAAGAAATAAGGTGAAAAGAAAAGGTCCCAAAACTGATCCATGGGGTACTCGTGACCGAAAGTTTAACAGATACGTCGCAACTCTATTATTAAAAACATATTGTTTGCGGTTATTTAAATATGACCAAAGCAACCGACAAGCTGATACTAAAAATTTGTATAAGGAAATATTAAGAGAAGTCAGTCAGCTTGCTTGGCAATTTTACTTTTTAAATTTGCAAGGAGTTTTGCCTTTTAAATTTCTATGCACATATACATATATTTAATATGTACACATATGATGTGGCAGCTCAGTTAAATTTTCTTTGAAAAAATAAAGTAGTTCGCGGCACAGTCTCATTGTTTCGGAACAAAAATTAAAATTAAACCAATTCAAGCTGAAATTGTTCTGAAGTGATATTAACTCTTTTTCTCTCTCTCAAAAAGAAACACGTCAAACTACATACAATAAAAAATTGTTTCGGAACAAAATTTTTGGGTGAATCTAGCTTAAGTATTTGTCACACTTCCCGCAGTCACCAGACTAAAACCACATTGAGCATTTGTAGGAGGAATTGGAGCGAAGAATCCGAAAACGCGCAATTTTCATCAGAACTGTGCTGGATGCAGTTTTGGTGGAAAAATGGCATAGAAGGTAAAAATTTTACTAAAAAGTATACTTAATTTTTATGGTACCTCTAATCAATTCATAAAATAAATATTTCATTTTTCATTGTATGAATAAAACAGAAGTTTCTTTTAAAATTACTCTTATGCCTATACTTAAGTCCGTGACTGTATATTATATTCATTTAATTAAGTTACTTCACTAATCTATAATTGTTTGAAAATTAACATTTTAAAATATACATATTAAAACTTAACTAACCTGATTACCTGAGTATTCGCACATGGATATTATACTTTTTCGCATGTTTTTCTACTTATTGCTGACTTCAAAGTCAAACACAATGGGCAACAGCACTTAACTTTATAGGGAAAAAGTCTTACAACAGTATTATTTATTATATTTATAACTTTTCCTAACTTTATAATTTCTCTTAAATGATGTAACTAGTGAACCAAGCAGATTGCTTCAAAATAGGCGGACAGCCGCCACCGCATAACTTTAAGTTTTTTCGCCGTCGCCGTCTTTGTCGGCTTAGAACTAACTACCGGATTCAATAGCTGCGACTAAAGGCCGGGGCACATAGAATCCGTCATACGTTAAACTTTGACAAATTCAACTAAAGTCAAAGTAACGAAGGATGAGGTTGGCACAATGAATACTTTGCTGACGGATGTTAAACCAAAGCTTGCTCTCTATTTTTATTCACTTTTAAATTTAATTTGTATTTTATTCACTTTTTAAATTAATTAAATTTGTATTTTATTGTTTGCCACCAAAATTGTGTTATTAAAAATTACAAAACACAATTGAAACACAGCAGAGTTAAAAGAAAACAGAGAAGAAGAAGCAGTTGATAGTTGTCAAAGTATTCAAAAGTTAAAAGTTGACCAACTTTCGTACTTTGCGTTGACGGACACGTATTGATTGTGACAACGCTCATAAGAAAACATGTATTTTAACTTACTTGTCAGTTGAATTTGTCAAAGTTTAACGTATGACGGATTCTATGTGCCCCGGCCTTAACGCCACGTTTACATTTGACAATGCTATCATGACATATAATAATACGTAGTAGTTCTTGGAAATGCTGACAATTACTTCTGTGTTGTAGGCGTCCACAAGGCGAATTAATACAGGTGATTGCACGGCTACAACAATGCAACAACACAAAAAACAACAGGAAATTTGTTGCTACAAAATTTATGTATGTTGTCAAAAAAAAATTAAAAGAAACAAACATAAGAAATTGGATAAAATTAGTATTATTTAATTTTTTTTTTACCAGAATTCGGCGGTGATGCATTATGCAAGAAATGCACGTTGCGACCTGTTGCACAACTTGAGAAGGTACAACAGATTGTAGTATTTGTAGTGTAGTTGTATGAACTTGCGTATTGGTTGTACGAAAGATCAAGAAGTTTTGATTTTTAGGCAACGCTTAACATGTCGCTTAACATTATTCTATTTTGCTTTTCATTTTCGTAGTGACAACATAGCAAAACACAGCGCAAAAGTAATCTATACATTTAAAGAAAATTAATATATTAATTAAAATGGAGGATTTAGATGAAATACGTGCAAGGTTTTTTAAAGTTTGTGGTTAGAATTTTTTTTATTAACCAATTCTTTGACCACTTTCGCTACCTGCTTAACTTTTGTTTGCATTCTTTTTCTTCTTGGTCAAACACTTGATCGATTACAACATATCAAAGAAATCTCAAATTGTATATACAAAATTATTTATGACTTGCAGTTCTCTTGACTTCCTCAGCGTTCCATTTCTAATTTTCTTAAAATTAAAATTTTAAAAATGTAATTCTGTTTCGCATAAATTTTTTAAGGACTTTAAATATTTCATTTTTTTATTAAAAATCAAAACGTTTAAAAATTTTTTTTAACAAATAAATTATTTTTGACGATATTCATAAACAAAACAATTCACCTTAACAAATACAACGTATACAGCTGATGAGCTTTTTCGCCCGTGCGTTCACCTGTATTATTTCGCCATGGGCGTCCAAGGCGAATTAATAATTATTAATTCGCCTTGGTAGGCAGCCAGACAATAATTATGACAATTTATTTTGAGCAAAGAACCTCACGCTCTCGGAAATATAAAAAAAAATTTAGCGTTTTTTTCTACTTTCTTTCCATTTCTATTGTTATATGCAAAGAAAATTGTAGTAAATAAAATGATAATATTATTCAAATATTATTTATTTAAAACAATTATAATAAAATTGTCAGCATGCGTCAAATCACTGTCTTATTTACTGTCTTAAAATATTAAAGACAGTAATTCAGACAATTGAAAAAGTGTACATGTATTAGTAAAAAAGTGTGTATGCATTGCTATTGTCATACCAGTATTGTCTAATGTAAACAGGCAGTAAAGCAAGACGACTCAATTACCAGGTGGCAGCGGAGGCGGATTCCAAGGCAAATTGAATACTAGGTAACCGCATCAGGACAAAAACAAAAAACGCCTGTATTTCGTTTGTGTAATTTTTCTTCTACGTGGCAGTAAATACTAAATTCACAGCGTTTCAGCAGTCAAACACGTTAATCTTTCGTGTTTTCCCATACATTGACTCGTTTTGAAAACACAACGTGCTTAAGATTTAAACTCATTCAAAAACACATAAAAGGCAGGGTTTGGTGTTCTGTCTTGAGACACGTTCAGTGGAATTTTGGGTTTTGGTAATTCACTGAACATTTTTTTAATGGCTGCTTGTCAAAAATGAAAAGTTAATGCTAGTGAAAAAAAAACAACAAGTTTAAAGTGTGTGACAGAAATTCATTTGTTTTAAAAAGAAATAAACATTTTATCTGTTTATTAGTTATCACCAAGCAATTGTGCACAAAATATAGAAAAATCTGTTGGACAAATGAAAAAAACGCCTTGGACAGCTAAAAAAGAAGATTTGCTAATGGAAGTTTGGTTTGAGCACATACGTGAGTTTAGAGGTGCGCGTAGGAAAAGGCATGTATACGAAGACATGAAGTGCTAGCTCTAAAAGCATGGCTGTGAAGCAAGTGTGCTGAAGATTAAAAGTATAATACATAATATACACTGCGTTTCACTTGAATAGCCCACTAGCTTATTTTTATAGTTTTTTACTTTTCCATCAATATTCTTAACTTTGTTGGAGTTGTTGTTGTTGTTTTATTTTCGTCATTCTCTATTGTCTTCGAGAGACAAATTTCGTTTACTGGAAAAATACCGTTATTTGCTTTTGCTATTTTGATTTAAATTTGATCAGAAATGAAGGTCATTTTTTGTTTCACTTGAATAGCGCGTTGCAGTTTCAATTTGATGTACAAGTGAACAGATCGACTTAAAAGTAACAAAATATTTTTTTAAACTTTTACAAAGAAACTTATTTTATTTACCACAGCAATGGGTCGCGGTAAATCTTTAACCAACGCCGAACAAATAAAAATTAAAACTTATAGAGATTGTGGGCTTTCTGTGACCGAAATATCCAAAAAAATAGCAAGAAGTAGAAAAGTGATATCTAATTTCATTAAGCAAGGTGCAAACTATGGGAAGAACATGAAAGGTCGTGTATGTGGTGTGCTCTCTGACGCAGATAAGAGAGCAATTTTAAGAGAAGCTTCAAATTAGCACGATTCTGTCGACAAAATTAGAGCGAAAACAGGTGTCCAAGCGAGCAAAACTACGGTGTGGCGTGTTATTTCAAGAGCAGAACACATCAAACGACTGAAATTAAAGAAAAAGCCACCACTAAACTCTGCAAGGAAAGAGATGCGGTTAAAATTTTGTCGAGACAATATGACATGGAGCAACGAGTGGAAGCGTGTTGTATTTTCTGATGAGAAGAAGTTTAACCTGGGGGGCCCTGACGGGTACAACTATTACTTCCACGATTTGAGGAAGGAGACTCACCAGTTAGACCGATTGCACAGCCGAGCGGGAGGAGTTATGGTGTGGGGTGCAATTACCTACTATGGCACTTGTGAGCTCCAGTTTCTAAATTCTAAAATGAACGCCAAAGCATATAAGGATGTTCTAGAAAAGGCCTTTCCTTCAATAGAAAATCTTTTTGGTCCATTGCCGTGGACTTTCCAACAAGACAACGCCCCAATACATAATGCCCGTGTGGTCAAATCGTGGTTAGAGTCCAAAAATATCAACCTTTTGAATTGGCCACCATACTCTCCGGACTTAAATATAATAGAAAATGTTTAGGGATGGTTAGCCAGAAAAGTTTACGAGTCTGGAAAACAATTTTCAACAAAAGCCGAACTTATTGAGGCCATTCAGCAAGCCTGGGCTTCCATTTCCCTCGACTATGTGAAAAGTTTATACGAGTCAATGCCTAATAGGATATACGAGGTGATTCTGAACAAGGAAGGCTCAATCCACTACTAGAAACCTGTATTTTAATTTAAGTTTTTATAGGAAAAAATAAAAAAAATTTAACCCTGAAAAAAAAATCATTTCATTTAAATTTATTGTAAAATGTGCTATTCAAGTGAAACAGAATTTGTGTTTAATTTTTTGAGTATTTTTCTTTTTTATGTTCTATTTTAAAAATCGTTTAATAAATCGAAATATTTTTTATTTCATAACAAATGCTATAAATATACCTATAAATAAAAACTGAAAACAATCCGCTATTTTTATTCACTACAAAGATATAGAAGGAAGAATTTCAATTTTTAGAGTGTTCTATTCAAGTGAAACGCAGTGTATATATATATATATATATATATATATATATATATATATATACGTATGTACGTACGTATTTACATTTATAAAAAATATTTGAAGATATATTTGAGTGGTTTGCAAAATAAGAAGTGTGGGAGTGGAACTTTGTTCAATATGCCAAAAGACACCAAAGGAAAAATGAAATTAAGTAAAATTTGTTCAGTGAAATTCATTTTCTTCTTTGTTTTTTAGTCTTCACTATATATATATATATATATATATATATATATATATATATATATATATATATATATATATATATATATATATATATATATATATATATATATATATATATATATATATATATATATATATATATATATATATATATATATATATACTTTAATAAAAAAAGAAATAAACAATTTTTTAAAATGTTTCTCAAACATTTTCTTTTCAATAAATGTTGTTTTTTGTTTATTTTAATTTATACTTTAACCGAAATTGGGCATACACACTCATTTTACTTATCACGGTTTAATTTCACATTCACTAATTTTTAAAGAAATAAATTATTTTAAAATTTTTATCCGATTTTACTATTTAACATTTTTTCGTACTTTTAAATGGCGCGTCAACAAAATGTAAACAATTTTTCACTTTGATTAGGAAAAATTTGTAAAGCGAATTCGATCAACCCAATTCAGTGTTACGGTTTGCATGACTTGACGTTCCTCCGCCCAGCTCTTTTTATCCTCAGGAGGTTCTCAACCCTTTCGCCAAGTAAAATAGGCAACACGAAAAAATATGAAAACATCAAATATCACAAACGATCAAAAACGGAACTTTAAAAACAAAATACCACAGATAAAACTGGAAGACAGATCTTAGCCTTCTCATCGCCCATCCAACCTTGTCGTTGAAAATATCCTCATCATTTTTATTCCACGACCCAGTACCCGCCTGACCAATCCTCACCACTTACCACTTCATCATTGCCATTACCTTCTTGAATTTAAACCATCATTCTAAACCTTTTCAGTTTCAAACATAATAATGCATTATTTATTAATACAAAAAGAATAAAATAAAAGAACTATAACAATTAAAATAATACTACAACAAAAAAAAAATATAACAATAAAATAATAACTTAGAAAATATAATTCTATAATAAAAAAATTTTAGACTTCAAAAATAATCTTTACAGTTACTTTTTCTTATTTTCCTTTTTCAAAATTTCTGATTTCTATGTATACATATACGTATCTCCTAATTTTTTCATCAGCTTTTCTTTCAGAGCTCGACCTAATTTTTCCTTAATTCAGGATTTCTTCGACTTACTACTGCTCTTTTATTCCTACTTGAAGGAGCTCCCTAAAGAGGTAAATTCGCCTGGAATTAACAGACGTTGCTTTCTAAGCTATTCACTATCGCGACTAACTTGAGCACTGATTAAAACTTATCACTTTTTTGGTTTCTGAGGAGATGTTATACATATATATATATATACAAATTACACTTTTTCTCTTATTTTCTTTTTTTTACTTTAATTTTAGATACTTTAAAACATTCACAACTACACTCTCATAAGACTTAGTAAATTTTTCACATTCACACAACTACTTTGAATAACTTATTTTTTTTAAATCTACAATTTTTTCTGCATACAATCTTTGATATTTTCTTTTTCTAGGATCTAGTTGAAGTGTATCTTCAAACAGGTTTGCTCACGCAACTCGTTTAACAATAATAAAAATTTTAAATAAAGGATAATATCGAGCACTATGTTGTTCTACGTTGTTTTCTTATTTTCCCCGCAAGTAAGTATTACGGGTCCTTTTCTCTTAGGTGGATTTTCATAATAAATACGGAAATATAAAAGTTTTACCTGGCTATTTTCGGTGCTCCAAGGAATCTTTTTGGGTTTTCTCGCTGACCTTTAAATTTGCTGTTTGCGTTGTAAAATAGCCAGCTATTAAAAAGAAATATAAATTGTAACACACGAAATTTCCTACTTTCATTCACTCTTAGACAACTTACGTTACTTTGTTTCAAATAAAATTTCCACAAAAACTAATAAGAGGATTAACTTAATTTAATTCCCGAGTCGCAGCTTGTTTATAAACTAAACTTCTTTTACTTTTCAACTTTTATGTTTTACTATTGTCAACACTTCACCAATTACACTTCAACAATGACCTTAATTCCTGTATTTGACTTCCTTAAATATCTCAGCCTATCTCAAAATGACCTTCCAATATTTCCCTATTTTTGTTAGCAAAAAAAAAAAAATAAATCTGGTTTGAACCTTCCATTTCATACCAATTTTACCGCCTCTCTACCATTTGTACATAAAAACTATAACCAACAAAAATTCCCGCCTCTCTGACATTTTGTTCAATTAAAAAAAAAAACTAGCGCCAAGTTATCCATATTTTATGGTAAAAGACAACAAAAAAACCTAACCTAGATGTATCACCACCAAATTTATTTTTTTATCATTTTGTACAAAAAACGTACTTTATACAAATAAATATTTTGCCAGCTACTATTATTAAACGAACTATCTCTATTTCTCTATCTAACCCTTTTTCCTTAACTTCTTTTTGCTTTTTGACCTATTTTCCCTGCCAATTTCATACAAGATCCTCAGACAGTATCAGAAAATCAGCATTTTGTTGGACTCCTTTTTTTATTAACTTTATAACAGAAAACATGAGTTGTGAACTTGGCTATCTGTTATACTGAATGAAATACAACTCTACTACTATTAGTTTTTATATGCCACTTTCCAACACCTAAATAGAAATATCTCTACAAACATGTACATGTGCCAATGACAGATATTCATTTTCATTTTATGTATTCCGCAGACGCACATGCAGGTTAGAGCTGCAAAACTATCGATAGTGGCGCCATTCGATAGTTTCGATAGTATTTTTTGATGCCATCGATACTATCGATAGTTTTTGATTCTTGAATATAAATCTTAAATCATTTCTTAAAGTAAAAATAAAGCTGATTTTATTTAAACTTAACCTTTATGTGTTCAATGTATTTAATATACATACATGTATATACATTATTTATAATTTAATTGAAAAAACAAAAAACCAAATATAGTTGTATAAAAAATAACATAGTAAATAAACAGAAGAGCGAACAAAACATACAGATTAATGAAAAATAAATTAAAAAGAAAATTAAAGTATAAAAATTCTTTCAACTATTGTAGTTACCAAAAAAGAATTGATTTTTCAAAAGGAGATCTTATTTGATTTAAATCTTTTACAAATAATATTTTTAATATATACACAAAAAACAATTCAATTTTCTTTTATTTTATAAATTATAACTAAGCGGTTCTCAGTTCGGAAGCACTAGTTTTTGTATAGCGCGAATATGAAAATATTTGTATTTTTGTTAATTTATATTGCAACACAATGCTCACATTCAAAATGGGATAGTTTAATTTTTTTTAGTTAACAATTCGGCACATACAATCATTTTTTCGGCCTTAAATCAGTGTTTTATAAAATTGTATATTTTTAAAATTTTATTTTCTTAAAAATGGTACAAAAGGAAAGGCATTTGTCATTAATAATTATAAAACCCACAAAACTATTAGAGAAATTGTACAAAAAGTATTATATTATTATATTAAGACATAAAGCTACTAATGGTGTCCAAAATAAAACGATATTACGCAAACAGGTGCAAATTGTCCGACCGTGATAAGCGGTATTGTTTGAAGCTAATCATGAACGATCCACTTTTGTCAGCAATTGACACACAAAAAAAAAAAAACAAATTATATGAAATAAAAAAAGTGTTATTGCTGAAACAGTCCGTCGAATCTTTAGAAAAATAATTTACAATGAAGGTCTTGCCTCCAAAACCTATTAATATCAGAGAAAAATAAAAAAACTGAAATACGCTTTTGCTCTAGAACATGCAAATAAAGGTGCGTCATTTCTGGTGAAAGGTGCTATTGTTGTAAGTTTTTCCGATTTTTTCGATGCTTTTATTACCTGCTTAGAATTTTTTACCGACGAAACAATAATACACCTCGGAAAAAGATTCATTTGGAGAAAATCTCCTTTTGAATTTCTGGATTGGAACATTAAAAAAATAGTCAAGTATGTTGGTGGTCCTTTTATGATATGGGGTTCTATATTAACAGTTGGAGTTAGGAAAATACATTTTATAAATGGAACTATGGACTTAAAATATTATATAAATATTTAAAAAAAAAACGTTGGGGAAAGTGTCGAATGCCTAGGCATAAACGATAACTTCGTGTTCTACCAAGACAGTGATCCCCAACATAAATCTTGGAATGCATGAAATTGGCTTTTATATGATTGCCCAATAGGGATTGAGAGTCCTTCGCAATTTCCATACTTAAATGTCATAGAACATATGCCCACATATTTATACAAAAGAGTATCTATGCAGAGGTCAAAATGTATTGCCGCATTGAAGGAAGATGTAACAGAAGAGTGGTACATTTGGTGAAAAGTATACCGCGACATCGTAGCTGTAATTGTCAGAAAATGAAAGTTAACCAAGTATCGAAAATTTATTTAAAGAAATAAAAATACGAAGAAATGTCCCACTTTAAGTGTGAGCATCGATTTAAGGAATTGCAATACAAAATCGTAAATATTGCAATATTTTATTGTAATGACTGCATGTTTATTTTGCCTTACAAACATAACAACATAATTTTTTTCCTGTGTCCCACTTTAAGCCCGAGTATCTACATTGCTAAATTTCTGAAAAACCGTCTTAACAAAAAAAAAAAAAAATTAAAAAACTACGTCGGTCGAGTAGTCGTCAAACTTAACCGCCGGCAATTTTATTTATGTGTAAAAGCCATTGGTACATAATCAGGTCTGTTCTGTAAATCACTTTTTGTCAAAGTGATTTCAAATCACGTAAAAGGTGTTCTGCCTACAAATTATATTGAAATCACGTGATTTAAAAACGGTTAACTAAATGACTGCCGGTTTGAAATCACTTGCCTATTTTCACTAATTATTTCGTTTAGAATATAAAAATATTGATTATATTTATTTTAAATACTATGTATTTTATTTATTTTTGTGAAAAAAATAGATTTTATACAAACAAAAACGAATTTATTTATAAAATCTTGAAGACTCTGCATGTTTTATAAAAAAAATTTTGCTTATTCAACAATGCTCGTGATTTCTTCTCTCTTAGCAGTTAGTTTTTGTTTTTGGAAGTTAATTCTAATTTTTCCCAATTAACACAGTGTTAAAACCATCCTTTTTTTCACATAAGTTTAACGCAAAATTTGATCATTGCTGTTAAAAAAATTAATAAAAATCAATATTTGGGTTAAATTTGCAAAAAAAAAAAAAAAAAATAAGTGCGAAATGTAAAAATTTTTTTTTCGTTTTTTTATTTTACGAATTTTCATTTGACGCCGAGTTTTAAGCAATTCAATCAGCTTCAGTAAGGAAATAAAAGTAAAAATATATGTACTACTATAAACAAATAAAAATTCTCTTATTTATTTTAGCTTAAGGCATTTTGACTTTATTGAATTTCCAATAATATTTTTGTTACGAATTAAAAAAATAAAAAAACAAAACACAAATCTAAAAAATCAGTTGTTTTTGAACATTTAAAACCACGCCGAAAAATTGAAAATCGCGTGGTTTTCAGAACAGCACCAAATCGTTGGCGTGATTTTAAAACCGTTCGTGTTTTGAAATCACGTGATTTTCAGAACAGACCTGAATAATTGTATATTTTATACAATTTTCTTTTAGCAGTGAACTACTGACATCTTATATTGAAACAAATTAAAACTAATTAATATATTTTTACATTTATATACATAAGTACATGTGTAATGATAGCCATTTTTATAAAAGGCTTACAGGCGGCGAAATTTGGTTGGTGCATTTTGTATTTCATAGTCGCCGTCATACCGTTTTTATTGACTTTATTTTTAGTAGCCGTTTTTGTCGATAGTATCAATATCGAAAAAAAATATCGATAGTCCGCTTAAAATAAAACTATCGATACTATCGATAGTGCCATCGATAGTTTTGCAGCTCTAATGCAGGTAAGTATTGCTCTACAGATCTTAATAATCTTTTTCTTTTCAGTTTATTAAAGATGAGTAAAAAACAAAAAGGTATCGTTCCATATTTAATATAAACTATTATTAATGTTCATTTCTTTCTTTTCAGATAATACTAGCTATACAACTTGTTATTTAGCAAGCATTTAACAGGGGACACATGCATACATACGACCATATGTACGTACATATATATACATATGTACCTACCACAGAATATACAATTATACACACTACTAGACCATTATTCGGGCATTGACATAAAAAATTATGCCATTTCTCCTCTACTAATAGGGACTAGAACTCCCTGGCCTCTTTCATTCATCGTATTTTGGGAATACCACCGAAAATCAGTATTATACGTAATACTATGGCAGTGTTCAGGGTTGTGTTATATTCGGACCCCGCAACATCAGTACCAAAAACGCTACAACGGCAACGCTGTTCAATACAAAATTGTTGCAAAAGTGTTAGTGGAAAAATTGCATTAGTATTAGTTTCTGTCAATCATTTCTTGCTGGGATGACAATAATTGATGATGGAAATATCCATCACTGCGTAGAACAAACTTTCTATCACATTCTTAAAGTAAAAATGAAAAAAATTATGTAAACATCTGTATACGTTTGATGCCAGAATGATAGAAAAACAGATTACTACATGCGCATGATTTCCCGCTAGATGACGTATATTCTCCCAAGAAAGGGTTGCCAATCCATTCATTCCACAATCATTTTTAGGGCTGTGTTATTATCTGCTGGGTAAATAACTCTAAGGCCGTAGAGTGGAGAGCGTATGTTTAAAATTATCAACCTCTAATAGATATAAGGCACGTCTGTATAACAATCGTGTTCCATAAAGATACTAATCGGAGAATACAAATCTATATATGTAATGATATTATTTAAGCATTTCAGCACAAAAAAAGTTACGTCTTATGCTAAAACAATCTATCAACATCAACAAAGTTTTTTACATATGTATATACTTATATTTAGTCTTAGAATTAATTATCGAAATTAACTAATAAAACATATTACTATACACAAGTACATCTTTTTAATCACTATTAAAGAATTTTTTTTTCCTTTTCGCATTTATTACCAGTTAAAATATTAAAAAGACTGTTAACAAAGTTGCTCACAAGCAAAGTTTGGCCGTCTACTAGTCGCTTAAGGCCAGGATTCCCTATCATACACAATCGTACGATTTAATTCTGTCCTACTTTAAAGTTCGTTTTAAATGGCGTCATACGTTCCACACTTTTTTACAAAAAAGATTCAAAAAACAGATGCTTTTAGTATTTTGTTGTTGCTTTCTCCTCATCTTAAAAAAAAAATCAACTCTGATCGCATAGAAAAAATCATTTTATGAATTATTTCAAAAGATTATAAAATTGTACAGATCTGTCAAAATGTGTGTCACACACACACTTTTAATCCACACTATCATACTTTTTGAGCACACATACAATTTTTGACAGATCGTACGACTGAGTATGGTAGTCAATTCTGGCCTTTACAGAACTGTTCAACAAACGTTTAAAAACCCATTTTTCTAAATATGGCCGACTTCCTACACGCAAGTTGCAATACATATTTACAATGCATACACTTCATAAATGCATACGCAAACTTTCGGGCAAAGTCCAATGTTCCTAATCGTTTGGCAACTCATTTTAATGAGTATTAGGTATCAAAATCGCGCATAATTTTTATTTTGTATGCAAACATTTGAGCTACAATGACTGAGTAAGTATTTTCTTGTTTATTTTGAATAAGTTATTTATAATTGATAGATTTTATTGAAATAAATAAACACTTAATATTGCAGAGACGAAATGTGGAGCCATCAGTACAAAAAATTATTTATGTTTATGTATTCACTATACGTTTGTACTCACATTAAAGGTGCTTCTTTGCATACGAAAATGTGAATAAAAAATGTCATTATCCATTAATTAAATGCATTCCTCAAAATTTTTATTTTTGATCACTTTTCTTCTCGGGATTTTTATTGCCCTTAACAAAAGTTTTCTCTTCTTTTTTTTCTTTTTAATGAGTTTCTTGAGCAAATCAATATTTTTGGAGGATTTGGCTTAAGATAATTCCTCAGCACTTAACCTCCATTTTTCCAAAAAAAATTAATTCAATTTTATACATGTTTTTGACATTTGTTTTAGGTATGAGTTGCATACCGACGTTCCTAAATTCCGATAAAATGCAAAAAATGTCTCTGCAATGCAAGGTTGCGCTTAAGACATGTTTAGCATTGCATACGCATTTTTTTAAATTATGCATTGGCGTTTAGGAAGTCGGCCTATTATTTTTAATAAAATTAGAAATCGTGGGCATTGTTAATCATAAATAATTTTTTGCACAATTTGAGATTTTTTACTGTCTCCCTACACAAGGGGCATTCATCGCGTTCGTCTAAATAATGCAAAATACAGTTCCAACAAAAGAAATGGCCACATGGCGCTAGATTAGTATTCTTACGTGTTGCCAAGCACAATATACACTGGGCAACATTTTGTTTTTTTTTTTTTTCTATTTGTTTCGTATGCTGCTATAGAAAGAGAAAAGCTCTTTTGTGGAAACATGGCAATACCCAAAACCTTTTAGCTATACAAGGAGAACTCTGGCTGTAACAAATGTCGACTAAAAACATAATTAATGCCAGTAGCTCCTTTAGAAATATTTTATTTATCCGAACCTAAATAGATTAAAGATAGTTAAGGAACACTACAACCTCAAGGTTGTTAAAACAAAGATACAAACATAATTTAAGCTAAAGCAAGATCAAGCATGTTAAACTAAAACAAAGATACAAAACATACTTTAAGACACAAACATTAACTGTAATAAAACAAAGATTATTTGTAATAAAACAAAACCAAGGCTATTTGTAATAACATGCTAAATTGTAATCGAAATAAAGATACAAACACTTTAGGACGAAAACATTCATTTCAGGGAAATATCAAATGTAAACATATTCTAGAGATAAGAAAATATCAAACACATTTTTAGTAAACACAATTTACAAACAAACAACCCAAGAAAAGGGTATGTTAATAAAAATAAGATAAAGAATGTACATTTTCATAACTAACCCTAGTTTAAGCAGGTACTAAAACTCAACATTAGATAAAAAGATTATTTTTAGACATAACAGCAGTCTAAATTTAACACGAGGCAATCGTACATCAGTATTAAACATAAGTGTAGTTTAGATTAATTTTTTAAGGAATAAATAAAGAAAGCGCATAGCCGCTTAATAAATTAATTTTTTTTAAATCTAAAAAGAGAAATCTTTAACTAGATCTATGCAAGGCTTTCAAGTAGGTGGGTGAGCATTGCGTAAAGTTTAAAATCGTTTTTTCAAGTTTCTTTTTTGCTTCGGATACTACTTCATCTTGCTCTTCAATATATTCCTCCAGTTTTTGAAGACTTTTAGATATAATGTATCACCGCCGAATTATAGTAAAAAATAAAAATACTTTTTTGTTTGTTTAACAATTATTTTTGACAACATACATAGATTTTGTAGCAACAAATTCCCTGTTGTTTTTTGTGTTGTTGCATTGTTGTAGCCGTGCAATTATCTGTATTAATTCGGCTTAACACATAAGCATTTGTATACGTGTGTTGACTGTAGCTAACGGTGTTGCCATTGACTTTTTTTACAAAAAATATAATGCAAATTAGGGATGGACAAAAAACATCGATGTTTCTAAAACAGTCGATATATTGTGTCGAAACGTCGATATCCAAATCCGATGTTTTTTTTTGCTCCTCAACAATCGGAAAACATCGATGTTTTCTTTCGACGCATCGAAATGACAAATTGTATACAGAACGTGTAGATTGATTTATAAACGTGTTCATAGAAATTGGAAAAGCAAGAGAGAAGATATGTTGTCTGATGAACTTTCGTAAGCTTCACAAGATCGCTTTTAAGTACCTTACAATGGTTGGAACATGGGTTCCGTCTGAAAGACTATTTTTACAAGCGGCGCAGGTGATGACTCAACAAAGAAACAGATTGAGAGGTGAAAGACTTGGTAGACTTTTATTTCTAAAAAGTATTGAAAAAATCTATTGGGAGTTGTAAAATAAACTTTAGATTTTTCGAAAATATAGTAATAAGAAATAAAAAAGCACCAAAACTTTTTTTTTATTAATTTTCTTCTACATATGTGCAAGAAGAAGAAAAGAAAAATATCATAGTTTTAAGGAAAAGTTGTTATATAAAAAATCCTACGTAAACACATAAAAGTATTTATAAGAAATTTTAGATAACAATCACTTAAAGCTTCTTTCAATACAAAAAAATCTCAGTGGTTGCTTAGCAAATCCTCTATTGTTTCAGATTCAGACATTCTGCATTTTTCATTGAATGACAGCGTCAGTTCCCTTACAAATGTATTAAACATTTTATGATTAAAGTTTTTGTGCAGTAACTTAGTTGAGAATCTGGGTGATAGTCTATGTATTATTTTCAGATTCTTGTTTTGAATTATTTGCAGTTTTAGCAGTTTTGTGAAACCATACCTGACAAGCATATGACATAATTGGACAAATGCACATCTTATAAATTAAAATCTTGTTTTTTAGGTTTAGCTTCGATCTCCTGCAGAGCAAGGGATACAGAGCGCAGCCGCATTTATTTGTTTTATCACATATATAATTTATGTGTTGTTTGAATCGAAGTTTTTTGTCAAGAATAACACCTAGATATTTAATACCTTCCTTTATAGGAATAGTTATTCCTTGAGAACTTAGTTGTAAGGTAGGTGTGCGTTTAGGTGACTTATTGTAGGGAAATATAATAGCCTGCAGTTTAAGATCATTGACTTTAATTTTCCATTTGTCGAAGTACCTTTGAGACGATTTCAGACAGTTTTGCATTCTTTTAATTATCGCATTTGAAATTTTACCGCAACAAATAAACGCGCTATCGTCAGCGTAAAACGCTGCTTTATGATCTTAATGTATTACTTTATCTGACGTATATATTGAGTAAAGTGTAGGCGATAACACCGACCTCTGTGGTAAGCCAGCATGTATTCGCCTCTCGCTAGAAAACGTACTTTTGGAGCAAACAACAATTGTGCGACCTTCTAAAAAAAACTTTTAATAATCTTTTGGAGATAAATCGGAAAGCCAAACGAGTTGAGTTTAAATACTAGGCCCTCAATCCAAATAGAGTAAAAGGCTTTCTCAATATCAAGAAACAAAACACCAGGGGCCAAATCGTCGCATCCGTGATCGAGTGAGGTTTCGTATTGAGTAAAATTTCGTGACGTATCGAATAGCCGGATTGCGGCATTCGAAAGCGTTCGAATCGAAATTTGTTTAAAAATTTAAAAGATTTTTTTGCTTTGTAATAGAATAAAAATAAGATTCTTATAAAATATAAACAAAAATATAATAATGTAAAGGTAAGTAAACGTAAAACTCTTAATACTTAAATATTTTTTCATTTTTACATACTTATATTTTTAATTTATTTGTCTTAATCTGATGAAGAAGAGGAAAGTGTCATGCGCACCCGAAGACAAATACGAAACAAAACCGATACCCTATCATTGTCCGATACAGCAGTTTAGCAAATGCCTTAATGCTATAGGCGCCTTCAACAGCAGCTTTAATTCCTGCAGCTTGAATAATTTTTTCTTCTGCTGGTTTTAAAAGCACTTCTTCGTACAGTTCACCACCCGTTTTTCTTTTAAATTCTTTGTTAAAAGAAATTATCTTTTTAGCGTTGTATTTTTGGTCTGCGTACACCAATAAATTTAAAATTAATTGAAGTTTATAAAAAGATTACAAGTTGTTATAAAAATAAAAACACTTTTTGCCAAACCGACACAGTTTTCACAGGTGGACCGTACGTATTCAATTTGTTTGCAGGTTCGTCTCATAGCCTGTGACTGTTAGTGACTGTTTTACCTTGCACACAATTTGGTATTAAATTTTTCGCCAAGCTCGGGTGGTCACCATAAATTGTGCCATGAGCTCTTTTTGGTTGGTATTTATTTTATTTACATTTGCCCTTAACAAAAATGTCATGATTTTGATACTATTATTCTTGAAAATAAAGTATGTAAAGTATGTAAATATTTACATTTCTTATTATTTATTTAAAGAAAAACTATTGATTAGTTACAATGCAATTTTTATTTTGTTTATAAAAAGCATATAATTATGTTTACGATACCTCTTAGCCTATCGAATAACATTTCGATTGAAAGTATTCGATCGACTACTCGTTATCGAATGCCATGATCCCAGATTTCGATACAAGCTATTCGATATCGAGTACGGCGATCTCAAAATGTAAAATTTCAATCAAAGTCATTCGATCACGAATGCGACGATTTCGGCCCAGTGCTTTTGCGATTACACTTATTATTTTCGATAAAATTTACGAATCTTTTTAACTAATGTGTAGTGTAGTGTTGCTTACGAAAACTAAACTGTTGACTATTTATAATGTTGTTGTCATCACAAAAGTCTAAAATTCGTTCATGAATAATTTTCTTAAATATCTTATCTATTAAGCTCAAGATACTGATTGGTCTGTAATTAGTAGGTAGTTTAGGATTTTTTTTCAGCTTTCTGGATGGTAATTACTTTAGCCTTTTTAAAGGTATGAGAAAAGTATCTGATTTCATATTTTTAAGAATAATAGAATTGACGCCATCAAGGCCTTATTACTTTTTAGAAGAAATACTTGTGATTTTATCTCAGTCGTATCTGTTAATTCAGCATTTGTTCTGAAATCTGATACACTATTAAGGCGATTAATACAAATTGAGACCCTAGAGTCAAGAGGTGACGAGTTATTTATAGTATTAAGTGCATTTGCCTTTTCAGCACTTGTTTTCAATGTATTAATATTTACTTGTAAGTCCGCGCAAGGAGATTTGTTACCTCTTAACGCTTTTGATAGTGTCCAAAATTTTTTAGATCCGGTAGGCAATTTGGAAATAAAGTAGCAATTGAAGTTAGTTTTTCTAAGGAAAGCTCTAGGCTTGATCAATGAGCTGGTTCCTAAGTTCACTATCAATCCAATTTCTGATTGCTGACCAGTATGCACGATAATACAAGGGAACTGTCTCTATCATATTCTGAATCTGACCAAAAATGGAGCATGTGATTGGTACATGATCTGACTGAAGTATGTTGTGATGGGTTTCCAGAGTGGAAAAACTAACTGCCAGTCCCACGATGTCGTAATCGTTCATTCGCTCGCATAATTACATTCAAAACAAAAACAAATTCTTAAAAATTGTTTTTGTCTTGAATGTAATTATGCGAACGAACGATTGATTGCGATATCGTGGGACTGGCAGTAATACTGGAGTTCGTTAAAAGAATATCTACCGGAGAGGGCTGGACTTGGCATAAATTCTGACCAAATCTTGTAAAAAATTCGTAATTTTAACAAATCTTGTTAAAATTACGGGTCTTCTGTTAACCATAATTTGTATTGATATATTCTCGATAGAGCGCGAATTCTTCTTAGGTAATAACTTATGTTCGATATTATTTTTGATTACAATAAGCACACCTCCGCCATGAGTAGACCGGTCATCTCTGTAAATTCTTTACCCACCGATATTAAATTTATGGTGAGGTTTTAAAAAGTTTCATTCAGGCGTAGAATTTCAACTCCTTTATTACGCAATACTTGCTCCAGCTGCGAAGCTGATGACTCAGTTGTTATGCCTTGCGCGTTCCAGTGCATAACATTAACATTTTGTGTGACGTTTCAATTAAATGGCATGTTTAAGCATATTACCCAAAACTCTTACCTTGTCATACTTGTTTTGACATTTTTGAAGTGCGTCTACTACATCAAAGAATATTTGAAACAGGGTCTCATTGGAGATGCCATCATTATTATTTCTGGCATGATGATTATGTTTCAGAACATATGAATGCTGGTTACTTCTTTGGATATGGGAATTGCGTGTTTCATTGGCTCGTGATTGATTAGGAAATTGGGGAAAGCTTTCACCGTCTATGTTAAAGAATGACGTATTGGAAAGCTTACTAACCTGTCTGGAATTTGAAGTAACACGTTGTCGGATTTCAAGGTATTCCAGACGGCATGTACACTTAGGATCCTCCGCTTTATGGTTGATATGTTTAAACCCTTCTTTTACACAGTTGTGACATTTATACACTACACTCGTGTCCTGCGAACTTTTATTAAGCTTGCATTCAGCGTAATCATGATTTCCTGCGAAGGCTGAACATACTGCAATTCTATGACAGTTTCTTGCTCCATGACCATGCTTAGAGCATTTCGAACATTGAGTAGGACCCCTATTGAACATCAAAACTTTAATAATACATAATTTTGTTGCGGGAAGGAATGCGGCTATAGAATTATTTTGTTGCCAGAGAAAAAAAAAGTTTACGGATATTGTTGGCGCCCACCGTACTATAAAATTATAGTATGTTGAATAGCTAAATGCTTGTTTATTTTATTAGTTGTCTTAAATTTTATAATTTTCTTTTTTACTTAGTTTGGCGAAATTCTGTTTTGTTTTGTTTATCTTATTTTTGTCTGCACTTTTGTTTTTTTCTTGAGTTTTTCTCTATGTTTGGTTAATTATGGTTTCTTCTATACTTTTGCTTGTTTGTTGACTTTATTTAGTTGATGCTTGTTAGGAGTTGTATGTTGATTGCAATTTGAGTTTTCTTGTTAATTTAATTTCTTGTTGTTAATTTGATAAGAAAATATTTTCTTCTTACCATGCGTGCTTGGTTAAGGCGGCTGTCAAATTTTTATATGAATGAGTATGTGTGTATTACTTTGTGCTATACGCATGATACAGTTGCGAGCACTGTTTAGTGGACTTCTGTTTAGAACAGGGTAATGCCGGAATCAATAAAAACAGAAAAAAAATTTAGCATTTCAATGATATGTTACACGGTGAGAGAAGTAAATAAATTTAAAAATTCAAAAATATATTTATGAATGAAAATAAATCTTACCGTTTATTATGAGATCCTTATGGGAGATAAATCTTTAACAGCTATTAATAGCTGGGTTTCTTATTATTTATGGAAGGTAGGAAACAATAGAAAGTGGTTAAATAAAGTATAAACTCATAAATAAATAGATTAAAAAAAAATCAAATGGAAAATTTTTGCCAAAAAAATAATAATAAAAAAAAAATAATAAACTAAATATGGCGATTTGAAATAATGTTCTAGAAAGATTAGCAAAGAAAATAAGATGAATGGATAGGCGGGAGAGTATTTGAGAGAAAATTTGGAAAAATTTTGGAAGTTTAAGGAAAATTGCTCACTCAATTTGGGAATAAGCCGTAGATATTAAAGTAGAGAAATTGTTATACAAATCTTTAAAGTTAAAGTGAAAGTGTTATTGTTGGTGGCAAACAACATTAAAACAAAATTTAAACTAAAATTTGATGTTTGTGTTCGGTAAAGAATATAGTTATTTTTAATTTCAATGTGATTAAATTTTATTAATTTTAATCACTGAAGGATTCTGAAGGATAACGAGTCAGAAATTTTATGTAAAGAATTGTTCAAAAATTTACCTAAAAGATAAATTAAAATTTAGCCTGGAAAATAAAAAAAAAAAATATATTCTTTTTATCACAGAAATAACGTAAGGAAAACTTAGTTTTGTAATAATTTTTGTGTGTATGTACAAGTTTTGTGTGTTCTTTTTACAGCTGGCTAGCATAAAAAAGGTGTAACAACGTAAAAGGAGTTTTCATCACAAATTAAGGACAATTTTGGCAAAAAATTTGCGAATAAAGAAGTCCAAGCTAGGAGCGTTGTACACTAGCAGCAGATAGCGAGGTAACAGTTTTCTATGATTATCATCAAATTATTTTGAAATAATTAATTAACAAGTGAAAGATTTCGAGTAGTTGCCCAAAACTCAAAAAAAAAAAAATAAAAAAAATAAATATATATATTTAAAAGAAAAAAATATATTTATTTACAATATACTCCAAGATATATTTGTAAAGAAATTTTTGAGTAAAAGCAGAAAAGTAGTAGAATTATAACCTGCATTTAAAAAGTAAAATTTTTTTTGTTATCTAATAATATTTTGTTTTTTATATTTTTAATAAGAAAAGTTCTAGTAGTTTAGTTTACTGTGACTTTTATTTGTAATTTCTTGCGCCTAAGAGAGAGAAGTTTATTTGTTTAAGTGTTTTAATTGTTTTTGTTACGTTTTATTTATTTTTGCCACTACAGCGCGTTAGAGGGTACTCCCTACTTGTTTTATATATTTCCGAAAAGAAAAAAGAGAAAATAGAATTGTTTTAATTTGTTTTATTAATATTTATCTTTTGCAATTCTTATCAATTAGTTTTTTTATGCATAAAGTTTTATAAGAAAAGAAAGTTTGAAGGAATAAACCATTAGCCCTAGGGAGCTTCTGCAGGTTAAAATTTAGTCCTGTGAAGTTTGCGTAGTAAATAAACAATTGATGTGAGTTCTGAAAAGAAAAAGATTTTAAAACTTATTAAGAAAATTAATCAAATTTTAAATATTTTTTCCAATTTGAGTTTATTAGTACATATTTTGTAATAAGTTCAAAAGATTTTTTTTATATGTTCCTAAATTTAAATTTTGATATATTTGTTGTTTTTAGTTTACGTATTGTTAGAATTTTTGTTGAGATTTGACTAGGATAAGGTTTTTTTTTTCTTATTTTTATATAAATAAAATATGTTTATAACGTGAAACTGAATTTAAAAATGTTTTTGGATTAGTGGCTAAAGGAAATGGCATGAGGATAAGGTAAGGAAAGAGGAGTCAGAGAGGACTTGGGGTCGCAGAAGGCAATATGATTAGGTGGAGTATTTTCTTTGTGACACGGTTGGGAGGGCAATTGAGGCGTAACTTCTGCCCCAAAATTTTGTGCTTTGTGTGGACGTGGTTGTGTCATTATAATCTTGTTTGAGTAAGTAGTCTGAGTTTTTCGTACCCAAGGAGAAGGTTGGAACCTGTCTGGGATATGTTTTCCGTTGAAGGGGCTAGTCGGGAACGTCCTTGGTCCCTGCGTCCGTTACATAAAAGGCGCCCAAACGTAATGTAGAGAACGTAGTGTAGAAGATTTACACACTACGCAACAACAAAAAATATGCACTGCAATTTGGAAAGCTAGGTATTCCATAAGTTACCCAAATTGAGTGGATATGGCAATAGACCAATAGTTTTAACATAAATAGCCCAACGAAATTTTAGCCGATTGGAAGCGAAGTTTGAAACTTCTTGGTAGCCCATAAGAGAGAAGAAATCTTTTAGAATGGTTGTACCGAGGAGTAAAAGCTTTGCTGAGGAAGAGCGATGAATTTCGATGGCTGGGGGATAAATTTGACTGGAACTAGTGTCAGTAGTATTAAAGATGATCCAAAATTATTTCTCATATCTCATCTCTGAGTATTGTGCTTGAGATATGATTGTATGAGGAAAATCATTTAAATAACTTTTTTTATTTTTGATTTACGTCACGTCACACTGATTGCATAATTTGAATTGTATTACCTCTCCAATATCCTAAACCAATCTTCATGCCAAACCTGTGATAAAAATTGATTTACGAATATGATATTGGAAGTTGAAAAGTTAACTGAAAATACAATCTTTCATTGTTTTGATTTAGTGTCAGTTTTTTTTTTTAATTTCAGTTTTAATAAACATATTTTATTTTATCATTGTTATTTAGTTATTTATCGCACTTTTATTTTATTTTTATTTTTTACTAATTTGTTTATTTACTTATTCATTAATTTGTTTATTTATTGAGTTGTTTATTTATTTTCTTATTTATTTATGTCCTGTTTTATACATTTATCTAATTATTTATTTATTTGGTTTTTTACATATTTATTTAGTTATTTATTTACTTATTGTTTTTTTTTTATTAGGAGTATTTATTGATTTTAGTACTTATTTAGAGATATATGTATTTATATTTTTCATTCAATTATTAATTTTAATATCACTTAGACATATATTTTTTTTGTTATTTAATTATTTATTGTTTTTTGTGTATTTATTTAGTTGCATATTTATTTATTCGATTATTTTATTGTGTATTTATGTATTTGTTTTGATGTAGTAGTATTTATTTATATAATTGTTCATTTGTTTTTTTTAATAATTTTTTTTTAATATTTAATCTTTGATTATTTTGTTTATACTATAATTTATATTTTTTATTTGTAATTTTTTTCTGCATTTTATACTAACAAAAGTTTTTTTTTGTCGATTTGTTTATAGACATAATTGCAACTTTTTGAAATTTTTAGCTTGAGTTCTTAAAAATAAAAAAAATCGAGGTATAATAGATTTGTACTCAAGTTATGTCATGCAGTCTGCACGACGATAGATCTAGAAAGAGAGATAGCCAAGTCCATTTTGATCTAAATAGATCTACACCATTCGCGTTCGGAAAAACTTATAAATCAAATACCCCAAGTCGTAAATCTAGCGCTTTTAGAAATTTACAAATGAGCCAGCCTTCAAATCTAGATCCCCAATTTCACGATGGAAGAGTTGTGCATCCGGACATGTCTTCTCAAATGAGTGACATGAGGCGGCAAATGGCAGTGTTAACTGCAGCAATGAGCAAGATGAGTCTCGTACTACAACATACGCAGCAAGAAAATAAAAAGCTCCGTAAGGAGATTCTGCCAAACATCATTAAAGAAAACAATAGCTCAGTCCAGCCAATGGATTCTAGTTCAATGAGTTCCGCTAGTTCGCGCAAAGGTTCTGTAGAAAATACAGTTACGTGTCAATCTAAAACCTATAATCGGATCAGAATTGACAAGTGGGGACTAGAGTTTGACGGAAATGCCAATAAACTTGCAGTAGAAGATTTTGCGTTTCGCGTGGAGCGTCTACAGCGACAATATGGCGTTTCCTGGAGTGAAGTGTTGGATAATTTTCATTTGTTTGTTAAGGGTGTTGCAAAAAAATGGTACTGGTTGTATATTAAGAGTGGACCACCCTTAAAGAAGCGCAACTTAAACAACACCAGTCCACCAGATCGAGTTTTGAGCTTATTGTCAAAAGGAAGCAACAGCCCGGAGAAGGAATTGATGAGTTCTTCTTCTCAATGGTTAAATGCATTCGAGATTAAACATGTCCACGCCTGAAAGGGAAATGACAAAAATTATCAAAAAGTACTTAAGAGATGACATCGGAAACAGAGTTTATCCTATCGCAGTCAATTCAATTGAAGAGTTGAGGCAGGAGTGCGTCGAGGCCGAAAAAATATTTTGACGGAGAGAGCCCGAATATCTGGTTTCTGTGCTGCGTAGGCAGGTTAATGAAGTTTTCGAGAAGTCAAGTAGACAAAGGCAACAACAAGCTGTTAGAAATCCATTGATTTGCTGGAACTGTCGGCAGAATGGCCACATATTCATGGATTGCGCGTCAACGGAGTGAGCTTTATTTTGCTATGGATGCGATAAACCGGACGTTAAATCCCCCAACTGCACTAACTGTAAAGCAAAAAACTTTTACAGCGACGAGATGGCATCAGGAAATCATCGTTCCGCGGAAAATCTCCCTGCCGAACGGCCACAAAAAAATACAATATAAAATTAATAAAACTCGTCAAAAATGTTAATAAATTAAATCCAAAAATGCGTCATAAATACTTTTATAAAGAACGAAAAGCAACTTACGAAAAAGTCAGGAACAGTATTTTTAATGAATCTATGTCAACAAGAAAAACAATTTCAAATCGAATACAAAAATTACGGAAGAAATTTGCAGAAAAAAAAATCGAAGGCTGGTAGTTGAGACAAACACACCGACCCTCGTGCTTTTGCTGAGATTTTTATACATCAATGTATTAAGGGATTGCTTGATACAGGAGTGTCGATAAGTTTGCTAGGAAAAGGTTCTAGGGAACTTATAGATGAATTAGGGATTAGTTTTAAGCCAACATTTTCTTTAGTTTCTACTGCAGCTAGAAAAGAGCATAGGTTATTGGGCAAAGTAGAACTTGAAATTACGTTTAATGATAAAACTGAGAAGATTTTGTTTAACTTATGTCCAGACTTACAGCAACAAGCTTATCTAGGAGTTGATTTCTGGCCCCTAAAATTTTTAAAATAGATGAACTGAATGTCAGTAAAATATAGGAAGATTTTAAAGTCCAGGATCACAGATCTAATCCTCATTTTTTGAATGAACAGCAGCAGCAAAAATTGAATAGTGCGATTAAATTGTTTCCAGCATTTGAGAAAGATGGATTAGGGTGCACAACTCTGAAAAAACACTCAATAAAATTAATAGATGGTGCGGTGCCTTTTAAGGACCGTCACTATCCGTTGTCTCCAGCTGTTCAAGAGATCGTTTATAGGGAAATACATAATATGCTTGCCCTTAATGTGATAGAAGAAAGCGAAAAATAGATTTTACCTTGATGCCAGAAAACTTAATAAAATTACTGTCAAAGATGCATATCCTTTGCAAAATATTGATGCCATCTTGGGCAGGATCGATGAAACGTATTTTATTAGTAGTGTTGATTTAAAGCTTGCTTTCTGACAAATCGAGCTTGAGGAAGAGTGTAGGCCTCATACAGCGTTTACTGTAGCAGTCCGGCCACTCTACCAATTTCGCGTAATGCCATTTGGGCTTTGCAATGCGTCTCAGCGACTGTCAATTAATGGACAAGGTTGAACCGCAAAAACTGAAAGAAAACGTATTTATTTATCTTGACGATCTTTTGGTGACATCTGACAGTTTTGAGAAGCATTTAAAAATTTTAGAAGAGGTTGCTGCATGCTAACGAAAGGCAAATCTTACAATAGGCCTGCAAAAATCACAGTTCTGTTTTCAACAACATAGGTATCTTGGATTTATAGAAGGCGGTGGAAATCTTGAAACAGATCCAGAAAAAGTACGCGCAATTAAAAAAATAAGGTAACCAAAATCTCCCCATGAAGTGCGCAGCTTGTTAGGAACGGCAGGCTGGTATCGCCGTTTCATAAGAGACTTTGCAGCCATATCTGCGCCCTTAACAGATACTCTAAAGAAAGCAAAAAAATTTGAAATGACCCCTGCAGCAATCGACGCGCTTGAAGATATTAAGAAAGCTTTGACGTCAGCCCCAGTGCTTAAGCATCCTGATTTTTCTAGAAGATTTTGGATCCAGTGCGATGCGTGTGACTACGGAATTGGTGCTGTTTTATATCAGCTTAATGATCGTGGTGAAGAACATCCAATAGCTTTTTATAGCCAAAAATTAAATTTATGCCCGAGAAACTATAGCGTGACAGAAAAGGAATGCTTAGTGGCTGCAATGGCAGTGAAGAAATTCCGTCCGTACGTTGAGATAATGCCGTTTACTATCGTGACAGACCACGCTAGCCTAAAGTGGCTAATGTTTTTGAAAAACCTGACGGGAAGACTAGCCCGGTGGTCACTGCAACTGCAATCATTTGATTTTAATATTGAGCACAGAAAAGGTTCTGATAACATTGTAGCCGATATGCTTTCTCGTGCACAAGAAGAGAATTTAAGCGCAGAAGAGATAAATTTGGAAGAATTGTTTGATTTTGAAACAACGGAGTTCCAAGGTGAAGAATACTTAGAACTAATTAAGCATATCCATATGATAACTATGTATTCAAAAGAATAGCTTTTGATCGTGGTGATGGCGAAGAATGCCAGTGGAAAATTTGGATTCCCCCAAATATTACCCAGGCGGTGATTGAAAAAGCGCATTATAGTTTAACTTCAGCACACGGCGGTCTTACCAAGACATTAGAAAAGTTGAGAAGATTCTTCTTTTGGCCTAGAATGCACACCCAATGCCAATTGCCAAACATGTAAAGAGAGTAAACTGTCTAATCAGAATTTCCGCCCAGAAATTGGAAACCAAGTTGTCACTGATCGACCATTTCAAAAACTCTATTTAGATTTTCTAGGCAAATATCCGCGATCAAAAAGTGGAAATTGTTACGTATTTATTGTCTTAGATCATTTTAGCAAATATACCTTTATAAAAACGATATAAGAGGAAACTACTGGAAACGTAGTGGAATTTCTGATTCATAAAATTTTCCACAAATTTGGCGTTCCAATTTACGTCAAAAAACTTTTAAAATTTGATCTCTAGTTACACCTGTCTACCAACTGAGCAGTAACGCTTTAGAAAGAGTTAACCAAAGCATATTGTCTGCTATAAGAGCCTACTTAAAAGACGAGCAAAGAGATTGGGATTTGTATTTGTCAGAAATCGACTACGCTTTAAGAAATTCAGTGCCATTGGTTTTACGCCATTCTTTGCGTTGTTTGGCTACCATATGTATTCGAGTGGAGCTGACTATAAATTAGCGCGAAAGCTACAATCAATTTCCGATCACCGCATTCTTACAAAACCTAATGAACGTATGGAAATTATAAGAAATCAAATCAAAGAAAACATGACGAAAGCGTATGAAAAAAAGTGCCGAAAGATACAACTAAAGAGCTAGAATAGTAAAATTTGTACCTGGACAGGAGGTCTACAGAAGAATCATGGTGCAAAGCAACTTCGGAAAGAACATTAACGCGAAATTCTGCAGAAATTTTCTGAAATGTAGAGTGTCCTGGCCTGTAGGTAACAATATGTATGAACTTGAAACGTTAGACGGAAAGACAATAGGAATCTATCACGTAAAATACATTAAAATTTGAATTGCTAAACAAAAAAATTCGTTTTAACCATTAAGTTTAACTCGAGATCTTAAGTGTAATATTAGGACATAAGAGAATGATTATTTTTATAAATTATACAAGTTATATGTTGTGATGTCCTGATATTTCATAGTTTAAGCAATTTTCTTTTTTAATGTCTGTGATAATAGTTTAGTACCTGATAGAGATAAGTTTCGAATAAGACTGTATTACATACCTTATTTCCCTTGTGCAATATTAGTTGATACTCGTAGATACATTCTGCGATTCATCAGTAGGATTAGTGTTTGTTTGTGTTGTCCATTTTCTTACACACAATTTAATAAGTGCAATAGAACTTTAAATTATTATTCAGAGGATAAATAGTTGGGTGTACTCAGGAAAAGCTGTGATAAAAAGAAAAAGTAAACACAAAGTAAATGCTTATATTAGAGATGAATAACAAACTACTTTCCGTTTGTAAACTTGATGAAAAATTTTTAGGATTAAATTGTTTCTGAGCGGAAATAGACAAACATTCTCTAAGTCCTTTGTCTCACCATAATAAAGTATTTTTGAGAGAGTTAACCATATAAGAAACAGCTACAATCCATGGAGGAAAATAGTAGAGGCATAACCCAAATGAAGAACGAAGATGAAAATGACTATATACGAAAAAGAAGAAAAAGATTTAGCCAGCTATATATTTATATATAGTTTTTTTTCTAATTATAATTTATATTAATGTATTTTGCCTTAAAAGCTAGATTTTGCAGGCTATCGATTTTTTTATATTGCACGGTTAGTGCACAATTGGGAAGAACCAATTACAAGAATTTTATCAGTTCTTTAGTTCATGCGTGGCCACTATAAGTTTTCTTACCATGAAAGCTTATACGTTGGTTTCAGCTTTAGCGTGATGTGGATGAGGTTTCCGACTATCGAGAAGGAAGTAAATTTCAATGGAAAGAATGTACTATGAAAATGTTTACTAGGACCGGATAATATTTGGTAGAGCAGGAGACGATCTCAGGGGTGAGAATTCCCCACGTTGGGTAAATAAAATATCTGTCCAGATAGACAATTTCCGCACACCGTTCCCTACTACGTGTACTCGTAGGACACGAAGTTTTGTTGCGGGAAGGAATGCGGCTATAGAATTATTTTGTTGTCAGAGAAAAAAAAACAAGTATACGGATATTGTTGGCGCCCATCGTATTATAAAATGAAAGTATGTTGAATAGGTAAATGCTTGTTTATTTTGTTAGTTGTTTTAAATATTACAATTTTCTTTTTTGCTTAGTTTGGCGAAATTTTGTTTTGTTTTGTTTATCTTATTTTTGTCTGCACTTTTGGTTTTTCTTGAGTTTTTCTTTATGTTTGGTTAATTATGGTTTCTTCTATACTTTTGCTTGTTTGTTGACTTTATTTATTTGATGCTTGTTTGGAGTTGTATGTTGATTGCAATTTGAGTTTTCTTGTTTTAATTATTTCCTGAAAATTAAAAGTTTAAAAATAAGAAATTATTAAATTTGATAAGAAAATATTTTCTTCTTACCATGCGTGTTTGGTTGAGGCGGCTGTCAAATTTTTATATGAATAAGTATGTGTGTATTACTTTGTGGTATACGCATGATACAGTTACCAGCACTGTTTAGTGGACTTCTGTTTAGAACAGGGTAATGCCGGAATCAATAAAAACAGCAAAAAAATGAATTGTATTTTGCATTACAATGATATGGTACACGGTGAGAGAAGTAATTAAATTTTAAAATTCAAAAATATATTTATGAATGAAAATAAATCTTGCCGTTTATAATAAGATCCTGATGGGAGAAAAATATTTAACAGCTTTATAGCTGGGTTTTTTATTATTTATGGAAGGTAGGAAACAATAGAAAGAGGTTGAATAAAGTATAAACTCATAAATAAATTGATTAAGAAAAATCACATGGAAAATTTTTGCCAAAAAAATAATAAAAAAACTAAGAAACTAAATATGGCGATTTGAAATAATGTTCTAGAAAGATTAGCAAAGAAAAAAAGATGGATGGACAGGCGGGAGAATATTTGAGAGAAAATTTCGAAAAATTTTGGAAGTTTAAGGAAAATTGCTCACTCAATTTGGGAATATGCCGTAGATATTTAAGTAGAGAAAAATCAGAGTTAAAGTGAAAGTGTTAGAGTTGGTGGCGAACAACATTAAAACAAAATTTAAACCGAAATTCGATGTTTGTGTTAGGTAAAGAATATAGTTATTTTTAATATCAATGTGATTAAATTTTATTAATTTTAATGACTGAAGGATTCTGAAGGATAACGAGTCAGAAATTTTATGTAAAGAATTGATCAAAAATTTACCTAAAGGATAAATTAAAATTTAACCTGAGTAGTATAGATGTAGGGATACTGGCTTAAGATATTTTTTAAGAGAAAATTTTGATGAAAAATATGTAGGGATACTGGCTCAAAGTATTTGTAAGAGAAAATTTTAAAGAGAAAATTATTTTTTAAGAGAGTATTTTGAAGAGACAATTAATTATTAAGAGAGGATTTTAAAGAGACTGAAAAATGGAGAGACGGAAATGAAATTGTATTTAAGAGCGTGATAATGAACATGATTATGAAAATTTATAATACAAAAATCTTAAATTCAAGGAAAAATCCAATTAAAGAATTTGTCTGTAACAAGAAAATTTTTTTTCAAAGGTTGAAATGTTGTGTAGATAGAAAGTGTATGAGTGTAGTGATCTTTTGTGTGTGGAAGGAATGTAGGTAATTTGGTCGGAAAAAAATAATCTCTATTTGTAATAATACAATGTATAGATGAAACTGAGAAGTGGACAGACAAAAATAAAATTTTATTTTTGAGAGCTGAGATAGGATGTAAATGTAAACGTGTAGTTATGATCTCAATTATGAAAGTTTATAATGTCCATATATATAAAAAATATTAACAAGTGTTAGGAAATATAAAAAATCGAGGAGATCACTGAATTTTGATTATTGGTTTTCATAAAGCAGAAGAAAAATGTGATAAGAATGTTTAAGAAAAAATGTTGTTAAGTGTAATGTTCAGTAGTATTATTTGTGTTTATGAAAGGAATAGCAAACAGTGAAAGGGTAAGTGTATAGAGACAGACAAGTGTTAGGAAGTATAAAAAATCTAGGAGATCACTGAATTTTGATTTTTGATTTTCATTAAGCAGAAGCAAAATGTGATAAGAATGTTTAAGAAAAAATGTTGTTTAGTGTAATGTTCAGTAGTATTATTTATGTTTATGAAGAGAATAGCAAACAGTGAAAGGGTAAGTGTATAGAGACAGACAAGTGTTAGGAAATATAAAAAATCTAGGAGGTCACTGAATTTTGATTTTTGGTTTTCATAAAGCAGAAGCAAAATGTGATAAGAATGTTTAAGAAAAAATGTTGCTTAGTGTAATGTTCAGTAGTATTATTTATGTATATGAAAGGAATAGCAAACAGTGAAAGGGTAAGTGTATATAGACGAACTACTTTGATGATGAAGTCTTCGAATTTTTATACGATGTCGAAGGAGATGCTTTAATGTTAGCTGTGAAAGACCACTGGTTTGACGAAGAAGGGGACAATGTATTGCTAAATATAAAGGAATAGCAGTTTGATGATAATTTTTTAAGTTTAAATTAATATATTATAATTATATAAAAAATCAATAAATATAAAACAAAATTAAAAAAATTTGTTTATTTTTTTACTTTTATTAAATAAACCTTGAGCTATGTAATGCGTTGTTTTAGTGGCTTTTATTTATTGATTTCATGATAACAAATTTTTTATATAAATTCGGAAAAAATCAACAAAGGTCGACAGTTTATTATAAATTTTACAACGATGAACATCAGCACGGAATTAATTGCGACTTTTAACAAGTTAAACGTAAGGCAGAGACTTAGTATCAGGGATATGATAGATTTAGAAGACTATCATATAACTGGAGCAGAGCGAATAACAATAAAATATGGAGAATCTGTTGTGCTAGAGTTGGGAACAACTATATTTTACCTGCCTAAGAGGTTTAATTCGTTGAGCGACAAAGATGTTGAACTCTTATCTACGGGCGCTTACATGATAACAAAATGTCTATTGAATGATAATAGGGATAGCTCACTCTGCAGGTTGGAGTTAAAACCACTTCCTCCAATGAGAGACTATTATCCTTTTAATACATTTAAATGAAAAATATTTAAATAAAGCAATCATTACTATAACAAAAAGAAAAAACCGTTTTGTTTTTCATGTACAATTTAATTGAATTGAGACTATAAGGGTTGTCTATGATTAATCTATTTACTCAGTGTTAAAAAAAATTTTAACCTAGAAAGATGAACACTATTGAAGACTTTTTACAGAAATTTGGAAATGAAATTTTCGAAGAACATTTAGAAGAAATACAAGCGTTTAAAAATAAATATACAGATCTTAGTATATTTAATATAGCTTGCACACACGATATTTCAAACGGAGATGTTGTTAGTATGTGTGGCTGTTATTTCCTTCATAAGAGAAGACTAAAAGTGATGAAAATTATCGAGAAGTATAAAACATTATTCAACCTATTTTCATCAACTTCCATAAATCAAAAAGAAGAGTAATAAAGGTAAGTTTCTATACTCCGGAACTTTATAATCAATAAAACAACATTTGTAAATATTTTCAAAATAAAATATATATGTATTTATTATATTATTCTACATTTATGTACATAGAATTATTATAATTAGATTAGATAAGTTATTTTATACTTATTATTAGTAAGGGATAAGAGTTAGAAATCTTCTTTAAAAGGCGAGTTTTGAAATGCAAAACTCAACAGTTTACAACTAACCTTCAGAGAAATGAATGGTATAATAAAAAATGCTCTGCAGTGTAGTCAGGAACGTCAACCTTAAATATATGATGTTGTGTTCAAGATGGAGTACTTTCTTCTTAAAGTTAAAAGTTTCCTGCGGCTTTTCAACTCTCCATGGATTTAAGCCGATGATATGGTTCCATTATAAGAATAAGCATTTTATTGGATTTAGACAAGAAGATTGGCTCCACCTAATGAGTTATAAGGAATATATTACCAGCAAGCTTTCTCAGCGTGAATTTTTATCTTTAATTAATCTAATTGAAAATACAAGCGAGGAAACCACTAAGTATACCTTCAAATACAAAAGGGGTGTATGTTCAGCAAGGAAAATTTAATATAAAAATTAGTCCTGAAACATGGAAATCGATAATAAGGATAGGAGTATTTTTAACATCGATTCTCTGTTGGAATGGTATTCTAAGAAAGCAAGTATTGCATTTTTATTATAACTATTAATTACCAACATGCTCGAAGCTAAAAAAGACTCAGATCCTATTGAATTATTTCAGCGGATTAAATGAAAGAGACATCGAAATAGATTTAATACGCCTCTGTTATGAGATTGGGAAAAAAATGCAGAGAAAAATAATAACCGATGTAAAAATTCATAGATTGTATTTAAGGATGGAAAATAAATAAGAATAAGATTATGTAAACAAATTTTTATTTTTTATTTAATTTATTTATTTCTTTACTTTAAAATTAAATAGAAACTGCAAACATAAGTCACCACAATTAAAAGAATTACTTTTCTGATATCTTTTATAGTTGTATTTTATATTATTTCCTAAATATCTTAATACTTCTAGAGGTGGTTGAAGATTTCCAAAACTGTTGAAATATTCCACATAATCGTTATCTTTATAGTAGGTTACCCAATGTGTACCATTTCCTCTATAAGAGTCTAAATTGATTATTCCGCATTCAGTTTGACGTGGAGTTTTAGGGATTGTATCTCTCATATAAACTCCCCTAAAACAAGGATTATACTTTTTTCCAAACCTTTTCAAATCCACATCAGTAAGCGGTCTATTGGCTAGGAGCTGTATTAGTTTTTTGATGCTTTCGTTTTATTATAAAATATTCCACATCCCTTCTTATAAGGTTTGATTTAAAGACCTTTTCCCATTGCTATTGCCCCTAATGTTCTATTATGACGCTTATTCTCCTCGAGCTGCTGCTTACTATTTTTAGCTGTAGTAATAGCCTTAGCAATCGACGAGCCACCAGAAGCTAAAGCACCCAATGCTCCAAGTGCTGTAAGTATAGGTACAAGCGGGAGAACACCCCCAATTTTAGGAACGGTAATAACTCTTGAAATTTTGACTTCTGATTTTTTGCCAAGAAATGATTCATTAATATTTTTTTTTCTTTTCTTAAGACCAAAGTTGCTGATTTAATTGCACTGCGATAAGGTTTCGTTTACAAGTTTCTTTAAGATTATTCATTTTAGCACCTAAACCAAATTTAACTTTAGACTTCATTGCGTTAGTAACAAGGTATGCATTTAGTTTTTCTCCAAGTGTGCTATCTGTAGCTTTGACTCTCTTCCAAGCTTCATCAGCTAGTTCCCTGTCAGCTTGATGTCGTTCATTAATATCAGAGTTCTGAATTTTACAAGCAGCATCCAAGGGATTGATTCCTTTATCTCCCCTTTGGATACGATTATCCAATTTTGTTCCAGGTCCGCAAAATTGATAACCAGGTAGGTGAACCTCAATGGGTAACGAATTAATAAGCTTATTTAGTAGTCCTTCTCCACTAACTACCTGTTTACCAAAAACCTTTTCTTTGTGTACACCTTCATTTATAACATACTGTTTCTGAAAATATGTGAGTAGTTATTAATATAAAGAAAAAGATGTTCGGTATTAAGTTAATTGGATTTATTCCGCCAGTAAATAAAATACTGTTGTCATACCTTTCGGTGAAGACCGTCGTCACTGGCTGTTTATTTAGTACGATTGGCGAGCGCTTTCGATGTAAAGACATCATTTTCAAGCCGCGTTTTGATTAGTACTGGTTGGATAGTGTAACGTGTTTGTTGCGTAGATAGTGGTGGGTACAGGTACTTTTGTCCGTTAGGATGGTGTCTATTTAAAAACGGTATTATGCAGGTAGATTGCCTGATATCTGTCATCTTTATTGAAGGTATATAATTTTAATATTTCTGTCTTTTATTATTAGGTAGGTAAGTGTGACCATCTGTGGGTGTTTTGCGTTTGTAAGTTTGTTTTAATAGCTTAAGTGGTGTAAAAATTGTGTCCGAGGTTGTATTTACCTGTTCGTTAATAATATCTCCGTTAAACGTTCGTGTTTTGTATATTTCCATGTTTTCAAGAATGTCTAGTCTTCGTCCTTTTTTACTAGGATGTATTAACGTCATACATTCATCTATTTCCCTTGGCTCGTGTTCATGTGTGTTAAGGAGTATTGCGAAGTTAGAGTCTTCTCTTTTCCGTTTATATGATCGTATGTGTTCTGTGAATCTTGTTTTTAATGTTCGTCCAGTTTGTCCTATGTATGTATGGTTGCAGGTGCATGTAAGTCTGTATACTCCGCTGGTGTTAAATTTATCGGTTATTTCTGTTGATGTCTTGAGATTGTTGCGTAGAGTGTTGCTCGTCTTTAGTGCTGTCTGTAAACCTTCTTTTTGAAAAAGGTTAGTTAGTCTATATATTTCTGGTCCTGTGTAAGTAAAAATGTGTCGTCGTGTTGTATCGATTGTGTCCTTGTTTTCTTTCTTCTTGTTTTTAGTGTTGTATTGTCTAAGTAGTTTGTCGATAGTAGTGCAGTTGTAACCGTTATTTTTAGCTATAGTGTAAATTGTGTCCAGTTCTTTGTTATATTTGTCTGGAGAAAGTGGGACTGTCTTAAGTCTGTTAATCATATGTCTAAATGCTGCGAGTTTATGTTGGGTGGGATGGTTTGAGGAACTGTGGATAGTTATATCTGTTGTGGTTGGTTTTCTGTATATGTCAAAGTTTAATGAGTCAATTCCTCGTGTTATTGTTATGTCAAGATAATGTAAAGTTCCGTCTTTCTCTTTTTCCATTGTGTATGTGATTTTATTATGTATTGTGTTTAAATCCGTTAGAATTTCCTCTGCGTTGTCCCTTTCTAGGATGCATATTATGTCGTCTACGTATCTGTAATAATGAGTTATTTTATGTTTTTCCATTAGGGTTTTGACGTGCAGTTGTTCTAAATGTTGCATAAATATCTCTGTAAAAATTGCGGATGTCGGGTTTCCCATGCCGAGTCCATCAGGTAATTTATAAAAGTTATTGTTAAATCTAAAGTAGTTTTGTTTTAGTATCGTTTTTGCAATATCCATTATTTCGTTAATATATTGATTGTCGTATAAGTTGAAAAGCATGTTACGTAGAATTGTTAACGTTTCTTGTGTGGGTATTGATGTATATAAATCCTTAATGTCGTAGGAAACAAGTCTCGTATTTTTGGTAATTTTGATGTCCTTAAGTTTATTGATAAGGTCTTGTGTATTGTGCAACATGTATATGTTCTGCAAATTTATTTTCCCTTTCAATAATATGGTGAGGTGCTTAGCCAAGTTATATGCAGGTGCAGGTTTGTAATTTACTATAGGTCTGATCGGTATATTTTCCTTGTGAATTTTGGGTTGTGATCTAAGTGTAGGGGGTCCTGGATTCATGTTCATGTATATGTATAGTTTACCGTCAGTAAACGTTTTACAGCGTTTTAGTAGGCTGCGTATTTCCTTTTGGAATGAATCGGTTGGGTCATTTTTAAATTTCGTACATTTTGTCTGTTGAATGAATTGTTGTGTTTTGTCTATATAATCTTTTTTGTACATTATTACAGTCGTGTTACCTTTGTCCGCTTTAGTAAGTAATAGATCATTATTTCGTAGTTTTGTCTTTATCTGTTTAGTAATTTTCTGTTCGCTAGGATTTGTTTTGGATATAGTGTGTTCTTTTATTGTTTTTTCGAGTACATCGGCTATCTTGTGTCTTAAATGTTCTTGTCGATCAGTTGGTAAGTGTGTTATAGTAGCTTCAGCGTCTACAATTTGGGTTTCAATTGTTCTTTGTATTTTGTCAAAAGGTAAATTATGTTTTAGTCCCTTCTCCATTAGCTTTGTTTCATTGTCGCTGAATCGTACGGTTGTAAGGTTTTTCACACGTGGGTAAAATTCTGTGTTTGTGCGTTTGTCGGTCTGTTTTGTAAGTTTTGTAAACTTTCTTTCCATTCGCTTGTATTTGTCAGTCATTTGATTTTGTATCCTTTAATCATTTTTACACTACTTAGATGAAAGGATACAAAATCAAATGACTGACAAATACAAGCGAATGGAAAGAAAGTTTACAAAACTTACAAAACAGACCGACAAACGCACAAACACAGAATTTTACCCACGTGTGAAAAACCTTACAACCGTACGATTCAGCGACAATGAAACAAAGCTAATGGAGAAGGGACTAAAACATAATTTACCTTTTGACAAAATACAAAGAACAATTGAAACCCAAATTGTAGACGCTGAAGCTACTATAACACACTTACCAACTGATCGACAAGAACACTTAAGACACAAGATAGCCGATGTACTCGAAAAAACAATAAAAGAACACACTATATCCAAAACAAATCCTAGCGAACAGAAAATTACTAAACAGATAAAGACAAAACTACGAAATAATGATCTATTACTTACTAAAGCGGACAAAGGTAACACGACTGTAATAATGTACAAAAAAGATTATATAGACAAAACACAACAATTCATTCAACAGACAAAATGTACGAAATTTAAAAATGACCCAACCGATTCATTCCAAAAGGAAATACGCAGCCTACTAAAACGCTGTAAAACGTTTACTGACGGTAAACTATACATATACATGAACATGAATCCAGGACCCCCTACACTTAGAGCACAACCCAAAATTCACAAGGAAAATATACCGATCAGACCTATAGTAAATTACAAACCTGCACCTGCATATAACTTGGCTAAGCACCTCACCATATTATTGAAAGGGAAAATAAATTTGCAGAACATATACATGTTGCACAATACACAAGACCTTATCAATAAACTTAAGGACATCAAAATTACCAAAAATACGAGACTTGTTTCCTACGACATTAAGGATTTATATACATCAATACCCACACAAGAAACGTTAACAATTCTACGTAACATGCTTTTCAACTTATACGACAATCAATATATTAACGAAATAATGGATATTGCAAAAACGATACTAAAACAAAACTACTTTAGATTTAACAATAACTTTTATAAATTACCTGATGGACTCGGCATGGGAAACCCGACATCCGCAATTTTTACAGAGATATTTATGCAACATTTAGAACAACTGCACGTCAAAACCCTAATGGAAAAACATAAAATAACTCATTATTACAGATACGTAGACGACATAATATGCATCCTAGAAAGGGACAACGCAGAGGAAATTCTAACGGATTTAAACACAATACATAATAAAATCACATACACAATGGAAAAAGAGAAAGACGGAACTTTACATTATCTTGACATAACAATAACACGAGGAATTGACTCATTAAACTTTGACATATACAGAAAACCAACCACAACAGATATAACTATCCACAGTTCCTCAAACCATCCCACCCAACATAAACTCGCAGCATTTAGACATATGATTAACAGACTTAAGACAGTCCCACTTTCTCCAGACAAATATAACAAAGAACTGGACACAATTTACACTATAGCTAAAAATAACGGTTACAACTGCACTACTATCGACAAACTACTTAGACAATACAACACTAAAAACAAGAAGAAAGAAAACAAGGACACAATCGATACAACACGACGACACATTTTTACTTACACAGGACCAGAAATATATAGACTAACTAACCTTTTTCAAAAAGAAGGTTTACAGACAGCACTAAAGACGAGCAACACTCTACGCAACAATCTCAAGACATCAACAGAAATAACCGATAAATTTAACACCAGCGGAGTATACAGACTTACTTGCACCTGCAACCATACATACATAGGACAAACTGGACGAACATTAAAAACAAGGTTCACAGAACACATACGATCATATAAACGGAAAAGAGAAGACTCTAACTTCGCAATACACCTTAACACACATGAACACAAGCCAAGGGAAATAGATGAATGTATGACGTTAATACATCCTAGTAAAAAAGGACGAAGACTAGACATTCTTGAAAACATGGAAATATACAAAACACGAACGTTTAACGGAGATATTATTAACGAACAGGTAAATACAACCTCGGACACAATTTTTACACCACTTAAGCTATTAAAACAAACTTACAAACGCAAAACACCCACAGATGGTCACACTTACCTACCTAATAATAAAAGACAGAAATATTAAAATTATATACCTTCAATAAAGATGACAGATATCAGGCAATCTACCTGCATAATACCGTTTTTAAATAGACACCATCCTAACGGACAAAAGTACCTGTACCCACCACTATCTACGCAACAAACACGTTACACTATCCAACCAGTACTAATCAAAACGCGGCTTGAAAATGATGTCTTTACATCGAAAGCGCTCGCCAATCGTACTAAATAAACAGCCAGTGACGACGGTCTTCACCGAAAGGTATGACAACAAAAAGATGTTCACTTGGTTTAACTTTTCATTTGTAAAGATGCGTTTGATTAAACAACATTCAAATATTTTAGTGAGAATTTTAGATTTCAAAGAAAAAATTAATGTAACTAAACATAGTTGTCTTTTACCAAACTCTATAAGAGCATTAATAGTGGGACCATCCAATTGCGGAAAAACTAACGTTATGCTAAGTTTGGTTGAGAGCCCTAATGGATTGAAATTTAGAAATATTTACATCAACCCAAATATCAGTATCTACGAAAACTAATTTCATCGGTTAAGGGTATGGGTTTATATACATTTTTATCACCTGACGATGCTAAAGTAAATTCTGTAATGATATTTGATGATGTTGCATGTGAAAAGCAGAACAATATCAGATCATATTTTTGCATGGGGAGACATAAAGATATCGATGCATTTTACTTATGTCAAACATATACTCATATTCCAAAACATTTAGTACGTGATAATGCAAACTTAATAATAATGCTTAAGCAAGATGAACTAAACCTTAAGCATATATAAAGATCATATTGGAAGTGACATGAGCTTTGAAATGTTTCAAAACATATGTAAAGAATGTTGAAAGGATAAATATGGAATTCTTGTAATAAGCAAAGATGATGAAATAAATAATGGAAATTATAGAAAATAATTGATCGTTAAACTGCTTCAGACGTATAAAAATTTATGTTAATTTATTTAGCTGTTTAAAAAAGCTGTTTATCTGTTCAAAGAAGCTATTTGGCTGTTTAAAGAAGCTGTTTATCTGTTCAAAGAAGTTGTTTAGCTGTTTTTAAATGTTGTTTATAGATCTCATACATTTTTAAACAATTAAGTCTTATATACATAAACATGGAGGAAAATGTATTAAAAGAGTTGGTAAAATCCAGAAAAATTTTAAAACAGAAATTTGAAGCTGTTATGCGCGGGGAAACAGAAACAATAAAGAAGTTAGAAAATACATTTAAACCTCTAACAGAACCTTTAGAAAAATAAGTCAAATTATCTAGCGAAAGGACATTTAACCCAACAGAGGTTACAAGCTTAAAAACCAAGAACAGAGATATTGTGACTAGCACCCCGAAAAAAAAAGAATATTTCGATGCGATCCCAAAAACAAGAGGTGCTAAAGAAGAAGATGAAGATGTTGACTTAGATAATGAATCCTTTTATTCACAATCAGTTGATTGGCAACTTGATTTAACAGACTTATATGAAATCAAAAAGCTTGATACAATATTTGGAACTTATAAAAATCAAAATGGTGACTGGAAATTCGGATCTAAAGCTAAGTGATGAAAAAATAATGATAGGAAATAAATCTTGGGCGTTAACTCCTGGTCTATACTCGTTGCTATTTCATAAAAGACCATAGCATTATGACTCATCAAAATTAGATATATATATATAAACGAATAATGCTTGATACAAATGCACATAGAAGAAACTTTGATCCTAATAATCAACTAAAAGGAAATAGAGGTTATAAATATAAGGAAATAATTAATAAGCTATTTACTACTACTCACATTAGTGAAGGTTTAATGAAAGTAAACCTTAATAAACCAAACTATATATACTGGGATGATCTTAATGAAATAGTAGATCGGTTAAAGCTGTTGATGGCATCACAACAAGCTGGTAACAAAAACCATTCTAATGAGATGATATCAATAATTGAGGAACTAAAAGAATCAAATATAATTGAGTAGTTGTAGTAATAATAATAATGACTGTTGATATATTTGGCCATTGCTTTAAAAAGCATAGTAACGAGTTGAAAACTAAGAATCTTTTAAAAAGATTTAGTTTTATCCTCGATGGGAGCAATATAAACGTAGAGAATAGAAGAATTATAAATATAGCTTCACCGTTGGACGCATTCGATGCTGTTAACAAAACTTACATGGATTTAGAAATTAAAGGTGTACAAGAAGATTTGAAAAATTTTATAAGCAAAGAAATTAAATATTCAAACAGGAACTTTCTAAGCAAGAAGAAGAAAGAATTAATAAAATTGAACAATATATTTCCAATAATAAGGAAACAGAAAAACTTAAAGAGGAGTATAATTCCCAATTGAATATAATTAAAACTAATATAAAATTGTTGCAAGATTCGATTACAAATGATATTGATAAAGATGTTATAATCTTTAAAAAGTATGTGAATGATCAGATATACATTGCAAATAAAGACTTTATAAACAGTATCGAAGAGAGATTTAATAAGATTGAGGATTATATTTTCAAGTGGATTGATAACAACCCTATTAAAGTGGATGTAATAAAAAAACAAAAGCTGGAACCACCACCTCCAATTAAATTATCATAATATAAGCAACCATATAGTAATCTATATAGACATGAATACGGGTAAAAGAGAAATTGTTAATGAACTACATACACGAGCGCGGAAAAAGTTCTTAAGACGCCGAGTTATAATGAAGGGAATTGACGATATCTGGCAAGCTGATTTGGTAGAAATGAGCAATTGTTCATCTTATAACAATGGATATAAATATATGCTAACAGTCATTGATACATTTTCAAAATATGCTTGGGCCGAATCACTTAAGTCAAAAACTGCATCAAAAGTTTGTAAGGCATTTTACAAAATAATTCGTATGGGGCGCATACCTAGGAATTTACAGACAGATGATGGCAAAGAATTTTTTAATAAGGAGTTTGGAGCATTAATGAGAAAACATTCAATAAATCATTACTCTACATATAGTGTTATGAAAGCTTCAATTGTTGAACGCTTTAATAGGATATTGAAAGAAATGATGTGGAAAGCGCTTAGTAACAATGGATCTTATAGATGGATTAGCATTTATAAAGGTTTGATTAATCAATATAATAAAAAAATACACCGAACGATCAAAATGGCTCCTATTCATTTAACTCGTGAACACGAAAAAATCTACCAAATACTGTGTACAATCATTTAAAACTATTTAAAGCTAGTTAAGGAACACTACAACCTCAAGGTTGTTAAAACAAAGATACAAACATAATTTAAGCTAAAGCAAGATCAAGCATGTTAAACTAAAACAAAGATACAAAAGATACTTTAAGACCCAAACATTAGCTGTAATAAAACAAAGATTATTTGTAATAAAACAAAACCAAGGCTATTTGTAATAACATGCTAAATTGTAATCAAAATAAAGATACAAACACTTTAGGACAAAGACATTCATTTCAGGGAAATATCAAATGTAAACATATTCTAGAGATAAGAAAATATCAAACACATTTTTAGTAAACACAATTTACAAACAAACAACCCAAGAAAAGGGTATGTTAATAAAAATAAGATAAAGAATGTAAATTTTCATAACTAACCCTAGTTTAAGCAAACAGGTACTAAAACTCAACATTATATAAAAAAATTATTTATTTTTAGACATAAAAGCAGTCTAAATTTAACACGAGGCAATCGTACATCAGTATTAAAAATAAGTGTAGTTTAGATTCATTTTTTAAGGAATAAATAAAGAAAGCGCATAGCCGCTTAATAAATTAATTTTTTAAAAATCTAAAAAGAGAAATCTTTAACTGGCGATCCTGCCAGGAGGATAATATATTTTTTTATCCTTCTAACGAGCGGGCCAAAGCATCCTTGTCGCAGCAAGGAAGAATCCTTCATAAGAAAAGGATCATTAAAAGAAAAAATATATATATAAAACTTTTCCAAATAAAAAAAATTATTGCACATAGTGAAGAAAAAGTGTGGTGAAGAAATTTATGAAAAGAATTAAAAAATTTAACATCTTTGACGAACAAAGAAATCTAGTTACTGAGGAAGAAATGACACAAGCCGACCTAAGTACAATGATCCAACAAATGGCTAGTTTGCAGGTCATGCTACAAAATATTCAGGAAGAGAATAGAACGCTGAAAGAAAGACTCGATCAAATACCAATCAACCCAGGCATAGCACCACCAGCAACGGCTAGATTACAACCAGTGACCGTCTCATACACCACACCCGAGGAAATTAATCTGGACGTATTCAAAGCATTGCCAGTATTCGACGGCAATATCGCAAGATACCGAATTTGGAGGGAAGACGTATCGAGGCTTATGGAAGGTATCAGAATTCACCAAAACTCAAATAGATACGTGGAAGCCTTGTTAATAATAAAAACGAAGATACAAGGCGCAGCCGCAGACGTATTAACAAATCACAACACAATATTCAATTTCGATGCTATACGAAACAGACTAGATTATACTTATGCCGATCAGAGACCATTATATGTACTTCAGGATGAAATGAAGAAATTAACACAAGGTAGACGCAACTTATCAGAATTTCATGATGAAATTAATAAAGCTCTCACCTTAATCACTTCCAAAACTGCCGTGTCCGGTCATTCAAGAGGTAATAGATGTAATGACAAATGAAGCCACTCAAGAAGCTGTACGAGTCTTCAAAGATGGAATTAGTAACTCGTACATACGTTCCACACTATATGGAAATCCAATAAAGGATTTGGAACATGCTTTTGCGGTAGCACGCACCATAGAACATGATGACGAGCATCGAAAATTACGATTATCAAATCAAATTTTACTGAAGAAAATTCTAGTGTTCAAAAATTTTCTTTTTCGTAAAAAAATTAATTCGTGTTTAGTCGTTGTACTATTCTTGAGTGAAAAAGTTGTTTTGGTGGAAAATTTAAATTTAAAGAATATATATTAAAAAATGGAAAATTTATTTAATATTTGTGTTGAGTGCGGAAAGAAATTCCAAATTAAAAATATTTAAAATGTGATTGCTAATCCAAAAATTAGTGAAAACATTGAGCTTAAAAAAATTAACTTAGCATTTAAAACGCGTATAAAAACTCTTTCGGTAGAAAATAAGGATGATGTGTGTTTATTTCCGCATGTGTTTATGTTTTTTTGTAATTTTTCTGTATACGCGTGAGCATGTTGTTTGAGAGTGTGTATGTACAACGTGCTCTTAAAAAAAAAAATTATGAGCAAAAATGTACATTATTTAATGTGATTTTCCACAGTAATTTCTTAATGTTTTTTAGACAAAACAATTGAATTTATATCATCTAAGATGTTAAAATCAAATTTAACGGTTGCTACTTTAATCATTTTAGTGATATTTGGTATACAAATTCTTACTTAGTTAAAACCTGCTTATAAACTTCTTTGCTAATAACTCTTAAACTATTTCGCGTGCACATAACCCACTACCCGGAATCGACAGAGGATAAAAGTAGGAATCAAACTTGATATAACTCATTTTCTGAAAAACTTTCTGAAATGAGTTGTGCAGCAACAAACTTTTAAAAATTACGAAAATGCGTCTGAATAAATCAAATTAGTATTTCGTTCATTACTCCAAAATGATTTCGCTCGCACATACCCCACTACCAAGAATCGATAGGGAACAAAAATACGAATTAAACAAGTATTTTTCAAGTTATTTTCCGAAAAGTTTTCTGAAACAATTTATTAAGCAGCAAACTTTCAAAAATGTCGAAAAACCTTCAGAATATATAAAATTTGTATTTCATTCATTACTCAAAAACGGTTTTGTGCGAACTTATCCCACTACCCAGGATGGATAAGGGACAAAAATGCAAACAAAACATGGTACAAGTTATTTTCTGAAAAACTTTCTGATTCATATTTTTGTCCTCTGTCGATTGCAGTCAGCGCGATATGTGCGCGTGAATTCGTTTTAGAGTAATGAACAAAATACTAATTTAATATATTCTAATGTTTTTTTATAATTTTCCAAAATTTTCTACCCTACAACTTTTTCCAGAATTTTTTTTAGAAAACACGTTTGATTTTATCGATTGCAGGAAGCGCGATATGTGCGCGCGAATTCGTTTTGGAGTGAGAAACAAATACTAATTTAATATATGTTAACGTGTTTTTTATAATTTTCCAATGTTTGCTACCCTACAACTTTTTCCAGAAAGTTTTTTAGAAAACAACCAAGACCACGTTTGATTTGTGTTTTTGACCTCTATCGATTTCAGGTAGCGCGATATGTGTGCGCGAATTCCTTTTGGAGTAATAAACAAAATACTAATTTAATATATATTTAAACGTTTTTTTATAATTTTCTAAAGTTTGCTACCGTACAACTTTTTTGAAAGTTTTTTAGAAAACAAATACGCTTGATTTGTATTTTTGTCTTCTATCGATTGGTAGCGCGATATGTACACGTGAATTCCTTTTGGAATAATGAACAAAATACTAATTTAATATATTTTAAAGTTTTTTTTTTTTTATAATATTCCAAGGTTTGCAACCCAAAATTTTTTTCCAGAAAGTTTTTTAGAAAACAGCCAAGACCACGTTTGATTTGTTTTTTTTTTCGTCTAACAACTGTGGGTAGTGCGATATGTGCGGGCGAAATGGTTTTGGAGAAATGAATGAAAAACTAATTTTATATATTTTACAATTTTTTTCTTCTAGTTTTTTAAACTTTTTTCCCCTATAACTTCTTCCAGAAAGTTTTTTAGTAAAAATTGAGACCGCGTTTGATTCGTATTTTTAGTCTCTATCGATTGTATTTTTAGTCTCTAGTGTTTTGATGCACGGCTCTTGGTTTGGATTTTATAACTAGAAAACCATTGCCCTTAATGACTAAATGTCTTAGGCGAATGTGACAACCGAAAAATCAGATTCTACAAGCTTCAAGCTTCTTAATTCAATGTTTTATTTTATAATGCATTAAAATTTGACGAATTGTGACCGCATATAATTATGCTTATTTTTTGTCGAATTTTGTTTACATGTTTGTTATGAACAACAAAAGTACTGCGGTCTTTGCAACTCTGTTAAAAAAGTTTTCTTACGTCAGAGTTTGTTGCAAGGCGAATCAATACTAGGTGGTCGCAATGGCAAATTCATTAATTTTGCTCAAAACCTGATATTTCAAACTCCATATATAAAAAATTTAGTATAAACTTTTTATATGGTGTCTGACACTTAACGTTTCGGCGAAAATCAATGAATTCGCTATCGAGAACACTAAGAGTGGTTTTACATTATGGGCATTGTAGCTGACTCTTTTATTGTTTTCTATTTTGGAGCATCTCCGTAAGTCGTCACGCGTTTACATTATGACTCTTTTGTAGCAAGTGAGAAAATTTTTCTTTCTACGTAACAAGTGTTGCCATAAACTAAATGTATTTTTGAATGTAGCAGAAAACTGCTTTGTGTGTAACACTAACAGTAAAACAAAAAATAATAAAATAATAAGAGTAATAAGTGTCTGTGCTTTAAGAAATTAAAATGTGTGATTTAACGAAACAAGAAATTATTGAACAAGTTGTTGATCTAACTGAACTAGCAGTTCAAACGTTAGACTTAAGTGATGTTGGAATTATTAAAATAATTTGGAATTTGGTAGATTGCTTTGAAGATGCAAGTAGTTTGCCGAATAAAAGACGTCGAAAAGAGTGGATAAAACCATGGAGGCAACAGCGAGATGAACGAGGCTCGTTTGTATTTCTAATGCAAGAGCTTTCTTCAGATTCATTCTCTTTTTTTAATTACATAAGAATGAATGCAGAAACATTCAACTACATTTTACGCAAAATAGAAAATGACATTAAGAAAAAGGACACACTGCTTAGGAATTCAATATCTCTGGCAGAAAAGTTAGCTGCTACTCTGCGATATCTAGCCACTGGCGAATCTTATAGAAGCATCAACTATCAAACTCGATTGTCTAGTTCAATGCTATGTGCAGCTATTCCAGAAGTATGTGAGGCTATATGGAAACATTTCAAGGACGAATATTTAAAGGTTTGTAATTTATTATATAAACATAAGTAAAAAATAGCAAAATGATAAAAATAAAATTAGGTTTTTGATTCATAGTAATTCATTTAATGTAAAATTCAAATTTTAAATACAATGTTTTTTTTATTAAAATAAATGGATAAATAAATAAAATACGTTTCTTAAAAATCATCTTCATCTAATATGCCTTCCAATAACTGTGCCAAAATATCGGGAGATGACGAGTAAGATGATATATTTTGCGATGAACCTGCGGCGAACGAGGGTATATAAACTTATTTATAATCTGCTAGTTGTAAGTGATAAGATTTACCTATGCCTAAGGAAATTTGTGGCAAAGAGGAGCTAGTGCTTGGCAGTGGTGAGGACGTAGATCTGTTTGCTGCATCTTTAATAGCAGCTTCACGAAGAACTGTCTGTATTTTCCAAGCAGTTTCTCGCTGCAACTCCTCATCTTTCAGGGAATTCAGCTCAAAAATAACTTGTTTGGCAAGCCAATCATACTTATTTTCTTCTGTGAGTTTTTTTGCAAGCTGCATTCTAATACTATCCATAGTTTTCGTTAGCGTCAAAGTTTTTTTCTAAAAAAATAAAAAAAAAAATAATAAGGAAAATAAAGAAGAAAAATCTTATAAAATTTAATATTTTATTTACAGTTTCCGACAACAGTAAGTGAGTGGAAAGCTATTGCTGAAAATTTTGCTATAAAATGGCAATTGCCCCATTGTCTAGGCGCATTGGATGACAAGCATATAACTTTTCAATCCCTACGAAAGGACGGATCATACTTTTACAACTATAAGGGGACTAATAGTATAATATTGTTGGCTCTAGTTGATGCTGATTGCCAATTTATTTATATAGATGTTGGATGCAACGGGCGTACAAATGATGCAGGCGTTTTATTACAAAGTGACTTAAAAAAAGTAATCAATAATGCCGACAAATACTTTTCAAAAGAAGAAATAATAGGTAATGGTCGAAAGCTCCCGTATGTAATAATTGGCGATGATGCTTTTCCATTGCAAAAGCATATAATGAAACCATATTCCCATAATACGAATGTAAGGAAGGAAGACATGTAGTGGAGCAGGCATTTGGAATTTTGTCTAACAGATTTAAAATATTTCAAAAGAGGATGAACTTGTCGGTTCAAAAAGTTGAATTAATTACCAAAACTTGTTGCGTTTTGCACAATTTACTAACTAGAAAAAATGAAGAGTATTTAAATTGCATACTACTGGAAACTTCTACACAGTCTGATTTAATAACAGAAAACAAGGGATAGAAAAAGGTGCCGCGCAGTCTATTAGGCAAAGTTTTGAAGACTATTTTAAAAACGAAGGCAAACTGCCTTGGCTAGACAAAAAACTGTAGTGAAACATATTTTAAAATAAACATTGTTATATGATATAAGAAATTTACAAATATAATACTAAACTAAACATACAACTTACTCTTTTATCACGTGGAGGTTCTGCTTCAGACTCATAATTTTGATTAGAATTATCTTCACTTCCATATTCTGAAGAACTAGCGTTTAACTCATCAACCTGTAAAAATCTTTAAAAAAATGTAAAATATTTGTATAAAATTTATATATACTTACTTCACTTAAACCAGAAATGTTTGACACTGATTTTCTAACGGTACAATACTGTTTTAAAAAGCCTAATTGTTCAAAACACCACAGTTTTGGTTGGACAATATCTTCCAAACCTGCACCACTTCGTTTGCTAGTATTAATGTCGTGCAATGTCCTAATATACTGTGATCTTAAAGTATATATTTTTTTTATTTCCTCTATTGTTATGTCTTTATTTATTTTTTTAATTCAGTGGTTGTTTCGAACAAAGTAGCAGACCGTTTTACTCGGTTTAAATACAACGGATGACGAACATTATACAGGATTTCATTTTCCTGATATTTTGCTATTAAAAGCTCCACTAATTCTTTTGTCCACATGATGTTTTTTTATTTACCAATAAATTAAACTTATTCAGCCGCACTTGATGTAATTTATATTTACATGCATTTCTGTTTCTATACAGTGTTGCCAAAAATTTATTTTAAAAAAAAATTTTGAACAATATAAAAAAACAGCCATTTTGGCAATACTGCTCAAGCATAGAACAGCAAAAAACGAAAGAGAGAAACAGGAATGAGAGAAAAAACTGAAAAGAGTCATGAAAATTCATTTCGTGCTACTTTTGCTACCCCGTAAGCTCCTCTACACCTCTTGCCTACAAACTTCTGCATCATGACTTGTAGCTGCTACAATGCCCTTAATGTAAACTCCCTCTAAGTATTATTTCGCCATGGTATGTTGTCGTCTAATGCCTTATTTTTTTGTCGAGGAGAAGAAAACAAATTTTTTGGAAAACTTTTGTTTTGGCAAACTTTTTTCAAAGTTACATGGAAAGTAATTTTTCCTGTGCGTGTGAACATGTTGTTGTTTTTTTGTAGGTGTATTAGTGCCGCGTGCTTTTATGTTTTACATAAAAAAATGTAAACAAACTAAGACAAAAAAAGCATTTTTCAACCCGATCGCAATTCGTTAATTTATTATTAATTTTAATACAAAAAAAAACAAAATTAAAAGCCTACAGATCATAGAACCAAATTTTGCAACTGTCACTTTTGATAATTAAGAAATAAAGGTGGTGCACATCCAGCTATTTAGAGTAGTTTTTTATTCATAACTCGAAAACTATTCAGCGTGCACATATACTGCTTAATACGATCGAAAGAGGATAAAAATACAAATCGATCGTGGTATAGTTTGTTTTCTGAAAGACTGTACGAAAAAAGTTATTAAGCGGCAAACTTTTCAAAATTAAAAAAAATCGCTGAAATTAATAAGTTTAGTTTTTTGCTTATATCTCGGAAACTATTCTGCGAGCACATATACTGCTATATACGACCGAAAGAGGATAAAAGTACGAATCGATCGTGGTATAGTTTGTTTTCTGAAAGACTGTACGAAAAAAGTTATTAAGCGTCAAACTTTTCAAATTTGAGAAAATCGCTGAAATTAATAAGTTTAGTTTGTTTAGTTTAGTTGACTGAAAATCAGAGGAATACATAAAATTAAGAAAATAAGGAAAAGTTTTACACATAAAAAACAGCTTGCAATTTTGGATTTAAAGGCTTCATAGGTTCTTCCAAATTGAATCTAACTTTTTGAAGGCTTTGGCGGTTTTAACTACCCGCAACATGCCGCTGAAGTTTCGGATGTCCACTGTCAGGTTCATTTCACTACAACTTTTGATTTCACATTGAACTCGTATATTTATTTTAAATTCTTTTTATATATTTATTTCTTCTTTAATTTTTGCTTATATTAAATCAACATATGACTTTTATAACTATTTGATAAGTGCGCAATTTTCTTAACGTCACGAAATAAAACATATATTAGTTGTTTCACACTTGCGTGTGATTTGTTTGTTTAGGGCAAACAAGGTTGCAACTGACAAGAAATTTCTCTTCCTTATTTTTTCTTTCAAAAATACCTTAAAACCGGCTAACTTTTTACAACAAATTTAATAAAAATTTTGTTTGACCTTTGGCACAATTTTAATTACAAAACATTTTGTAAGCTGTATTTTATAGTTTGCTGCACTATTATCTATAAACTCAAGCGAAAAATAAGATTTAGTCTATTAAAAAAAATTCATCCCAATTCAGTACCAAAAACGCTACAACGGCAACCCTGTTCAATATAAAATTGTTGCAAATGTGTTAGTGTATAAATTGTGTTAGTATTAGTTTCTGTCAAGCATTTCTTGCTGGGATGTCACTAATGAAACTTATATACAAACTTACTTGGCCGGATTTTTCGGGAACTGGTGCAGCTTCTCTCCTTCGGCACAGCCCATTATGCAGCGGTGACTCCTGAAAGAAACCAGATAATTTCATTAAAATCTAATTTACATTAAAAACAACTTTGTTCAACTTACATCTTTTGTTAAATTTTTTGCTTTGTTGTTGTGGTTGATTTTTCAACCCTTATTTATATGATTTTGAGACAAAAAAACACACACAAAAATCTTCAAATAAAATTAATTACTTTAATTTTAGATTTATTATCAACATTAAAATGATATTAATCACTTTAATTGTTAATAAATTATTACACTTTAGATACAATATCTACAATTTTTGTAAATAAATAAAATGTCAAATTCCAGCTATAAACAGAAAGCGCAAGAACTGTTACTATCCCTCTCTAACGAAAGCTGGAATCTGGCCACACTGAATTTTTCGTTTCGGATCTGGTTAGTTATCTGTGTTTTTTGTCAAATTTTGTACGTAGGAGAAGAAAACAAACTCTGAGAAACGGTAAACTTTTTTAACAGAGTTGTAAAAAAAGGAGTATTTTTGTTATTATTTACCAAAATGTAAACAAAATTTGACAAAAAATAAGTGATTTTAGAAACGGTCACAATTCGTCAATTTTTAATGGATTGAAAAAAAAAAAGAAATGAAATGAAAAGCTCTAAGGTTGCAGAATCAGATTTTCCGGTTGTCACTTTCGCCATTTTTAAAAATGAAGGAGCTACACCTAAAATATGTAGTCACTAATTGTGATGGTTTTTTACTTATAAAATCCAAACTAAAAGCCGTGCATCATAGCGACCAACGCCAATCGATAGAGGCCAAAAATACGAATCGATCATGGTATAGCTCGTTTCTTGAAAGACTGTACGAAAAAAGTTATTAAGCGGCAAACTTTTCAAATGTTAAAAAATCGCTCACAAAATATATATTTTTAGTTTGTCGCTTATATCTCGAAAACTATTCCGCGTGCACACATATGGCTATATACGATCGAAAGAGGATAAAAATACGAATCGATCGTGATATAGCTCGTTTCTTGAAAGACTGTACGAAAAAAGTTATTAAGCGGCAAACTTTGAATATGTAAAAAAATCGCTCAAAAATATATTTTTAGTTTTTCGCTTATATCTCGAAAACTATTCTGCGTGCAATTATATGGCTATATACGATCGAAAGAGGACAAAAATACGAATCGATCGTGATATAACTCATTTCTTGAAAGACTGTACGAAAAAAGTTATTAGGCGGCAAACTTTGAAAATATAAAAAAAATCGCTCAAAAATATATTTTTAGTTTTTCGCTTATATCTCGAAAACTATTCCGCGTGCACATATACCGCTATATACGATCGAAAGAGGATAAAAATACGAATCGATCGTGGTATAGTTTGTTTTCTGAAAGACTGTACGAAAAAAGTTATTAAGCGGCAAACTTTTCGAAATTAAAAAAATCGCTGAAATTAATAATTTTAGTTTTTTGCTTATATCTCGGAAACTATTCCGCGTGCACACATACTGCTATATACGATCGAAAGAGGATAAAAATACGAATCGATCGTGTTATAGTTTGTTTTCTGAAAGACTGTACGAAAAAAGTTATATAGCGGCAAACTTTTCAAAATTAAAAAAATCGCTGAAACTAATGATTTTAGTTTTTTGCTTATATCTCGGAAACTATTCCGCGTGCACATATGCTGCTATATACGATCGAAAGAGGATAAAAATACGAATCGATCGTGGTATAGTTTGTTTTCTGAAAGACTGTACGAAAAAAATTTATTAAGCGGCAAACTTTTCAAAATTAAAAAAATCGCTGAAATTAATAATTTTAGTTTTTCGCTTATATCTCGAAAACTATTCTGGGTGCACACATACTGCTATATACGATCGAAAGAGGATAAAAATACGAATCGATCCTGGTATAGTTTGTTTTCTGAAAGACTGTACGAAAAAAGTTATTAAGCGGCAAACTTTTCAAAATTAAAAAAATCGCTGAAATTAATAATTTTAGTTTTTTGCTTATATCTCGGAAATTATTCCGCGTGCACATATACCGCTATATACGATCGAAAGAGGATAAAAATACGAATCGATCGTGGTATAGTTTGTTTTCTGAAAGACTGTACGAAAAAAGTTATTAAGCGGCAAACTTTTTAAAATTAAAAAAATCGCTGAAATTAATAATTTTAGTTTTTTGCTTATATCTCGGAAACTATTCCGCGTGCACATATACCGCTATATACGATCGAAAGAGGATAAAAATACGAATCGATCGTGGTATAGCTTGTTTTCTGAAAGACTGTACGAAAAAAGTTATTAAGCGGCAAACTTTATAAATTTGAGAAAACCGCTGAAATTAATAAGTTTAGTTTTTGGCTTATATCTCGAAAACTATTCCGCGTGCACATATACTGCTATATACGATCGAAAGAGGATAAAAATACGAATCGATCCTGGTATAGTTTGTTTTCTGAAAGACTGTACGAAAAAAGTTATTAAGCGGCAAACTTTTCAAAATTAAAAAAATCGCTGAAATTAATAATTTTAGTTTTTTGCTTATATCTCGGAAACTATTCCGCGTACACATATACCGCTATATACGATCGAAAGAGGATAAAAATACGAATCGATCGTGTTATAGTTTGTTTTCTGAAAGACTGTACGAAAAAAGTTATATAGCGGCAAACTTTTCAAAATTAAAAAAATCGCTGAAACTAATGATTTTAGTTTTTTGCTTATATCTCGGAAACTATTCCGCGTGCACATATACTGCTATATACGATCGAAAGAGGATAAAAATACGAATCGATCGTGGTATAGTTTGTTTTCTGAAAGACTGTACGAAAAAAGTTATTAAGCGGCAAACTTTATAAATTTGAGAAAATAAATAAATAAATAAAATAAAGTAAATAAACTTTAGTACATATGAGAGCTTGTTTTCTTTACATAAAAATTATTGATAAAAATACAGTTATAGGGTGGTCAGCAACCATAAAAATTATAAATTAAAATAAAAATTATTTCAATTGCGTTTTATAATAAATAAAACAGTAAAAAAAAAAACAATTATACTCGTTCTAGAGTTGAATAAATCTGTGGCATTTTGACAAAACATCTTAAGTCAGATTTGAAAAGTTGAAATTAATGTTGTTATTCATACGAATTTCATTCAAAAACATTTTTGTTTACGTTTTTAAAAATTTGTATTATAAACGTTATTTTTCTATAAGTTTGGTTTATTTTATTATTTAATAAAACTAATTTCTTCACCCATTTTTTTTAATAACAATTTTACTATCTTATCTCGACTTAAGATGTTTTGTCAAAATGCAAATGTATATCATGAAGTGCAAACTTAATATGTAAATGAACTTTTTTTCTTTTTAAACTTTCCACTGCACTTTTTGTTTTAATGTTGTTAAATTTAAACTATTTGCTGGTGTGAAAGAATTATTCACCAGTGCCACTCAGTAAGGGTTCGTCGCCATCTGAAAGATCTTCCGGATCAGTGGGACATTCATCTTCAATCGAGGCAATCGATGCGGAGCGTACAATGCGCGACAAATTATTCATACCAAATTTAAGTAAATAATAAGAAAAAGTAGATGTGGACTGTTGATGAGGTTCTATTATCTCTTCCGAAGGATCAATTGAGCTAACTTTCCAGCTAAACTCGTCTGTGGTTCGTTTCAAATGTAAATAAAAGCGCAAAGTCATCGGACGTTTTGAAATAAAATGATCCATTATGCGTAATTCACCAGCAGACTGAATTGAAACAGGTGTTTCTATGATAAATCGAACGGGTTCTTGTATACCGCGTATGACAATGTCGACTGCAACAGTTAAAAACGTCTTTGAAGTTTCTACATTCAATTGTTCGAATGCCTTTTCATTGGCCTTCCATTCCGCTTGAATTTGATAGGGATTTAGACATAATGGTGTGGTGACTAGTCCAAGACTATCACCATTAGATGTTGTTGTAATGCTACAACCATTTCCACTTGCGCTTGTTGTAGCAGCTTTTGTTGGCTGTAAATAGCCCATACTTATCATATCAATCAATTGCATATCTGCTTGTCTCATAAGCTTCCCTGGACTCAACAAAACTCCAAAACAACGTTCAATTAATAAAGGCTGCAAAACAGTTGAAGGCGTTTGCTTCATATAATAATAACTTCTTTGTCTGTATTGGCTCGTAACTTGAAGTAATGACGATCACGTGGCACAGGTGTATATGAATTTTTAGCTACCTTTTCTCGTATTTCCAAAAAAACTAAAAACTCATAGCCGGCCGTATTAAGAGGATTTCCACTTATATCCGATGTTATTGAATTTATCATATTGTTGTCCACAGCAGAGGTTATACTGCAAGTCATGCTGGGTGGATAAGTTTGAAAAGCCTTTTGGAAACAAGCTGCAAACAAATAATAATTTTATTATCAATAATGTTTATTTTATAAATTGTAATATTTACCGCTAACTTGGCTTACAGCTTCTGGTATATGGCAACGAAAAACGTGACATTGAAATAGAGAATCTCCATGTAACCAGGTAAAAGCAAAGCAACCATGTTCTACCGTCTGTATTGGTCCACGGAAATATAAAATTATACTCTGTATTTCATAAGTGGAAATAATTGTATTGGTATCGGCATCATGCAATACCACCAGGCCATCTGAACAATTTGGTATGCTGTTCCATTATTTAATTCACTCATTATGCGATAAATGTCCTTTTCTGATTTAGGCTGCGCCTAAGTAAGTTACACCAGAAAATATAGTGCAACCCTAATCTATTTCTGAAACTGAAATACAATGTTTAAGAAAAACACTTAGTTTTGTACATCTTATCTTGTTTTTCATCGACATCAATGCCATCCACAACCGTTCTATGCGCCATGCAACAATGATTAAGCCATTTTTTATTTGTTTTACCTTAAACCAATTCCGTTATTCGTCCGCAAAGAAAACCTAAGTTGTGCTGCCAGACTAAGCAAATAGGATGAATGGAATTGAAACAAAATATTTCACCATACCCTACAAATAAATTCTTTTTTGTAACAATTATACAAATTTTTAAATTATAATATTTTTAAAATTGAATTTGATTTTCAGTAATTGTTGTTTTAATATGGCTTAATATATCTTTAATAATGTACTCTAATATGCAGTGTATTATTATATGTATACATATGTTAAATTGAGGGGATATCGATTTTAGTTTGTTAGTTACTATCAAAAACTAAACATATACTGCCTTAAAAATTAATTTTGATTTTAAATTTTACTATCAGAATCTTAATATATACTTCCTTATGCATACAAATTAATGTTGATTTCAAGTTTATTTTAAAATGAATTTTGTATGCATAATTTGTTCTAAAGTATATGGAAAAACTAAACTAATTTCAGCGATTTTTTTAATTTTGAAAAGTTTGCCGCTTAATAACTTTTTTCGTACAGTCTTTCAGAAAACAAACTATACCACGATCGATCCGTATTTTTATCCTCTTTCGATCGTATATAGCGGTATATGTGCACGCGGAACAGTTTCCGAGATATAAGCAAAAAACTTAAATTATTAATTTCAGCGATTTTTTTAATTTTGAAAAGTTTGCCCCTCAATAACTTTTTTCGTACAGTCTTTCAAAAAACAAACTATACCAGGATCGATTCGTATTTTTATCCCCTTTCGATCGTATATAGCGGTATATGTGCACGCGGAATAGTTTCCGAGATATAAGCAAAAAACTAAACTTATTAATTTCAGCGGTTTTCTCAAATTTATAAAGTTTGCCGCTTAATAACTTTTTTCGTACAGTCTTTCAGAAAACAAACTATACCACGATCGATTCGTATTTTTATCCTCTTTCGATCGTATATAGCGGTATATGTGCACGCGGAATAGTTTCCGAGATATAAGCAAAAAACTAAACTTATTAATTTCAGCGGTTTTCTCAAATTTATAAAGTTTGCCGCTTAATAACTTTTTTCGTACAGTCTTTCAGAAAACAAACTATACCACGATCGATTCGTATTTTTATCCTCTTTCGATCGTATATAGCGGTATATGTGCACGCGGAATAGTTTCCGAGATATAAGCAAAAAACTAAACTTATTAATTTCAGCGGTTTTCTCAAATTTATAAAGTTTGCCGCTTAATAACTTTTTTCGTACAGTCTTTCAGAAAACAAACTATACCACGATCGATTCGTATTTTTATCCTCTTCCGATCGTATATAGCGGTATATGTGCACGCGGAATAGTTTCCGAGATATAAGCAAAAAACTAAAATTATTAATTTCAGCGATTTTTTTAATTTTCAAAAGTTTGCCGCTTAATAACTTTTTTCGTACAGTCTTTCAGAAAACAAACTATACCAGGATCGATTCGTATTTTTATCCTCTTTCGATCGTATATAGCAGTATGTGTGCACGCGGAATAGTTTTCGAGATATAAGCGAAAAACTAAAATTATTAATTTCAGCGATTTTTTTAATTTTGAAAAGTTTGCCGCTTAATAACTTTTTTCGTACAGTCTTTTAGAAAACAAACTATACCACGATCGATTCGTATTTTTATCCTCTTTCGATCGTATATAGCAGTATGTGTGCACGCGGAATAGTTTTCGAGTTATGAATGAAAAACTACTCTAAATAGCTGGATGTGCACCACCTTTATTTCTTAATTATCAAAAGTGACAGTTGCAAAATTTGATTCTATGATCTGTAGGCTTTTAATTTTGTTTTTTTGTATTAAAATTAATAATAAATTAAGGAATTGCGATCGAGTTGAAAAATGCTATTTTTTGTCTTAGTTTGTTTACATTTTTTTTATGTATAACATGAAAGCACGTGGCACTTATACACCTACAAAAAAAAACAACAACATGTTCACACGCATAGGTAAAAGTACTTTCCATGCAACTCTGAAAAAAGTTTGCCAAAACAAAAAAAAAGTTTGCCAAAAAGTTTGTTTTCTTCTCCTCGACAAATTTTGTTTACATTTTTGTTATGAACTACATTAATACTCCTTTTTTTTACAACTCTGTAAAAAAAATTTAACATTTCTCAGAGTTTATCTTCTCCTACGTTTTTTTTAGTTTAACGAAAATGGCGAAAGCTGGTGCTCGTTTAATTGGAATTTTAACAGTTGCTATATTTTGCAATTTATGCAAATGTGCATCAAATGAACATCACCAAAGTAAGTGAATTAATAAATTGTGATAAAAAATATAAAAGTTTTATGATATATGTATGTGCGTGAATGGGGTTTTGGTATTTTAATTACAAATGTACTACACAATATCGCACTACACGTACAGGTTTTGTTAAATACTGCAACGTTTTTAAACAAGTAGTGAAAATCAATTAAGTTCCCTACAAGAACAGAGACAATCATTTGATTCATCAAATGACAATCACTGATGATGGTAATATCCATCACTGTGTAGAACAAAGTTTCCATTACATTCTTAAAGGCAAAATTAAAAACTTGATGTAAACATTTGTGTACGTATGATGTCTGTAGCGAAAAGCGTTACCAGTGACTTTTTTTACAAAAAATATAATGAACATTTTGCTTGATTTTTAAAACAGATTTAATTACAAAACTTTTTATAAACTATTTTTTGAACTTTGCTAATAAAGTTTGAGTAAAAACTTAGATTTAAAGCTATACAACGGCAACGCTGTTTTTTGTATAAAATTATTGCAAGTGGGTTAGTAGATAATTGTGTATGTATAAGTTTCCCTCACACGTTTATTCTAGTTTATTCAAAATTTATTAGTTTATTCAAAACTAATAAATAATTAACGTTTTAAAAAATTAAATGCACAAAAAATATCAACAAGCAAACAAAAAACCAAGAATTATCCTTAAAAGAATATTTTGGGTGAAAACATTTTATTACGTTTCCTTTGTTTTCTCGCAGTATTCAGGGAATTTTTTAGTTTGGGCGAGTGTCGTGAGAACATATCTAGCTTACGGTCGCGGTTCAAGCATTTCATGGGGTGTAAAATGCAATTGTAAGAAAAAATGTAAAGTGGATAATTTGGGGCTGTCCCTTATTTTCGAAGTTACTGACCTAAGTATAATATGGCTTACATATATCGGAACAAATCTAGTTTACGGGCACCGCTCCAAAATAAAAAAGTTGCCTACGAGGTGTAAAATGCAATTTTAAGCAAAAAATTTAAAGTGAAAAAATTGGCGGCAACCCTTAGTTTCGGAGTTACGGACCTCCGAAGTTTTTGTACCTAATAAGGCATATATTATGCATTCGATGGTAAAATGGGACAATATGGGTATCATTTGAAAGGGAATTCAAGGGCCTTTTCATTAAATAGGAAAAATGTAAAAATAAAATAAAGAAATCAGGTAAGGCTCCAAAAACGAATTTTTCTATATAAATATAACTTTGCTTAAAATCTTTAATTTAATAGGAATATTTTTCTTCTCTATGGTATAACCAACAGCGACTTCGTTTTCCAAAGATTTCCTGCGTAGTCGGGCGCAAAAATTTTCTCATCTATGGTATAACCAACAGCGGTTACGCTTTCTAAAGGTTTCATGCGTAGAGGGCCTTCGGCCGGGCGCAAAGATTTTCTGCTCTATGTTATAACCAACGGCGGCTTCGCTTTCTAAAGGTTTCCTGCGAAGCCGGCCTTCGGCCTGGCGCAAAGATTTTCTCCTCTATTGTATAACCAACAGCGGCTTCGCTTTCTAAAGGTTTCCTGCGTTTCAAATATATTAAAATCATGGCGAAACACCATAGCATTCGAAAAATAATTCTAATCACCTTTCCAATGCCACCCATGTTGGCTCATTCTACCATAAAATACTAGTTTTAGACCACATTATTCATAAAAACTTTCGAGGTTCATAACTAGGAAACAAAGGGTTTCCCCAGATATTACCTGTTGACATTTTTTACTTAAAATTACATTTTACACCTTTATAAAACTTTTTTAATGAAATATTCCGAATAACTTAATTTATTTTGTAAAAAAAAATATTTTTCCTTACCAGATTTTTTAATTTATTATTTTTTTTTTAATTTTTCCTGCTTCAATAAATAGGCTCTTAAATTCCCTTTCCAAAGATAACCATATTGTCCCATTCCGCCATCGACTACTTGATATATGCCCTATTAGATACAAAAACTTCGGAGGGCCGTAACTCCGAAACTAAGGGTTGCCGCCAAATTTTTTCACTTAACATTTTTTCATTAAAATTGCATTTTTCACCCTATAGGTAACTTTTTTTATTTTGGAGCGGTGCCCGTAAACTAGATTTAAGCCCATATATCGTGTATTTCATGGCGGAATGAGACAATATATCATAAGTATATGTATGAGCTACTGATAATAAGTATCACTAGAAAGGTTATTAAAATACCTATTTAATTAGAAACAAGAAGAGTAAAAGAAATTAAAAATCCTTTTCATATAAACATAATTTTATTAAATAAATTAAGTTTAGTTGCAATACAATACAAAAATTCAATTTTAAATAGAAGTTTTCTGTGACAGGGCGCAAGGATTTCGTCTTCTACAGTATAACAGACATCGTGCGCAAGGTTCTTTTACTTGCCTCTCTTATTCTATCTATTAACAACAAAAGAACTGCCATTTCATATAAGAATTTTACATTTTCTGCACTCTTAAGGCTGGTTCACCCACAAGTTTCTGAAACATTTTTGGTTCGGAGAAATTTATTGTTTACTTAGAGTTTTCTGCACCATGGTTCACCCATTTCAGAAATTTGGTTCGTAAATACAATGCTGCCATATATAATTGAAAACGAAATAAATACATATTTCCATTAATTTAACAAAACTATTTATACTTGTGTCAAAATAAAGGAATAAAGAATAAAAAAATTAATATTTATAAAAAAAAACGGCATTTGTGGTGAATTATTTGGTAAGAATAAAAACATCTTTTTCTGCGATGGATGAAATGGATATAAATCATTTGCTACTCTTGTTCGCCATTGAAGTGAGCAAAGTAAAATTACTTTTAAGATATGTGTACATATTTATGAGAAACGAAAATCAAAGATAAACAAGAGGACGGCTATAAAACCACTTTTGAAACAAAGAGAAGCTAAAGGGTATTTTTATTCGCTGATTTCTGAAATGCGTTTAAATGACGTAGATTCATTTATAAATTTTTATCGCATGGACCCCGGGACTTTCGATGAACTTCTGCAATTATTGGGGCCTTTTATAAAAGATATGCCTGTTCGCAAGCAAGAATATATTACTCCGTCTGAGAGGCTTTCCTTAACGTTAAGGTAGGTAATAATTTAAATGATTAAACAAATTATTTTTAACTTGGAATTATTAGATATTTAGCTAGCGGCGATTCCATGAAATCTGTTGGATATTATGGCTTTAGAATTCGTAAGTCAACTACCAGTAACATTATAAGGGAGACAGTTCCCTTGTATTATCGTGCATACTGGTCAGCAATCAGAAATTGGATTGATAGTGAACTTAGGAACCAGCTCATTGATCAAGCCTAGAGCTTTCCTTAGAAAAACTAACTTCAATTGCTACTTTATTTCCAAATTGCCTACCGGATCTAAAAAATTTTGGACACTATCAAAAGCGTTAAGAGGTAACAAATCTCCTTGCGCGGACTTACAAGTAAATATTAATACATTGAAAACAAGTGCTGAAAAGGCAAATGCACTTAATACTATAAATAACTCGTCACCTCTTGACTCTAGGGTCTCAATTTGTATTAATCGCCTTAATAGTGTATCAGATTTCAGAACAAATGCTGAATTAACAGATACGACTGAGATAAAATCACAAGTATTTCTTCTAAAAAGTAATAAGGCCTTGATGGCGTCAATTCTATTATTCTTAAAAATATGAAATCAGATACTTTTCTCATACCTTTAAAAAGGCTAAAGTAATTACCATCCAGAAAGCTGAAAAAAAAATCCTAAACTACCTACTAATTACAGACCAATCAGTATCTTGAGCTTAATAGATAAGATATTTAAGAAAATTATTCATGAACGAATTTTAGACTTTTGTGATGACAACAACATTATAAATAGTCAACAGTTTAGTTTTCGTAAGCAACACTACACTACACATTAGTTAAAAAGATTCGTAAATTTTATCGAAAATAATAAGTGTAATCGCAAAAGCACTGGGCCGAAATCGTCGCATTCGTGATCGAATGACTTTGATTGAAATTTTACATTTTGAGATCGCCGTACTCGATATCGAATAGCTTGTATCGAAATCTGGGATCATGGCATTCGATAACGAGTAGTCGATCGAATACTTTCAATCGAAATGTTATTCGATAGGCTAAGAGGTATCGTAAACATAATTATATGCTTTTTATAAACAAAATAAAAATTGCATTGTAACTAATCAATAGTTTTTCTTTAAATAAATAATAAGAAATGTAAATATTTACATACTTTACATACTTTATTTTCAAGAATAATAGTATCAAAATCATGACATTTTTGTTAAGGGCAAATGTAAATAAAATAAATACCAACCAAAAAGAGCTCATGGCACAATTTATGGTGACCACCCGAGCTTGGCGAAAAATTTAATACCAAATTGTGTGCAAGGTAAAACAGTCACTAACAGTCACAGGCTATGAGACGAACCTGCAAACAAATTGAATACGTACGGTCCACCTGTGAAAACTGTGTCGGTTTGGCAAAAAGTGTTTTTATTTTTATAACAACTTGTAATCTTTTTATAAACTTCAATTAATTTTAAATTTATTGGTGTACGCAGACCAAAAATACAACGCTAAAAAGATAATTTCTTTTAACAAAGAATTTAAAAGAAAAACGGGTGGTGAACTGTACGAAGAAGTGCTTTTAAAACCAGCAGAAGAAAAAATTATTCAAGCTGCAGGAATTAAAGCTGCTGTTGAAGGCGCCTATAGCATTAAGGCATTTGCTAAACTGCTGTATCGGACAATGATAGGGTATCGGTTTTGTTTCGTATTTGTCTTCGGGTGCGCATGACACTTTCCTCTTCTTCATCAGATTAAGACAAATAAATTAAAAATATAAGTATGTAAAAATGAAAAAATATTTAAGTATTAAGAGTTTTACGTTTACTTACCTTTACATTATTATATTTTTGTTTATATTTTATAAGAATCTTATTTTTATTCTATTACAAAGCAAAAAAATCTTTTAAATTTTTAAACAAATTTCGATTCGAACGCTTTCGAATGCCGCAATCCGGCTATTCGATACGTCACGAAATTTTACTCAATACGAAACCTCACTCGATCACGGATGCGACGATTTGGCCCCTGGTGTTTTGTTTCTTGATATTGAGAAAGCCTTTTACTCTATTTGGATTGAGGGCCTAGTATTTAAACTCAACTCGTTTGGCTTTCCGATTTATCTCCAAAAGATTATTAAAAGTTTTTTTTAGAAGGTCGCACAATTGTTGTTTGCTCCAAAAGTACGTTTTCTAGCGAGAGGCGAATACATGCTGGCTTACCACAGAGGTCGGTGTTATCGCCTACACTTTACTCAATATATACGTCAGATAAAGTAATACATTAAGATCATAAAGCAGCGTTTTACGCTGACGATAGCGCGTTTATTTGTTGCGGTAAAATTTCAAATGCGATAATTAAAAGAATGCAAAACTGTCTGAAATCGTCTCAAAGGTACTTCGACAAATGGAAAATTAAAGTCAATGATCTTAAACTGCAGGCTATTATATTTCCCTACAATAAGTCACCTAAACGCACACCTACCTTACAACTAAGTTCTCAAGGAATAACTATTCCTATAAAGGAAGGTATTAAATATCTAGGTGTTATTCTTGACAAAAAACTTCGATTCAAACAACACATAAATTATATATGTGATAAAACAAATAAATGCGGCTGCGCTCTGTATCCCTTGCTCTGCAGGAGATCGAAGCTAAACCTAAAAAACAAGATTTTAATTTATAAGATGTGCATTTGTCCAATTATGTCATATGCTTGTCAGGTATGGTTTCACAAAACTGCTAAAACTGCAAATAATTCAAAACAAGAATCTGAAAATAATACATAGACTATCACCCAGATTCTCAACTAAGTTACTGCACAAAAACTTTAATCATAAAATGTTTAATACATTTGTAAGGGAACTGACGCTGTCATTCAATGAAAAATGCAGAATGTCTGAATCTGAAACAATAGAGGATTTGCTAAGCAACCACTGAGATTTTTTTGTATTGAAAGAAGCTTTAAGTGATTGTTATCTAAAATTTCTTATAAATACTTTTATGTGTTTACGTAGGATTTTTTATATAACAACTTTTCCTTAAAACTATGATATTTTTCTTTTCTTCTTCTTGCACATATGTAGAAGAAAATTAATAAAAAAAAAGTTTTGGTGCTTTTTTATTTCTTATTACTATATTTTCGAAAAATCTAAAGTTTATTTTACAACTCCCAATAGATTTTTTCAATACTTTTTAGAAATAAAAGTCTACCAAGTCTTTCACCTCTCAATCTGTTTCTTTGTTGAGTCATCACCTGCGCCGCTTGTAAAAATAGTCTTTCAGACGGAACCCATGTTCCAACCATTGTAAGGTACTTAAAAGCGATCTTGTGAAGCTTACGAAAGTTCATCAGACAACATATCTTCTCTCTTGCTTTTCCAATTTCTATGAACACGTTTATAAATCAATCTACACGTTCTGTATACAATTTGTCATTTCGATGCGTCGAAAGAAAACATCGATGTTTTCCGATTGTTGAGGAGCAAAAAAAAACATCGGATTTGGATATCGACGTTTCGACACAATATATCGACTGTTTTAGAAACATCGATGTTTTTTGTCCATCCCTAATTTGCATTATATTTTTTGTAAAAAAAGTCAATGGCAACACCGTTAGCTACAGTCAACACACGTATACAAATGCTTATGTGTTAAGCCGAATTAATACAGATAATTGCACGGCTACAACAATGCAACAACACAAAAAACAACAGGGAATTTGTTGCTACAAAATCTATGTATGTTGTCAAAAATAATTGTTAAACAAACAAAAAAGTATTTTTATTTTTTACTATAATTCGGCGGTGATACATTATATCTAAAAGTCTTCAAAAACTGGAGGAATATATTGAAGAGCAAGATGAAGTAGTATCCGAAGCAAAAAAGAAACTTGAAAAAACGATTTTAAACTTTACGCAATGCTCACCCACCTACTTGAAAGCCTTGCATAGATCTAGTTAAAGATTTCTCTTTTTAGATTTAAAAAAAATTAATTTATTAAGCGGCTATGCGCTTTCTTTATTTATTCCTTAAAAAATTAATCTAAACTACACTTATGTTTAATACTGATGTACGATTGCCTCGTGTTAAATTTAGACTGCTGTTATGTCTAAAAATAATCTTTTTATCTAATGTTGAGTTTTAGTACCTGCTTAAACTAGGGTTAGTTATGAAAATGTACATTCTTTATCTTATTTTTATTAACATACCCTTTTCTTGGGTTGTTTGTTTGTAAATTGTGTTTACTAAAAATGTGTTTGATATTTTCTTATCTCTAGAATATGTTTACATTTGATATTTCCCTGAAATGAATGTTTTCGTCCTAAAGTGTTTGTATCTTTATTTCGATTACAATTTAGCATGTTATTACAAATAGCCTTGGTTTTGTTTTATTACAAATAATCTTTGTTTTATTACAGTTAATGTTTGTGTCTTAAAGTATGTTTTGTATCTTTGTTTTAGTTTAACATGCTTGATCTTGCTTTAGCTTAAATTATGTTTGTATCTTTGTTTTAACAACCTTGAGGTTGTAGTGTTCCTTAACTATCTTTAATCTATTTAGGTTCGGATAAATAAAATATTTCTAAAGGAGCTACTGGCATTAATTATGTTTTTAGTCGACATTTGTTACAGCCAGAGTTCTCCTTGTATAGCTAAAAGGTTTTGGGTATTGCCATGTTTCCACAAAAGAGCTTTTCTCTTTCTATAGCAGCATACGAAACAAATAGAAAAAAAAAAAAAACAAAATGTTGCCCAGTGTATATTGTGCTTGGCAACACGTAAGAATACTAATCTAGCGCCATGTGGCCATTTCTTTTGTTGGAACTGTATTTTGCATTATTTAGACGAACGCGATGAATGCCCCTTGTGTAGGGAGACAGTAAAAAATCTCAAATTGTGCAAAAAATTATTTATGATTAACAATGCCCACGATTTCTAATTTTATTAAAAATAATAGGCCGACTTCCTAAACGCCAATGCATAATTTAAAAAAATGCGTATGCAATGCTAAACATGTCTTAAGCGCAACCTTGCATTGCAGAGACATTTTTTGCATTTTATCGGAATTTAGGAACGTCGGTATGCAACTCATACCTAAAACAAATGTCAAAAACATGTATAAAATTGAATTAATTTTTTTTGGAAAAATGGAGGTTAAGTGCTGAGGAATTATCTTAAGCCAAATCCTCCAAAAATATTGATTTGCTCAAGAAACTCATTAAAAAGAAAAAAAAGAAGAGAAAACTTTTGTTAAGGGCAATAAAAATCCCGAGAAGAAAAGTGATCAAAAATAAAAATTTTGAGGAATGCATTTAATTAATGGATAATGACATTTTTTATTCACATTTTCGTATGCAAAGAAGCACCTTTAATGTGAGTACAAACGTATAGTGAATACATAAACATAAATAATTTTTTGTACTGATGGCTCCACATTTCGTCTCTGCAATATTAAGTGTTTATTTATTTCAATAAAATCTATCAATTATAAATAACTTATTCAAAATAAACAAGAAAATACTTACTCAGTCATTGTAGCTCAAATGTTTGCATACAAAATAAAAATTATGCGCGATTTTGATACCTAATACTCATTAAAATGAGTTGCCAAACGATTAGGAACATTGGACTTTGCCCGAAAGTTTGCGTATGCATTTATGAAGTGTATGCATTGTAAATATGTATTGCAACTTGCGTGTAGGAAGTCGGCCATATTTAGAAAAATGGGTTTTTAAACGTTTGTTGAACAGTTCTGTAAAGGCCAGAATTGACTACCATACTCAGTCGTACGATCTGTCAAAAATTGTATGTGTGCTCAAAAAGTATGATAGTGTGGATTAAAAGTGTGTGTGTGACACACATTTTGACAGATCTGTACAATTTTATAATCTTTTGAAATAATTCATAAAATGATTTTTTCTATGCGATCAGAGTTGATTTTTTTTAAGATGAGGAGAAAGCAACAACAAAATACTAAAAGCATCTGTTTTTTGAATCTTTTTTGTAAAAAAGTGTGGAACGTATGACGCCATTTAAAACGAACTTTAAAGTAGGACAGAATTAAATCGTACGATTGTGTATGATAGGGAATCCTGGCCTTAAGCGACTAGTAGACGGCCAAACTTTGCTTGTGAGCAACTTTGTTAACAGTCTTTTTAATATTTTAACTGGTAATAAATGCGAAAAGGAAAAAAAAATTCTTTAATAGTGATTAAAAAGATGTACTTGTGTATAGTAATATGTTTTATTAGTTAATTTCGATAATTAATTCTAAGACTAAATATAAGTATATACATATGTAAAAAACTTTGTTGATGTTGATAGATTGTTTTAGCATAAGACGTAACTTTTTTTGTGCTGAAATGCTTAAATAATATCATTACATATATAGATTTGTATTCTCCGATTAGTATCTTTATGGAACACGATTGTTATACAGACGTGCCTTATATCTATTAGAGGTTGATAATTTTAAACATACGCTCTCCACTCTACGGCCTTAGAGTTATTTACCCAGCAGATAATAACACAGCCCTAAAAATGATTGTGGAATGAATGGATTGGCAACCCTTTCTTGGGAGAATATACGTCATCTAGCGGGAAATCATGCGCATGTAGTAATCTGTTTTTCTATCATTCTGGCATCAAACGTATACAGATGTTTACATAATTTTTTTCATTTTTACTTTAAGAATGTGATAGAAAGTTTGTTCTACGCAGTGATGGATATTTCCATCATCAATTATTGTCATCCCAGCAAGAAATGATTGACAGAAACTAATACTAATGCAATTTTTCCACTAACACTTTTGCAACAATTTTGTATTGAACAGCGTTGCCGTTGTAGCGTTTTTGGTACTGATGTTGCGGGGTCCGAATATAACACAACCCTGAACACTGCCATAGTATTACGTATAATACTGATTTTCGGTGGTATTCCCAAAATACGATGAATGAAAGAGGCCAGGGAGTTCTAGTCCCTATTAGTAGAGGAGAAATGGCATAATTTTTTATGTCAATGCCCGAATAATGGTCTAGTAGTGTGTATAATTGTATATTCTGTGGTAGGTACATATGTATATATATGTACGTACATATGGTCGTATGTATGCATGTGTCCCCTGTTAAATGCTTGCTAAATAACAAGTTGTATAGCTAGTATTATCTGAAAAGAAAGAAATGAACATTAATAATAGTTTATATTAAATATGGAACGATACCTTTTTGTTTTTTACTCATCTTTAATAAACTGAAAAGAAAAAGATTATTAAGATCTGTAGAGCAATACTTACCTGCATTAGAGCTGCAAAACTATCGATGGCACTATCGATAGTATCGATAGTTTTATTTTAAGCGGACTATCGATATTTTTTTTCGATATTGATACTATCGACAAAAACGGCTACTAAAAATAAAGTCAATAAAAACGGTATGACGGCGACTATGAAATACAAAATGCACCAACCAAATTTCGCCGCCTGTAAGCCTTTTATAAAAATGGCTATCATTACACATGTACTTATGTATATAAATGTAAAAATATATTAATTAGTTTTAATTTGTTTCAATATAAGATGTCAGTAGTTCACTGCTAAAAGAAAATTGTATAAAATATACAATTATTCAGGTCTGTTCTGAAAATCACGTGATTTCAAAACACGAACGGTTTTAAAATCACGCCAACGATTTGGTGCTGTTCTGAAAACCACGCGATTTTCAATTTTTCGGCGTGGTTTTAAATGTTCAAAAACAACTGATTTTTTAGATTTGTGTTTTGTTTTTTTATTTTTTTAATTCGTAACAAAAATATTATTGGAAATTCAATAAAGTCAAAATGCCTTAAGCTAAAATAAATAAGAGAATTTTTATTTGTTTATAGTAGTACATATATTTTTACTTTTATTTCCTTACTGAAGCTGATTGAATTGCTTAAAACTCGGCGTCAAATGAAAATTCGTAAAATAAAAAAACGAAAAAAAAATTTTTACATTTCGCACTTATTTTTTTTTTTTTTTTTTTTTTTTTGCAAATTTAACCCAAATATTGATTTTTATTAATTTTTTTAACAGCAATGATCAAATTTTGCGTTAAACTTATGTGAAAAAAAGGATGGTTTTAACACTGTGTTAATTGGGAAAAATTAGAATTAACTTCCAAAAACAAAAACTAACTGCTAAGAGAGAAGAAATCACGAGCATTGTTGAATAAGCAAAATTTTTTTTATAAAACATGCAGAGTCTTCAAGATTTTATAAATAAATTCGTTTTTGTTTGTATAAAATCTATTTTTTTCACAAAAATAAATAAAATACATAGTATTTAAAATAAATATAATCAATATTTTTATATTCTAAACGAAATAATTAGTGAAAATAGGCAAGTGATTTCAAACCGGCAGTCATTTAGTTAACCGTTTTTAAATCACGTGATTTCAATATAATTTGTAGGCAGAACACCTTTTACGTGATTTGAAATCACTTTGACAAAAAGTGATTTACAGAACAGACCTGATTATGTACCAATGGCTTTTACACATAAATAAAATTGCCGGCGGTTAAGTTTGACGACTACTCGACCGACGTAGTTTTTTAATTTTTTTTTTTTTTTGTTAAGACGGTTTTTCAGAAATTTAGCAATGTAGATACTCGGGCTTAAAGTGGGACACAGGAAAAAAATTATGTTGTTATGTTTGTAAGGCAAAATAAACATGCAGTCATTACAATAAAATATTGCAATATTTACGATTTTGTATTGCAATTCCTTAAATCGATGCTCACACTTAAAGTGGGACATTTCTTCGTATTTTTATTTCTTTAAATAAATTTTCGATACTTGGTTAACTTTCATTTTCTGACAATTACAGCTACGATGTCGCGGTATACTTTTCACCAAATGTACCACTCTTCTGTTACATCTTCCTTCAATGCGGCAATACATTTTGGCCTCTGCATAGATACTCTTTTGTATAAATATGTGGGCATATGTTCTATGACATTTAAGTATGGAAATTGCGAAGGACTCTCAATCCCTATTGGGCAATCATATAAAAGCCAATTTCATGCATTCCAAGATTTATGTTGGGGATCACTGTCTTGGTAGAACACGAAGTTATCGTTTATGCCTAGGCATTCGACACTTTCCCCAACGTTTTTTTTTTAAATATTTATATAATATTTTAAGTCCATAGTTCCATTTATAAAATGTATTTTCCTAACTCCAACTGTTAATATAGAACCCCATATCATAAAAGGACCACCAACATACTTGACTATTTTTTTAATGTTCCAATCCAGAAATTCAAAAGGAGATTTTCTCCAAATGAATCTTTTTCCGAGGTGTATTATTGTTTCGTCGGTAAAAAATTCTAAGCAGGTAATAAAAGCATCGAAAAAATCGGAAAAACTTACAACAATAGCACCTTTCACCAGAAATGACGCACCTTTATTTGCATGTTCTAGAGCAAAAGCGTATTTCAGTTTTTTTATTTTTCTCTGATATTAATAGGTTTTGGAGGCAAGACCTTCATTGTAAATTATTTTTCTAAAGATTCGACGGACTGTTTCAGCAATAACACTTTTTTTATTTCATATAATTTGTTTTTTTTTTTGTGTGTCAATTGCTGACAAAAGTGGATCGTTCATGATTAGCTTCAAACAATACCGCTTATCACGGTCGGACAATTTGCACCTGTTTGCGTAATATCGTTTTATTTTGGACACCATTAGTAGCTTTATGTCTTAATATAATAATATAATACTTTTTGTACAATTTCTCTAATAGTTTTGTGGGTTTTATAATTATTAATGACAAATGCCTTTCCTTTTGTACCATTTTTAAGAAAATAAAATTTTAAAAATATACAATTTTATAAAACACTGATTTAAGGCCGAAAAAATGATTGTATGTGCCGAATTGTTAACTAAAAAAAATTAAACTATCCCATTTTGAATGTGAGCATTGTGTTGCAATATAAATTAACAAAAATACAAATATTTTCATATTCGCGCTATACAAAAACTAGTGCTTCCGAACTGAGAACCGCTTAGTTATAATTTATAAAATAAAAGAAAATTGAATTGTTTTTTGTGTATATATTAAAAATATTATTTGTAAAAGATTTAAATCAAATAAGATCTCCTTTTGAAAAATCAATTCTTTTTTGGTAACTACAATAGTTGAAAGAATTTTTATACTTTAATTTTCTTTTTAATTTATTTTTCATTAATCTGTATGTTTTGTTCGCTCTTCTGTTTATTTACTATGTTATTTTTTATACAACTATATTTGGTTTTTTGTTTTTTCAATTAAATTATAAATAATGTATATACATGTATGTATATTAAATACATTGAACACATAAAGGTTAAGTTTAAATAAAATCAGCTTTATTTTTACTTTAAGAAATGATTTAAGATTTATATTCAAGAATCAAAAACTATCGATAGTATCGATGGCATCAAAAAATACTATCGAAACTATCGAATGGCGCCACTATCGATAGTTTTGCAGCTCTACGTCGTACGTGCCCCACTATTATACAAAAAAGATCAAAAACATATGCTTTTAATATTTTGTTGTTGCTTTCTCCTCATCTTCAAAAAAATCAACTCTGATCGCATTGAAAAAATCATTTTATGAATAATTTTAAAACATAAAATCGTACAGATCTGTCAAAAAGTCTGTCACACACATGATAGTCCATCCTGGCCTTTAATATGTAGCCATTTTAATTTGTTCAATTGAAGTATAACGATTACATTTTAAAATTGCGCGCATAACTTTGAGTGAAGATAAATATGCCGAGCTAAATATGTTTCGACGTAACAACTTACATCAAAACATATTTGCAAATATGGTTTTCATTAAAAAATTTTTATGACCACGCATCGTTTTTCTAAAGAAATTTTTGTAGTTGTGGACAAACTAAAATAGATTACGGGATGGGACCTATCGCATTTTAAAGCTAATAAATCACAGATATGTAATCTATTTAGACATTTTGAGAAAAGTATTTAGGATATATAGGAAAAAATATTTAAAAATTTTTATGACCACACATCGTTTCTCTGACGGATTTTGGTAGTTGTGAACAAACTAAGATGGATTACGGGATAGGACCTACCGCATTTTGAAGCTAATAAATCACAGATATGTAATCTTTAGACATTTTTAGAAAAGATTTAGGATATATGAAAAAAATCATTGAACAATTTTTATGACCACATATCGTTTTTTTGAGGGATTTTGGTAGTTGTGGACAAACGAAAATAGAAAAGCATTAAGGATATATAAAAAAAAAATCATTGAAAAATTTTTATGGCCACACATCGTTTCTCTGAGGAATTTTGGTAGTTGTGGATAAAGTAAGATAGATTACGGGATGGGACCTACCGCATTTTAAAGCTAATAAATCACGGATATGTAATCTATTTAGACATTTTTAGAAAAGTAATTAGGATATATAAAAAAAATCATTAAAAATTTTTATGACCACTCATCGTTTCTCTGAGGGATTTTGGTAGTTGTGGACAAACGAAGATAGAAAAGCATTTAAGATATATGAAAAAAATCATTGAAAAATTTTTATGACAACACATCGTTTTTTTTTGAGGGATTTTGGTAGTTGTGGACAAACTTAGATATGTTACGGGATGGGACCTACCGTATTTTAAAGCTAAAAAATCACAGATTTTTAGAAAAATATTTAGGATATATGAAAAACATCATTGAACAATTTTAATGACCACACATCGTTTCTCTGAGGGATTTTGGTAGTTGTGGACAAACGAAGATAGAAAAGCATTAAGGATATATGAAAAAATCATTGAAAAATTTTTATGACCACACATCGTTTCTCTGAGGAATTTTGGTAGTTGTGGATAAACTAAGGTAGATTACGGAATGGTACCTACCGCATTTTAAAGCTAATAAATCGCAGATATGTAATCTATTTAGACATTTTTAAAAAAGTAATTAGGATATATGAAAAAAATTATTGAAAATTTTAATGACCACACATCGTTTCTCTGAGGGATTTTGGTAGTTGTGGACAAACTAAGATAGATTACGGGATGGGACCTACCGCATTTTAAAGATATGTAATCTATTTAGACATTTTTAGAAAAGTATTTAGGTTATATGAAAAAATCATTGAAAATTTTTATGACCACACATCGTTTTTCTGAGGGATTTTAGTAGTTGTGGACAAACTAAGATAGATAACGGGAAGGGACCTACCGCATTTTAAAGGTAATAAATCACAGATATGTAATCAATTTGGACATTTTTGGAAAAGTATTTAGGATATATAAAAAAAATCATTGAAAATTTTTATGACCACACATCGTTTTTCTGAGGGATTTTGGTAGTTGTGGACAAACTAAGATAGATTACGGGTTGGGACCAACCGCATTTTAAGGGTAATAAATCACAGATATGTATTCTATTTAGACATTTTTAGAAAAGTATTTAGGATATATGAAAAAAATAATTGAAAAATTTTTATGACCACACATCGTTTCTCTGAGGGATTTTGGTAGTTGTGGACATACTAAGATATGTTACGGGATGTGACCTACCGCATTTTAAAGCTAATAAATCACAGATATGTAATCTATTTAGACATTCTTAGAAAAGTATTTAGAATATATGAATAAAATCATTTAAAAATTTTTATGACCACACATCGTTTCTCTGAGGGATTTTAGTAGTTGTGGACAAACTAAGATAGATTACGGGATGGAACCTACCGCATTTTAAAGCTAATAAATCACAGATATGTAATCTATTTAGACATTTTTAGAAAACTAGGATATATGAAACATCATTAAAAAATGTTTATGACCACACATCGTTTTTCTGAGGGATTTTGGTAGTTGCGGATAAATTAAGATAGATTACGGGATGGGACCTACCGCATTTTAAAGCTAATAAATTACAGATATGTAATCTTGTTAGACATTTTTAGAAAAGTATTTAGGATATATGAAAAAAATCATTTAAAAATTTTTATGACCACACATCGTTTCTCTGAGGGATTTTTGTAGTTGTGGACAAACTAGAATAGATTACGGGATGGGACCTACCGCATTTTAAAGCTTATAAATCACAGATATGTTATCTATTTAGACATTTTTAGAAATGTATTTAGGATATATGAAAAAAATCATTGAACATTTTTTATGACTACACATCGTTTCTCTGAGGGATTTTGGTAGTTGTGGACAAACTAAGATAGATTACGGGATGGGACCTACCGCATTTTAAAGCTAATAAATCACAGATGTGTAATCTATTTAGAAATTTTTGGAAAAGTATTTAGGATATATAAATAAATCATTGAAAATTTTTATGACCACACATTGTTTCTCTGAGGGATTTTTGTAGTTATGGGCAAACTAGGATAGGTTACGGGATGGGACCTACCGCATTTTAAAGCTTATAAATCACAGATATGTTATCTATTTAGACATTTTTAGAAATGTATTTAGGATATATGAAAAAAATCATTGAACATTTTTTATGACCACACATCGTTTCTCTGAGGGATTTTGGTAGTTGTGGACAAACTAAGATAGATTACGGGATATGACCTACCGCATTTTAAAGCTAATAAATCACAGATGTGTAATCTATTTAGACATTTTTGGAAAAGTATTTAGGATATATAAATAAATCATTGAAAATTTTTATGACCACACATCGTTTTTCTGAGGGATTTTGGTAGTTGTGGACAAACTAAGATAGATTACGGGATGGGAACTACCGCATTTTAAAGCTTATAAATCACAGATATGTAATCTATTTAGACATTTTTAAAAAAGTATTTAGGATATATGAAAAAAATCATTAAAAATTTTTATGACCACAAATCGTTTCTCTGAGGGATTTTGGTAGTTGTGGACAAATTAAGATAGATTACGGGATGGGACCTACCGCATTTTAAAGCTAATAAATCACAGATATGTAATCTATTTAGACATTTTTAAAAAAGTATTTAGGATATATAAAAAAAATCATTGAAAATTTTTATGACCACACATCGTTTTTCTGAGGGATTTTGGTAGTTGTGGATAAACTAAGATAGTTTACGGAATGGGACCTACCGCATTTTAAAGCTAATAAATCACAGATATGTTATCTTTAGACATTTTTAGAAAAGATTTAGGATATAAAAAAAATCATTGAACAATTTTTATGACCACATATCGTTTTTTTGAGGGATTTTGGTAGTTGTGGACAAACGAAAATAAAAAAGCATTAAGGATATATAAAAAAATCATTGAAAAATTTTTATGGCCACACATCGTTTCTCTGAGGAATTTTGTTAGTTGTGGATAAAGTAAGATAGATTACGGAATTGGACCTACCGCATTTTAAAGCTAATAAATCACGGATATGTAATCTATTTAGACATTTTTAGAAAAGTAATTAGGATATATGAAAAAAATCATTAAAAATTTTTATGACCACAAATCGTTTCTCTGAGGGATTTTGGTAGTTGTGGACAAATTAAGATAGATTACGGGATGGGACCTACCGCATTTTAAAGCTAATAAATCACAGATATGTAATCTATTTAGACATTTTTAAAAAAGTATTTAGGATATATAAAAAAAAAATCATTGAAAATTTTTATGACCACACATCGTTTTTCTGAGGGATTTTGGTAGTTGCGGACAAACTAAGATAGATTACTGGATGGGACCAACCGCATTTTAAGGGTAATAAATCACAGATATGTGATCTATTTAGACATTTTTAGAAAAGTGTTTAGGATATATGAAAAAAATCATTGAAAATTTTTATGACCACTCATCGTTTCTTTGAGGGATTTTGGTAGTTGTGGACAAACGAAGATAGAAAAGCATTTAGGATATATGAAAAAAATCATTGAAAAATTTTTATGACCACACATCGTTTTTTTGAGGGATTTTGGTAGTTGTGGACAAACTAAGATATGTTACGGGATGGGACCTACCGCATTTTACAGCTAATAAATCACTGATATGTAATCTATTTAGACATTTTTAGAAAAGTATTTAGGTTATATGAAAAACATCATTGAACAATTTTAATGACCACACACCGTTTTTCTGAGGGATTTGGTAGTTGTGGACAAACTAAGATAGATTACAGGATGGAACCTACCGCATTTCAAAGCTAATAAATCACAGATATGTAATCTATTTAGACATTTTTAGAAAATTATTTAGGATATACTAAACAAATCATTAAAAAATTCTTATGACCACACATCGTTTCTCTGAGGGATTTTGGTGGTTATGGACAAACTAAGATAGATTACCTGATGGGACCACCGCATTTTAAAGCTAATAAATCGCAGATATGTAATCTATTTAGACATTTTTAAAAAAGTATTTAGGATATATGAAAAAAATTATTGAAAATTTTAATGACCACACATCGTTTCTCTGAGGGATTTTGGTAGTTGTGGACAAACTAAGATAGATTACGGGATGGGACCTACCGCATTTTAAAGATATGTAATCTATTTAGACATTTTTAGAAAAGTATTTAGCTTATATGAAAAAATCATTGTTTTTCTGAGGGATTTTGGTAGTTGTGGACAAACTAAGATAGATAACGGGAAGGGACCTACCGCATTTCAAAGGTAATAAATCACAGATATGTAATCAATTTGGACATTTTTGGAAAAGTATATAGGATTTTTAAAAAAAATCATTGAAAATTTTTATGACCACACATCGTTTTTCTGAGGGATTTTGGTAGTTGTGGACAAACTAAGATAGATTACGGGTTGGGACCAACCGCATTTTAAGGGTAATAAATCACAGATATGTATTCTATTTAGACATTTTTAGAAAAGTATTTAGGATATATGAAAAAAATAATTGAAAAATTTTTATGACCACACATCGTTTCTCTGAGGGATTTTGGTAGTTGTGGACATACTAAGATATGTTACGGGATGTGACCTACCGCATTTTAAAGCTAATAAATCACAGATATGTAATCTATTTAGACATTCTTAGAAAAGTATTTAGAATATATGAAATCATTTAAAAATTTTTATGACCACACATCGTTTCTCTGAGGGATTTTAGTAGTTGTGGACAAACTAAGATAGATTACGGGATGGAACCTACCGCATTTTAAAGCTAATAAATCACAGATATGTAATCTATTTAGACATTTTTAGAAAACTAGGATATATGAAACATCATTAAAAAATGTTTATGACCACACATCGTTTTTCTGAGGGATTTTGGTAGTTGCGGACAAACTAAGATAGATTACGGGATGGGACCTACCGCATTTTAAAGCTAATAAATTACAGATATGTAATCTTGTTAGACATTTTTAGAAAAGTATTTAGGATATATGAAAAAAATCATTTAAAAATTTTTATGACCACACATCGTTTCTCTGAGGGATTTTTGTAGTTGTGGACAAACTAGAATAGATTACGGGATGGGACCTACCGCATTTTAAAGCTTATAAATCATAGATATGTTATCTATTTAGACATTTTTAGAAATGTATTTAGGATATATGAAAAAAATCATTGAACATTTTTTATGACTACACATCGTTTCTCTGAGGGATTTTGGTAGTTGTGGACAAACTAAGATAGATTACGGGATGGGACCTACCGCATTTTAAAGCTAATAAATCACAGATGTGTAATCTATTTAGAAATTTTTGGAAAAGTATTTAGGATATATAAATAAATCATTGAAAATTTTTATGACCACACATTGTTTCTCTGAGGGATTTTTGTAGTTATGGGCAAACTAGGATAGGTTACGGGATGGGACCTACCGCATTTTAAAGCTTATAAATCACAGATATGTTATCTATTTAGACATTTTTAGAAATGTATTTAGGATATATGAAAAAAATCATTGAACATTTTTTATGACCACACATCGTTTCTCTGAGGGATTTTGGTAGTTGTGGACAAACTAAGATATGACCTACCGCATTTTAAAGCTAATAAATCACAGATGTGTAATCTATTTAGACATTTTTGGAAAAGTATTTAGGATATATACATAAATCATTGAAAATTTTTATGACCACACATCGTTTTTCTGAGGGATTTTGGTAGTTGTGGACAAACTAAGATAGATTACGGGATGGGAACTACCGCATTTTAAAGCTTATAAATCACAGATATGTAATCTATTTAGACATTTTTAAAAAAGTATTTAGGATATATGAAAAAAATCATTAAAAATTTTTATGACCACAAATCGTTTCTCTGAGGGATTTTGGTAGTTGTGGACAAATTAAGATAGATTACGGGATGGGACCTACCGCATTTTAAAGCTAATAAATCACAGATATGTAATCTATTTAGACATTTTTAGAAAAGTATTTAGGATATATAAAAAAATCATTGAAAATTTTTATGACCACACATCGTTTTTCTGAGGGATTTTGGTAGTTGTGGATAAACTAAGATAGTTTACGGAATGGGACCTACCGCATTTTAAAGCTAATAAATCACAGATATGTAATCTTCAGACATTTTTAGAAAAGATTTAGGATATAAAAAAAATCATTGAACAATTTTTATGACCACATATCGTTTTTTTGAGGGATTTTGGTAGTTGTGGACAAACGAAAATAAAAAAGCATTAAGGATATATAAAAAAATCATTGAAAAATTTTTATGGCCACACATCGTTTCTCTGAGGAATTTTGTTAGTTGTGGATAAAGTAAGATAGATTACGGGATTGGACCTACCGCATTTTAAAGCTAATAAATCACGGATATGTAATCTATTTAGACATTTTTAGAAAAGTAATTAGGATATATGAAAAAAATCATTAAAAATTTTTATGACCACAAATCGTTTCTCTGAGGGTTTTTGGTAGTTGTGGACAAGTTAAGATAGATTACGGGATGGGACCTACCGCATTTTAAAGCTAATAAATCACAGATATGTAATCTATTTAGACATCTTTAAAAAAGTATTTAGGATATATAAAAAAAAAACATTGAAAATTTTTATGACCACACATCGTTTTTCTGAGGGATTTTGGTAGTTGTGGACAAACTAAGATAGATTACTGGATGGGACCAACCGCATTTTAAGGGTAATAAATCACAGATATGTGATCTATTTAGACATTTTTAGAAAAGTGTTTAGGATATATGAAAAAAATCATTGAAAATTTTTATGACCACTCATCGTTTCTTTGAGGGATTTTGGTAGTTGTGGACAAACGAAGATAGAAAAGCATTTAGGATATATGAAAAAAATCATTGAAAAATTTTTATGACCACACATCGTTTTTTTGAGGGATTTTGGTAGTTGTGGACAAACTAAGATATGTTACGGGATGGGACCTACCGCATTTTACAGCTAATAAATCACTGATATGTATTCTATTTAGACATTTTTAGAAAAGTATTTAGGTTATATGAAAAACATCATTGAACAATTTTAATGACCACACACCGTTTTTCTGAGGGATTTGGTAGTTGTGGACAAACTAAGATAGATTACGGGATGGAACCTACCGCATTTCAAAGCTAATAAATCACAGACATGTAATCTATTTAGACATTTTTAGAAAATTATTTAGGATATACTAAACAAATCATTAAAAAATTCTTATGACCACACATCGTTTCTCTGAGGGATTTTGGTGGTTATGGACAAACTAAGATAGATTACCTGATGGGACCACCTCATTTAAAAGCTAATAAGTCACAGATATGTAATATATTTAGACATTTTTAGAAAAGTATTTAGAAACTATGAAAAAAATCACTGAACTATTTTTATGACCACACATCGTTTCTCTGAGGGATTTTGGTAGTTGTGGACAAACTAAGATAGATTACGGGATGGAACCTACCGCATTTTAAAGCTAATAAATAACAAATATGTAATCTATTTAGACATTTTTAGAAAAGTATTTAGGTTATATGAAAAAAATCATTGAAAATTTTTATGACCACACCTCGTTTTTCTGAGGGATTTTGGTAGTTGTGGACAAACTAAGATAGATTACGGGATGGGACCTACCGCGGTTTAAAGCTAATAGATCACAGATGTGTAATCTCTTTAGACATTTTTAGAAAAGTGTTTAGGATGTATGAAAAAAATCATTGAACATTTTTATGACCACACATCGTTTCTCTGAGTGATTTTGGTGGTTGTGGACAAACTAAGATATATAACGGGAAGGGACCTACCGCATTTTAAGGGTAATAAATCACAGATATGTAATCTATTTAGACATTTTTAGAAAAGTATTTAGGATATATGAAAAAAATAATTGAAAAATTTTTATGACCACACATCGTTTCTCTGAGGGATTTTGGTAGTTGTGGACATACTAAGATATGTTACGGGATGTGACCTACCGCATTTTAAAGCTAATAAATCACAGATATGTAATCTATTTAGACATTCTTAGAAAAGTATTTAGAATATATGAAAAAAATCATTTAAAAATTTGTATGACCACACATCGTTTCTCTGAGGGATTTTGGTAGTTGTGGACAAACTAAGATAGATTACGGGATGGAACCTACCGCATTTTAAAGCTAATAAATCACAGATATGTAATCTATTTAGACATTTTTAGAAAACTATTTAGGATATATGAAACATCATTAAAAAATGTTTATGACCACACATCGTTTTTCTGAGGGATTTTGGTAGTTGCGGACAAACTAAGATATGTTACGGGATGGGACCTACCATATTTTAAAGCTAATAAATCACAGATATGTAATCTATTTAGACATTTTTAGAAAAGTATTTAGGATATATGAAAAACATCATTGAACAATTTTAATGACCACACATCGTTTCTCTGAGGGATTTTGGTAGTTGTGGACAAACTAAGATAGATTACGGGATGGAACCTACCGCATTTTAAAGCTAATAAATCACAGATATGTAATCTATTTAGACATTTTTGGAAAAGTATTTAGGATATATAAAAAAAATCATTGAACAATTTTTATGACCACACATCGTTTCTCTGAGGAATTTTTGTAGTTGTGGGCAAACAAAGATATGTTACGGGATGGGACCTACCGCATTTTAAAGCTAATAAATCACAGATATGTAGTCAATTTAGACATTTTTAGAAAAGTGTTTAGGATATATGAAAAAAATCATTGAACAATTTTTATGACCACACATCGTTTCTCTGAGGGATTTTGGTAGTTGTGGACAAACTAAGATAGATTACGGAATGGGACCTACGGCATTTTAAAGCTAATAAATCACAGATATGTAATCTATTTAGACATTTTTGGAAAAGTATTTAGGATATATAAAAAAAATCATTGAAAATTTTTATGACCACACATCGTTTTTCTGAAGGATTTTGGTAGTTGTGGACAAACTAAGATAGATTACGGGTTAGGACCAAACGCATTTTAAGGGTAATAAATCACAGATATGTTATCTATTTAGACATTTTTAGAAAAGTATTTAGGATATATGAAAAAAATCATTGAAAAATTTTTATGACCACACATCGTTTCTCTGAGGGATTTTGGTAGTTGTGGACATACTAAGATATGTTACGGGATAAGACCTACCGCATTTTGAAGCTAATAAATCACAGATATGTAATCTATTTAGACATTTTTAGAAAAGTATTTAGGATATATGAAAAGAATCATTTAAAAATTTTTATGACCACACATCGTTTCTCTGAGGGATTTCGGTAGTTGTGGACAAACTAAGATAGATTACGGGATGGAACCTACCGCATTTTAAAGCTTATAAATCACAGATATGTAATCTATTTAGACATTTTTAGAAAATTATTTAGGATATATGAAACATCATTCAAAAATTTTTATGACCACACATCGTTTCTCTGAGGGATTTTGGTAGTTGTGGACAAACTAAGATATGTTACGGGATGGGACCTACCATATTTTAAAGCTAATAAATCACAGATATGTAATCTATTTAGACATTTTTAGAAAAGTATTTAGGATATATGAAAAACATCATTGAACAATTTTAATGACCACACATCGTTTCTCTGAGGGATTTTGGTAGTTGTGGACAAACTAAGATAGATTACGGGATTGGACCTACCGCATTTTAAAGCTAATAAATCACAGATGTGTAATCTATTTAGACATTTTTAGAAAAGTATTTAGGTTATATGAAAAAAATCATTGAAAATTTTTATGACCACACATCGTTTTTCTGAGGGATTTTGGTAGTTGTGGACAAACTAAGATAGATTACGGGATGGGACCTACCGCATTTTAAAGCTAATAGATCACAGATATGTAATCTGTTTAGACATTTTTAGAAAAGTATTAAGGATATATGAAAAAAATCATTGAACATTTTTATGACCACACGTCGTTTCTCTGAGGGATTTCGGTAGTTGTGGACAAACTAGGATAGATTACGGGTTGGGACCTACCGCATTTTAAAGCTAATAAATCACAGATATGTAATCTATTCAGACATTTTTAGAAAAGTATTTAGGATATATGAAAAACATCATTGAACAATTTTAATGACCACACATCGTTTCTCTAAGGGATTTTGGTAGTTGTGGACAAACGAAGATAGAAAAGCATTAAGGATATATGAAAAAATCATTGAAAAATTTTTATGACCACACATCGTTTCTCTGAGGAATTTTTGTAGTTGTGGACAAACTAGAATAGATAACGGGTTGGGACCTACCGCATTTTAAAGCTAATAGATCACAGATATGTAACCTATTTAGACATTTTTAGAAAAGTATTTAGGATATATGAAAAAAATCATTTAAAAATTTTTATGACCACACATCGTTTTTCTGAGGGATTGTGGTAGTTGTGGACAAACTTAGATAGATTACGGGATGGAACCTACCGCACTTTAAACCTTATAAATCACAGGTATGTAATCTATTTAGACATTTTTAGAAAATTATTTAGGATATATGAAACAAATCATTAAAAAATTCTTATGACTACACATCGTTTCTCTGAGGGATTTTGGTGGTTATGGACAAAGTAAGATAGATTACGGGATTGGACCACCTCATTTAAAAGCTAATAAGTCACAGATATGTAATCTATTTAGACATTTTTAGAAAAGTATTTAGAATATATGAAGGAAATCATTGAACAATTTTTATGACCACACATCGTTTCTCTGAGGGATTTTGGTAGTTGTGGACAAACTAAGATAGGTAACGGGATGGGACCTACCGCATTTTAAAGCTAATAAATCACAGATGTGTAATCTATTTAGACATTTTTAGAAAAGTATTTAGGTTATATGAAAAAATCATTGAAAATTTTTATGACCACACATCGTTTTTCTGAGGGATTTTGGTAGTTGTGGACAAACTAAGATAGATTACGGGATGGGACCTACCGCATTTTAAAGCTAATAAATCACAGATGTGTAATCTATTTAGACATTTTTAGAAAAGTATTTAGGATATATGAAAAAAATCATTGAAAATTTTTATGACCACACATCGTTTCTATGAAGGATTTTGGTGGTTGTAGACAAACTAAGATAGATTACGGGATGGGACCACCTCATTCAAAAGCTAATAAATCACAGATATGTAATCTATTTAGACATTTTTAGAAAAGTATTTAGGATATATGAAAAAATTCATTGAAAATTTGTATGACCACACATCGTTTCTCTGAGGGATTTTTGTAGTTGTGGACAAACTAGAATAGATTACGGGTTGGGACCTACCGCATTTTAAAGCTAATAGATCACAGATATGTAACCTATTTAGACATTTTTAGAAAAGTATTTAGGATATATGAAAAAAATCATTTAAAAATTTTTATGACCACACATCGTTTCTCTGAGGGATTGTGGTAGTTGTGGACAAACTTAGATAGATTACGGGATGGAACCTACCGCACTTTAAAGCTAATAAATCACAGGTATGTAATCTATTTAGACATCTTTAGAAAATTATTTAGGATATATGAAACAAATCATTAAAAAATTCTTATGACTACACATCGTTTCTCTGAGGGATTTTGGTGGTTATGGACAAATTAAGATAGATTACGGGATTGGACCACCTCATTTAAAAGCTAATAAGTCACAGATATGTAATCTATTTAGACATTTTTAGAAAAGTATTTAGAATATATGAAAGAAATCATTGAACAATTTTTATGGCCGCACATCGTTTCTCTGAGGGATTTTGGTAGTTGTGGACAAACTAAGATAGATTACGGGATTGGAACTACCGCATTTTAAAGCTAATAAATCACAGATGTGTAATCTATTTAGAAATTTTTAGAAAAGTATTTAGGATATATGAAAAAAATCATTGAAAAATTCTTATGACCACGCATCGTTTCTCTGAGGGATTTTGGTAGTTGTGAACAAACTAAGATGGATTACGGGATGGGACCTACCGCATTTTGAAGCTAATAAATCACAGGTATGCATTCTATTTACACATTTTTAGAAAAGATATAGGATATATGAAAAAAATCATTGAACAATTTTTATGACCACATATCGTTTTTTTGAGGGATTTTGGTAGTTGTGGACAAACGAAAATAGAAAAGCATTAAGGATATATAAAAAAAATCAATGAAAAATTTTTATGGCCACACATCGTTTCTCTGAGGAATTTTGGTAGTTGTGAATAAAGTAAGATAGATTACGGGATGGGACCTACCGCATTTTAAAGCTAATAAATCACAGATATGTTATCTATTTAGACATTTTTAGAAAAGTATTTAGAATATATGAAAAAAATCATTTAAAAATTTTTATAACCACACATCGTTTCTCTGAGGGATTTTGGTAGTTGTGGACAAACTAAGATAGATTACGGGATGAAACCTACCGCATTTCAAAGCTAATAAATCACAGATATGTAATCTATTTAGACATTTTTAGAAAATTATTTAGGATATATTAAACAAATCATTAAAAAATTCTTATGACCACACATCGTTTCTCTGAGGGATTTTGGTGGTTATGGACAAACTAAGATAGATTACAGGATATGTAATCTATTTAGACATTTTTTGAAAAGTAGTTAGGATATATGAAAAAAATCATTTAAAAATTTTTATGACCACACATCGTTTCTCTGAGGGATTTTGGTAGTTGTGGACAAACTAAGATAGATTACGGGATGGAACCTACCGCATTTCAAAGCTAATAAGTCACAGATATGTAATCTATTTAGACATTTTTAGAAAAGTATTTAGAAAATATGAAAAAAATCATTGAACAATTTTATGACCACACATCGTTTCTCTGAGGGATTTTGGTAGTTGTGGACAAACTAAGATAGATTACGGGATAGGACCTACCGCATTTTAAAGCTAATAAATCACAAATATGTAATCTATTTAGACATTTTTAGAAAACCATTTAGGTTATATGAAAAAAATCATTGAAAATTTTTATGACCACACATTGTTTTTCTGAGGGATTTTGGTAGTTGTGGACAAACTAAGATAGATTACGGGATGTGTAATCTCTTTAGACATTTTTAGAAAAGTGTTTAGGATGTATGAAAAAAATCATTGAAAATTTTTGTGACCACACATCGTTTCTCTGAGGGATTTTGGTAGTTGTGGACAAACTAAGATAGATTACGGGAAGGGACCTTCCGCATTTTAAAGCTAATAAATCACAGATATGTAATCTATTTAGACATTTTTAGAAAAGTATTTAGGATGTATGAAAAAAATCATTGAACATTTTTATGACCACACATCGTTTCTCTGAGTGATTTTGGTGGTTGTGGACAAACTAAGATATATAACGGGAAGGGACCTACCGCATTTTAAAGCTAATTAATCACAGATATGTAATCTATTTAGACATTTTTGGAAAAGTATTTTGGATATAAAAAAAAATCATTGAAAATTTTTATGACCACACATCGTTTTTCTGAGGGATTTTGGTAGTTGTGGACAAACTAAGATAGATTACGGGTTGGGACCAACCGCATTTTAAGGGTAATAAATCACAGATATGTAATCTATTTAGACATTTTTAGAAAAGTGTTTAGGATATCTGAAAAAAATAATTGAAAAATTTTTATGACCACACATCGTTTCTCTGAGGGATTTTGGTAGTTGTGGACATACTAAGATATGCTACGGGATGTGACCTACCGCATTTTAAAGCTAATAAATCACAGATATGTAATCTATTTAGACATTCTTAGAAAAGTATTTAGAATATATGAAAAAAATCATTTAAAAATTTTTATGACCACACATCGTTTCTCTGAGGGATTTTGGTAGTTGTGGACAAACTAAGATAGATTACGGGATGGAACCTACCGCATTTTAAAGCTAAAAAAATCACAGATATGTAATCTATTTAGACATTTTTAGAAAACTATTTAGGATATATGAAACATCATTAAAAAATGTTTATGACCACACATCGTTTTTCTGAGGGATTCTGGTAGTTGCGGACAAACTAAGATAGATTACCGGATGGGACCTACCGCATTTTAAAGCTAATAAATTACAGATATGTAATCTTTTTAGACATTTTTAGAAAAGTATTTAGGATTTATGAAAAAAATCATTTAAAAAATTTTATGACCACACATCGTTTCTCTGAGGGATTTTTGTAGTTGTGGACAAACTAGAATAGATTACGGGATGGGACCTACCGCATTTTAAAGCTAATAAATCACAGATATGTAATCTGTTTAGACATTTTTGGAAAAGTATTTACATTAGACATTTTTAGAAAAGTGTTTAGGATGTATGAAAAAAAACATTGAAAATTTTTGTGACCACACATCGTTTCTCTGAGGGATTTTGGTAGTTGTGGACAAACTAAGATAGATTACAGGATATGTAATCTATTTAGACATTTTTTGAAAAGTAGTTAGGATATATGAAAAAAATCATTTAAAAATTTTTATGACCACACATCGTTTCTCTGAGGGATTTTGGTAGTTGTGGACAAACTAAGATAGATTACGGGATGGAACCTACCGCATTTCAAAGCTAATAAGTCACAGATATGTAATCTATTTAGACATTTTTAGAAAAGTATTTAGAAAATATGAAAAAAATCATTGAACAATTTTATGACCACACATCGTTTCTCTGAGGGATTTTGGTAGTTGTGGACAAACTAAGATAGATTACGGGATAGGACCTACCGCATTTTAAAGCTAATAAATCACAAATATGTAATCTATTTAGACATTTTTAGAAAACCATTTAGGTTATATGAAAAAAATCATTGAAAATTTTTATGACCACACATTGTTTTTCTGAGGGATTTTGGTAGTTGTGGACAAACTAAGATAGATTACGGGATGTGTAATCTCTTTAGACATTTTTAGAAAAGTGTTTAGGATGTATGAAAAAAATCATTGAAAATTTTTGTGACCACACATCGTTTCTCTGAGGGATTTTGGTAGTTGTGGACAAACTAAGATAGATTACGGGAAGGGACCTTCCGCATTTTAAAGCTAATAAATCACAGATATGTAATCTATTTAGACATTTTTAGAAAAGTATTTAGGATGTATGAAAAAAATCATTGAACATTTTTATGACCACACATCGTTTCTCTGAGTGATTTTGGTGGTTGTGGACAAACTAAGATATATAACGGGAAGGGACCTACCGCATTTTAAAGCTAATTAATCACAGATATGTAATCTATTTAGACATTTTTGGAAAAGTATTTTGGATATAAAAAAAAATCATTGAAAATTTTTATGACCACACATCGTTTTTCTGAGGGATTTTGGTAGTTGTGGACAAACTAAGATAGATTACGGGTTGGGACCAACCGCATTTTAAGGGTAATAAATCACAGATATGTAATCTATTTAGACATTTTTAGAAAAGTGTTTAGGATATCTGAAAAAAATAATTGAAAAATTTTTATGACCACACATCGTTTCTCTGAGGGATTTTGGTAGTTGTGGACATACTAAGATATGCTACGGGATGTGACCTACCGCATTTTAAAGCTAATAAATCACAGATATGTAATCTATTTAGACATTCTTAGAAAAGTATTTAGAATATATGAAAAAAATCATTTAAAAATTTTTATGACCACACATCGTTTCTCTGAGGGATTTTGGTAGTTGTGGACAAACTAAGATAGATTACGGGATGGAACCTACCGCATTTTAAAGCTAAAAAAATCACAGATATGTAATCTATTTAGACATTTTTAGAAAACTATTTAGGATATATGAAACATCATTAAAAAATGTTTATGACCACACATCGTTTTTCTGAGGGATTCTGGTAGTTGCGGACAAACTAAGATAGATTACCGGATGGGACCTACCGCATTTTAAAGCTAATAAATTACAGATATGTAATCTTTTTAGACATTTTTAGAAAAGTATTTAGGATTTATGAAAAAAATCATTTAAAAAATTTTATGACCACACATCGTTTCTCTGAGGGATTTTTGTAGTTGTGGACAAACTAGAATAGATTACGGGATGGGACCTACCGCATTTTAAAGCTAATAAATCACAGATATGTAATCTGTTTAGACATTTTTGGAAAAGTATTTAGGATATATTAAAAAAATCATTGAAAATTTTTATGACCACACATCGTTTTTCTGAGGGATTTTGGTAGTTGTGGACAAACTAAGATAGATTACGGGTTGGGACCAACCGCATTTTAAGGGTAATAAATCACAGATATGTAATCTATTTAGACATTTTTAGAAAAGTATTTAGGATATATGAAAAAAATCATTGAAAAATTTTTATGACCACACATCGTTTCTCTGAGGGATTTTGGTAGTTGTGGACATACTAAGATATGTTACGGGATTGGACCTACCGCATTTTAAAGCTGATAAATCACAGATATGTAATCTATTTAGACATTTTTGGAAAAGTATTTAGGATATATAAAAAAAATCATTGAACAATTTTTATGACCACACATCGTTTCTCTGAGGGATTTTGGTAGTTGTGGACAAACTAAGATATGTTACGGGATGGAACCTACCGCATTTTAAAGCTAATAAATCACATATATGTAATCTATTTAGACATTTTTAGAAAACTATTTAGGATATATGAAACATCATTAAAAAATGTTTATGACCACACATCGTTTTTCTGAGGGATTCTGGTAGTTGCGGACAAACTAAGATAGATTACCGGATGGGACCTACCGCATTTTAAAGCTAATAAATTACAGATATGTAATCTTTTTAAACATTTTTAGAAAAGTATTTAGGATTTATGAAAAAAATCATTTAAAAAATTTTATGACCACACATCGTTTCTCTGAGGGATTTTTGTAGTTGTGGACAAACTAGAATAGATTACGGGTTGGGACCTACCGCATTTTAAAGCTAATAAATCACAAATATGTAACCTATTTAGACATTTTTAGAAAAGTATTTAAGATATATGAAAAAAATCATTTAAAAATTTTTATGACCACACATCGTTTCTCTGAGGGATTGTGGTAGTTGTGGACAAACTAAGATAGATAACGGGATGGAACCTACCGCACTTTAAAGCTAATAAATGACAGGTGTGTAATCTGTTTAGACATTTTTAGAAAAGTATTAGGGATATATGAAAAAAATCATTGAAAATTTTTATGACCACACGTCGTTTCTCTGAGGGATTTTGGTAGTTGTGGACAAACTAGGATAGATTACGGGTTGGGACCTACCGCATTTTAAAGCTAATAAATCACAGATATGTAATCTATTAAACATTTTTAGAAAAGTATTTAGCATATATGAAAAACATCATTGAACAATTTTAATGACCACACATCGTTTCTCTGAAGGATTTTGGTAGTTGTGGACAAACGAAGATAGAAAAGCATTAAGGATATTGGTGGTTGTAGACAAACTAAGATAAATTACGGGATGGGACCACCTCATTCAAAAGCTAATAAATCACAGATATGTAATCTATTTAGACATTTTTAGAAAAGTATTTAGGATATATGAAAAAAATCATTGAAAATTTTTATGACCACACATCGTTTCTCTAAGGAATTTTTGTAGTTGTGGACAAACTAGAATAGATTACGGGTCGGGACCTACCGCATTTTAAAGCTAATAGATTACAGATATGTAACCTGTTTAGACATTTTTAGAAAAGTATTTAGGATATATGAAAAAAATCATTTAAAAATTTTTATGACCACACATCGTTTCTCTGAGGGATTGTGGTAGTTGTGGACAAACTTAGATAGATTACGGGATGGAACCTACCGCACTTTAAAGCTAATAAATCACAGGTATGTAATCTATTTAGACATTTTTAGAAAATTATTTAGGATATATGAAACAAATCATTAAAAAATTCTTATGACTACACATCGTTTCTCTGAGGGATTTTGGTGGTTATGGACAAAATAAGATAGATTACGGGATTGGACCACCTCATTTAAAAGCTAATAAGTCACAGATATGTAATCTATTTAGACATTTTTAGAAAAGTATTTAGAATATATGAAAGAAATCATTGAACAATTTTTATGACCATACATCGTTTCTCTGAGGGATTTTGGTAGTTGTGGACAAACTAAGATAGATTACGGGATGGGACCTACCGCATTTTAAAGCTAATAAATCACAGATGTGTAATCTATTTAGACATTTTTAGAAAAGTATTTAGGTTATATGAAAAAAATCATTGAAAATTTGTATGACCACACACCGTTTCTCTGAGGGATTTTGGTAGTTGTGGACAAACTAAGATAGATTACGGGATGGAACCTACCGCATTTTTAAGCTAATAAATCACAGATACGCAATCTATTTAGACATTTTTAGAAAATTATATAGGATATATGAAAATAATCATTGAAAAATTCTTATGACCACACATTGTTTCTCTGAGGGATTTTGGTAGTTGTGGGCAAACTAAGATATGTTACGGGATGGGGCCTACCGCATTTTAAAGCTAATAAATCACAGATGTGTAATCTATTTAGACAGTTTTAGAAAAGTATTTAGGTTATATGAAAAAAATCATTGAAAATTTTTATGACCACACACCGTTTCTCTGAGGGATTTTGGTAGTTGTGGACAAACTAAGATAGATTACGGGATGGAACCTACCGCATTTTTAAGCTAATAAATCACAGATATGCAATCTATTTAGACATTTTTAGAAAATTATATAGGATATATGAAAATAATCATTGAAAAATTCTTATGACCACACATTGTTTCTCTGAGGGATTTTGGTAGTTGTGGGCAAACTAAGATATGTTACGGGATGGGACCTATCGCATTTTAAAGCTAATAAATCACAGATATGCAATCTATTTAGACATTTTTAGAAAATTATATAGGATATATGAAAAAAATCATTGAAAAATTTTTATGACCACACATTGTTTCTCTGAGGGATTTTGGTAGTTGTGGACAAACTAAGATAGATTACGGGATGGAACCTACCGCATTTTTAAGCTAATAAATCACAGATATGCAATCTATTTAGACATTTTTAGAAAATTATATAGGATATATGAAAAGAATCATTGAAAAATTCTTATGACCACACATTGTTTCTCTGAGGGATTTTGGTAGTTGTGGGCAAACTAAGATATGTTACGGGATGGGACCTATCGCATTTTAAAGCTAGTAAATCACAGATATGCAATCTATTTAGACATTTTTAGAAAATTATATAGGATATATGAAAAAAATCATTGAAAAATTTTTATGACCACACATTGTTTCTCTGAGGGATTTTGGTAGTTGTGGACAAACTAAGATAGATTACGGGATGGAACCTACCGCATTTTTAAGCTAATAAATCACAGATATGCAATCTATTTAGACATTTTTAGAAAATTATATAGGATATATGAAAAGAATCATTGAAAAATTCTTATGACCACACATTGTTTCTCTGAGGGATTTTGGTAGTTGTGAGCAAACTAAGATATGTTACGGGATGGGACCTATCGCATTTTAAAGCTAATAAATCACAGATATGAAATCTATTTAAACATTCTTAGAAAAGTATTTAGGATATATGAAAAGAATCATTGAAAAATTTTTTAAACACACATAGTTTCTCTGAAGGATTTTGGTAGTTGTGGACAAACTAAGATAGATTACAGGTTGTGACCTACCGCATTTTAAAGCTAATAAATCACAGATATGTATTCTATTAAGACATTTTTAAAAAAGTATTTAGGATATATGAAAAAAATCATTGAAAAATTCTTATGACCACGCATCGTTTCTCTGAGGGATTTTGGTGGTTATGGACAAACTAAGATAGATTACCGGATATGTAATCTATTTAGACATTTTTTGAAAAGTAGTTAGGATATATGAAAACAATCATTTAAAAATTTTTATGACCACACATCGTTTCTCTGAGGGATTTTGGTAGTTGTGGACAAACTAAGATGGATTACGGGATGGAACCTACCGCATTTCAAAGCTAATAAGTCACAGATATGTAATCTATTTAGACATTTTTAGAAAAGTATTTAGAAAATATGAAAAAAATCATTGAACAATTTTTATGACCACACATCGTTTCTTTGAGGGATTTTGGTAGTTGTGGACAAACTAAGATAGATTACGGGTTGGGACCAACCGCATTTTAAGGGTAATAAATCACAGATATGTAATCTATTTAGACATTTTTAGAAAAGTATTTAGGATATATGAAAAAAATAGTTGAAAAATTTTTTGACCACACATCGTTTCTCTGAGGGATTTTGGTAGTTGTGGACATACTAAGATATGTTACGGGATGTGACCTACCGCATTTTAAAGCTAATAAATCACAGATATGTAATCTATTTAGACATTCTTAGAAAAGTATTTAGAATATATGAAAAAAATCATTTAAAAATTTTTATGACCACACATCGTTTCTCTGAGGGATTTTGGTAGTTGCGGACAAACTAAGATTACGGGATGGGACCTACCGCATTTTAAAGCTAATAAATTACAGATATGTAATCTTGTTAGACATTTTTAGAAAAGTATTTAGGATATATGAAAAAAATCATTTAAAAATTTTTGACCACACATCGTTTCTCTGAGAGATTTTTGTAGTTGTGGACAAACTAGAATAGATTACGGGATGGGTCCTACCGCATTTTAAAGCTAATAAATCACAGATATGTAATCTATTTAGACATTTTTGAAAAAGTATTTAGGATATATAAAAAAAATCATTGAAAATTTTTATGACCACACATCGTTTTTCTGAGGGATTTTGGTAGTTGTTGTCAAACTAAGATAGATAATGGGTTGGGACCAACCGCATTTTAAGGGTAATAAATCACAGATATGTAATCTATTCAGACATTTTTAGAAAAGTATTCAGGATATATGAAAAAAATCATTGAAAAATTTTTATGACCACACATCGTTTCTCTGAGGGATTTTGGTAGTTGTGGACATACTAAGATATGTTACGGGATGGGACCTACCGCATTTTTAAGCTAATAAATCACAGATATGTAATCTATTTAGACATTTTTGGAAAAGTATTTAGGATATATAAAAAAATCATTAACAATTTTTATGACCACACATCGTTTCTCTGAGGGATTTTGGTAGTTGTGGACAAACTAAGATATGTTACGGGATGGGACCTACCGCATTTTAAAGCTAATAAATCACAGATATGTAGTCTATTTAGTCATTTTTAGAAAAGTGTTTAGGATATATGAAAAAAATCATTGAACAATTTTTATGACCACACATCGTTTCTCTGAGGGATTTTGGTAGTTGTGGACAAACTAAGATAGATTACGGGATGGGACCTACCCCATTTTAAAGCTAATAAATCACAGATATGTAATCTATTTAGACATTTTTGGAAAAGTATTTAGGATATATAAAAAAAATCATTGAAAATTTTTATGACCACAAATCGTTTTTCTGAGGGATTTTGGTAGTTGTGGACATACTAAGATATGTTACGGGATGGGACCTACCGCATTTTAAAGCTAATAAATCACAGATATGTAATCTATTTAGACATTTTTAGAAAAGTATTTAGGATATATGAAAAAAATCATTTAAAAATTTATATGACCACACATCGTTTCTCTGAGGGATTTCGGTAGTTGTGGACAAACTAAGATAGATTACGGGATGGAACCTACCGCATTTTAAAGCTAATAAATCACAGATATGTAATCTATTTAGACATTTTTAGAAAATTATTTAGGATATATGAAACATCATTCAAAAATTTTTATGACAACACATCGTTTCTCTGAGGGATTTTGGTAGTTGTGGACAAACTAAGATATGTTACGGGATGGGACCTACGCATTTTAAAGCTAATAAATCACAGATATGTAATCTATTTAGACATTTTTAGAAAAGTATTTAGGATATATGAAAAACATCATTGAACAATTTTAATGACCACACATCGTTTCTCTGAGGGATTTTGGTAGTTGTAGACAAACGAAGATAGAAAAGCATTAAGGATATATGAAAAAATCATTGAAAAATTTTTATGACCACACATCGTTTCTCTGAGGAATTTTGGTAGTTGTGGACAAACTAAGATAGATTACGAGATGGGACCTACCGCATTTTAAAGCTAATAGATCACAGATATGTAATCTGTTTAGACATTTTTAGAAAAGTATTTAGGATATATGAAAAAAAACATTGAAAATTTTTATGACCACACATCGTTTCTCTGAAGGATTTTGGTGGTTGTAGACAAACTAAGATAGATTACGGGATGGGACCACCTCATTCAAAAGCTAATAAATCACAGATATGTAATCTATTTAGACATTTTTAGAAAAGTATTTAGGGTATATGAAAAAAATCATTGAAAATTTTTGTGACCACACATCGTTTCTCTGAGAGATTTTTGTAGTTGTGGACAAACTAGAAGAGATTACGGGTTGGGACCTACCGCATTTTAAAGCTAATAAATCACAGATATGTAACCAATTTAGACATTTTTAGAAAAGTATTTAGGATATATGAAAAAAATCATTTAAAAATTTTTATGACCACACATCGTTTCTCTGAGGGATTGTGGTAGTTGTGGACAAACTAAGATAGATTACGGGATGGAACCTACCGCACTTTAAAGCTAATAAATCACAGGTATGTAATCTATTTAGACATTTTTAGAAAATTTTTTAGGATATATGAAACAAATCATTAAAAAATTCTTATGACTACACATCGTTTCTCTGAGGGATTTTGGTGGTTATGGACAAAGTAAGATAGATTAAGGGATTGGACCACCTCATTTAAAAGCTAATAAATCACAGATGTGTAATCTATTTATAAATTTTTAGAAAAGTATTTAGGTTATATAAAAAAAATTATTGAACATTTTTATGACCACACATCGTTTTTCTGAGAGATTTTGGTAGTTGTGGACAAACTAAGATAGATACGGGATGGGACCTGCCGCATTTTAAAGCTAATAAATCACAGATGTGTAATCTACTTAGACATTTTTAGAAAATTATATAGGATATATGAAAAAAATCATTGAAAAATTTTTATGACCACACATTGTTTCTCTGAGGGATTTTGGTAGTTGTGAGCAAACTAAGATATGTTACGGGATGGGACCTATCGCATTTTAAAGCTAATAAATCACAGATATGAAATCTATTTAAACGTTCTTAGAAAAGTATTTAGGATATATGAAAAGAATCATTGAAAAATTTTTTAAACACACATAGTTTCTCTGAGGGATTTTGGTAGTTTTGGACAAACTAAGATAGATTACAGGTTGTGACCTACCGCATTTTAAAGCTAATAAATCACAGATATGTATTCTATTATGACATTTTTAAAAAAGTGTTTAGGATATATGAAAAAAATCATTGAAAAATTCTTATGACCACGCATCGTTTCTCTGAGGGATTTTGGTGGTTATGGACAAACTAAGATAGATTACCGGATATGTAATCTATTTAGACATTTTTTGAAAAGTAGTTAGGATATATGAAAACAATCATTTAAAAATTTTTATGACCACACATCGTTTCTCTGAGGGATTTTGGTAGTTGTGGACATACTAAGATATGTTACGGGATGTGACCTACCGCATTTTAAAGCTAATAAATCACAGATATGTAATCTATTTAGACATTCTTAGAAAAGTATTTAGAATATATGAAAAAAATCATTTAAAAATTTTTATGACCACACATCGTTTCTCTGAGGGATTTTGGTAGTTGCGGACAAACTAAGATAGATTACGGGATGGGACCTACCGCATTTTAAAGCTAATAAATTACAGATATGTAATCTTGTTAGACATTTTTAGAAAAGTATTTAGGATATATGAAAAAAATCATTTAAAAATTTTTGACCACACATCGTTTCTCTGAGAGATTTTTGTAGTTGTGGACAAACTAGAATAGATTACGGGATGGGTCCTACCGCATTTTAAAGCTAATAAATCACAGATATGTAATCTATTTAGACATTTTTGAAAAAGTATTTAGGATATATAAAAAAAATCATTGAAAATTTTTATGACCACACATCGTTTTTCTGAGGGATTTTGGTAGTTGTTGTCAAACTAAGATAGATAATGGGTTGGGACCAACCGCATTTTAAGGGTAATAAATCACAGATATGTAATCTATTCAGACATTTTTAGAAAAGTATTCAGGATATATGAGAAAAATCATTGAAAAATTTTTATGACCACACATCGTTTCTCTGAGGGATTTTGGTAGTTGTGGACATACTAAGATATGTTACGGGATGGGACCTACCGCATTTTTAAGCTAATAAATCACAGATATGTAATCTATTTAGACATTTTTGGAAAAGTATTTAGGATATATAAAAAAATCATTAACAATTTTTATGACCACACATCGTTTCTCTGAGGGATTTTGGTAGTTGTGGACAAACTAAGATATGTTACGGGATGGGACCTACCGCATTTTAAAGCTAATAAATCACAGATATGTAGTCTATTTAGACATTTTTAGAAAAGTGTTTAGGATATATGAAAAAAATCATTGAACAATTTTTATGACCACACATCGTTTCTCTGAGGGATTTTGGTAGTTGTGGACAAACTAAGATAGATTACGGGATGGGACCTACCCCATTTTAAAGCTAATAAATCACAGATATGTAATCTATTTAGACATTTTTGGAAAAGTATTTAGGATATATAAAAAAAATCATTGAAAATTTTTATGACCACAAATCGTTTTTCTGAGGGATTTTGGTAGTTGTGGACATACTAAGATATGTTACGGGATGGGACCTACCGCATTTTAAAGCTAATAAATCACAGATATGTAATCTATTTAGACATTTTTAGAAAAGTATTTAGGATATATGAAAAAAATCATTTAAAAATTTATATGACCACACATCGTTTCTCTGAGGGATTTCGGTAGTTGTGGACAAACTAAGATAGATTACGGGATGGAACCTACCGCATTTTAAAGCTAATAAATCACAGATATGTAATCTATTTAGACATTTTTAGAAAATTATTTAGGATATATGAAACATCATTCAAAAATTTTTATGACCACACATCGTTTCTCTGAGGGATTTTGGTAGTTGTGGACAAACTAAGATATGTTACGGGATGGGACCTACGCATTTTAAAGCTAATAAATCACAGATATGTAATCTATTTAGACATTTTTAGAAAAGTATTTAGGATATATGAAAAACATCATTGAACAATTTTAATGACCACACATCGTTTCTCTGAGGGATTTTGGTAGTTGTAGACAAACGAAGATAGAAAAGCATTAAGGATATATGAAAAAATCATTGAAAAATTTTTATGACCACACATCGTTTCTCTGAGGAATTTTGGTAGTTGTGGACAAACTAAGATAGATTACGAGATGGGACCTACCGCATTTTAAAGCTAATAGATCACAGATATGTAATCTGTTTAGACATTTTTAGAAAAGTATTTAGAATATATGAAAAAAAACATTGAAAATTTTTATGACCACACATCGTTTCTCTGAAGGATTTTGGTGGTTGTAGACAAACTAAGATAGATTACGGGATGGGACCACCTCATTCAAAAGCTAATAAATCACAGATATGTAATCTATTTAGACATTTTTAGAAAAGTATTTAGGATATATGAAAAAAATCATTGAAAATTTTTGTGACCACACATCGTTTCTCTGAGAGATTTTTGTAGTTGTGGACAAACTAGAAGAGATTACGGGTTGGGACCTACCGCATTTTAAAGCTAATAAATCACAGATATGTAACCAATTTAGACATTTTTAGAAAAGTATTTAGGATATATGAAAAAAATCATTTAAAAATTTTTATGACCACACATCGTTTCTCTGAGGGATTGTGGTAGTTGTGGACAAACTAAGATAGATTACGGGATGGAACCTACCGCACTTTAAAGCTAATAAATCACAGGTATGTAATCTATTTAGGCATTTTTAGAAAATTTTTTAGGATATATGAAACAAATCATTAAAAAATTCTTATGACTACACATCGTTTCTCTGAGGGATTTTGGTGGTTATGGACAAAGTAAGATAGATTAAGGGATTGGACCACCTCATTTAAAAGCTAATAAATCACAGATGTGTAATCTATTTATAAATTTTTAGAAAAGTATTTAGGTTATATAAAAAAAATCATTGAACATTTTTATGACCACACATCGTTTTTCTGAGGGATTTTGGTAGTTGTGGACAAACTAAGATAGACTACGGGATGGGACCTGCCGCATTTTAAAGCTAATAAATCACAGATGTGTAATCTACTTAGACATTTTTAGAAAAGTATTTAGGATATATGAAAAAAATCATTGAAAAATTCTTATGACCACACATCGTTTCTCTGAGAGATTTTTGTAGTTGTGGACAAACTAGAAGAGATTACGGGTTGGGACCAACCGCATTTTAAGGGTAATAAATCACAGATATGTAATCTATTCAGACATTTTTAGAAAAGTATTCAGGATATATGAAAAAAATCATTGAAAAATTTTTATGACCACACATCGTTTCTCTGAGGGATTTTGGTAGTTGTGGACATACTAAGATATGTTACGGGATGGGACCTACCGCATTTTTAAGCTAATAAATCACAGATATGTAATCTATTTAGACATTTTTGGAAAAGTATTTAGGATATATAAAAAAATCATTAACAATTTTTATGACCACACATCGTTTCTCTGAGGGATTTTGGTAGTTGTGGACAAACTAAGATATGTTACGGGATGGGACCTACCGCATTTTAAAGCTAATAAATCACAGATATGTAGTCTATTTAGACATTTTTAGAAAAGTGTTTAGGATATATGAAAAAAATCATTGAACAATTTTTATGACCACACATCGTTTCTCTGAGGGATTTTGGTAGTTGTGGACAAACTAAGATAGATTACGGGATGGGACCTACCCCATTTTAAAGCTAATAAATCACAGATATGTAATCTATTTAGACATTTTTGGAAAAGTATTTAGGATATATAAAAAAAATCATTGAAAATTTTTATGACCACAAATCGTTTTTCTGAGGGATTTTGGTAGTTGTGGACATACTAAGATATGTTACGGGATGGGACCTACCGCATTTTAAAGCTAATAAATCACAGATATGTAATCTATTTAGACATTTTTAGAAAAGTATTTAGGATATATGAAAAAAATCATTTAAAAATTTATATGACCACACATCGTTTCTCTGAGGGATTTCGGTAGTTGTGGACAAACTAAGATAGATTACGGGATGGAACCTACCGCATTTTAAAGCTAATAAATCACAGATATGTAATCTATTTAGACATTTTTAGAAAATTATTTAGGATATATGAAACATCATTCAAAAATTTTTATGACCACACATCGTTTCTCTGAGGGATTTTGGTAGTTGTGGACAAACTAAGATATGTTACGGGATGGGACCTACGCATTTTAAAGCTAATAAATCACAGATATGTAATCTATTTAGACATTTTTAGAAAAGTATTTAGGATATATGAAAAACATCATTGAACAATTTTAATGACCACACATCGTTTCTCTGAGGGATTTTGGTAGTTGTAGACAAACGAAGATAGAAAAGCATTAAGGATATATGAAAAAATCATTGAAAAATTTTTATGACCACACATCGTTTCTCTGAGGAATTTTGGTAGTTGTGGACAAACTAAGATAGATTACGAGATGGGACCTACCGCATTTTAAAGCTAATAGATCACAGATATGTAATCTGTTTAGACATTTTTAGAAAAGTATTTAGAATATATGAAAAAAAACATTGAAAATTTTTATGACCACACATCGTTTCTCTGAAGGATTTTGGTGGTTGTAGACAAACTAAGATAGATTACGGGATGGGACCACCTCATTCAAAAGCTAATAAATCACAGATATGTAATCTATTTAGACATTTTTAGAAAAGTATTTAGGATATATGAAAAAAATCATTGAAAATTTTTGTGACCACACATCGTTTCTCTGAGAGATTTTTGTAGTTGTGGACAAACTAGAAGAGATTACGGGTTGGGACCTACCGCATTTTAAAGCTAATAAATCACAGATATGTAACCAATTTAGACATTTTTAGAAAAGTATTTAGGATATATGAAAAAAATCATTTAAAAATTTTTATGACCACACATCGTTTCTCTGAGGGATTGTGGTAGTTGTGGACAAACTAAGATAGATTACGGGATGGAACCTACCGCACTTTAAAGCTAATAAATCACAGGTATGTAATCTATTTAGGCATTTTTAGAAAATTTTTTAGGATATATGAAACAAATCATTAAAAAATTCTTATGACTACACATCGTTTCTCTGAGGGATTTTGGTGGTTATGGACAAAGTAAGATAGATTAAGGGATTGGACCACCTCATTTAAAAGCTAATAAATCACAGATGTGTAATCTATTTATAAATTTTTAGAAAAGTATTTAGGTTATATAAAAAAAATCATTGAACATTTTTATGACCACACATCGTTTTTCTGAGGGATTTTGGTAGTTGTGGACAAACTAAGATAGACTACGGGATGGGACCTGCCGCATTTTAAAGCTAATAAATCACAGATGTGTAATCTACTTAGACATTTTTAGAAAAGTATTTAGGATATATGAAAAAAATCATTTAAAAATTTTTATGACCACACACCGTTTCTATGAGGGATTTTGCTAGTTGTGGACAAACTAAGATAGATTACGGGATGGAACCTACCGCATTTTTAAGCTAATAAATCACAGATATGCAATCTATTTAGACATTTTTAGAAAATTATATAGGATATATGAAAAAAATCATTGAAAAATTCTTATGACCACGCATCGTTTCTCTGAGGGATTTTGGTAGTTGTGGACAAAGTAAGATAGATTACGGGATGGGACCTACCGCATTTTAAAGCTAATAGATCACAGATATGTAATCTATTTAGAAATTTTTAGAAAAATATTTAGGATATATGAAAAAAATCACTGAACATTTTTAAGACCACACATCGTTCCTCTGAGGGATTTTGGTAGTTGTGGACAAACTAAGATAGATTACGGGATGGGACCTATCGCATTTTAAGGGTAATAAATCACAGCTATGTGATCTCTTTAGTCATTTTTAGTAAGGTATTTAGGATATATGAAAAAAATCATTCAACAACTTTTATGAACACATCGTTTCTTTGAAGGATTTTGGTAGTTGTGGAAAAACTAAGATATGTTACGGGATGGGACCTACCGCATTTAAAAGCTAATAAATCACAGATATGTAATCTATTTAGACATTTTTAGAAAAGTATTTGGGATATATGAAAAAATTAATTAAAAATTTTTATGACCACACATCGTTTCTCTGAGGGATTTTGGTAGTTGTGGACAAACTAAGATAGATTACGGGATGGGACCTAACGCATTTTAAAGCTAATAAATCACAGATATGTAACCTATTTAGACATTTTTAGAAAAGTATTTAGGATGTATGCAAAAATCATTGAAAATGTTTATAACCACACATCATTTCTCTGAGCGATTTTGGTAGTTGTGGACAAACTAAGATAGATTACGGGATGGGACCAACCGTATTTTAAGGGTAATTAATCACAGATATGTAATCTATTTAGACACTTTTAGTAAGGTATTTAGGATATATGAAAAAAATCATTCAATAACTTTTATGAACACACATCGTTTCTTTGAAGGATTTTGGTAGTTGTGGACAAACTAAGATATGTTACGGGATGGGACCTACCGCATTTTAAAGCTAATATTGCACAGATATGTAATCTATTTAGACATTTTTAGAAAATTATTTGGGATATATGAAAAAATTAATTAAAAATTTTTATGACCACACATCGTTTCTCTGAGGAATTTTGGTAGTTGTGGACAAACTAAGATAGATTACGGGATGGGACGTAACGCATTTTAAAGCTAATAAATCACAGATATGTAACCTATTTAGACATTTTTAGAAAAGTATTTGGGATATATGAAAAAATTAATTAAACATTTTTATGACCACACCGTTTCTCTGAGGGATTTTGGTAGTTGTGGACAAACTAAGATAGATTACGGGATGGGACGTAACGCATTTTAAAGCTAATAAATCACAGATATGTAACCTATTTAGACATTTTTAGAAAAGTATTTAGGATATATGAAAAAAATCATTGAACATTCTTATGACCACACATCGTTTTTCTGAGGGATTTTGGTAGTTGTGGACAAACGAAGATAGAAAAGTATTTAGTTTCTATGAAAAAAATTATTAAAAATTTTTATGACCACACATCGTTTCTCTGAAGGATTTTGGTAGTTGTGGACAAACTAAGATAGATTACGGGATGGAACCTACCGCATTTTAAAGCTAATAAATCACAGATATGTAATCTATTTAGACATTTTTAGAAAAGTATTCAGGATATATGAAAAAAATCATTGAAAATGTTTATGACCACACATCGTTTCTCTGAGGGATGTTGATAGTTGTGGACAAACGAAGATAGATTAGGGGATGGGACCTACCGCATTTTAAAGCTAATAAATCACAGATATGTAATCTATTTAGACATTTTTAGAAAATTATTTAGGATATATGAAACATCAGTAAAAAATTTTTATGACCACACATCGTTTTTCTGAGGGATTTTGGTAGTTGTAGACAAACGAAGATAGAAAAGCATTAAGGATATATGAAAAAATCATTGAAAAATTTTTATGACCACACATCGTTTCTCTGAGGAATTTTGGTAGTTGTGGACAAACTAAGATAGATTACGAGATGGGACCTACCGCATTTTAAAGCTAATAGATCACAGATATGTAATCTGTTTAGACATTTTTAGAAAAGTATTTAGAATATATGAAAAAAAACATTGAAAATTTTTATGACCACACATCGTTTCTCTGAAGGATTTTGGTGGTTGTAGACAAACTAAGATAGATTACGGGATGGGACCACCTCATTCAAAAGCTAATAAATCACAGATATGTAATCTATTTAGACATTTTTAGAAAAGTATTTAGGATATATGAAAAAAATCATTGAAAATTTTTGTGACCACACATCGTTTCTCTGAGAGATTTTTGTAGTTGTGGACAAACTAGAAGAGATTACGGGTTGGGACCTACCGCATTTTAAAGCTAATAAATCACAGATATGTAACCAATTTAGACATTTTTAGAAAAGTATTTAGGATATATGAAAAAAATCATTTAAAAATTTTTATGACCACACATCGTTTCTCTGAGGGATTGTGGTAGTTGTGGACAAACTAAGATAGATTACGGGATGGAACCTACCGCACTTTAAAGCTAATAAATCACAGGTATGTAATCTATTTAGACATTTTTAGAAAATTTTTTAGGATATATGAAACAAATCATTAAAAAATTCTTATGACTACACATCGTTTCTCTGAGGGATTTTGGTGGTTATGGACAAAGTAAGATAGATTAAGGGATTGGACCACCTCATTTAAAAGCTAATAAATCACAGATGTGTAATCTATTTATAAATTTTTAGAAAAGTATTTAGGTTATATAAAAAAAATCATTGAACATTTTTATGACCACACATCGTTTTTCTGAGGGATTTTGGTAGTTGTGGACAAACTAAGATAGATTACGGGATGGGACCTGCCGCATTTTAAAGCTAATAAATCACAGATGTGTAATCTACTTAGACATTTTTAGAAAAGTATTTAGGATATATGAAAAAAATCATTTAAAAATTTTTATGACCACACACCGTTTCTATGAGGGATTTTGCTAGTTGTGGACAAACTAAGATAGATTACGGGATGGAACCTACCGCATTTTTAAGCTAATAAATCACAGATATGCAATCTATTTAGACATTTTTAGAAAATTATATAGGATATATGAAAAAAATCATTGAAAAATTCTTATGACCACGCATCGTTTCTCTGAGGGATTTTGGTAGTTGTGGACAAAGTAAGATAGATTACGGGATGGGACCTACCGCATTTTAAAGCTAATAGATCACAGATATGTAATCTATTTAGAAATTTTTAGAAAAATATTTAGGATATATGAAAAAAATCACTGAACATTTTTAAGACCACACATCGTTCCTCTGAGGGATTTTGGTAGTTGTGGACAAACTAAGATAGATTACGGGATGGGACCTATCGCATTTTAAGGGTAATAAATCACAGCTATGTGATCTCTTTAGTCATTTTTAGTAAGGTATTTAGGATATATGAAAAAAATCATTCAACAACTTTTATGAACACACATCGTTTCTTTGAAGGATTTTGGTAGTTGTGGAAAAACTAAGATATGTTACGGGATGGGACCTACCGCATTTAAAAGCTAATAAATCACAGATATGTAATCTATTTAGACATTTTTAGAAAAGTATTTGGGATATATGAAAAAATTAATTAAAAATTTTTATGACCACACATCGTTTCTCTGAGGGATTTTGGTAGTTGTGGACAAACTAAGATAGATTACGGGATGGGACCTAACGCATTTTAAAGCTAATAAATCACAGATATGTAACCTATTTAGACATTTTTAGAAAAGTATTTAGGATGTATGCAAAAATCATTGAAAATGTTTATAACCACACATCATTTCTCTGAGCGATTTTGGTAGTTGTGGACAAACTAAGATAGATTACGGGATGGGACCAACCGTATTTTAAGGGTAATTAATCACAGATATGTAATCTATTTAGACACTTTTAGTAAGGTATTTAGGATATATGAAAAAAATCATTCAACAACTTTTATGAACACACATCGTTTCTTTGAAGGATTTTGGTAGTTGTGGACAAACTAAGATATGTTACGGGATGGGACCTACCGCATTTTAAAGCTAATATTGCACAGATATGTAATCTATTTAGACATTTTTAGAAAAGTATTTGGGATATATGAAAAAATTAATTAAAAATTTTTATGACCACACATCGTTTCTCTGAGGGATTTTGGTAGTTGTGGACAAACTAAGATAGATTACGGGATGGGACGTAACGCATTTTAAAGCTAATAAATCACAGATATGTAACCTATTTAGACATTTTTAGAAAAGTATTTGGGATATATGAAAAAATTAATTAAACATTTTTATGACCACACCGTTTCTCTGAGGGATTTTGGTAGTTGTGGACAAACTAAGATAGATTACGGGATGGGACGTAACGCATTTTAAAGCTAATAAATCACAGATATGTAACCTATTTAGACATTTTTAGAAAAGTATTTAGGATATATGAAAAAAATCATTGAACATTTTTATGACCACACATCGTTTTTCTGAGGGATTTTGGTAGTTGTGGACAAACGAAGATAGAAAAGTATTTAGTTTCTATGAAAAAAATTATTAAAAATTTTTATGACCACACATCGTTTCACTGAAGGATTTTGGTAGTTGTGGACAAACTAAGATAGATTACGGGATGGAACCTACCGCATTTTAAAGCTAATAAATTACAGATATGTAATCTATTTAGACATTTTTAGAAAAGTATTCAGGATATATAAAAAAAATCATTGAAAATGTTTATGACCACACATCGTTTCTCTGAGGGATGTTGATAGTTGTGGACAAACGAAGATAGATTAGGGGATGGGACCTACCGCATTTTAAAGCTAATAAATCACAGATATGTAATCTATTTAGACATTTTTAGAAAATTATTTAGGATATATGAAACATCAGTAAAAAATTTTTATGACCACACATCGTTTTTCTGAGGGATTTTGGTAGTTGCGGACAAACTACGATAGATTACGGGATGGGACCTACCGCATTTTAAAGCTAATAAATCACAGATATGTGATCTAGTTAGACATTTTTAGAAAAGTGTTTAGGATATATGAAAAAAATCATTTAAAAATTTTTATGACCACACATCGTTTCTCTGAGGGATTTTGGTAGTTGTGGACAAACTAGGATAGATATCGGGTTAGTACCTACCGCATTTTAAAGCTAATAAATCACAGATATGTAATCTATTTAGACATTTTTAGAAAATTATTAAGGATATATGAAACATTATTAAAAAAATTTTATGACCACACATCGTTTTTCTGAGGGATTTTGGTAGTTGCGGACAAACTACGATAGATTACGGGATGGGACCTACCACATTTTAAAGATAATAAGTCACAGATATGTAATCTATTTTGACATTTTTAGAAAAGTATTTAGGGTATATGAAAAAAATATTGAAAATTTTTATGACCACACATCGTTTCTCTGAAGGATTTTGGTAGTTGTGCACAAACTAAGATAGATTACGGGATGGGACCTACCGCATTTTAAAGCTAATAGATCACAGATATGTAATCTGTTTAGACATTTTTAGAAAAGTATTTAGGAAATATGAAAAAAATCATTGAAAATTTTTATGACCACACATCGTTTCTCTGAGGGATTTTGGTAGTTGTGGACAAACTAGGATAGATATCGGGTTAGTACCTACCGCATTTTAAAGCTAATAAATCACAGATATGTAATCTATTTAGACATTTTTAGAAAATTATTAAGGATATATGAAACATTATTAAAAAAATTTTATGATCACACATCGTTTTTCTGAGGGATTTTGGTAGTTGCGGACAAACTACGATAGATTACGGGATGGGACCTACCACATTTCAAAGCTAATAAATCACAGATATGTAATCTAGTTAGACATTTTTAGAAAAGTATTTAGGATATATAAAAAAAAAAAATCATTTAAAAATTTTTATGACCACACATCGTTTCTCTGAGGGATTTTGGTAGTTGTGGACAAACTAAGATAGATAACAGGATGGGACCTACCGCATTTTAAAGCTAATAAATCACAGATATGTAATCTATTTAGACATTTTTAGAATATTATTTAGCATATATGAAACATCATTAAAAAAAATTTTATGACCACACATCGTTTTTCTGAGGGATTTTGATAGTTGCGGACAAACTACGATAGATTACGGGATGCGACCTACCACATTTTAAAGCTAATAAGTCACAGATATGTAATCTATTTTGACATTTTTAGAAAAGCATTTATAATATATGAAAAAAATCATTGAAAATGTTTATGACCACACATCATTTCTCTAGGGAATTTTGGTAGTTGTGGACAAACGAAGATAGGTAGATTTAGGTTATATGAAAAAAATCATTGAAAATTTGAATGACCACACATCGTTTCTCTGAGGGATTTTTGTAGTTGTGGACAAACTAAGATAGATTACGGGATGGGACCTACCGCATTTTAAAGCTAATAGATCACAGATATGTAATCTGTTTAGACATTTTTAGAAAAGTATTTAGGAAATATGAAAAAAAATCATTGAAAATTTTTATGACCACACATCGTTTCTCTGAGGGATTTTGGTAGTTGTGCACAAACTAAGATAGATTACGGGATGGGACCTACCGCATTTTAAAGCTAATAGATCACAGATATGTAATCTGTTTAGACATTTTTAGAAAAGTATTTAGGAAATATGAAAAAAATCATTGAAAATTTTTATGACCACTCATCGTTTCTCTGAGGGATTTTGGTAGTTGTGGACAAACTAGGATAGATATCGGGTTAGTACCTACCGCATTTTAAAGCTAATAAATCACAGATATGTAATCTATTTAGACATTTTTAGAAAAGTATTTAGGATGTATGAAAAAATCATTGAAAAATGTTTATGACCACACATCATTTCTCTGAGGGGATTTTTGGTAGTTGTGGACAAACTAAGATAGATAACAGGATGGGACCTACCGCATTTTAAAGCTAATAAATCACAGATATGTAATCTATTTAGACATTTTTAGAATATTATTTAGCATATATGAAACATCATTAAAAAAATTTTATGACCACACATCGTTTTTCTGAGGGATTTTGATAGTTGCGGACAAACTACGATAGATTACGGGATGCGACCTACCACATTTTAAAGCTAATAAGTCACAGATATGTAATCTATTTTGACATTTTTAGAAAAGCATTTATAATATATGAAAAAAATCATTGAAAATGTTTATGACCACACATCATTTCTCTAGGGAATTTTGGTAGTTGTGGACAAACGAAGATAGGTAGATTTAGGTTATATGAAAAAAATCATTGAAAATTTGAATGACCACACATCGTTTCTCTGAGGGATTTTTGTAGTTGTGGACAAACTAGGATAGATTACGGGTTGGGACCTAACGCATTTTAAAGAAAAGTATTTAGGATATATGAAAAATATCATTGAACATTTTTATGACCACACATCGTTTTTCTGAGGGATTTTGGTAGTTTTGGACAAACGAAGATAGGTAGATTTAGGTTATATGAAAAAAATCATTGAAAATTTTTATGACCACACATCGTTTCTCTGAGGAATTTTTGTAGTTGTGCACAAACTAGGATAGATTACGGGTTGGACCTACCGCATTTTAAAGGTAATAAATCACAGATATGTAATCTATTTAGACATTTTTAGAAAAGTATTAAGGATGTATGAAAAAATCATTGAACATTTTTGTGACCACACATCATTTCTTTGAGGGATTTTGGTAGTTGTGGACAAGCTAAGATAGATTCCGGGATAAGACCTACCGCATTTTAAATCTAATAAATCACAGATATGTAATCTAGTTAGACATTTTTAGAAAAGTGTTTAGGATATATGAAAAAAATCATTTAAAAGTTTTTATGACCACATATCGTTTCTGTAAGGGATTTTGGTAGTTGTGGACAAACTAAGATAGATTACGGGATAGGACCTACCACATTTTTAAAGCTAATAAGTCACAGATATGTAATCTATTTTGACATTTTTTAGAAAAGATTTAGGATATATGAAAAAAATATTGAAAATTTTTAGAAAAGTATTTAGGATATATGAAAAAAATCATTTAAAAATTTTTATGACCACACATCGTTTCTCTGAGGATTTTCGTAGTTGTGGACAAACTAAGATAGATTGCGGGGATGGGACCTACCCCATTTTAAAGCTAATAAGTCACAGATATGTAATCTATTTTGACATTTTTAGAAAAGTATTAAGGATATATGAAAAAAATATTTGAAAATTTTTATAACCACACATCGTTTCTCTGAAGGATTTTGGTGGTTGTGGACAAACTAAGATAGATTACAGGATGGGACCACCTCATTTAAAAGCTAATAAATCACAGATATGTAGTTTACTTAGACATTTTTAGAAAAGTATTTAAGATATATGAAAAAAATCATTGAACAATTTTTATGACCACACATGGGTTTCTCTGAGGGATTTTGGTAGTTGTAGACAAACTAAGATAGATTACGGGATGGGACCAACCGCATTTTAAGGGAAATAAATCACAGATATGTAATCTGTTTCGACATTTTTAGAAAAGTATTTAGGATATATGAAAAAAATCATTGAAAATTTTTATGACCACACATCGTTTCTCTGAAGGATTTTGGTGGTTGTAGACAAACTAAGATAAATTACGGGATGGGACCACCTCATTCAAAAGCTAATAAATCACAGATATGTAATCTATTTAGACATTTTTAGAAAAGTATTTAGGATATATGAAAAAAATCATTGAAAATTTTTTATGACCACACATCGTTTCTCTAAGGAATTTTTGTAGTTGTGGACAAACTAGAATAGATTACGGGTTGGGACCTACCGCATTTTAAAGCTAATAGATCACAGATATGTAACCTGTTTTAGACATTTTTAGAAAAGTATTTAGGATATATGAAAAAAATCATTTAAAAATTTTTATGACCACACATCGTTTCTCTGAGGGATTGTGGTAGTTGTGGACAAACTTAGATAGATTACGGGATGGAACCTACGGCACTTTAAAGCTAATAAATCACAGGTATGTAATCTATTTAGACATTTTTAGAAAATTATTTAGGATATATGAAACAAATCATTAAAAAATTCTTATGACTACACATCGTTTCTCTGAGGGATTTTGGTGGTTATGGACAAAGTAAGATAGATTACGGGATTGGACCACCTCATTTAAAAGCTAATAAGTCACAGATATGTAATCTATTTAGACATTTTTAGAAAAGTATTTAGAATATATGAAAGAAATCATTGAACAATTTTTATGACCATACATCGTTTCTCTGAGGGATTTTGGTAGTTGTGGACAAACTAAGATAGATTACGGGATGGGACCTACCGCATTTTAAAGCTAATGAATCACAGATGTGTAATCTATTTAGACATTTTTAGAAAAGTATTAGGTTATATGAAAAAAATCATTGAAAATTTTTATGACCACACACCGTTTCTCTGAGGGATTTTGGTAGTTGTGGACAAACTAAGATAGATTACGGGATGGAACCTACCGCATTTTTAAGCTAATAAATCACAGATACGCAATCTATTTAGACATTTTTAGAAAATTATATAGGATATATGAAAATAATCATTGAAAAATTCTTATGACCACACATTGTTTCTCTGAGGGATTTTGGTAGTTGTGGGCAAACTAAGATATGTTACGGGATGGGACCTACCGCATTTTAAAGCTAATAAATCACAGATGTGTAATCTATTTAGACATTTTTAGAAAAGTATTTAGGTTATATGAAAAAAATCATTGAAAATTTTTATGACCACACACCGTTTCTCTGAGGGATTTTGGTAGTTGTGGACAAACTAAGATAGATTACGGGATGGAACCTACCGCATTTTTAAGCTAATAAATCACAGATATGCAATCTATTTAGACATTTTTAGAAAATTATATAGGATATATGAAAATAATCATTGAAAAATTCTTATGACCACACATTGTTTCTCTGAGGGATTTTGGTAGTTGTGGGCAAACTAAGATATGTTACGGGATGGGACCTATCGCATTTTAAAGCTAATAAATCACAGATATGCAATCTATTTAGACATTTTTAGAAAATTATATAGGATATATGAAAAAAATCATTGAAAAATTTTTATGACCACACATTGTTTCTCTGAGGGATTTTGGTAGTTGTGGACAAACTAAGATAGATTACGGGATGGAACCTACCGCATTTTTAAGCTAATAAATCACATATATGCAACCTATTTAGACATTTTTAGAAAATTATATAGGATATATGAAAAGAATCATTGAAAAATTCTTATGACCACACATTGTTTCTCTGAGGGATTTTGGTAGTTGTGGGCAAACTAAGATATGTTACGGGATGGGACCTATCGCATTTTAAAGCTAATAAATCACAGATATGCAATCTATTTAGACATTTTAAGAAATTATATAGGATATATGAAAAAAATCATTGAAAAATTTTTATGACCACACATTGTTTCTCTGAGGGATTTTGGTAGTTGTGA